>LR990619.1:5554882-6754882 GCA_905147815.2 Phalera bucephala | reverse complement strand
GATGACACAGCCATAGTATTTTCAGGGAGTTCTTGGCAACAAGTTAAAAGTAGTGTCGAAACCGGTATGGTGTTGGTCTCTAACTGGTTAAATTCTAACCTCCTCACGCTGAATACTTCAAAGACAAATTTTATGTGCTTTTCAATAAATAAACGAACACAGCCCTCTAGTCAATTTCACATAAAAATACATGTGTGCCAAAATCCTAATAATAAAAACTGCAATTGTCCTTCAATTAAAAAAGTTGCACAAACTAAATACCTAGGCATCGTGGTGGATGAAAATGTATCATGGTACCCGCAGATTGAGAAAGTTAGTTGCAGAATAAGGAAACTAATATATATGTTTAGCGTATTGAGACATGTTGTTCCTGCACAACAAGATAAAAAAGAAAGAAATCTTCTCAATGAAATTTATGTAGCGTTAGTACAGTCCATATTGATTTATTGCATCCCGGTCTGGGGTGGTGCCTCCAAGACCAAGTTTATTGAAATTGAGCGAGCACAAAGATCGCTAATCAAAGTTATGTATTTTAAAAATATTAGATTCTCCACTGAAAATTTATATAACTTAAGTAATTTGCTCTCAGTTAGGAAGTTATATATTTTGTATACAATTCTAAAAAAACACAAAAACTTACCTTATGATACTAGGGTAAAACAGAAAAGAAAGAAACATAATGTAGCAATTGTTCCGCACAATAAAACACGATTTGCTTCCATACAGTACAAGACACGTTCATCAAAATTATATAATATCATAAACAAACAGCTTAACATATTTGACAAACAACATTTTGAAGTAAAAAATAACATGCTAAAATGGATTTTACCCCTTACCTATAATGAAATAGAAAACGTTTTACAACAGTAACAATAATTACAATTAGATCTAAATATTAATAACAATACAGACAATTGGGTCTATTTTTATCACTTTTGGCTTCATATTCGTATAGCACACACTAACTCTTTCACTCTCAAGAGCTCTCTCTCTCTCACACACACTCACTACACATACACACACATACATACTCACACGTACGCACTCGCACACGCACACAGGCACGCGCACATACCTACCTACAATGTACACACTCACTCTACTACTTGTTATGCACGTACTATAATTGTTATTACAGTTTAATGAAACCTCATATGTGAAGAGCAGGGCCTCCTAACACATGCATTATTTGCTTAAAAGGAGGTCTTGGCCACAATTAAAGATTAAATTGTAAACCTGAACTGAAATAAATACTATTATTATTATTATTATTATTTTATTGAGATTCACGGGCTTTACCCGGACCTTTGAAAGGCTTGCATGGGGACATGGGTCCAACACGTAGAGGCCCTTTGCAAGAAGTTAATGTTATGTAAGCCACCTGCTGAGATCACTTGCTGAAAATGAAGAATAGCTCTTACGGCTCCTCTCTGGACGGCCAATTAAGGCTAGCCAAAGCCGAGAGTCCTGCGGGCACCCTTCGGTTTCCACTCGACCGACGAAGACACGCCGAGTTGGGGGCCCTGACCGACTCTCTGAAGCACTCGGGTCCGTGGTGTCGTTACTCACCAACAGCTCGCCACAAGCTGCCCTGCGGGCATATTATTATTATTATGTATATATTTATTCA
Source organism: Phalera bucephala (assembly GCA_905147815.2). NCBI lineage: Eukaryota > Metazoa > Arthropoda > Insecta > Lepidoptera > Notodontidae > Phalera > Phalera bucephala. The sequence continues at coordinate 6,753,249 of LR990619.1, read as the reverse complement.
GTATAATTTCTTATAAAATATATATAAAAATATAAAATACAAATATTCTTATATATATTGTATAAAAAAAATGTGCTCCACCGACAGCAAGGTCTACGACCCATGCTACCGGCGGTCAGGGCTCCAAAGAGAGGAACCTCCTCACAATGCGTGCCGTGTCCAACATTACTGCCTTCTGTATCAGGCCCTTCACCCAACTGCCTAGCGAGAGCTTCTCAAGGTGTTTATCGAAGCTCTTCGCTATAAGACCGTTGACTGAAACGACCATCGGAATAATGATAGTTGAATCAACATTCCACATGGCGGTAACCTCATGGGCCAGGTCCAAATATTTTGATAATTTTTCTTTTTCGGCCTTTACAAGGTTCTCATCATGCGGAATGGTGACATCAACTAGCATTACACGACGCATCGATCGATCTATTATCACGATATCAGGTTTATTGGCTACAATAGTCCTATCCGTGATAACAGATCGATCCCAGTAGAGCGTGATATGACCACTTTCGAGAACTGGAAGAGGCTGGTACTGGTAGTACGGTACTTCAGAGTCCACAAGGCCATATTTAAGAGCAAGTTGCTGATGGATAATCCTAGCCACTTGGTTGTGTCTGTGCAAGTACTCTCCGTTAGCAAGACGAGAACAACCGGAAACTACATGTCTAATAGACTCACCGGGACGGTGGCATGCCCGACAAATGTCAACCGTGCCGTCCTTTAGGATGTGCTTCCGGTAGTTGTTCGTCATGATAACTTCGTCCATAATTGCAAAGACAAAGCCTTCAGTTTCCCCAAAAAGGTTGCTGAAGCGTAGCCAGGTCACGGAAGCGAGCTGGTCCACATCAGGCCCTGTAAGAGCCCGATAGAACCGTCCGTGTAGCTCCTTGCCCTTCCATATGGCTGTGCGGTCCGAAGTACTTAATACCTGGGGCCTTCGCCAGTTCCCGTTTGCCAAGGAAAGCGGAGTTAGGCCTCTATCGATTGCGGCAACATCTCGATACATCACCACGGATACACTCAAAAAGTACTGTCTGAGATTGCACACCTCGCGGTTGTGTAGAGTCTTAGCGTTTAAAAACCCACGACCACCGCACTTCCGCGGGATGTACAACCTCATAACAGATGACCGCGGGTGATGCATACGATACGCTGTCAGCAATCGACGGACCTTTCTATCCAGGGCATCCAGTTCAGACTGAGTCCACCTTAGTATGCCAAAAGAGTATGTAAGAACAGGCATGACCCAACCATTTAAAGCTCGGACCCTATTTCCACCTGATAGAAGGCTTTTTAACACTTTTATCAGGCGGGCAAAGAACCGATCCCTCAATGATTGTTTCATATCCTGTTCCGCTATACTTAAGGCTTGTGACATACCAAGATACTTGTAGGAATCCATTTCAGAGAGAGACCTGAGGGATATATCTTCAGAGAGCTGTAGATTAAAAGAATCTTCAACTCTCCCTCTTTGTACATGGATGATCGCACACTTGTCTACTCCAAACTCCATTCCGATGTCGTTGCTAAAATTACCGGTTATTTTGAGCAACTCCATCAAGTCTGTTTTCTTCGAAGCGTACAACTTGAGGTCATCCATGTACAGTAGATGAGATATAGGCTCACTCTCCCTCCGCAAATGGTAACCTAGCTTTGAATCCTTAAGTATAGCACTTAATGGATTCAAAGCTAAGCAGAACCACAACGGACTCAAACTGTCGCCCTGAAAGATACCCCTGCTTATCTTTATCAAGTCCGACGAACCAGAAAGGCCACCACATCCTGGGTGACGAAGAACTGTGGTCCACTGCCTCATACACGAACCGAGGAAAGAGCATAGCGCCGGGTGTACTCTGTACAGCTCTAGCACCCTCCCCAGCCATGTATGAGGCACCGAATCATAGGCCTTCTTATAGTCAATCCAGGCCATGGAGACATTCGTTCTGGATCGTCGTACCTGTTGGCAAATGGCAATATCAATGAGGAGCAAATCCTTTGTACCCCGGGACCCCCCCTTACAGCCAGTCTGAGTAGGCGATAGAATATGCTGTGCCTTAAGGTGATTATTGATTTTTATTCTCAGAATGGATGTAAGGAGTTTATAGACCGTAGGGAGACATGTAATCGGTCTATAATTTTTAGGTTCCGAAGTACTGCCAGATTTGTGAATCAAGTGAGTGACACCGATGTCATAAAACTAGGAAGCGATCCCAATTGAAGAGCTTCTTAGAATTGAGTCGCTAGACGAGAATGTGAGCCCTGGAGCCTCTTTAGCCAGAATGCGTGCAGTCCATCCGGCCCCGGACTTTTCCAGTTCGGCGCCGCACGAACCGCACAGGCCAGATCTTCACGGCTTATGACTACGGGCTCCATTTCCTGAATGGGCCCACAGGATCGTCCAACAACATCAAACCATTCGCCCTCGGAGTGAGTGACGGGCACTGACCAAATTTTACGCCAAAACTCGGCCATCACGGCCGCATTTGGCAAGTGCACGTCAGTCACTCTCTCTTGGGGGCGCTCCCAAGCCTGGTATACACTCCTTTGATTCGTCTGGAAGGTGCGATTCACGTGGTATCTGTCTGCTCTCGCCTTATACCTGCGAATCCTCTTCGCCCATGCATAAACTTTTTGCTTCCAGTAGTCTATGCGTTCCGCGACTCCTGCCACATAGTCCACAGGAGCCACTCGTGTGCCTGCAAAGGCTTGGGTCACGAAACGCACAACTCTCGGGCGGTTGTTTCCAGCCTGGAAGCACAACAATTTCGCTATGAGTGTCCTAGCCATATTTATACGCCGCTCTATTCTGCACTGCCAGAGTGGTTTAGCATTTGTGGGTTGGGTGGCTCGATGTAGATTAGGAAATCTTACACCTGCCACCCGACACACCGCCACCGCTCCACAGTACAAAATAGAATGGGTATCACATAAGTCCACACTGGTCTCCCAGTGTGGCTTTAAAACATTGTCTAGGGCACTCACAAGCGAAATGTTACGTCTATGCATGGGCAAACGGGGTAGGCATGGTCTTAGGGAAATCGGTGCAGACCGATACTCCGCAAAGGCATCCTCCAGAGCTCTCCTCACCTGCTCCTGTAGCTGGTCACTAACACTTACCTGCTCGCTATTTACCTCCTCCGATCGTGCGAAGTTATTCAAAGAGATAGGATCTTCAACACTTCGCACGTTGGATTCAGTACGAGCAGGAAGTGCTTCGCGGTGCAGTCGCTCAAGCACTGTGTCATCCAACAACTTGCACCGCTGGATGGCACGTACTTGATCCGATAGTCGTTGCGCAGTAACGGCGACAGTCGGGTGAAGCCCCTGAAACAGAGACAACAATTTCGGACGGTAAGCGGTGAGGATGGTTCCTCCCTCTGTAGCACCATAGTAGGCCCGCATGACACTCAGATTTAATTCTGGAGTCCATCTCATGCGGCGCACTACACCACCGGTAGCAGGGGCCGTGGGCGGAGCACAATGTCCCGCTGGTCCCAGGCGTGCCGGCAGCGGTGGGCGTCCTCTCCTCGCAGATGTTAATGTAGGTGGAGACGCCGATATCCCGGCATCGTCGCTAGAGGCCCCAGATGTCGGCGGTGTGAAAAAATCTTCATCCTCCGAAGGCTGGGGCGACGTGGGCGAGCCGGGCAAAGGTGTTGGGCGTGCGCTAGGTGACCGGGCATCCCGCTGCCGACACAGCCGCACGGGGTTTCTTCGGCTGGGCTCGGCCATTTACAGATGTGTTATGTTTTTCTTCCAAATCCACATTTTGCGAACCCACGTTCGCATTGTAAATTTTGCTCTTAAAGTGTGTTGTTTTTTGTTGTTTATTATTATTATTATTATATATGTATCTCGCTGAGATTCACGGGCTTTACCCGGACCTTTGAAAGGCTTGCATGGGGACATGGGTCCAACACGTAGAGGCCCTTTGCGAGAAGTTAATGTTATGTAAGCCACCTGCTGAGATCACTTGCTGAAAATGAAGAAACATAACCAGCGAACTGACCCCGACAGGTGCAAGGACTATTGTAAATTATGGAAAGAAACAAGGACTATGTAAATGAGGTTTGATGGACAAAAACTGGACTATTTCAAAGGGGACGGACACCGGCCATAATTAGTGATACCTAATTACCCGTGGCTGGCGGTGACTCGCCGCTTACTAGATGGGCCCTCAAACGGTCGTCCTAGGACAACTAAGGGCAACACCGGTGTGAGCGGCTCAGGGGTGTAGAGAGGTGTGCTGCGCTTTCTCCGAAGTTACTCGCGGCGTTATGCCCTTTAACACTTCCACCCCTGGAGTACATCGACGTAGGAACGCATTATCTTCCTACGTCGATATAGCTCTCACGGCTCCTCTCTGGACGGTCAATTAAGGCTAGCCAGAGCCGAGAGTCCTGCAGGCACCCTTCGGTTTCCACTCGACCGACGAAGACACGCCGAGTTAGGGGCCCTGTTCGACTCTCTGAAGCACTCGGGTCCGTGGTGTCGTTACTCACCAACAGCTCGCCACAAGCTGCCCTGCGGGCTTATTATTATTATTATTAACTACACTTGTAAAGCGGTACTTTTGTCGCTCACACGCGAGACCTCCTGAAGGTCTTTGCCGAATTCAGACCCCTTTGGCAGCTTAGTTTTCACTACTGAACCAACCGGCAGGCAGAAACCAGGTCCGTAGTTGGGCAGTAATTAGACTAATTACCAAATGAAGAATGACTAACTTTTGTTGAGAACCAGGGGTTTATAAAGGCATATATTGCTGATTTGCTTTAACAGAAATGGAAGAATGTGGGAACTGCAATTCAGCAATATAGCCGTGGGTCAGCAATATAGCCGTGGGAGTTAGGGATGTAACACCTTCCCCCTTTAAGACGAAACATCGAAGTTTAAAAGATGCGAGTTAGAAAAGAAACAGAGAAGAAATAGAAACGAGATAGAGACGAGACGTGAGCGACATAAGTATTACAATGATTTAGTAATAGGAAATGGAATTAACATTTATACGAAATAGAATAATAGCGAAATAGAATAATTGTTGACATTTATTAAAACTTAAGAATAGTATCTGTCATTAAAACAATGTAAATAATACTAGAAAATGTATATAAAACAAGTTTAAGTATAGAAGCTTGTTTGATATAGAAATAGGAATTAGTATAAAAACAACTTACATAGAATCAGTGGAAATAGTAATTACAACGATATAGTAGAACTAGTATTAAACATAAGTCGATATAGAATTAGAATTAGCAGAACTAGAAAATTAGGAATAGTAACTGAATATTGTAGAACTAGAATATTAGAAATAGTCACTGGATATAGTAGAATTAGAATAGTTTAATTCATTATTAATTTAATTAAAACATTATTAATAACAAAGGTAAAACATTAAAAGGTAACATAATACAATAGTAACATAGTAAATGAAATAGAAAAGTATTATAATTAATATTCTATGTTTCTCCTTAGACTAGTAGGAGAATTTTCAGAGCCACTAGTAGACACATCAAATGATATATTATGAGTTTCAAAATGAGTAGCTGCTCGAACATTATGAGTTGGCTTAGTATAGCAACTATTAAATATTTTAATACAACAGCCTGATTCAGAGACAGTTCTATTATTACGGCTAGATCGTTTACAACATATTTGATACAATTTATAAGAAATAAAAGATAGGACAGCTAAAGATATGACTATTGTAAGGATATTGAAATAGCTTCCATATTTAATATGATAGGGTTGATTTTCAATCCTTTCTATATCATCATTAAATTGATTTAATCTATGAGTAACATACTGTAAAGAGTCTAAGTTAATATGAGATAGTTTAATAGGAGTTAAATATGGAATCGCGTTGTTAAGCTTTATTTTGGAACAGCAATCGTCATCAATAATATTAACATTAGGAGTTGGTAAATATAGTTCAGACTCGTAGTCCATAGATGGAGTAAATTGTAAGAGTTTATGAAAAGCTCTGCATCCTTTTGGGAGCTTGAGAATTCCTGTTCCAATAATATCATAATCAGTTAAAGTGTTGTTACACTTAACAGATAACTTAGCTATATGAGATTGAACATAGATCCATTTATTATTATTAAGTTTCTGCCATACATCGACATCGCTTAACATTATTTTATAATCACAAGAATCTGGTATTTTATTATTATAATTAGTTAAAATAGACACTTCACAAATTGGGTTTGTCACAGAAGATAGAATATTACCTAGTTTACACAAATAATAGTCCTTTGAAACGATTTTCCAATCACTCACTGAGTCCATAGTAGAATAGACTAACTTATCATCTGTTATAGCTAGAAATTTCGCTGTAGGGTTGATCATAGCAAATGAATTAGGATTTTTAATATCATGTGGAGTAGGAAGAGCATAAACGTGATAGAGATTGTATTCTTGTAAAAGAGTTAGAGGAATTTTTATAACAAATATTAACCTAGAACCAGTGATAAAACTAGACACTTGAGATAAATCTAATAGAGTATGCATGTTTTCAATATTAATAGAAATAGGAAAATTTTGAGCTATGTTATTTTTATTTGAGCTTAGCTCATAGTATAATTGCATAGGAGATAGAATACATGGATGAACTATGTTTTGTTTACCGAAGAGAATTGAATCTACGATATCTTTAAGATTGAAGTTAAGTGTCATTAGTGAACTTTCTAATGCACTAAAAGTCATAGTAAAATGAGAAATAGCTTCTAATTTATCTGTAGTTTGCATAACACTTTCTAATACTTTATCTAATTTAGCAATATTACGATTAAGAATTTGTTCATTATCGTTCAATCTCTGAATAGTATTATTGAATGTAGTAATAGTAGAGGAGATAACATGAATGTTGTCTTTCATTAAAGACGCTAGATGTATTTGATTATCCTGAACGTCAAAATACGTGCATTGATCTCATAGCAAGTAATATTAAGCGGCCTATTGGCCACTTACATGAATATAATCTGTCAGATCATAACACATGTCAAACACTAACCTTCCCTGTACTTAAAAGACAAAAATTGACTCAATACTACGTGTATAAAAGAAATTATTGCCAAAATAACATTGACAAATTCATTGATTGTTTAAAAAGACTTCCGTGGATAAAGGAAATTGACAATACAAGCGATCTTAATGTTGCATTTATTACGTTTCACGATCTTTTTTGTCTTTTATATAATCTCTGTTTTCCATGGCAAAAAATAAAAATAGCTAATAGAAAAACTGCCCCTAAATGGATAAGCAAGGGAATCAAAATATCAAGCACCACCAAAAGAATGCTTAGGTTCAAATATTATAGACATAAAAATACTACGAATAAAACTAAATATCATAAATATACAAGAGTACTAAAAAACTGTATAACCCAATCGAAAAAGAATGTGATCAGTAAAGTGCTAAAAATGGCCAAAAACAAATGTAAAGCATCATGGGACATTATTAAAGATAAGGAAAACAATGACATAAATTATGACAAAATTCAATGTATTTATAAAAATGGTACAAAAATACAGACACCACTAGAAATTGCTAATGCATTCAATGACTTTTTTATTAATTCAATTGAAACTGGCCAACAATTTAAACAAAAATGCATTTCGAACCTAGATTACTTAAGCTCAAGTATATTTCTGAGGCCTTGCTGTGAAGATGAAGTTATAAAAATAATCAGATCATTAAATAACACTAAATCAGTGGGTTATGATTCTATCTCAACACACATTTTAAAAAAATGTGCAGTGACAATTGCACCTATCCTAGCCTACCTTATTAATCTTTCTTTTACGGAGGGTACATTTCCTGATAGACTAAAAACATCAATAGTAAAACCGCTGCTTAAAAAAGACGACCCACATGAACTTGGCAACTATAGGCCAATTACACTAATTCCAATATTTTCAAAAATTTTTGAAAAGGCAATGCACTCTCGGTTAAACGACTTTTTAACGAAAAATAATATTATTAGAATAGAACAAAATGGTTTCCAAAGAGAAAAGTCTACTACACTTGCAGCTTTTTCACTAATACATAAAGTTACTGAAAATATTGACAAAAGACTTCCAGTAGTTGCAATCTTCTTTGATATGACAAAAGCTTTTGACTGCGTGGAGCATGACATACTTATAGAAAAATGTTTGAGGTACGGTATCCGCGGGCCAGCTTTAGGCTGGATCAAAAGTTACATCAAAAACCGTGAGCAATGTGTTGAGGTGACTCGTCTAGATGCACAACAGAATCTCACCGCATACAAATCCTCGCTTAAACCTAATAAATTTGGAGTTCCCCAAGGTAGCGTTCTTGGACCCTTGCTTTTTATAATGTACATAAATGACCTACCAAACATAACAAATCACCAATCTATATTATTTGCAGACGATTTTTCCGTAGTTATTCCACACAATGATAAATCAATCTCGCACGAAAAGGTTTTGAATTCTACTGTGGAATCTATAATAAGTTGGCTCAATAATAATAACCTACGCGCAAATATTTCCAAAACAAAATTTATACAGTTTAATAACTACAAAGGGAAAAAACAAAATCTAAACCTTATGTATAATGGTCAAAATATTGAAGAAGTGTCAGACCTGAAATTTCTGGGTCTCACAATAGACCAACACTGTAATTGGAAACTACACGTAAAAAATACCTCCACTAAACTAAACAGATACGTTTTTGCACTCCGCAGACTTCAGTGTTTAGTGGGCAAAAAGGTTGCTCTTATTGCCTATTATGGCTATGTAGAGTCTATCTTGCGATATGGAATACTATTGTGGGGTAATTCAACAGACGCTAAAACTGTATTCCTTGCGCAAAAAAAGTGTGTACGTGCTTTAAACAATGTAGGGCCACGCGACTCATGTAGATCATTATTTAAATCCAACAATATCCTAACTCTGGTTGGATTATATATATTAGAAGTTTGCATCTTTGTGAAAAAATATCCAACCCACTTCACCTTTGCGTATAGTAATTCTATAACAGGAAACAGGGATCCCACTAGATTACTATTTCCAAAATTTAGAACATCTATCTACCAAAAGAGTTCATATATTATGTGTATCAAAGTATTCAATAAAATACCAAAAAAAATAAGAGAAATGCCAGCGCTGCCTATGAAGAAAAAATTGAAGCAATGGCTTATAGACCGCACCTTCTACACCCTTGATTAATTCTACTCGGTTATGCAACATAAATAATTTTGTTGGGACTAGTATATTAAGATAACAATATAATAATATGAATAGGAGAGAATAACTGTAATATAGAAAATTATACAAAATTATTATGATTGAATGATATTATTTTGAGTTGGAGTGTATATTGACGTTGATGACGTTTTGTGTTTACTATTACCTAATAAATATTTAATATTTGCATACCTGTAAGGTGAAATGTGCTGAACTACGAGATAATGCAACACCTTATTGTAATACCATGTTTCAAGCAAATAAATTTCATTTCATTTCATTTCCTTTCATTTCATTGAACTGCATTAATTGCATCAGTGAAAGTCTTAGCATCATCTTCATCTAAAGAACCAAAGAGTTGTTTAAGAATGGGTCCACCAAAACCGAACCACGAAGATTTTTTAGATCGACCTTTATCATTAGTAAGATGAGATAGAGAATTAAAATTATTATCGACATTGAAAAGAAGACTATCTAAAGGATTAAGAGTATTTGAACAATCTGATTGTATTTTAGAAGATTTATAACTATTACACACTTCTCTAACACTGTGCGTAATATTTTCTAGGTGAGGTTGTATATAAAAAAATCTGTAAAAGTAATTATATTCCAATAACTATTATAAAATCTTAAATTTCCTAAATTATCGAGGTACAAGCCTGGACTGTCTACAATCGGAGAGATTAGTCCTGTAGAGGCGTTGGTATCTGGCGCGATGGCCCTGGAATAGAATTATCAAAGGCTAATTTTACTTCGTCAATGTGATATCGCATTTTTCTTTTATTCATTAATACAGTGACGTTATTATTACTATGAACTTGTAAGATTCTGAAGGGACCTTTCCAGACGGCAGATAGAGCTTTACGTAATCTATGATATGGTTTAACATATACCATATCTCCAACATTATAAGATTTTTCTTTAGTATGCTGATCATAGTATTTCTTTGACCTTTCTTTACTTCTTAGGATATTTTCTCTAGCTAGATTTCTAGTAATGTTTAATTTATGTTTAAGGTTCTTAATATAATCAGGATAAGTAGCAGTAGGATTTATATCATAAATAGAGCTAGGAAGATAGGGTTTACAACCGAATAGGAGTTCATGAGGACTAAAGTTAGTAGTAGAATGCGTAGTAGAGTTATAGGAAATAATAGCAGTAGGAAGATATTTATGCCAATTGTCTTGGTTTTCATTGACATACGATTTGAGATATTCTTTAAGAGTACCATGACTTCTTTCTAGAGCACCGTTAGTTTGAGGATGATAAGGAGATGAGAAAAGATGTTTTATCTTAAATAGAGATGCGACTTGTTTGTAGACTTCAGCAATAAAATGGACACCTTGATCAGATAATATAGTTTTAGGTATACCGAAATGGGAAATAAATTTAATAAGACATTGTGAGGTTTGTTCTGCAGTGGATTGGACGATAGGATAGGCCATAGAATATTTAGTTAACTCATCTTGGAAAGTGACAATATAACCATATCTTTGAGATCCAGATTCTGGTAATGGACCAACGATATCAGTAAAAATTCTTTGTAATGCATCATGTGACGTAGAAGTAATTTCCATAGGAGCTTTATTAATAGCTCTTAATGGTTTATTTTGTTGGCATTGGAGACAATTTTTAACATATCTCTCTATATCTTTCTTCACGCCTTTCCAATAGTATGTATCTTTAAGTTTGTTGTACATACGGTTGGAACCAATATGACCACCAATAGGAGAGTCATGATTATCTTTAAGGACTGTTGGGATTTCGCTAGGAATAGGATAAGTAATTTTATTATGATAGATATTTATTTTAATTTTAGTATTGTGGAATAGGAATGCTATAATTTCATAGATTAATAGGAACCTGAATTTATCAAAGGGATTATCAAAATCAGAAATAGAGATTTCGTTGACCTGGGGATAGAATATGATTAAGTTATTTCGTAATACCTTTAAGACTTGGAAGACATCTCTGTACGTTGCAGAGTCATAATGATGAATTTTAGTGAATAAGTGAAAATAAGTCTTATTATTAGATTCAGAGGTTTTAATATTATATAATTCTCTTTCTGAATTTTCAAATTCGGTTCTATCCTCTAAAGTGTTTAGAATAGTATCGCAATAAGGATTGGAATCGTCTAAGTCGATAGATGTAGGATATGCTATAAAAGAGCATGTGGTTTCAAGTAGATTTTGATTAGATTCAGTGATTTGAGTATCATATAAAGTAGGACTGGAACGAGATTTTAAAAAGGATTCATAAGTTAAGTTATCATTGAGATCAATACCATCAATATTATGAATAAGAGACCTAGATAAAGCGTCAGCGTTACTATTTAATTTACCTGCTTTATAAACAATTTTGTTATCATAGTCTTCGAGTTTTAATCGCCATCGTAATAGTTTACTGCTAGGGTCTTTGCAATTCATTAACCAGACAAGAGGACGATGATCAGTAACGATCTTGAATTTTCTACCATAGAGATAGGGTCTAAAAGTTTTAGTACCAAATAGAATACCTGTTAGTTCTTTTTCGGTAGTACTATAATTACCTTCGGCTCTGTTTAGAGTTCGAGAGGCATATGCTATAGGTAAGTCATTACCTATTTCTCCTTGAGATAGAATTGCACCTAATGCATAATTGGATGCATCGGTAGTTAGAATAAAAGGCTTAGAAAAATCGGGATATTGAAGGATAGGGGAATTAGTAAGCATAGATTTAAGAGTATTAAAAGATTCATCTTGTTTAGTAGACCATACAAATTCTGCGTCTTTTCGTAATAAAGATGTCAGAGGCTTAGTAATTTTAGAGAAATCTTTGATGAATTTCCTGTAATAACCTACAAGACCTAGGAAACTTCTTACGTGTTTCACGGATTTAGGAATAGGATACGAGACTACGGCTTTGACTTTGTCGGGATTAGGGGATACTCCTTTATCTGTTATAGTATGACCGAGATAAGCGACTTCTTTTCTCAGAAATTCGCATTTATCTGGTTGTAATTTTAAATTATGTTCTCTGAGAGCATCAAATAAAATTTTAAGTTTATCGATATGGGACTGGAGATTATGCGAATAGATGATTACGTCATCAAGATATATGAAGCAGTGCAAGCCTTGGAGACCAGAGAGAACAGTGTTCATAAGACGTTGAAATGTGGCGGGAGCACGGGCGGGAGCTTGTGTATTCGAAATGACCGTTAGGGACTGAGAATGCGGTCTTCGCAGAGTCTTCTTCATTCATTAAGATCTGATGAAAATTTTCAGGTATGAGGTCTGGTTGCCTATCTAGTGATGTTTTCTTAAGAATAGAAATGCTAGAACCATAGTCTATTAAAAGAATTAAAGGTTTTTTAGAATATTGAGATTTAATATAAATATGAGGCAAATGGACTTTATCATTATAAAGTATTTTATAAACTGGTTGGCAATTGGATTCGCATTTATTGGATATAGGAGAAGCAGTGGAAGTAGGAGATGTAGAAGACTTAGAAGTTTTCAAGGCCTTGGTAGATTTAGTAGAATTTGTTGGTATAGAAGATGTAGCAGATTCGGTGGAATTGGTAGATATGATAGACTTAGTAGATGTAGTAGGCTTGGGAAATTTATTAGAATTTGTAGATTTAGTAGGGTTAGTAGATTTGGTAGATGTAGTAGATTTGGTAGATGTAGTAAACTTGGGAGACATAGTAGAATTAGTAGATTTGGTAGATGTAGTAGATTTAGGAGATATGGTAGATTTAGTAGAATCAGAAAGACTACAATTTGTAGCCGATTTAGTAGGATTCGAGGATTTAGTAGATATAGTAGAATTAGTATTCGCAGCTGACCGTAGACACGCCATAGATTTAGTAGATATAGTAGGATTCGACATAGACTTAGTACACGCAATAGGTTTAGCAGGTATAGTAGACACATTCGCTTCAAGTTGAACACATGGCTTAAGGGACATAGGAGGGTTAGAAATTTGGGCTCATGTAGTAGAATAATTTGGAATAGACACGTGATGTTGAACAGCGTCGGTTTGTACGGTGGATTCCGCACGACGCGGACACGGAACCCGATTTAGTTTAAAAATTCGTGTTCAATGTCATTGGATTGAGACTCTAAATTATTAATGTTGTCTAAGTTATGCACTTTACTAGAACTTGAAATAGGAGGTATAGGAGGTTTAGGACGATTAGCGTTGTTATATTGCCTTTTACGACATTCGCTAATATCGTGGCCTACATTTTTGCAATAATTACATATTTTAGAAGTAGGTTTGGGAAAGGTTTATTATAGAATCTGGCCTGATTGGAATTAGAAGGAATTTGAATAGGACGTTGACGATTGGTAAAGCAATTCCTGTCTGAATGTCCAGGTTTACCGCATATACGGCACTTTGGTCTTGGTTCTGTTGAACCCCTAGACGACTGGACAAAGTTATGGAATTTTTTCTCCTGAATGGCTAAATTGATAGCGTCAGCTAAATTTTGAGGGTCCCTACACCTTAAAATGTTGGATATATGACTAGGTAACCCTAATAGGAAAGTATGTAAAGCTAGATCCTCCGTGCTGGCAAGTCGTCCTTTCAATTCGCCTTGATCCCTGGTGGAATGGGATATATAGGTCTGTAACCGAGTTAAATGTGTTTCAAGGCGCGTGCTGTATTCTAACACGGACTCATTAGGCTTTATCTTACAATTCTGAAGGTCTAATAGGAGGTGGTTTCGGTGTTTGGTTTCACCGAAATTAGTTTTTAAGAATTGTCGTAATTCGGGCCAGTTATTAAATATTTTTAATGAGCAGACAGCATCTGCTTTCCCCTCTAATTGTGATAATATAAATTTAAATAATATATCTGTTTGAGATGAGTTAATTAAACTAATCGCATTATCGCAATTTCTAATAAAAGACGTGAGCCTAGACCGGTCGCCGTCGAAGGGCTTTATGAACCGGGTTAGGTCACTGAAATTCATATTAAGAGAATCCGAACTAGTAGAAATAGCAGAAGAGTTTGAGTTTGCCATGATAATCCTACTGTATACCCTCTCTAACGATAACAGATAATAATTAAAATTCAATTATAATTTAAATTCACTTAAAACACTCACAGTAGAAGCGCGAACAATAGCATGAAGAATGTGCTGATGCGGCGTGATTGAGTCGGCGGCGGCGCAACGCGATCGGGTGACTCGAATCGCTTGTTGCTGGGTGAGTCACTGGGGCTGAACGGCGCGTGTTATAACACACCGATGACGGGGATGAGCGGCAACGGGAACCAGGACTGCGTGGCTGCACCTCTCGGCTGGGCAGATAACCGTCGGGCACGATGGGCAACGGCTGAGTGTGGTCTTCCGCTTGTGTAGTGCCAACTGGAACCGCGCTGTGACCAGTCAGATAAACCGGGCACACGGCAGGCAGCTTGGCTTGGAGAATTGTGGCACACGGGACGTCGTCGTCTTCGTCAGGAGTGAGCGTCCCACGGGAAAATAAATCCCGCTTTCTTCTGACACCAATTTGTTAGGTCCGGGCACTTAGTTGTTATAAAAAAAAACACTTATTTATTTTTGTTCCACAATTACCGGTAACTACACTTGTAAAGCGGTACTTTTGTCGCTCACACGCGAGACCTCCTGAAGGTCTTTGCCGAATTCAGACCCCTTTGGCAGCTTAGTTTTCACTACTGAACCAACCGGCAGGCAGAAACCAGGTCCGTAGTTGGGCAGTAATTAGACTAATTACCAAATGAAGAATGACTAACTTTTGTTGAGAACCAGGGGTTTATAAAGGCATATATTGCTGATTTGCTTTAACAGAAATGGCAGAATGTGGGAACTGCAATTCAGCAATATAGCCGTGGGTCAGCAATATAGCCGTGGGAGTTAGGGATGTAACAGTTTGTAATAACAATATATAATTTAAAAACTATATAGCAAATTTTCAATTGAAATAAAAAGTAAACGACATTATGATAATGCCGTGTTTTGTTAAAGTAGCCTTTTACAAAGTTTATCATCTAATACTTTTAAAATTCCTTTCGGACCCGAAAAATGCAAAAAAATTTACGTAAAAAATCTTTTTAGGAAAATTTTTAGAAAACTCCGGAAAAAATTTATTGCGCTTTCTAATCATAAATAACTAATAAATAAACCTGCAAATATAATATTAGGTCATCTAAACAAAGAAACATCTAAAAATACCTCGAAAACTACTAAAAAATAGCCTACATTTCGGCCTAGGTAGACCGTGAAAAACGAAACAGTTTTTACAATAATGTAATAGGTTTACGACCTATTTTTTGGCAAAAATGGAAAATATATACTCTATTTCAGTAGTATACAAGTAAACGTTTATTTTACGAAATTATAGCCTGAAATCACAAGATTTTCGTACCGTAGATAAAGTTACCTTTCCATTGAGAATCTGATGATATGAATCATGAGATAACATAATGTACACAAACGTTTCACTAACACATTCTAACAAGAATTCTTGTATGATTCATTTATGAAAATCAATAACACATTTGTCATCATTCATTGTTCGTGGTGAGTGTTGACAGGTGTCAATACAGTACAGTCATTGTACTTTTGTATGTAGCAGTGATAGCCTAGTGGTTAGACCGTTGGACTGCAAACTCAAAGGTCTCGGGTTCAAACCCAGGCACGCATCTCTGTCTTTTCGAAAGCATGTGCGTATTAAAAATTAATTATCACTTGCTTTAACGGTGAAGGAAAACATCGTGAGGAAACCTGCATGCCTAAGAGTTTCTCGAAGGTGTGTGAAGTTCGCCAGCCCGCACTAGGCCAGCGTGGTGGACTATAGCCTAAACCCTCTCAGTTTGAGAGGAGGCCCGTGCCCAACAGTGGGACAGTTTCTTAACAGGGCTAATATATATTGTACTTTTGTTTATTACAATTACAAATAAAATACTCGCTTATTGGACAAACATTTATTATTGGGACATACATAACAGTGCAATTTACAACATATAATAAAGTTAAGTGACAGTGTGTCTTTAGTATAACAATATTTACAAAATCAAACATCTTAAAACTAACTATAATAAAAACCTACCCTACTGCTAAATAAAAAATTGTAAACAAACAATCTGTGTTAATTTATCAGTACTTTGTTGTGTAATGTGTTCACACCCTTATCGCAGACAGTGTTTATTAACTGCCTTGTTGTTACACCATAGCGCTTTCGGTTATCACCATAATACGTCTTTCGCATAAACAGCGCCATCTCTTATTCTGCACGGTAAGACCCTAAATTACGCAGCGCCATCTACAGTGTATGCACAAATAGTAAACAGCTGTTAAACAACTTATAATTATGTCTAAATGCGGAGGATGTGGGAAGTTTCTATCCAGCGTGAACAGTATAGGTTGCTGTAAATGCATGATATTTTTTCACAGGGAATGTGTAAACGTCCCTGAAAAATCTAAAATCAAGGCAACGTGGAAGTGCCCAGAGTGGAAATCGAAAGTACCCTGGAAGGACAACTTTGCTACTCCGGTAAGGGAGCAGGAATCAGGCTCTAGTCCGGATGGTGGTAGTGGCTATCGCAAAACAGCTGCCAGCTGTTCAACTCGGGATGCGGAGCCAGGAGATACAAGCCCCACTTTGATCGATGAGATCTGTTCCTTGCGTGGCGATATCAGTGCCTTGAGAGCTGAGGTCCGAGAATATCGGGACGAAATATCACAATTTAAAATGCAGCTTAAGTCGCATGGAGAAGCTATCTCAGCCATCGAGAACAGGGTTGTGTGTCTCGAAAAAAAAATTGAAAATCTTGTTCCACCCGACACGGATCCACTTGAAAATACGATCGCCGAATTGAGATTCCAACTAAATAAGCGCGACCAGGAACTAATGCTGAATGACAAATAAATAGCAGGTATTCCCGAAAGTAAGGGCAAATCCGTGACACACCTTGTTAAGACGCTGTCAATTAAACTAGGTGTCAGCTTGAAGGACAGGGATATAGTCCACGCAGAGCGCGTCGGGTCGACACGCCGGAACAGAGTGGAGACCACTGGTGGTGATAGCTCCGTGACTGGCAACCCTGCTGCGCCCCGGCCGCGCGTTATCTCTGTGCGCTTTGCCCGCCGTGCGAGCTCTAGCTAAAAAACCTAACCCGGTATCTACTGCAGACCTTCGGCCCATCAGCATTCTGCCATGTCTTTCTAAGGTTTTAGAGAGGGCGGTGTGTCAGCAACTGACCGACTACCTAGAGAAGAACTCAGTACTACCCATGTTGCAATCAGAGTTTAGGAAACGACATAGTAGAGCCCTCTCAGTGGGAAAAACAAGCCGCTAACCGATCGGAGTGGAGGACCCTGGTTAAATCCAAAGTTTGGAGCTTTGAAGCTCAGCGACGCGCTGACCTTGACGCAAAGCGTGATCAATTGAAAGCCCGACCACCCGTAGCGATCAATTATTCATATACTAACGGTGCGCTCACATGCCCGCAATGTGCGAGGATCTTTACCAAGAAGATCGATTACATAAGCCACATGCGAGCGCATGATCGTTAACAATAACGGAGCTCATGCAGTCGCCATGGCCGAAATCGGTCTCGATCACATCATCATCATGGTTATGTATGTATATTATATATAAAAAAAACACAATTACATATACATATTGGACTGGATGTCATGCTACGTCAATGTACTTACAATAACAAATATTCTACACCTTACCTTCTAAATACCGCCCGCAGTCATATTCATCTGATTAATGCGAATTCTTTTGTTTCTTTTTAACTCGTAAGTTTTTATATTTTTCTTGTTTTTATTAAGATGTTGTCAGTGATCATTACGTTATAATATCTGTATTATCACAAAACTTAGCTAACCTTATAATTAGAAAAATATAATATTATCTAAATAATTAAATTCCAAATTAAAATAATATGGGAATGGAATGCGGCTGGCTGTCACTCGCACCCCTGCGTTACTGAGGCCCACCTGGTAGCAGAATCAATGCGAACCCCGTACCTAGACTAATATAAACTGCATAAATAGGATTATATAGAACGATTAGTTATCATTGGTTATTATATTAAACTACACGCTTACACTTATATGACTACGATTTCTGTTGACTAGGTATTTATCATTCCTGAAAAATATTATTAATGTTGCTATCATACCCTTTCAATATCTATAATATATATTGTATTATATTATCTGTAATATTTATTAAACACATTTCACTTCATTGCACTTGACAAATACGCACTAATATATAACATTTTGATTTCCGAGTATATATATTTTTATTTTTTATTTGCAATGGATAAAAATCGACCGATTGACATCGGTGAAGAATCAGGTCCAGATGAAAATCAGCGTCTCGCACTTGTGCTTGACACTAAGCTGATCTGGATACCTATTTGGCTCAGCCGTGAGACACATACTCATGTGTATGACTTACTTTGTTTTGTTCCATTTTGTAAAAAAAAAAATTTTTTTTCTCTCATGTGTATTTTTAGAGACCAATATTAATCGCTTGTACTTCATTTAAATTAATGGTTAAATTGCTAAGATGTTGTTTTATTAGCTAAATATCTCTGTCTGTGTCTCTCATGCTGTGACAAATAAAACATTATTCTTTCTTTCTTCTATTTTATTTGTTTACACTCACGGCACTTGAAAGCCGCTTAGCGGGTACGCGCGCTTATCGGATGTTTACGTTATTCATTCCCATACCACTAACACGGACTACATAGTATTATACATCAACAGAACGAAAATAGTTTCTTCTACATTTTGTTAAGTCATTGTCTCTGGCTACAATTTAGTGTTGAGGTACAAAACCGATAAGAAAATGGATATCACCTTGTCACAAAATTTATTTTATGTTAGTAATTATTGTGTGTGATGAGTCGATAGTTTATCCTACTTCCTACTAATCATACTAATATTATAAATGTTAAATCTTGTAAGTTTGGATATTTGCATGTTTATTACTCAATCACGCAAAAATGGTTGAAGGGGATTTAAATGATATTTAGCACAAAGGTAGTTTATTATCTAACACATCATCATCTCAGCCTATACTTGTCCACTGCTGAACATAGGCCTCCCCAATCGCTTTCCAGCGTAACCGGTCCGATGCCACCTACATCCAACGACTTCCTGAGATTTTCACAAGATCGTCGGTCCATCTGGCAGGCGGTCGTCCCACGCTGCGCTTGCCTATACGTGGTCTCCACTCTAGAATCTTTCTGCCCCAACGCTCGTCCGATCTTCGCGCTATGTGGCCCGCCCATTGCCACTTCAGCTTGCTAATCTTAAGGGCTATGTCGTTTACCTTGTTTCTTCTACGAATCTCCTCATTCCTGATTCAATCACGTAGAGAAACGCCAAGCATAGCTCTCTCCATAGCTCGCTTAGCAACTCTGAGCCTTTTTATGAGACCTATTGTAAGAGGCCTCAAGACTATAGTCTTGCTCATTTTAAGACCCACTTGATGAGATACTCTGTTGAGGTCACCGAGCATTCGTCCTAGGTCTACCAGCGATTCCGCCATGACCACAATGTCGTCGGCCAATCGAAGGTGAGTGATGTATTCGCCATTGATGTTGATGCCAAGTCCTCGCCATTCCAAGGGCTTGAAGGTGTCCTCTAAGGTGGCCGTAAACAGTTTCGGAGAAATGACGTCTCCCTGTCTTACTCCTCTTTTTATGGGGATCGCCTTCGTGCACTGCCCCTGTACTCAGACTCTCGGACTGACACGGTGGCGTTATTATACAAGCACTTCAATACTTCGATGTACCGATAGTCAATCCGGCATTGCTGGAGAGAACTAAGAACCGCCCAAGACTCGATCGAATCGAAGGCTTTCTCATAGTCCATAAACGCCAAGCATAGTGGCTGATTATACTCCTCGGTGTTCTGTATAATCTGCCGCAGCGTATGTATGTAGTCTATGGTACTAAAGCCTTTCCGGAAACCGGCTTGTTCGGAAGGCTGGAAGTCATCAACAACTTATAAACATGGCTCAGCAGTGTGATAGGCCTATAGTTCTTCAATAAGGTGTTATCACCTTTCTTGAAAAACAGCACCACCACACCCCTGTTCCATGCTTCCCGCGTTTTCCATTCGAGCAAGATGGAATTAAACAGCCTCTGACGGACTTTAAGTACTGGCGTTCTGCCCGCTTTCAGGAGCTCTGCGGTAACTCCGTCTTCCGGCGCTTTGTTGTTTTTGAGTTGTTTGAGAGCAATCGTAATCTCGTACAGGCTGATGTCCGGGATGTCTTCAGTGCATTGTCGGGTTAGCTTGGCTCTTGGTTCTTCCACCAAGTCAACAACAGGTTCAGCTACTGAGGTATTTAACTGCCCATAGAACCTCTCTATCTCCCTGAGTACCTCTGATCCATTCGACGTTACGTTTCTGTTCTTCTTCTTCAGCTTCGTCAACTGGCTTTGCCCAATAGATGCGTCTCTTGCGAACACTTTGGAGCCCTTGTTCTGTACTATGGTCTCCTCAATACGTCTTGTATTGATGGACCGTAAATCGTGTTGCAAGGACTTTAATATCTGTCCTATAGCTGCCTATACGACATAGCATCATCGGAGGTTTGGAGCGTCATGGGACGTCGCCCAGCCATGAGGTTTCGGGTGTATTCAGATAGGTTTTGAGGCCCATTTTTACGGTAGGGCTTAAAATACTTGGGCCCGACCGTATGGACAGTCTCTACCAGCCTGTTGTTGATTTCGTCCACTGATGCGCTGCTGTCTAGCAATTCGAAGCAATTTGACAATTCGAGTTAAATTTTCTCGGGGTTTTGGATATGTGCATAAGAAGGTCGGAGCGTAGACTTCAACAGACGCGATCTTTTCATTTTGACATTAATATTTAATGTGCCTCTGACCATTCGGTCATCACTGGCGGTTTTTACCCTGTGAATCACGGAGCCATCATTTAATATTTGTCGTTTGGTGTTCATGATGAAGTCTATCTGATTTTTTGTAAAACCATCAGGGCTCATCCAGGTCCATTTCCTATGAGGCAGCTTCTGGAAGAAAGAGTTCATCATAAAGAGTCCCTCCTTCTCCAGAAATTCGGCCAGCTTCTGACCCCTGGGGTTACGCTGCGCATATCCAAATTGCCCTAATCTCAACTCATCATCGCCCCGTTTGCCCAGCCGCGCATTGAAGTCAGCCATAACCACTGTAAAGTGTACTTTGGAAGTATATATGGCTCTACTAATGTCTTCATACATAACTTCGACCTCATCATCTGAGTATGCCGAGGTCGGTGCGTAGACCTGTATGACCTTCAGCGAATATTTTGTTTCTGGAACCAACGTTTGGAAACAACGTTGTTTATGAGTGGCTTGTGGACGATAAATCCGACACCATCTGGGACTGCTGTTCGATTTAGTTTTATTTTGTTTGAAAGGTTACTTGATCGAGAGTATCGTAAGCTGTGATTCATTTGGGTCGTTTTTTTTATTTAATCAATTTGTAATAGATTATGGCTTCATAATTCACCACGTACATTCAACAAACGTATCCGTTTCGGGAATGCAAACCACTTGATCGATGGCACTTTTGGTCGCCTTTTCTAAAGTTTTACAGGAAGAACCGTTAACGCTATTTTAGCGTTCATATAAACATTGAGTATTTAACAAAGCTTCTTAAATTCAGTGTTACTAAAATATTCTATTTAGATAAGAGAGGTGCTGAGAAGTTTTCAATGGAATTTGTTCAGCTGAACGCTTCAGTGTCCAGTGTGAAGCGACGTCGTAAAGTGCATGTTGATACACTTTTTGTGCTCCTCCTGAGAACACTCAAATTCCAGTTTATGTTTTAACAGTTTCAAGTTTTGGAAAAGCTCACAGTTTATTTGAGAAATATTAGTTCTATCCGATGATACTTTTATTGTCTTTCAGGAGTTCCTTTAATATATCCGGTCTAAAAAATAATCTCTAGACAATATTGCAAATGTGTATGATAAGCTACACATAATTAGTGAAAAATCAATAAAAAAATCTGC
Source organism: Phalera bucephala (assembly GCA_905147815.2). NCBI lineage: Eukaryota > Metazoa > Arthropoda > Insecta > Lepidoptera > Notodontidae > Phalera > Phalera bucephala. Next base: position 6,731,040 of record LR990619.1, on the reverse strand, counting down.
CTAAACTGTTCACTTCCAGAGGCCTTCAACCACAACTCGAGGGACTAAAAAATCTAATTTAATGCATTTATAAACATGAATCCTACTTTCTAAGTCTTAAATAAAAATGTTAATTAGCTTGCTACGTTCGATAAAGTATTGCAATCACAAAAATATTTTAAATATGTAACAAGACGAAACAGTAGCTCTGTAGTTTATATTATTAATACAATATGCTTATGGTTAGTAATATATAATTAAATTATATTATTTTTTTATAACTCAGACGTATGTCAAAAAACTCTAAATTGATTTAAAAAATATATAGTACTCCATATGTATATAATTATTTTATTATTATCGTCAAATCCTAATCACGAATCACTATGGAAATATCTATTTCTGAATAAAACTGTCATAAAAAGTATCAAAGTGCTGTGTGTCGAGAGTGTTGTTTTTAAAACGTGACTATTTTGTCTTCCGGCTCACGTAGATGGCGCCCGGTGCGGACTGAAAAAGTTTTTGTTTCCTAATTACTGAAATTCGTTCTTTATGTCAGCGATTTTAAAACGCACACATTATCGAAGACTTTTGAGCTTTTTAATTGCAACCCAATGAACTTATATCAATATATACAGTCATACAAGAATTTTTTGACCCGCGGCCAAAATCGGAACTAATTATTCAAGTGAAATGAAGCATCAAGTGAAATGTCACTTCATGACAATCGCAGAGTTGCCATTTGCTATGAAATTTAGCCAAGTTCTTTTGTAATTAGTAACCATGCGGACCCACCTGTTGAAGTATTTCCCTGGAAGTAGAAAAATTTTACTAATTTCACACCAGCGCCCCGCTATCAATATCATCCACCGGCCAAAAGATCCTTGTCGCACTATACATTCTAGTTTCTATAATATTAATAAAAGGTTAAGGTAAAAAAACTGACAACCTTCGCCATTTATTAATGAGGCAAACCACCATCTTTTGTACTTGCAATATGCTTAGAAAACATGTGTAATCCATTGTATTTTCTTATTGAAGCGTTCAGCTTATAAGGGGCCTGCCTCCTCCACGTTCTCCGGTACGAGGTCACCACACGAGAAACTTTCGAAAACTGCCGCCAGTTCTACAGCAGCAGCAATTTTTCCCGCCCACTGCCACCTAAGTTTAGCAATTCTGAGGCTATGGTGAAGGTCGCAAGTAAAAACTGGATGCGTACAGCACGAAGCTGGTTGTCGTGGCGGTATTTACGGAAGGTTTTTGTCCTGCCGTAGTCGTTCTTTCGGCTCATGATGAAGACGCTCACGCTAGACCCGCGTGGAGACGATCTGTACCAGCGACAGTTCATTAGACTTAATCTAGTAGTTAGTTCAGGTTAGGCGTACGCTGCTCCGCTCATTGGATCGAGTAGTCGAGGGTTCGATCCTCACACCAGACATACCTTTGTGGGTCCCACAAGTATTTCTTCCGATCAGGGTATTCTGGGAAAAAATCTTGGGGCATCACTGAATCGTTACTGTAACTGGCGAGACTCAGTGCAGACTATCCAGCACATCGTGGAAAACTGCCCCACTAGGTAATTCAGCGGAGGATTTGTGGGGCTGCACCAGTTGAAACCAGAGGCTAATAAACAATGGATCCTTCACTCTGACATAACATTTTGATCGTATGTTGCGTTATTGAAAGTACATCACCATACGGTGATGATGATGACTACATATTATAAAACAAAGTCCCCCCGCCGCGTCTGTCTGTCTAAATGCGATAAACTCAATAACTACCGAACCGATTTTCATACGCCAATTACATTCACCAATGGACGGAGTGATTCAAGAGGAAGGTTTATGTGTATAATTCACCCGTGCGAAACCGGGGCGGGTATATAGTAAGAGTATATAAATAATTCGTTATCTAAGTACTTATGCCTATATACCAATAATAGTATACACCACGAACTGCCCTAATTACCTCTCTTTCTAGTATTCAGTATCTAACCAGGAACTTAACTCAGCTATTGCTATTTTTTTTTTTAAATTAGTGCATTGGCTGCCTCGTTGGTCTGGTGGCAAAGCGCATCGCTTTGTGATCACGAGGTACTGGGTTCAAATCCTAGGTCGGTCAAATGTAGTTTTTCTAAAGAAAAAATTCCCAGCATGAGTCCGGAGTCTGGATTTGTGCCCGGTATATGGCAATAGGCTCGCCCCTTATTACATCGGACCTAACATCGTCGGCGAAACGTGGGAGTACTCAGTACACCTCTACCACCCCTTCTGGGGAATAGAGGCGTGACGGTGTGCGGTCTGCATTGACATAAAAGTTGTTGATTTTTGACAGATTTGGTAATTCCTATAACTAAATGGTGTCACTATGAGTTTTCATAGGCATACCACTTGAATAAATTGTTCTTATTCCGTAATCTGGTAAACAATGACAATTTAATTGTTTGTTTATTCAGTACTCTGTTATTATTTTGACGGTGGTTTTTTGACCACTTAAATGCAATGATCGTCTTTTTCACATAATCAAATCGTATTTGAATAATAATACTATTTAAAATGAACTGTAATGTAAATAGAGTACCAACATTACAATATCAATTGAATGGTTATTGCAGCCTGTAATAATGAAAATAGCAGAATTCCATTCCATTAAAATAGCAGAGTTGAGGCCCAGGTTGTCTGGAAGAAATTGCTGTAAGCAGTAAGACCGCCTATTGTATCACTGCCTTATTTCTCATGTCTGTTTTACAATTGATTTTTTAGTGTAATAAAAAGTATTCTATCGTCTTATGTTGCTGACCGTACACAATATCAAAAATTGTTTTAATTGGTCCAACGCTAACGGGCCCATCTTACGATAACAAACCTCGGCTATGTTCACAAAGATTATCGTATTTTTCCTACAACTCCCTTCTGAAATGGGAGGGTGCTGAGCCGGAAATCGGCCCTCTCATTACATTGCCCAGCGCAGGGCCCATATTCACTATGACCAAACGCACGTTACGATAACTAGGGCTTAGCACAAAAACTTTGACTGCTAACGATTTATCGTGCTGTTACGTTCATGTTTATGTAGTAAATTTGTAGTGTGACAAGGATGGCATATTAATGATTAATCTTTTCATGCTGGCTCTCTCCGCAAAAAGCTCGTGTAATGGTAAGTATTCTGTATGCCACTGAAGTACCATTTACCGATCATTTCACAAAGTTATCATAACGCGCCCCGTTGTGTTTCGTCGGTCATAGCGGATAAGAGCCCTGATGTCAACACTCCCTGAGGATTATGGATACTCGTATCTTTGTTTCAAAGTGATTTCGTCAACTAAGGAGATTGCGGAGTGTTAACAGCGATTAACGTTTGAAAAAGACATAACACTGACAACTTAAGGATTTGATTATGTACTTTAATTTTAACAACAAAATACTTGATTTCCCTTGCTCTAGCTTTTTTATTACCATAGTGGATTCCATTCTAATGTAAAAGTGGCACAATTCAAAAGTATGATTATCTGAGTTAGCACTCTAATTTCAGAAGTATAAAGCTTAATTTCTCATGGTCCTACTTTGAAGTAGTGTCACTATTTCATTCGACCAATGACGTTATGCAACCTTTAAATACATATTTTAAATAGAAATAGCCAAGACAAGGGCTACAAATAGGCACGAAACGTCTGTTGCTAGTTCATTCAAATACTTAACCTATATAAAAAAATAGTCCTTGCTTAGTGTTCCGCGCGTGTGAATCCCGTTTATGTGGGAAGTTAGAAGAAAAAACAAAGCAAACGAAAAATGTAGAGCGCAGTAATAGATTAATTGATACACGAATACCCAACAATTTTATTACACTGCAAACAATATGAATTACTGTGTTAGTTTCCCCAATGAAAGCTACTCCCTGCACTTCTTACTATACTCTGATCTATACGAATCTGTATCTATCTAACTATATTATCACGCCAGATCCCTTGTAGGGTAGGCAGAGAGTACAGAGTTCCAACAGGTTATTTCCTTACATACCTCTCTGGCTTACTCCACTCTCATAGTTCGTCTCATATATGCTCGCCGGTTACGGATACTTTTGTCTTGTCCTTTAGATAAAACACAGTCTATTTGATCATGGTAAGATAGTCTAGGTCTTTCCCGGTACCTACATCCTTCCACTTTCGCATTGTATATCTGTTTTGAAATTCTTCCTTCTGACATTCTTTTCTCATCTATATTTATACTACTATTATAGAGAGAACACATTCGTTTGTTTGTAATTGGCAAACTCAAACTACAGAACTGATTTTAATAACTCCTTCACTATTAGAAAGCTTTATTATCCAGTAACACAGATCCGGTAGGTGGCGTTGTCATCAATCCGGTCATTTTCCCTAAAATGCTATAAGTTTTATAGTCTGTTTTTTCTTAAGTGGCCAATTTTATTGAAAAATACACATTGTCGCAATTAAAGACACTAAAATCGATACGGTTGGGACAAAGAGGGTTGGGAATCAAAGAATGAATAACATAAAATAATGTTGAACGGTATCAATTCTAGTTACTTTAATTATCACGAATTATTTGTTTATAAAATTAACCACATAAGAAAAAATATACCATACATTTTAATCTAATTAAAAACGTAATACATTAAAAAAAGAAAAATATTTTCTAGGATTAACTGTAAGTATAACATAATGTTCGCAAACCATAACCCTGGTTTCACCTATAATAGTGGTGCTGCCATGGCATTCATTTCACTGGCAGCTATAATGATCTCGCCACAATGGGGTTGGCTCGCTCTAATTATCGTTGTTATGATCACCTTGCGGCCATGAGCCCGGCTTCATTGAACAATGGCGACACATCTCCGGTTTATTATCCGTTGGTGCCCTACGAATTGGACTCTATTAACTTGTAGCATCGTCATGCCTATATTACCCAAGCAGACGTGTGTGTACACCCTTTTGACCGATTATGCTAGGCCAGCGGGGGCGAGCCTTTTTCATTATACAGACACAATACCAGACTCCAGACTCATATTGAAATGTTTTCTTTCGAAAAATCACGTTCTTGTTCGACCTAGGATTCAAACTCAAGACCTCGTGATCGCTTCGCACATCATTCGTCACTAGATCAACGAGGCATGTAGTACAGTCGGCGACGTAAGTCGCTTAACATTCTCAGATTTTCAAATCAGTAATTTCCTCTTTAAGGTTTCGTCACATAGCCGACGCAGCGCGATGGGGGCGTGACGGTGGCGCGACCTGGTAAGTTGACGTCACGGTCCGCCATGCTAGGCGCGATGGCAACCGTCACGACCCGTCCCCGCTGCGTCCGGCGCAATTACAAACGAAGCACGGCAGGAGCGAGACACCAATACGAGTGCGAGCGGGACAACGGCAACATGGCGGTCGCCCGGCCAGCAGGTACGACATCGCGCCTGCAGTGTGACGTGCGCGCTGCGCTGCTTTCCGCCGGCATCGCGCTCCGTCACCTATGTGACGAAACCTTAATTGTTCAAATTTCAGTGAATAAAGTCAAAGCCAAATTATCAGGAACGTATTCAAATTTATTTAGATCAACAAAAATAATAGATTTTATACCAAACAAAAGTGTGCAAACGATTTGAAAAACTGAGAATGCTATGGGACATATGTCGCTGACCGTACTACGAATTGGTATTTTGATAGCAGCGATCGAAGGGCTGCGTGACCGAGAAATTCTTAGCGAATACCAAGGTTAAGCGGTGTTCCGCTCGGTCAGATTGAGATGGTTGACCGTCTGTGATATTTCCATATTCAAGTGTATCCGTGCTTTGAAAGGTATATCCGTTAGTGCCTAAAAATAATACCGAATATTTATTCATACCAAAGCGACAAAAGTTACAAAATATATTCTTTGAAAGCTACCTAAAAGTATCTTACAATAGCCGCACTCCCTTTTAAGAGGAATATTTCGGATGTGGTAAATTACAGGAAGTGTGCGATACTGCCTGAGATAACGTCATAATACGTACAGCTATAAAAAAACAAAAGAATGGGGGAATTACAAAATCTCGTGTTTCTTTTAAAAATAAAAAAAAAACAATTTATTTCAGTTAATCTGTGTGACTTTGGTTTTCTACCTATGTGTGAATGAGTATGATGTTGGCCAGCTTTGCAGCTTCACCGAATAATATCTATACTTTTTATAACGTCTGGTCTGTACGGCTTTAGTAAGCTTTGTTTGGCATTGTACCGTATTGCACGAAGTAAACACCAACTGATGATAGAACGCATTAATGCTTCTTGTTAATTGTAGCTTTTTAATTTTGTAACAAAACTAAGATCACTTAAAGTAAGTACGTAAATGTCTTAGGCCCGTATTACAGAACATAAAGCAGTCGCGAAACTAGTTTTGAAAAACGAGCTTTATGCAAAAACGTTCGTTTTAAAACTAGATTTATGAATGATTTTCGTTTCGTAATATGAACCTTAGTCTAGGGTACGTAACCAGTACTTCACTTCATATAATAAATCGAAGTCCCCCAGCCACGTCTGTCTGTCTGATGCGATAAACTCAATAACTAACGAACGGATTTACATACGATTTTCACCAATGGACGGAATGATTCAAGAAAAAGGTATAAGTGTATTATTCACATATATTTCACGAGTTTGGTAATTTTATTATACAATTTATTTCTAGATTCAAAAAGTTACATTTAGCTTTATTAATAAAATTATTGACTATTAAAAATTCTACGTCCGTCTTTTAAGCAAGATATCCAGCCTAATAACATAGCGCTTTTTATTTTAGACCAGGCGACCTAAGCCACATATCAATATCCATTTAGGTACATCTATAAAAGTCGTATTTTCATCACGCTTCGAATTAATTACATCCGTAGCGGAAGGCCAATTCCGCGGTATCACCGGGGCAGCGGCCCTTGTAGTGTTTTAATTCGTAGTACGTCTCCGTCCGCGATACCGTGACGCTTTGTACAAAAAAAAACCAAATACCATCATATTATTTCATCATCATCATCATTTCAGCCTATACTTGTCCACTGCTGAACATAGGCCTCCCCAATCGCTTTCCAGCGTAACCGGTCCGATGCCACCTGCATCCAACGATTTCCTGCGATTTTCACAAGATCGTCGGTCCATCTGGCAGGCGGTCGTCCTACGCTGCGCTTGCCAATACGTGGTCTCCACTCTAGAATCTTTCTGCCCCAACGCCCGTCCGATCTTCGCGCTATGTGGCCAGCCCATTGCCACTTCAGCATGCTAATCCTAAGGGCTATGTCGGTGACCTTGGTTCTTCTACGAATCTCCTCATTCCTGATTCGATCACGTAGAGAAACGCCGAGCATAGCTCTTTCCATAGCTCGCTGAGCAACTTTGAGCTTTTTTATGAGACCTATTGTAAGAGACCACGTCTCTGATCCATATGTCATCACTGGTAACACACATTGACTAAAAACTTTAGTCTTTAGGCACTGAGGTATTTTGGATGAGAAGATGTTGCGCAGTTTCCCGAACGCTGCCCAGCCGAGTTGGATTCGTCGATTGACCTCTCTCTCAAAGTTGGACCTACCTAACCGGACTGCCTGTCCCAGGTAAATGTATTCGTCGACAACTTCAAGAGTAGAGTTCCCAACGGTGAGTGCGGTGGGTACGACATGGACATTAAACATTATTTTTGTTTTGTCCATATTCATTTTAAGACCCACTTGTTGGGATACTCTCTTCTATTGAGGTCACCGAGCATTCGTCCTAGATCTTCCAGCGACTCCGCCATGACCACAATGTCGTCGGCAAATCGAAGGTGAGTGATGTATTCGCCATTGATGTTGATGCCAAGTCCTTGCCATTCCAAGAGCTTGAAGGCGTCCTCTAAGGTGGCCGTAAACAGTTTCGGAGAAATGACGTCTCCCTGTCTTACTCCTCTTTTTATGGGGATCACCTTCGTGCACTGCCCCTGTACTCGGACTGACATGGTGGCGTTATTATACAAGCACTTCAACACTTCGATGTACCGATAGTCAATGCGGCATCGCTGGAGAGATCTAAGAACCGCCCAAGTCTCGATCGAATCAAAGGCTTTCTCATAGTCCACAAACGCCAAGCATAGTGGCCGATTATACTCCTCAGTCTTCTGTATAACCTGCCGCAGCGTATGTATGTGGTCTATGGTACTAAAACCTCTCCGGAAACCGGCTTGTTCGGGAGGCTGGAAGTCATCAAGCCTTCGTTCGAGACGATTCGTAATGACTCTCGAAAACAACTTATAAACATGGCTCAGCAGTGTGATGGGCCTATAGTTCTTCAATAAGGTGTTATCACCTTTCTTGAAAAACAGCACCACCACACCCCTGTTCCATGCTTCCGGCGTTTTCCCTTCAAGCAAGACGGAATTAAATAGCCTCTGAAGGACTTTAAGTACCGGCGATCCGCCCGCCTTCAGAAGTTCTGCAGTAATTCCGTCTTCACCCGGCGCTTTGTTGTTTTTTAGTTGTTTGAGAGCCATCCTAATTTCGCACAGGCTGATGTCCGGGATATCTTCAGTGCAGTGTCGGGTTAGCTTGGCTCTTGGGTCTTTTACCAAGTCAACAACAGGTTTAGCTACTGAGGTATATAACTGTCCATAGAACCTCTCTATCTCCCTGAGCACCTCTGACCTATTCGACGTTACGTTTCCGTCCTCCATCTTCAGCTTCGTCAACTGGCTCTGCCCAATAGACGCGTCTCTTGCGAACACTTTAGAGCCCTTGTTCTGCTCTATGGTCTCCTCAATACGCCTTGCATTGAAGGACCGTAAGTCGTGTCGCAAGGACTTCAATATCTGTCCATTAAGCTGCCTATAGGACTTAGCATCATCGGAGGTTTGGAGCGTCATGGAACGTCGCTCAGCCATGAGGTTTCGGGTGTAGTCAGATAGTTTTTGAGGCCTATTTTTACGGTGGGTCTTAAAATACTTGGACCCGACCGTATGAACAGTCTCTACCAGCCTGTTGTTGATTTCGTCCACTGATGCGCTGCTGTCTAGCAATTCGAAGCGGTTTGACAATTCGAGTTGAAAGTTCTCGGGGTTTTGGATATATGCATGAGTAGGTCGGAGCGTAGACCTCATCAGACGCGATCTTTCCATTTTGACATTAATATTTAATGTGCCTCTGACCATTCGGTGATCACTGCCGGTTTTTACCCTATGAATCACGGAGACATCATTAAATATTTGTCGCTTGGTGCTCATGATGAAGTCTATCTCATTTTTTGTGGAACCATCAGGGCTCATCCAGGTCCATTTCCTATGAGGCGGCTTCTGGAAGAAAGAGTTCATCATAAAGAGTCCCTCTTTCTCCAGAAATTCGGCCAGCCTCTGACCCCTGGGGTTGCGCTGCCCATATCCAAATTGCCCCACTCTCAACTCATCATCGCCCCGTTGGCCCAGCCGCGCATTGAAGTCACCCATAACTACTGTAAAATGTGCTTTGGAAGTATGTATGGCTCTACTAATGTCCTCATACATAACTTCGACCTCATCATCTGAGTATGCCGAGGTCGGTGCGTAGACCTGTATGACCTTCAGCGAATATCTTTTGGATATTCTGAGTATCAGGTACGCTACCCTGCTCGACACACTAGTGATGGACACAACGTTGTTTATGAGTGACTTGTGGACGATAAATCCGACACCACCTTGGGACTGCTGTTCGCCCTCCCGGTAGTAAAACAAGTTGCCGGATTTTAAGGTTATCGTGTCCTCGCCCTCTCTTCGGACCTCCGATAAACCAACAATACTCCACCGCAACTTGTTTAACTCTTCTTCCAGCTCAACTAGCTTCTCATCTGTCCTCAATGTGCGTGCGTTGTATGTCACCAGGGCCAATTTTCGGTTTTGGTGGTAGCCGAATCTCTGCCGGAGATTCTTAGCACCCCTTGTCCTGTCGTTACCATGGCTGCTACCGTGGCCAGGACGAACAGGACCGCCGGGGACTAGGGGCCTGGTTTTCCTATTTTCTTCCATAATTGGGGGTGTTTGCCATACTCGCCACGCTTGGCAGGCGGGTTGGCGAGCGCAGTTATTGGTCGTCGAAGTGTTAAGGGAACGCTGCTGCCCATTCCCTAGTTTTCCCTTAGTCGCCTTGTACGACACCCGATGGGATGAGATGGGTTGGTCCTATTCTAAGCCGGGAACCACGCGGCATATTATTTAGCCTCATGCATTTATCTGTGCCTCAACTATGCTATTTTTGACGTGTTTTGTAAGTATGTCATGCTACAAAAATTGTTTAATTACAATTGTGCGAATGTCGGGAATTGTTTGAATTAGTACCTACGACTATGTGAACCCATAAGAATTATTGATAGATACCATAAGAATTGGAAAGCATTGAATTAGTAGATTGAAAACAGTCAAAACTAACAATTATGATGTCAATGATCAATAATTTTAATAAAATTGCAATAATGGACTTGGGGCCCAGTTTTAATTAAGGCAATTTAGTTGTAATGTAATTATACGCGTGGTGCAATATTTCAAAATAAAACCATAAAACTTTTTAATAGACTAAAAAAGTACTTATGAATAATCAAGAAAGAACTAAAAAAGTATTTATGCATAATCAAGAAATAACTGTAACGTAATTATGTTTTTAAACTTTACTATCCGTTCGAAATGTCAATCCTATGAAGAAGAGCAAGAAACTCCAAGAGTTTTCTTTCTTTTAATTACAGGTTTACAATTCTTTTTGTATACAGTGTGATAGGGTATGGAAGAGCTTTGCAAAACAACTTAGGCTTAAGTAAACACAAACATTATTAGAACTAACCAATTCACAAATAGAATATATACGTAGTTGGCTACATGGTTTAATCATTTAAATTGCGCATTAAACATTTTGTGCAGTGATTAAGAGCTTAAACCACTCCGCCCACTGTATCTTAGTCATGGCTTTGATTCCCGCACGGGACAAATCTTCGTATGATCTACAATTATTTGTTTCGGTCTGGGTATTTGTGTATGTGAATTTTTGTAAACGCACCCACACCACAGGAATGAATACCACCCCTAGGGTGGGGCTACGTATTAAAAAAAAAACTTAAAATACATGTTAAGTACGATCAAAATTACTATAGTTCCAGTGTAGTGCCGACAGAGCTCTTAAACCGCTCAGATTACGAATATATCTACACAACTAATACATCTAAGCGTAAAGGATATCTAATTAAGAAGGAATATGATAGTAGAATTCAATAATTATCGGTAAGCTGATGGCCAACATCAGCTTTGCGAATGCAAACATGAAATAACTGCTGTGCGTTGGTGATCCCTAATATTAAGCAGTCATGATTTCTTCCGTCGTCTAACGCATCTCTTTCCTTCATTCCTCTACTCTCAACGTCTTATCTCTACCGAAGTGAATACCAATATCTTACGTCCCACGACGCGGTCACTATACACTAATATCGTCTCTAAGATACCGTTTAGTTCAGTAATTTAATTAAATTGCCTCATGTCACAGTGCACCGGCCAAAGGACAATGGAGGTCGGAGCGCCCATTGCACATTATTGCCTCTATATTAAACACGGAACTGCGTGATGTAATCCACACACGGACTATATGGACAATTAAGTCGATATTCCCTTGATAAATCTTTGTATTTTCTGATAGTCATAAAATATGGTATAGAAGGAAAATAGTCGAGAAAATTTGTAGATTTATAAAGCAAATAAAGCTGAAATTTGACATTCATGTTTCAAAATATTGCTTGTTTATTGATAACATACCTTCACATCGTTATAATATATTCCGCTGACTTGAGTCACATATCGCTGGTTAAGTGAAATAGCGACATAACTAAAACAATAATTGGAGAAATCAAGCCTTTTAGTCATGAAGTTACAGTGCTAATTCAAGTAATTAACTTTGTGAGTTATGTCGCTGTTACATTCGGTTAAGTCTAGAAATATAGGATTTTTGCCCCGCATAGTGTAGAACACGTGGTAGTAAAACGCCGTTCCTAATATTATCGATTATCACAATTATTCATAATTGATTCCAGAAAAAGTAAATTAATTAGGTAAATATAGTTTCACAATTCACATCTGCCACCATTGCTTATTTCCAAAAATAATCGAATTTCAATATTTTAGACCCGATATTTACAACAATCAGCCAATTACAATCAAATTACAAAATTTTAAATACAGAACTGTCAAAATTTATATACTCTATAGTTTGAGTCTCAAAGTATAAGGTGTTATTTAAAGCCTATTGTCAAATCTTCTATACGTGCAGCCTGTGGGTCAACTTTACAAAGGGGGCACTCAATGCTCTGCGGATCCAATATAATAATGCGTTCAGGATTCTGTTGGGGCTGCCGCGATACTGCAGCGCATCAGAGATGTTTGCGGCTGCGCATGTGGATGGCTTCCACGCGATTTTGCGTAAAAGAACACCATCCATGATGACGAGGGTGCGTGACAGCTCCAACAATTTTTTTTTAATTTTTGCGGATCGGTTTGACGGCGTTATTATGAGGCATTGGACCAGTATGCATGGTTCATGCTGGTCGAGTGCCAAATAGTGTAATAACACTATAATACAATAGTATGTAATAATTAATTACTAACATAGATTATAAGAAAATTGTTACTAACACACTATGGATCGCATCCGAAATAAATAATAATAATTATTATTATTTAGTTCATGCTCTAAGGTTTAATGGATTTATAACACAGAGGTAAAGCTTATAACATTTAAGGTTTAACATTCTCTTTACAATATAAAGTTACGGAATTTCAGTAACAAGTGTTGTGTTTTAACTCGGAGACGAACTATCTCGTCTAGGTCGGAAGCTTGAAGGCAAACGTTCGCAAGTGTATACAAACACTCATTACATACTCTTGTCTTGTTTGAAGTCTTAATACGATCTAATCTTACACAAAGCTCTCACCAGTTACTTTGTCTTAGCTTTTATTCTTATTTAAGCGAAGAGCGAATTATATCCCTCAAGCGGAGGTGGCATAGGTGTAGTGTGTGCTCTCACAATTTTGCTAACGAAAGTAGATCCCATTGTAGGTAAAGTTTTGTGTTTCGTTGTTAAATAAGTTTTATGTTTTTCTTGTACCGTTGGGCCCCACTAAGGGTTAATTTCTATGTTTTGGGTGTGTTTGTCAATACAAAATTTTATATGCACAAACAACCAAGCCGAAACAAAGTCTGTACTTCGCACATTAACTTGTCCCATGTTGGTATTGAAGCCACGACTTCTCCATCAAGTGAGTAAAGTGGCCTACGGTCAAACCGCAATACAGCAGAATATCCTAATAAAAAAAAAAAAATTAAAGAGGAAACTAATGTTGGAACTCTGTACTCTCTGCCTACCTAGCAAGGGATCTGGCGTGATAATATAGATAAATAGATTATTATAGGTAAATCCGATCGATTTCAGTTCATACGGAAAGAACCTGTTGGTACTCTGTACTCTCTCCCGACCCCGCGAGGCATCTGGCATGATGATAATTATAGATAGATAGGTCATAATTATTATAAAAGGTAAATAGCGTTCGCCATAATTGCGAAATGAGTATACCAAATGTTCACCAAAATATATTAAAAACGCCTCGTAATCGGCCCACTGTCGTGACAACTCTATCTTTATCATCACGCTAGATCCCTTGCAGGGTAGGCAGAGTTATTTAATTTCAACAGGTTCTTTCCTTACGGACCTCTCTGGCTTCCTCCACAAATTGTTCAATATGCCTAAATCATTTTTCCTCTTTGTGTTTACCATATCCATACAAATGAGAGGTGCTAAACGGATAGTAGACTACCTAATATCCAGAAAAAACAAGTCTCGTCTCACGTGAAATTTTTATGTTTGCCGCAAACCGAACTGACATGCATTTTCCATTATCGGAAAGTAGGATATCTGACATTTACATCTACTCCACACCTCCGCCTCCATAACTACCTGTATATCTAGGTAAAATGTATTGTTTTTGTTGAATTTTCCTTTACGAGATAGGTACTATTGCCTGAGTCTTTGTCTGCGAGAAGAAACCAAACATCTTTCCTATACCCCATTCCAGTAAAACTGTATGTGGGTGTAAATGTAATACTATCATAATATTTTCACTGCATCTATGTAACTGAGTATGTTACTACGTAATAACATGGTACTATGTATGTTACTCATAATCATCATCATCATCAGCCCGTGTCAGTCCACTGCCTCTCCCATGGCACACAACTGAACTCGATTTTCAGCTCTCCTCCTCCAGTCCCCGTCCAGCCTTACGAGTAATGTCGCCCCACCTAGCTATAGGGTGCCCTACACTATGTCTGCCGACACGCGGTCTCCAGTCAAGAACCAGTGCGCCCCAACAGCCATCGGTTCAGCGGCATATGTGACGGGCCCACTGCCATTTCAGCTTGCTAATTCGCTGAGCTACGTCGGTAATCTTGGTTCTCTGACGAATAAGTTCGTTCCGGATTCGATTCTTAAGAGAAACTCCGAGCCTAGCTCTCTCCAAAAACAAAACGTATGTTACTGTGTAATAATATTTATTAAGGTCAGTCGAGACCACCCACTTTATATTATGGTAGTACTATCAATCAGCCTATCGCAGTCCACTGCTGGACATAGGCCTCTCCTAACACGCGCCATTGCACACGGTCCTCCGCCTTCCGCATCCAGTCTGTCCCAGCGACCTTTTTGAGGTCGTCGGTCCATCTAGCTGGGGGCCGTCCTACCTTACGCTTACCAAGTCGCGGTCTCCACTCTAGGACACGCTTGCTCCATCGGCCGTCGGTCCTTCTGCAGATGTGACCAGCCCATTGCCACTTTAGCTTACTGAGTCTGCGAGCTATGTCGGTAACTTTGGTTCTTTGTCGGATTACCTCGTTACGAATTTTATCCTTCAAAGAGACGCCGAGCATAGCTCGCTCCATAGCCCGCTGTGCGACTTTGAATTTGTGGACTAGTCCCACTGTGAGTGGCCACGTCTCAGCCCCGTAAGTCATAACAGGTAGGACGCATTGGTAATAGACTTTAGTCTTCAGGCATTGCGGTATAGGCGAAGAGAAAACGTGACGTAGTTTGCCAAATGCTGCCCAACCTAATTGGATCCTGCGGTTGATTTCTTTCTCGAAGATGTTTCTACCAAATTGGACAACTTGTCCAAGGTAGGCATATTCCCGAACAACTTCGAGCATCGAACCATCGACGTAGATCGGTCCCGGCGTGACATGTTCATTAAACATGATCTTGGTTTTATCCAAGTTCATGCCGAGACCGACACCTCAACTGTTCCAGTGACTCTGCCACGATGACGATATCATCGGCAAACCGAAGGTGTGAGATGTATTCGCCGTTGATGTTAATGCCCCGCCCAGTCCAGTCCAGCGTCTTGAAGACGTCTTCGAGTGCATTGGTGAAAAGCTTGGGGGATATTACATCCCCCTGTCTTACCCCTCGACGCAGCTCGATCGGGTTGGTCTTTTGGTCCTGGAGCTGGACGGTCATTGTGGCGGTATCATACAGACATCTCAACACCTCGATATAGCGCCAATCGATGCCACATCGCTGCAGAGCATCCAAAACCGCCCAGGTTTCGATGGAGTCGAAGGCTTTCTCGTAGTCCACGAAAGCCATACACAGCGGCTGACTGTACTCTTCGGTCTTCTGTACAATCTGCCGAACAGTATGGATGTGGTCTACGGTGCTGTAGCCTTTTCGAAACCCGGCTTGTTCCGGTGGCTGGAACTCGTCAAGTCTTCTGGCGAGGCGGTTTGTGAGTACTCTCGAGAACAACTTGTAGACGTAGCTCAGGAGTGAGATGGGTCTGTAGTTCTTCATCAAGGTTTTGTCACCTTTTTTGAAGAACAGAACCACCGCACTCCCGCTCCACGCTTGAGGTGTTAAGCCCTGGTGGATGACGGAATTAAAGAGGCTCGCTAGCTTTTTCAGGATTGGAGTCCCGCCTGCTTTTAGGAGCTCAGTGGTGATTCCGTCATCGCCTGGCGACTTGTTGTTTTTGAGCTGCTCGAGAGCCACTCTGACCTCGTCCTGGTTGACATCAGGGATGTCTTCCGTATGGTGGCGTGTGAGTGGGGCTCTGTGGTCGTCAGCGCTGGGTCTCGTGGGTTTAGTCATCCGTGATGCGTACAGGTCTTTGTAGAAACTCTCAATTTCCTTGAGTATCTCGAACTTGGAGGTTACGGTTTTGCCACCCGCAGTTTTAAGTTTCGTCAGATGGGATCTACCTAACTGGCGAGCGAAGACTTTGGTGCCTCTGTTCTGTTCAATCGCAGCCGCGATGGCGCGGGTGTTGGAACATCGGAGGTCACGTCGCACCCGCTTCCGGATCTTCCGGTTGAGGTTCCTCCCATCCGGCGAAGACGCCTGCGTGGATGACATTTCCCGTCTCTGCCTCATAAGTTCGAGAGTCTCGTGCGAGAGTTTAGACTCTCTGTTACCGCTTTTGCCGGGAAACACCCTTCGAGACACATCCTGTAGCGTTTTGACCACTGTGTCGGTTTTCTCGTCAACATTGCCTTCG
Organism: Phalera bucephala; assembly: GCA_905147815.2. Taxonomy (NCBI): domain Eukaryota; kingdom Metazoa; phylum Arthropoda; class Insecta; order Lepidoptera; family Notodontidae; genus Phalera; species Phalera bucephala. The sequence continues at coordinate 6,714,517 of LR990619.1, read as the reverse complement.
GTTTCCAGCAGGTCGAAACGATTTTGAAGCTCCAGTTGGAACTTTTCGGACCCTAAAGCTATTTGAGGCGCAGTAGGTCTGAGAGTAGACCTCATCATACGACGCCTTTCGGCCCTGAAGTTTATATTTAGAGCGCCTCGGACAAGTCGGTGATCGCTGCCGGTATTAAACCTGTTGATCACGGAGACGTCTCTAAACATAGACTTCCTGTCAGTCATGATGAAGTCTATCTCGTTCCTCGTCACAGTGTCGGGGCTTCGCCATGTCCACTTTCTATGAGCCTTCTTCTTAAAGAACGAATTCATCAAGAAGAGCCCCTGCGACTCCAGAAAGTTGACCAGCATCTGCCCCCTGTGGTTTCGGCGCCCCACGCCGTGGGGTCCGATTATCGTTTCGCCGCGTTCTTGTACTCCCACTTTGGCATTGAAGTCCCCCATAACAACGCTGTAGTGAGCCTTGGTGGTGCCATGTAATGCCTTGGCGATGTCTTCATACATGGCTTCGGCTATGTCGTCGCAGTATGTCGAAGTCGGCGCATATACCTGTACCACCTTCAGGGTGTATCTGTCGGTGATTTTAATTATGAGGTACGCTACCCGTGTCGACACACTGCTGACTTCCACAACGTTGTTAGTGAGAGCTTTGTTGACCAGGAAACCGACACCGCTCTGAGAGGGCCGATCACCTTCCCGAAAGTAGAACAGGTGGCCTGACTCAAGGGTTATCGTGTCCTCGCCCTGTCTTCGGACTTCGGATAACCCCAATATGTGCCAGTTTATGCGACCTAGTTCTACCTCGAGTTCAGTGAGGTGTTGGTCCAGCCGTAGAGAGCGTCCATTGTACGTAGCCAGGGTCAGGTGTTTTTGGTAGCCTTGTGTCGTAGCCCGGAGATTCTTCGCACCCCCTGCCCCGCTGTTACCGCGACCGCTACCGTGGCAGCGGACAGCGGGACTACCGAGAACTGGGGGCCTTTGGTTTAGGTGCCTTATCATGTTAGGAGGTTTTTTGGCCTACTATACCACGCTGGCCAGACGGGTTGGTATAGGGTTTATTCCGAATTTTCCTTTTCTGGTCCTTTGGTGGACTTACTGCTTTTGGTGGACTCTTACCACCAGCCTAGCAAAAGTAAGGCTACTGGGGCATTCTAAGTTTTTCTTTCGCTTCCAGCCCAGTAAGGAAGTACTAACTTAGCACAATTTTGGTAATGCTTTTTCAATTTCCTTTTAAAATTTTTTTTTTCTTTTATATGTTACTATGTATGTATGTTCTGTATAATATCTCTATTATTTTTATATTGCCTTTTAGTTCTTTGTCTAGAAGAAATTGCTTATAGCAGTGTAAACTTTCATTCGAGGGGAATATTATAATATGATATAAGAAGCATACAAAATAACCAGTATTTCAGAATACACCGCAAGTTCATAATTATTTCTGACAAAAATGTTATTAACAGACAGAAAGTTTCAAGATTTAAAGGTATTTGAAGAGTTAATAACAACAACCAATAAAAATATAGTCTTACTGCCATACGAGGTAAAATGAAAGTAGCAAATATTAAGTTGAGATTTCTCTTCGGTACTGCGGTACTCTTGATTGAAATGTATGTACTGGTGGTAAGTTGCTTATAACAATATTTTTTTTATTTTGTTCATTTTTTTTCTTGTTTTAGGGTGTATTTCTTGCACATAAGCGGTGCCTTTTTTCATAGCCCACTCTATCTTTGCATTTTTTCTTCGTTGGTTTACTGTTTATAATTTATCATCATAAATCACAGCGGGTACACATTAGGCGCTTTGCGCATGCTTAATTCCATTCCCTAATTTAAAGGGTGGGAGGGTGATTTACTAAAACTCCTGAAATATGTCTTTTATTATTTACAACAATATGGAGTCCCTATATCAATTTTCAGACCTCTAGCATCAAAATTTGCGTAAGTCTTATACAAACTTCCATCCCCTAGTTTAAGGGGTTGGGGGGGTAATAGTTCCAAGTTTTAGACTTTTTGTATTGATTGTACCAAATTTCAGCTCCCTAGGACTTCAGGAAGTACCCTAAGAATTTTAATGATCATCAGTGAGTCAGTGACGAAATCAGGGTTTTTTAGATATCAATAAAATCTAGAGTATAAGAGCTATGCAATTGAAACTTTATTTGTTTAATAAGTCTACTATTGAAATTATATCCTGAGAATTTTGTTTACCTGGTATAATCCAAACCCAAGGTATGAGGGTTCAAAAAAACGACAAAGCGCCACTCTCAAGATTGCCACTCACTTAGCGGGGCGAATATAAACGATTAACACGAAAAGAAGAAGCAAAATATCCACCGCAGGACTAAGAACTTCAGAAAAAATCACCCGCACACACAAGAATCACTCGCGGCGTTCATTAAGCCTTGTAAAGGAAACCAAATTATTTGGCATTATTGATAGAAACCTTACCCGTAACGATAGTTCCCAAGTAATAATACGCACGTATAGTTAGGAACTTATACACCTAGTATTAGTTTCTAACTACATGAGCTAAACAGGCCTTACGTGTGAATACTAAAACAGCTGAGGATTGAATGTTAAGTGCGAAGTTAATTTATTTAGTGATTTTGTTGCCGCTTGAAAATATTTGACATGTCATGTACACCTGCAGCTCGACACAAGTTAACCTGCAATTAAAAAATTAAACAAAGGTGGTAACCGACCGAAGGAACAAATGAAAATAGAGTATTCAATAGACTACTTAGGTACTAAGCGTATTCCTTCAGAGATTGTAGATATCTTCTTAGACTAGCCGAATATACTCTGGGTCAATAGATCCCTTAGCAAATAATAGAGGTCGCTTGGACGCTGATGCAAGGAAAATGGTCGCCATCACCGGTCATTAGGCGCTATCGCGGTTAACGCACTCGTTCTTCCGAAACCGGAATAAAGTAAGTAACCTTACACTACAAATACCTACTCAAATCAATCTATTATTTTATGCAAACTCTGTAGGTGCCCTCAAACCATCAATCCATATTTTAGAAAATGTCAATTTAAATGTAATTATTTTATTTTATAGTGTATAGGTACTGACACATCAGATCCACATAATCGACAAATTAGGATATATAACATTCACATTATCGAGAAAATAGATACTTTTGTATCTACTCCTAATTTGTCGATTATGTGAACTATAAAAGATAAAAATCTTTTATTCAAACAATGACAAAGAGAGATTCAGGGCCAGCAGAAAGCGAAATGTGTATAATATTTTTAGTCCACAAAACGCGCCCCACATTTCATAATAATTTATAGTGCAAGTGTGCAATATTCTGTTATTGCATTATTAGTAATATTTTCCATCGTTACACATAAATATTAAGTGTACGTACGTGCATGCGTATGTGCGTACGTACACCCGTGCGTGCGTGCATGCATGCGTGCGTGCGTTTGTGTGTTCGTTCAAACAGAACATTTCTTACTGACACCGAAAGCGAGCATCATTTGTGCTCGGTCGTCTCCATTCGTTAATCTGCAAGCGGAGTAAAATGTCCCTTAGAAATAAGGTGACACTTTACAAAACTTGCGTTCGACCCATCATGACTTATGCGTGTGTTGTGTTCGGGCATTCGGCCCCTCTCACATCGATAAACTCCAAGTCGTTCAAAACCGCTTCCTCCGTAAAGCCGTAGGAGCCCCCTGGTTCGTACGGAAAGTCGACCTCCACTCCGATCTAGGTCTCGAACCTATTCGCGCCTTTATTAAAAAGGCGTCAACACGTCACTTCGCGAAAGCATCTACCCATGCGAATCCGTTAATTGTAGGCGCCGCCGACTACGATCTCCCCCCCGACCCCTGCCGCTACCGCCGGCCGCGACATGTTCTCACCGACCCCCCCGATGCTTTGTCATCCCTTCTTTCCGCTCAGAATACGGGCGACGACGACGACGTAGTAGTAGATCCCCTCCCATAGCCGGCGGTTGACCGGTGCACTTAGTAGTGCACCCGTCCCCCTACAGCGACTGTCCCAACCGAGGGCGCCTCGAAGAGGCGCCCTCGAGTATGTCGCCTCTTGCCCTTCTGGCTGGCTAGAGCGTAGTGGTTGCACGCTCGCCTTTAAGTCCGGTGAAGCTCTAAAGGCCTCGCGGCCGACAGCGTACATCATTCACACACACAAACACACACCGAAAGCGATCAGGACGAAGGTTTGGGCGTATCTTCATAGATTAAACGACCGATACACGAAATCCCAGGAGCCATCGTAAAATAAAAATAGTAACTCAAAGTTTCCCTATCTTGTAGCTCAAACTTATACTCCCCTTTAACAAACCTCCGTATCTCTGGTCAAGCTCACAAGTTTGAAGCGCCATAATGTGATTGTTTCGTCACATTAGCCTCAGATCAGGGCTTCCGGTCGGGCGGAGATGAGGGATGCTGTGTGCCGCACCCCGATAGCGAGCCGAGGCCACGCTCCAACGCGACGACTTTATTTATTTTGTGCTGAACCGGACATGTGATGTAGACATGAATATAATATGTACCTACCTAAATTGTATACTATCAATTGCATGCTGTAATTTCAAAAAGTATGTTAAGAAAAGGTATTTAAGGAGACACAAAAGTCAAAATAAATAAAATAAGCCCTAGCGTCACGCCTATATTCCCCAAGCGGGGGTGGCAGGGTCCACTTTTCACCGATGATGTAAGGTCCCATGTAATGGGGGGCGAGACTATTGCGCGGGCACACTGCCTGATTCTAGACTGATACTGGAATGTTTTCTACTAAAAAAACACATTTTGCCTCACCTAGGATTTGAACCCAGCACCATGTGATCGCTACGCGCATTATTCGCCACTAGACCAACGAGGCAGTCTGTTAAGTATATTTTCAAGTATGTGAAATATTGCCATTGAAATATTCCAAAATTCTTGCAAACTATTCAAATAAACAGTTTAGTGTCTTTTATGAAAATCCCCTCTTTACGTGCGACTTTATGAACCGACAACGAAGAAATTTTAGGTAAACGATACTACTTCCTCCTTTATAAAACGTAGCCCCACATTAGGAATTATTCCTGTGTCGTGGGTGCATTTACTCACATGAAGTTCACATGCACAAACACCCAGACCAAAACAAATATTTTTGAGTCACACAAATTGTCCCGTGCGGGAATCGAACCCGCGACTTCTTGCTCCAGTGGGTTGGTGACTTAAGCTCTTAACCACTGGACCAACCCGTCCGTCCAAAATCAGGTTGATATGGCCTAATAAGTGGACATAAGTACACTGAATGTACCTGTTGTCACTGGGCACTCTCTGCTTACCCTACAAGTGGACTGGCGTGATGATATAGAGACGTACACTGAATCCTAGTAGATTCGTTCGAATACAAGTTCTCCTTATAAGGTAGTTTTATGCAGATTGGTTAAGGGAATTACTAACGTGATGACCTTGAGAATTTTTGTATGAAAATTTCAGTTGTCAGATGACCTTGAGAACAGGGAAGTGTGCCCGGAGGACCTAAAATGCAGATTTTTTCAAATAATTCATATTTATTATTTAAAAAAAGTCATCCATACAAGGTATAGAGCATATCTGAAGCTTTTTTATCGTTTATATTTGATACATATCTAATTTACCATTGAATGGAACATTTTAAATATACCTAGTTATATTCAAGATAGTGTGTTTTAAAAGGATTATTTTCGAAAATTGCATAAGTAAATTTTACTTTTACCCCATACATTAAATTAACGACCTCATCTTCATTTTTACGAATATTTCTTATAACAAATACGCAGTACATTTATGGGAGTTAAGGTTAGGTTAGGTTAGGTTCCTCTATAAAGGTTTGGTCAAATAGCCGACGGAAGCCCTCGCTACGCTCGTTCGTGACGTTTTCCGTCGCGCCGAGCGGGGCTGCCCTTTGTGGCGTTTCCCGTACATTTCAGTACATTACAACTCCCCAAGCTGCGCCACCATCGCGCACCCGTCGCGCTGCGTCGGCTATGTGGTGAAGCCTTAAATACATAACGTTAGAGACTTAACTATAATTTTTGTGTACATGACCCTGCTAGGGTGTCATACATCTTGTTATTACCCTTAAGTGTTTCTATTATCAATGCACATATTCTCTATCTTCAGCCGAAAGACGTCCATTGCAGGACAAAGGCTTCACCGCAAAGTCCGCCACGACGACCGGCTTTGTACTGTAAGCATCTAGCTTTTACCAGCGACCTGTACCAGGTTATCGGTCGGTAGGGAATGCGCCCAAGAAAACTCAAACTCATATTATTAATCCGTAACGGACCATATTAGCAATATTGCACTGCGCTCCATGACAAAATTTTTTGATGTGGATCAAGGTCACATCTGCAGCATGTCTAACAAGGCTTGGGCAAAAATAATTACCAACTGGGTCCCAGAAAACTATAAACTTCATCGCGGCAGGCCCAGATGGTGGGACGAGCTGGACTCCTTCCTGGAAGACTGGCGTTTAGAAGCCAAAAATAGAGCCGAGTGAGAGCAGTAGAGGGAGGCCTTTGCCTAGCAAAGGGACTATAGTGGCTGATTTAAATATAATAAATTCTAAAATAACTGTCAGTTTGTCTGTTATCTTTTTACGTCTAAACCGCTCAACAGATTTTGATCAAACTTGGCACGGAGTTTCATTTCATCCGGGAAAAGGACATAGACTACTTTTTATCTTAATGAAACATTTAAGGCTTTAAAAGGCAATGAAAGTTTGTATGGAAAACCCATAATTGTTAAGTTAGGCATATGATCATTCATACATAGACTTTTAATAAGAATTAAAGGACTACGTGTTTCAGCGGTTTTTTTTTGGAAAATCATCCGTCAAAGAGATATAAATCTACTATATCTATGTCAAATTACAAAATAACCGCGTGCACTTACAAATTGTCAATTTACATTTTTTTATCGAATCTAACTACTAAGCTACCATCGGATTGGAACGCGACCTCCACTGAAAGGATCCGGCGACAAACTCAGCGGGCTTGTCGTTTTTATTTATTACTCTTACTCTTTATTCTATTTCTTACAATAATACTGTGTGGGTACAATGTTTACGCTACAATTAAATAGTTTACGATCTAGCTCCTATAAGAAGCCTTACGTTCGAGATATAAGACTAAGGCTGTTATTTCTAATGAGTTTGTGTCTAAAGGATTCCGGATGGACTAGTCCCCGCAAAAATATTATCAACCCCCGGGCTTATCATAAGAAGTCGCCATTTGAGACACGACACGTTCACGAAACGTAAACATAAATAAACATCAGTTATCCTTATCCCTCCTCGGATTATTCATAGAGTTTCGCTTGTGTATCGGCGGAAACTTCTCTCAGCGCGCTCCGATTTTGATAACCCTGGGGTACCGCAAAATAGATGTGAAAACTTGTGTAGTTGGGTCGCGGATCACTTTCCTCTTTGTTGGATAAATCTATTTATTTTTTTATCTTTATCAGAGGAAGAACCTTTAAGTTAAAAGGCACAGTAAGTACGAACTAAACCATTGCATTTATTGAATGCAATCAGTATTTACCATCATGTTATAATTGTCAAATTTGTCCGAAACGTTTGGCGTGATTCCACATTTTATCACAATGATTTAAATAAACATAAATGTATGAGCATATTGATATTACACAGGTAAATAAACTTTTCATCAGGTGAAATAAAGGTCAATCGCTGACTTTAATAAAGAAAAAATAATACCAGATTTTTGGTTCAATGGAATTTTATATTCTATGTTTATGGCCAAAATGGAGCCTACAAAACGTATATACCTAGCAAAAAGAAAAGAATACCTTTGTATCCGAGATAGTGATTATAACAATATAATCACTATCTATACAGCTAATTTAACTAATATAAGTAAAACAAACCCTAATCCTTTATTCCACGGGATTCAACAGAATAAAATACTATGCCACAAATACAAAAAAAATCAAATGTCTATATCATCAAGCCAGATTCAATCACTAGAACCAAAAGCCTGGTCCTAAAACCATACTTATTATCTTTAAACAGAATAAACATCTAAAATTTTATTTACTGACCACTAGTTCATCCTTGCTCTATAAAACTGGATGTGCTCGGTTCAGGGTGTCATTTCCATGCCAAACGATTACCCTGATGCAATGACGTCAGCCGTCAACCGGTGACGTGGTGAAAGGGCCGATTTGCCGCTTCGTCGCCCTCCGACGAAGATACCAGACGGTAGAAAATAAAAAAAAACAACATAATCTACGAAATCTGTCGAGTATTATTTTTTTATGTATTTATTTTGAGGAAGGCCTTTTTATATTCGAGCAAGACCTTCAAACCAATAGAACACAGCACCACGCATTTCCAAAAAGATGACGTTAATAATAATGATATTATTAACAACGCCATACACTACCACGTAATAAAAATAAAAGAAAGTACATAAACCAAGCGAAGCATTTCGAATCTAATTTCAAAGCAAAATAAAATAAATAATATAAAAAAATTACACGTTATTACTTCCTTCTTATTTCAGTATATTATTTTCTTTTGTTTTATTTATATTGTAATATCATTCAAAATGCTTGGCTTTGTTCCTATAATATTGTTTTACTTGTTGACTTATACAAGGATATGTTGCGGAACTAACGCTGCCATCAAGTGTAATGTCACTTCATGACAGTCGCAGAGTTGTCGTTTTCTAAGAAATTTACCCAAGTTCTTGTTTTAATTAGTAACCGTGCGGACCCACCTGTTTAAATATTTCCCTGCAAGTAGAAAAAAATTGCTAAATGATAACCCTAATTTTACACCAACCCTGTCAATGTCATCCACAAGCCAAAATATCCTTGTCGCACGATATGTACTTTAGGAACCAAGTGTTCACACATGAATGAATCAATGACATATTTTCTATCTCGCGTATCGAAGCTCCTATTTAATCTGTATCTGCAATAGATAGCAGGGTAGCAGGTGCGCCTGTAATTTAGATTTATGTTACGACCGGCCATTTTTACGATGAACTGCCAGCTTTTACGTGGCACTGACAATTTGTTTCATCAAACCATTGCGCCTGGTATCTCTGCAAGTCACCCTGGGAGCTGTCAATGAACTGGATTAAATTATTGCTGTTTTTTTTATTTGAATACATTATACAGACAAGAACAATAAAAAATCACCGTTGGGCCAAATTCCCCTATGCTGGGTAGGAAAGGTGTACTGTGTACTCCCACATTTCATCGGCTATGTTAGTCCATAATGTAATAAGGGCTGCGACTAATGTAATACGAGGCTGTTGTCATCAAAACGGATACAATTTTAGTCTCTTGAGTGCAACATTTTTTGATAGAAAAACTATACTTTATCCGACTTATAATTCGAAATCAGGACTAGGCCAACGAAGCAACCAATTTTTTTTTGCTTAAAAACGTATCCCCGTCCTAGGAATTATTCCTGTGTCATAGGTGCGTTTACAAATATGAAATTTACATACAAAAACGCCCAGACCAAAACAAACATTTGTAGCTCACACAAATATTTGTCCCAGGCGGCTATCGAACCTGTGACTACTAGATCCAGTGGGCGGAGCGACTTAAAGGACCAAACCGTCAATCATTTGTGTGGGCCAAAAAGTGGTTTTTCATGATTCAAAGTCCTTGATAAATACTACAAGAATTATAAAGATCTATTCAGAGAAAGATAGTTTGAAATAAAATATAGTAGATATAACTTTTAACGATGTCATAGCCGGCAGCAAAATCAAGATAGAGCGGCAGTGTGTTTATTCAACAATCGAATTGCAGCTATATCGCGGCTCGGCACATGTTTGCTTCCCTCGTTCCAGCCCTAATGAACCGACTAAGGTCTGCCACACACAATATATTTTTTCTTCCAAGCGTTTCGACGGCAATATGTTTATGGGGTTCAAAACGCGGTCAAATCGATTGCATTATCAGAAACAGACATCGAGTCTTGCTGCATGCAGGTTTAAGGCAACGTAGAGCGTGATACAAGGTTGGACATCGCTTGCGGTACACTGCATAAACATCCCAGATTGGTATTGTCTGTGAATCCTCACCTGAACATGTTTTTTACCAGCAGTAATCTAAAAAACAGCCACATTAGACGATGGCTTGGTCCAGTGGTTAACCCCTTATATGCACGAGCGCTTTATCAACGCGCTTTAGTAAAGCGCTGGAATCAAATTAATAGCAACAGTACATTTTTTAAAACGCACGCTAATAGCGTAGGCACTACCTTCACTGGATCGAGTAGTCACTAGTTAGATTTCTGCACGGCACGAATTTTTGTGTGACCCACAAATATTTGTTACGGTATGGGTAGTTTTCGTGGTCACCACAGGACTAATTAGTTGCTAATGCAGGCCAACGTTTTTTTTTTTAAATTTCATTAAATAATCTCAAACTGCTCACATAATTGGGGGATCAGTCAGACAGGCTGCTCCAAAGAATGTGTATATTTGGAATAGTCAATAGTGTATATTATAATATCGATAGACTGAATACAGCAACTAAACAATTGAGCATTCCAGTTCTTCAGATTTCTTGCAAACTTTTGTTTTACGTCAAACATATTATTTTCATATGTACACGTGGAGAAGGAATGAACAAAAAAGCATGATAGATTTGATCCTGGTAGATAACCGTCTCCGAAGGAAACTCCAAGATACACGTGCGTATAGAGGCCCCACTCTTGAATCAGACCACTATCTCGTAGTTGCGCGGTTTAGTGGTCTCTTCAAGAAGTGGAGGCACTGGCGAGAGCGTATCCCCTTCGGAGACCTTGAAAGAATAAAGGTTGAAAAGTTGCAAGATGAGAGCGTGAGATGAATGTATGAAGACAGAGTCTGGGACAAGTGTTTAGCAGTAGGTTCTTCGGACTCAAATGTAGATGGATGCTGGAATAGCCTGAAAGAGAGTTTAGTGGATTCCGCGAAAGAAGTATGTCATTGCGCAAAGAAGCATATTACAGCAAAAGGTGATGCATGGTGGGATGCGGAGTTGCAAAGCTCCGTAGAAAGTAAGAAGAAAGCATGGCAGGACTATGTTTCTTCTTTGAACCGGAATGCCAGTATGACAGAGATGAAGAAAGTAATATACCGGCAATGCAAGAATGCCACCAAAACCTTAGTGAAAGAAAAGCGCGAAAGAGCCAGTGCGATTGAGGAGGAGAGGCTGGCGAAGAACTTCGAGAACGACACTAAACTCTTTTGGAGCAAAGTGAGAGAGTCTCCCGGATACTGGTGCCCATAATCAACAGAGGGCATCACTATGGAAGAAGTTGACTGGGCGATAGGAAGTATGAAAAATGGTAAAGCTGCGGGAATAGACATGATATCTGCCGAGATGATCAAATATGGTGGAACTTGCGTCCGGGACGCCTTTCGGGTCTTTGCAAATCTTTGCTGGAGGACCGGTAGGGTCCCTACAGATTGGCGCCGCGCAGTCATTGTACCCTTGTACAAAAGCAAGGGTTCACAATATGACTGCGCCAATTACAGAGCAATTAGTTTGATCAGCTTGGCAGCCAAGGTGTATGGTAAAATTGTTGAAAGGAGAATGCGCGAGAAGTCCGATGGAATGTTGTGCGAGGCACAAGGGGGTTTCAGGTCCGGAAGAGAATGTTTGGATCAAGTTTTCTCCCTTCGCAACATCGTAGAGAAGCATCTGGCAGTGGGCCGGAAGGTTTTCTGCGGTTTTGTGGATCTGGAGAAGGCGTTTGATAGAGTTCTGCGAAAGAGACTTTGGGACATTTTGCCTGAGTATGGTATAAATGGCACTCCAGTCCGGGCCGTCCAGTCCACCTATGTGGACTGCAAGGCATGCGTACGGGTGGGTGGTAACATGTCACCCTGGTTTGACGTAGAAATCGGCGTCAAGCAGGGTTGCGTGTTGTCCGCTAGACTGTTTATAATATATTTGGATAAAATTCTTCAAAGACTGAAAGCGATGAATGAAGGTGTACAAATGAGTGATCTAGTGGTAAATCATCTACTATATGCAGATGACGCGGTTTTGATAGAGCCAACAGCCACTACTCTGCAATCACTAGTCACAGTTATGAAAGACGACTGCATGAAAAATGGCTTACATTTGAATGTGAAGAAAACCAAAATTATGGTTTTTGAAAGGGAAGAAACCAGAACGAATGTAAGGATTGTTGTTGGGAACGATGTGCTTGAGCAAGTGAATGAGTTTGTATATCTTGGATGCGCATTCAGTACGGATGGAAAATATACCGCTGACATAGAGAGAAGAGTGAGTGCAGGGAACAGAGTGAATGGCGCGATGGGAAAGCTACTTGGGAGCCGGCACTTAAGCCGAAAGGCGCAGCTGGCCATACATAATGGAGTGCTTGTCCCAACGCTGTTATATGGCAGCGAGAGCTGGGTATGTAAGAAGGAGAATGAAAGTAGGATAAATCCGGTGGAAATGCGAGCTCTGCGGAAGATGTGCGGTGTGAAGCTGACCGACCGTATTTGCAACAGCGTAGTAAGAAAGCAAATAGGTATGAAAGAGAATATCGGTGTGAAGATGAGAAAGGGTATGCTCCGTTGGTTCGGGCATAAAGAAAGAATGTCCGAAGAAAGAATGACAAAACTGATATACAATGCGAAAGTGGAAGAATGTAGGTAGTTATGTATACTAGACCAGTAGGCAGCTCAGTGCAAGTACTTTAAAAGATGATGCAATATAAACAGACTATTGCTCATAGAATATAATTCCAAGTACTGTTTTGCTTAATCAGCTTAACTTGCCTCAGCTGCGTATTTATCATGTAAACAGATATCAGGTTACTTGTTTAGTCTCAGTCCAATTCTAATAACTGTTATGCTTAATAAGTAATATCAATCAATAAGACGCATAATGCGTGGGTTCCTTCTAGAAACAGTTGTTTACTTGACGATGCCTATAAATAGCCATCGCCAAGCAAAGTACATTCAATATCGACTCAGCTCTCTTACCGTTCGCACTAACGTTAAGTAATATTAATTGACTGCATTAATATTTTGAGTATCTATTATTAATTTGTATTGTGAAATAAATATATTTTTATAAAGTCACGCCGGCCTTTATATTTGACTGGCGCAGCCGAACGGTAGGATTTCAGTCGCGATAAGTGTTGCAGTAGTCATACCAGACAAGCTCAATGCCGTGTAGGAGTACAAGCATCGATTCCGGACCACAATCGCCTGGCTGAATCCTAGAAAAAGACCTACCTTCGAACAAAAAAATTTTGTCAAGAAGTGCCTGCAGATACTCAAAGAGCGGATATTCGGCATGAAAAATTGCAGCATTGTGTGAGTTCTGACTTTTCCCACATGTTCCTATTTTTCTGTCTATTCTGAATTTAATTGTACAAGCATCGCTAATTTCATTCAGACCCCGAGCCTGTAATTCCGGTCAAAAATCACGGGAATTATTTGGATAAAAGGATATCGCATTATTAGACAAGCATCGCTAATTTGTGATTAGAATTTAGGATCTCACGGGATTTAGACACGCATCGCTAAGCCGTAGATCACCACTTAGGGCCGTAAGAATCAGACAAGCATCGCTGAACTTACGTAAAACATTGTCGTATTTTTTTTATTGAAAAAGAAAATTACTTCCAGTGGGTCGATCACCAGGTCCACTTGAGAACGTAAATATATTAAATATTATTGAAAAGAAAATTACTTCCAGTAGGTCGATCACAAGGTCTACTTGAGAAAGTAATATATTAAAAGAAATAAAAAGAAATTAAATATTATTAAAAAAATAATAAACGTTGTTCTGCCTATAAAGGCTAAGGTTAAAATAAATAATAATAATTGATAAAATTTATCTTTTCGGACAAAAATCGCCGAATCTATGAACTTTTTCTTTTATTATATAAAATTTTTATTGTTAACTTTTTATGTGTTATTTTTAAATTGTATTTTTTTTTTTGTGTGTGTTATTTTAAATTGTATTTTTTTTATTATTTTGTGTGTGTAATATTTATCTTATTGTGTTTGTAAAAGTGAATAATAAGTGTTCAAAATATTCAAAATGAATCAAATTCAAATTATTCCGAAAGAAATTCTCGACCTAATTCCGCGTTACGACGGTAACAATCAATTGTTAAATTTTTACATCCAAAAGTGCGAATATGTTATTAGAAATTTAGTCGCGAAAATAATGCCGCACAACAAATGTACATTTACCATAGTCTGACGAGTAAATTAATAGATAAAGCCGCGAAACTAGTGAGTGAAAGAAATATTATCAATTCTTGGGATAGTTTAAAGGAACTCCTCATAGAACATTTCGGAGATCCTAGAACAGAAGATTGCATAGCCGTAGAGTTAGAAAACATTAAATTAAAATCAGGAGAATCATATAAAGATTTAGCTCATAGAATTCAAGACGTAAAAAGTTCAGTTATAGCCAAAGTAAATTTGTTAACCGATGAAGGCGTTAAAGCCGCTAAAATGATTATTTACAATAATTCCGCGTTAAATAGCTTTTTGTTTAACTTACCAGAAGACCTATTAAGGATCGTTAGGTTAAATAAATGCGCTAATCTAGAATCAGCCTTAGGAGTAGTTACTGAAGAAGTAAATTTCCATAACCATTATAATGCAAAAAGTAAAGTCAAATCAAATAATAGTTTACAAACAACTAAACAAATTCCAACCCAATTTAAATTTGGCATACCTCAAAATAGATTCCTTCAAAGTAATTTCCCACAAAGACAACTAATGAATCAAAACTTCCGACCTAACTTCAATCCTAATTTAATTCAGCAAAATCAACAAAAGGTATTTAAAAGTGATCAAAGATTACCCTACAACATAAATAATTACAAGCAATCTGGGTTCTTCAAACCCAACCCAAATCAACAATTCCGTTTCGGTATTCCTAATAAATTCATAAATAAAAATCAAACAGATAATGATGTCACAATGAGGACAGCAGTTCGTAACAATATGATTGAAAACTTATACGAGAATGACGTAGATGACATCGACCTTGAGACTGACGAATACTTTAATGAATATGAGCCAGTGACAATCGATGAAGTCGACGACGAAATCCCCGATAATAATGTTACTCCACCTGAAAATTTTCCAATGGATCCGGTCCAAGATCCCCCGAAATAGTTAAACTTAATTATAGTGAAACCTTAAAATTACCACATATAATAATACCAGAAATCCATTCAAAATTTATGATAGATACAGGAAGCACTAGATCCTTCATTAGCCCCGAAATAGCAAACAAATTCTTTTATAATTTTTTAACTTTAGAACCTTTTGAAATAATTAGTACACATGGACACAGTAGGCACAGTAAAGTAGCTTATATGCCCTTAACCAAAACTTTTAAAAGGAAACTTTGTCACAAATTTTACATTTATGATGTGGATAGCAGATACGAAGGTTTATTAGGTTCAGACTTGTTAAAAGAACTAGAAGCCACAATAGATATGAAAAATCAAGTTTTAAAAACTAGAAATACTAAAATTCCGATATTGTATAGAAAACCCTACGAAATTAAATTATCACCGCGTTCAGAAACTCGTGTTAAAATTCCGACAAATCTTAAAAATGGTGAAGCCATAGTACATTTTTTAGAATTTCAACCAGGAGTTAGAATGCCCGATGCCATAGTAAATTGTAAAAATTCAATAGCCCAAACAATTATACAAAATTCTACAGATCAAAATGTTATATTAAAATTTGATAATCCATTAAAAGTAGACAAATTTGAGAAAATTTTTTTCAATAACCTCAATACTTTAAATTTAAATACAAATAAAAATAAATTGTTACAACAAAATGTTTCTAAATTAAGATTAGAACATTTAAAGAAAGAGGAAAAACAAGCCATACAAAAATTATGTTACAGATATAGAGACATATTCTATTGTGATGATATTCCTTTAACTTTTACGAATCAAGTTAAACATAAAATTAGAACCACTAATGAAGATCCCATATATATAAAACCATATAGACATGCCCCTACAGAAAATAAAGAAATTGGAAAACAAATAGATAAATTATTAAGAAACAATGTCATTAGGGAATCGCACTCTCCATGGAGCGCCCCAGTTCACTTAGTTCCGAAAAAAATGGACGCTTCGGGCGAACGTAAATTTCGCATGGTCATAGATTATAGACGATTGAATGAAATAACCGTAGACGACAAATACCCATTACCAAACATTTCAGACCTTTTTGATAAATTAGGAAAAGCGTGTTACTTTTCTACATTAGATTTAGCTAGTGGTTACCATCAGATTGAAGTAGAGAAACAAGATCAATCTAAAACAGCATTTACAGCACAAAATGGACATTATGAATTTACTAGAATGCCATTTGGTTTAAAAACAGCCCCCGCACGATTCCAACGTGCAATGGATAACATACTTAGAGGTTTACAGGGTATCCATTGTTTAGTTTACTTAAATGATATCATTATATTCTTAAGTAGTTTAGAAGAACATTTAGAAAAATTAGAAAAAGTATTTGAAAGACTTAGGCAAACAAATTTAAAACTAACATTCCAAATTAACACAACCTCTCACTAAATGTTTAAAGAAAAGACACAAAATTATAATTAACAAAGAATATATTGATGCATTTGAGAAATGTAAAGAAATTTTAACAAACGCCCCAATTTTACAATACTTCGATTTCACTAAACCATTTTTGTTAACAACCGACGCATCCAATTATGCCCTTGGCGCTATACTATCACAAGGACCGATAGGTAGTGACAAGCCTGTAGCTTATCTTAGTAGAACATTAAACGACGCAGAAACCCGTTATAGTACAATAGAAAAAGAATTATTAGCCATAGTATGGGCGTGTAGAAAATTTTGGCCATACTTATATGGAAATAAATTTACCATATTAAGTGACCATAAACCCCTAATGTGGTTAAATTCAGTTAAAGAACCCGGAAGTAGACTTACCAATTGGAAATTACAATTAACAGCATTTGATTACGAAATTAAATACAAACCCGGTAAACAAAATGGAAACGCTGATGCGCTTTCACGTGCAAAAATTAATATACTAAAAGATAATCTATCAATGAAAGTTAATGCCTCAAGTCCCATAACAATATCTTCTGAAAATTCAAGTAAATCCGAATTAACCAACCCAGTTACATCTTTAAATAGTAGTACCTTAACAGTATCTGAGAAATCAGAATCATCTTTTATAACTGTCCATTCAGAGGAAAACATGGATTCTTCCGATATTCCTATTTTACAAGAAGCAATTGATACTAAACCTAATCAAATACTTGTGTACACCTGGAACAGAAATGAATTTACTGTTAAAAACTTATCCAGAGATAAACAAAAAGTATTAGAAGTTCATTTACCGTTAAATAATACCCAGTTAATAAAATTATTCCTTAAAGAATATATTAGGCCTAAAATAAAATATTTCCTATACTTTGATGATGAACGTCATCGTAAACAATTTGCAGAAATCATTGTAACTTTATTCAAAAAAGATTCAGTAAAATTCTTTGAATGCACAAAACGCGTAGTGTACGTTGAAGATGAAAATGAGCAACGTGATATAGTGTTAAAATACCATATTGGCAAAACTTGTCACCGTGGCATAAAAGAAACCATTGCTCATCTTAAACGAACATTTTTCTGGCAAAATTTAGAACAAACCTTATCAAGTATAATTAATTCTTGTGAAACATGCAAAACGATGAAATACGATAGAAAACCTTTAAATCCTAAACTTCAATTAACTCAAACTCAAACTAGACCCTTTCAGGAAATTTTCATAGACTTATTTTCCATAGAAGGCAAATATTTCCTAACGATAGTAGACTCCTTTAGTAAATTAGGTCAAGCCATAGAAGTTTCAAATAGAACAACACCAGAAATAATTAGAGCATTAATCAAATATTTTTCCATTTACGGAGTACCAAGAAAAATAAGTTCAGATCCAGGTTCAGAATTCAATAATAATTTACTTAAAGAAATGTTAATATTTTATAAAATAGATTTACATATTGGAACACCCCATAACCCCAACTCAATGGGCATTGTTGAACGTTTTCATTCCACAATAATAGAAATTTATAGACTTGCAAAATATGAAAGGAAAATAACAGATACTGCCTCAGTAATGACATACGCGATAATGTCGTATAACCAGTCCATACATTCAACAACTGGTCTTACGCCATTTGAAGTAGTTTTTGGTCATACAGATTCTTCTAATGTATTTGAAGTTGATTTTGAGAAAAATTATACACAGCAACTTGTTTTAGAGCACCGTAAACGAACTAAACACTTATATGATTTCTTAACCGATAAAATGATAAATAATAAAATTAAAATTAGAGAAAAACGTGGCGGTGAAGAAGGAATAAAATTCAAACAAGGAGACACCGTCTTTATAAAAGGTGTCAATATTAGGCGTAGTAAAGACCAACCGCGTTATAAAAAAGCAAAAATTATTGTAACAATTAATAGAAACACAGTACCAGTAGAGTCTCATCAGAGACACACAAAAGTCCCAATAAAAGATATAAAACGTCCTCCGCAGGTTCGCGCTCCTGATACTCGTACAGGCAGCTCAAAACCTAGCCCTTCAACTTCAGAAAATTGAAAATAGTCCTGGAATCTTCCCAGTTAAGGAAGGACAAGCATTCATAAGCATCTACAATTAGAATATAATTAAAATATTAGATTTAAAATTTGTTAGTAACAGTATTGAATATAACGTTAACAAGTATTATGAAGTTAACGATTATTTAAAAGAAAAATTAAATGTATATTTCTTAGACGGAAATATCATAGATGCACAAATGCAAACTGAGTATATTATGAGTTTAACATTAGAGCGTTATAATCAATTAGTCCCAACAATTAGAATTAAAAGAGGTATTTTAAATCCCCTAGGTTCAATAGTTAAAGCCATTACAGGCAATTTAGATAACGAAGATGCAATTAGATACGATTCCTTAATAAGTCATATTTAATCTAAACAAAACGCTATTAATAACAAAATATCATTAGTTTCCGAAACAATTGGAGTATTAGTAAATCTGACAAACTCTACGAGAAATAATTTTATTGAAATAGACAAAACAATTGACGAAATAGAATCCATTTTGAATAAAACTCAATTCCAACATAGTAAAGAAATTGTCTTGAATACTTTCGATTTAATTATCCATAATTTTCAAATTTTGTTAACTAGGTTAGATGAGGTTGAAACAGCTATTGCTTTTAGTAGATTAAATATTTTACACCAATCCATTTTAGACATAGATGAATTGTTATCAACTCTTAAAGACATAGAGAAAATAGATAAATTAATGTATCCAGTAAATACCAATAATTTGATCAAAATTGTACATTGTATAGACATAAGAGCATATATTAAGGACAAACGAATAACGTTTATTATATCGATACCAATTGTCCAATTAGATTTCTATAACTATTACAACCTTCATCCTTTTCCCATGTATAATCCTCATTTAAACCTAACATTCCTATTAACGCCTCAATATTCCCAAATCCTGGTCAGAGGGTCAGATATACTTCCACTATCACAATCATGCAAAGAAATAGACGAAGGAGAATTCCTGTGTTATGAAGATAATTTATCTGTCACTAATGAAGAATTATAAATTACAGATTTGATGAAATTTTCTTCACAAATTACATCATGTTCTCCACTTACAGTGAAATCTTCAAAAGTCAAGGTCAAATCTATTCGGCCTGACACATGGTTACTATATTCAGGAAAACAGACATTTCTCACAGAGCACTGTGAAAATGATTTCAACCAGTTCAACATTTTTGGCACCTATATATTAACCTTAGATAATGAATGTGAAGCTAAATTAGAGAACATCACATTAAGGAAACGTCTCATTCAATTAACTAATCAAGTCTTCCATCAAGTTCCAGTTATAAATTTACCAAGCATCACAGCAGCAGAGAAAATCTACAAGCAGTCAATCAGCCTAGATGAAGTCAACTTAGAAGATCTTCAGTTCCTGTCACACGTATTAAACAGTAAAAGTGAAAAACTCAGTGAAAACCACGTATATTTAGTGAATGTGCATAGCATAAGTTTAGGTTCTATAATCACTTTTGTAATATTAATAATTGTGCTTTTGATTGTTTTATATATTAATAAGTCTAAAATATTGTCCTTATGTAAACATAAGCAAAATCAACATTCTCAAAAATCGAACGCTGATTTTGAACTTATGGAGGGAGGAGTTATGTATACTAGACCAGTACGCAGCTCAGTGCAAGTACTTTAAAAGATGATGCAATATAAACAGACTATTGCTCATAGAATATAATTCCAAGTACTGTTTTTCTTAATCAGCTTAACTTGCCTCAGCTGCGTATTTATCATGTAAACAGATATCAGGTTACTTGTTTAGTCTCAGTCCAATTCTAATAACTGTTATGCTTAATAAGCAATATCAATCTATAAGACGCATAATGCGTGGGTTCCTTCTAGAAACAGTTGTTTACTTGACGATGCCTATAAATAGCCATCGCCAAGCAAAGTACATTCAATATCGACTCAGCTCTCTTACCGTTCGCACTAACGTTAAGTAATATTAATTGACTGCATTAATATTTTGAGTATCTATTATTAATTTGTATTGTGAAATAAATATATTTTTATAAAGTCACGCCGGCCTTTATATTTGACTAGGTACCGGGGAAAACCTAGACTATCTTACCATGACCAAATAGACCGGGTCTTATCTGAAGGACAAGTCAGGAGTCTTTGTAACCGGCGAGCGTGTATGAGACGAACTATGAGAGTAGAGGAAGCCAGAGCGGTATGTAAGGAAAGAGCCTGTTGGAACTCTGTACACTCTGCCTACCCCGTAAGGGATCTGGCGTGATGATATATATATATATATATAGATAGATAGATATTATTTTCATTGATTTTAATAATATATATTTAAATATCTTGCTAATATTTGATTTTCATAACGTTCACCGAAGTTTGTAAAATTATTAGTATGTATTACCGATTTGAATAATTAAAAACGTTCAGTGATTAAATCGCTGACTGTACTTAATAAAACTTATCAATCATTGTCACCGTTCTGCTCTCAATTTCTCATCGTCACGATATGTCCGCTCCAAGTCACGTATCGATTTCTTGATTTGAAAATGGAAATTTTACGAGAGTGCAGTCTGCGCAGTAGTGGTGCAGCATTATTGCGGCAGCGGAAGTCATAATGCGACTGTCGTATTCCAAATTTGAACTTTTCCGTTGAGTCAGGCGGCAGTAAAAAAGGATTCTTTTAATAAAACGCTACGAAACTAACGTATGAAATCAGAATTTATTTAAAATTTGAATTGGAATCTGGCAATGAAGAAAACGCAAACAGTTGCTTACATAATAATTTAGAATTCCATGATTTTCTATGAAATTGCTTATCAAAATTGGTACATGGATGACATCGATCTCACTGAAATAACAATGTACTTTATTGTGGAATGTTTAATTTGACACTTTTAGAAAGCAATAAAATTAACTCATCTCTTTTCAAATAACTTCTTATTATAAAATGACCCCTATTATAGGCGTGTTCCGGTTTTAATACCATCAATGCAGATACAAAGAACAATAATAGATAGTACCACACACAATCTGGGGTGTAAGGGAGTCAAATACCACCATATGGCTCCAAGTCATCCTCACCTGCTCGTGGTACATCCTGCTAATCAACGAACGAGGCTCTCACGACCGAAAAATGGCGGTATAACCATAACAAAAAACTGCGTAACTAAATACCGCAGATCGGTGACGGGCAGCAGCGGCACCGATGCGAAGAGTTATGCACTGCGATCGCCAACCCGCATGCCCAGCGTGGCGATTATGGGCAAACCCTCCAAATGGCAAGCCAAAATAAACCACGGCCCCCAGTTCCCGGCCGCCCTGCTATTCCGGATTACGGCGGCGGTCACGGTAACGGCAGGGTAGGGGGTGCGAAGAATCCCTGGGCTACGAGAGGCCGCCAAAATCAACTGACCTTGGCGACGTTTAATGGACGCATGTTACAGCTTGACGAGCACATGGCGCAACTAGAATCCGAACTCGAAGGGATAGTGTGAAGTCCGAAGAAAGAGAGAGGACACCGTTACCCTAGAATCAGGCCACCTTTTGTACTTCCGAGAGGGTGACCAGCTATCCCAGGGCGGCATAGGGTTCTTGGTCAATAAAACCCTCTCTGACAACGTTGTAGAAATGTCTAGTGTGTCGAACAGGGTAGCGTATCTTGTTATTAAGTTAACCGATAGGTATAGCCTAAAAGTTGTGCAGGTTTACGCACCGACTTCGGCACACTCTGACAATGAAGTTGAAGATATGTACGAGGACATATCGAAGGTCTTACACTCCACCACTAAGGCTCACTACAACGTTGTCATGGAGGACTTCAACGCTAAAGTGGGAGTACAAATTTGCAACGAATCGGTAGTAGGATCTCACGGTTTCGGTAGCAGGAATCATAGGGGGCAAATGCTTGTCAACTTTCTTGAGAAAGAAGGGCGTTTCTTGATGAACTCTTTCTTTAAGAAACAGCCCCAAAGAAAGTGGACATGGCAGAGCCCCGACACTAGGACTAAAAATGAGATTGACTTCATCATAACGGACAAGAAGCACATATTCAGAAATGTCTCAGTGATCAATAAGTTTTATACCGGAAGCGATCACAGACTTGTCAGAGGCTTACTGAATATCAACTTTCAGCTCGAGCGAGTCCGTTTGATAAAGGTCAGGCTCCGGCCCAACCTCCTCCAAACCGTACTAGGATCTGAAGCGTTCCAGTCAAATCTGGAGAACCGATTCGTCACCGTGGAAACCACAATTGACGTAGACCAGGCCCTCACAAATGTGGTTAAAATCCTCAGGGAGGAGGGTACGAGATTTTGTGAAATGCGACGTATAAGTAAGAAAACAAAGCTTTCAGAGGAGACACTGCGGCTTATGATGGAACGGCGTGTAAACCCACCCAACACTTTGTTAGAGCAATGGGCACTCAACAAACGAATTAACAAACTGGTACGACATGCCCTCCGATGCGCTAATACACGTGCTATTGAAAAAGCAATCGAGCATAATCGGGGGTCGAAAGTGTTTGTCCAGTCTTTGGGGAGGAGTCATCTGACAAAGTTATCCAAAGCCAGTGGGACGTAGAAGTGTCTAAGCCGGAGATTGTTTTGGAAGTAGGAGACTTCTACAGCCGACTATACGCCTCGCATACATCTCGTCCTGATCCCGGAAATGAGGATCCTAGAGCTAAATTAAGTCACCACTTTACGGAAGACATGCCCAAAATCAGCCTAGACGAAATCGTGATAGCTCTTAACCAGCTAAGAAATGGAAAAGCCCCTGGAGAGGACGGAGTTACGACTGAACTATTAAAAGCAGGAGGTAAACCGGTGCTAAAGGAGCTCCAAAATATCTTTAACTCTGTCCTATTTAACAGGAGAACTCTAAAGGCTTGGGGTAGGAGCATAGTCGTATTGTTTTTCAAAAAGGGTGACAAGACCCAACTGAAGAACTACCGCCCTATTTCGCTCCTGAGCCACATTTATAAGCTGTTTTCAAGAGTTATCACGAATCGTCTTGCGCGAAGGCTCGACAAATTTCAACCCCCGGAATAGGCCCGGTTTCGAAGAGGGTATGGAACCATAGACCACATCCATACTATACGGCAAATTATACAGAAGACCGAAGAGTATAATCGGCCCCTGTGCTTAGTATTCGTGGACTATGAGAAGGCCTTTCACTCGATCGAGACCTGGTCAGTTCTGAAATCCTTGCAACGATGCCAAGTCAACTGCCGATACATCCAAGTGTTAAGAAGTCTCTATAACGCCGCGACCATGACCATCCAGATACAAAACCAGCAGACCAACCCTATCCCAATGCATCGAGGAGTGAGACAAGGGGACGTTATTTCCCCCAAAATGTTCACAAATGCATTAGAGGATATGTGTAAAACGCTGGACTGGGAAGGTCATGGCATAAACATAAATAGCAGTCATATCTCACACTTGAGATTTGCAGACGACATTGTCATTATGGCCGAAACGTTGCAGAATTTACAACAGATGCTGACCAGCCTAGCCGATTTTTTCGAACACATAGGTCTCCGCATGAACTTGGACAAGACCAAGGTAATGTATAACCGACATGTAGTACCGGAACCTATTGCAATACAAGGCGCTATTCTTGAGGTTGTTCAAGAATACGTTTACCTAGGGCAAACTCTGCAGTTGGGGAAAAACAACTTCGAGAAAGAGGTCAACAGAAGAATACGGCTGGGCTGCATTTGGGAAATTACGTCGAGTATTTACATCGCCCATTCCACAAAGCCTAAAGACAAAAGTCTTCAATCAGTGCGTCCTGCCCGTTATAACATATGGAGCCGAAACATGGACACTCACGGTTGGAATGGTCCATAAATTCAAAGTCACTCAGCGAGCTATGGAAAGGGCTATGCTCGGAGTTTCTCTGAAGGATAGAATCCGGAACGAAGTCATTCGACAGAGAACCAAAGTAATCGACATAGCCCACCGGATTAGTAAGCTGAAATGGCAATGGACCGGTCACATTAGCCGAACAACCAATAACCGCTGGGACAAACGAGTTCTTGAGTGGAGACCACGGACTGGCAAACGTAATGCAGGACGCCCTCAGGCTAGGTGGAGCGATGACCTTCGTAGAGCGGCTGGCAGAGGCTGGATGCGAGTAGCCGAGGATCGTACCCAGTGGCGTGCACTTGGAGAGGCCTATGTTCAGCAGTGGACTGCTATAGGTTGATGATGATGATGATGACAATCTGACTACCGTCTTTGGGGTTCTGGTTTGGTCATGCTTACTATAATGTCTTTGCTTGCGGTGGCTGTCTGGCGCGGGTCACTCCCTTTCCTCCAATATGGTCATAGCATCTCTATAAATAACAGCCTACGTAAGTGGATCTACACTCACACAAGGAAAATTACTAGTAAGAACCAAGTAGTTGCCTTTTTACGAGATGATGAGATAGTCCATTGATTTGGATTGATTCGTTCTCAGAAACATATTGAATTTATTACTAAGAATATAGCAGAGTACATTATGTATATTAAGTTATGAAAATGACAGCTTTCAAAAATGTCATCCATTGGGCTTGTATTTTATTCAATTTCTCTGATTTTACTTACTAAATTCACGAAATCTACTGTTAATTGTGACAAAAGCTTGTCTTGTGATTAAAGTGTCACTGAATGGGTCACGAAACAAATCTTTATGTTGACATATGTTTGTAACGGTTGGGTGTTTATGTATGTGAATTTCATGTTGTTTACACGACTCAGAAATAATTCCTAATTTGTTACATTCTTTATAAATAATAAAAAAATTACTACTAGATTATGAATTTGGAATTAAGCATTCGATTTTTGAAGTTCTTCAAAAAATAAAATTAGCTTGGCTGGATATTAAACGATTCTTGACCCACTTAAAATCCTTTTATCAAGTTTTGACCAACATCCAAAATTGGTTTAAAACTCCTCATTGTAAAAAGTTGACGCCATAACCTTGAAATGAAGTTTTCAACAAAAGATTTTTTTCCTTCTGAGCCGAGTAATTAAAATTAATAACTAAAGAATTACACTTAACACTTTTTGATGTTAAATAGCAATCACCTTTTTTCTAAATTCCAAACCAATGCGCGAAAAATAAAACATTTTAAAACATTAACCGTTTTTCATTATTATGGGGTCAATATGAGGACGTTCGAAATTAAAAGTGATAGAGAACTATGTCGCCGATTTTAAAGACAAGTTAAACTGCACTCATTGATTTCAAAAAACTCATATACGAGTCTGGTATCAAATCTGGTCATTTTGAATAAAAAAACTTGCTACATTATTTTATTACGATATTAATTGCCTAGGTTGCAAATGTGCATAGTAGGCACGTGGGCGTACCCACCCAAGACACAACACGACACACCCACGACACAACTATAGATCAAGAGTATTTTTCAAATTCTATCCAATTTGACACTTTCCATTCCGATACTTCTTAAAAAGCTTGAGGGTTTAGGAGTTCATGGAGTCCCCTTGTAATGGTTTAGAAGCTACTTGATGGATAGAAAACAGTGTGTAAAGATAGGACAGACCGTTAGTAGAACAAAAAGTATTCGATTTGGTGTACGGCAGGGAAGCATTCTTGGGCCAACTCTATTTCTATTGTGTATCGATGATATTCATGACATTCTCAACGTAAATGCCAAGATTGTATCTTATGCCGATGACACTGCATTAAGTTTTCATGGCCCTACTTGGCCTGCGGGATGCTCATCAGCTGAGCAGGGTATGGGACTGGTTTTTCACTGGCTACAAAAAACCTACTCACTCTTAATAGAACGAAAACAGTGTATTTATGTTTCTATAAAACTACTGCATCCGCGCCGAAAACCGAAACAATAATCAAGATCCACAGGAAAAATTGCGAGATGCGGCCCTGTGATTGCGATACCTTAAAACGTGCAATTTTCATAAAATACCTTGGTATTCATATGGAAGAAAAACTTACTTTGCAATTGCATACTGAGATTCTTTCGTCCCAAATTCGTAACGTTATAAGTGTAATGCGAGTTTTAAGGAATGTGGCATGTTTTGAGACACTAAATCGCGTATACTTTGATCTCTGTCAGTCTTTAACTACCTATTGTCTGATCTGCGGGGGTGGTGCTGCCAAAATATTTATGATCCGACTTGAAAGAGCACAAAGATCTGTACTAAAAGTTATCCTTAAAAACCGTACAGGTTTTGCACTCGAAGCCTTTACAAAGACGCTGAAGTACTAAATCTGCGTCAGCTCTTTATATTAAAGACCACAATTTCGGTGCACAAATCCGTGATCTCTTCGTGTGATTACGATTTATTGCGAAGTCGCAGAGTCTTTCGAACTGTTACTCCATCCACGAAGAGTAGGTTTGCACAGCGCCTTGGCATGTTTATGAAATTGCATTTATAATAAGGTGGTCCAGATTTGCGAAATTTCATGTTTATGAAAAGTGTGGCGTGCAATCAGATATCAAGAAATTGTCCGCAATGTCGGAACAATTTGCTAGACACATTCACAGTTCGATTTCATTAGCAGCCAACCGCGCCAATTGCAGCTCAGCTCTCACAAACTATGAACTTAATTTGGCCAATCGCCAAACGTCTCTATTCGACGTTACTCCACTTGACCTTTTATTAGGTGCTTCACTTTTTTCAATAGTGTAATTATTTTAATAAGTAGTCACTCTGAATAAAATAACCTTTTTTAAATTATTTTTTTATGATATTTTTTTTTTTTTTAACTGATTTCAAAGAATGCAAAAGGGAAGTTTTGGCGGGCAGTCAGAGAGTTTCAATTTGTCTAATTTCCAAATCTTGCGTTATTTAGAATAATAATGTGTAATGTTGGTGAAATATTAACCATTATGTATTTTTATATGTGTATGAGTGAAGGTAATTGTAACAAAGTGATAAAACGTGCCTTTTTAATTTCCCTCAAAACAGTCGTCGCAATTGGTATGTAAAGTATCCATCGCTTTATTATCCAGGGTGGGGTACTTCATCAATTTCATTATCATCGTTGTCATCAAGTTTGGATTCATCATCAGGGAATTGAATTTATTTAAGCAAACACGATTATGCATCTCACTGGAAACTGGCAAAATACACTTAAAATTAGTGTGAAGCCATTACTTAAAGAAGAAGAAGAATGCAAAAGTAACAGATAACTATAAAGCAAAAAATATATTTTTGAAGTCGGGGCCCGCGAGTCGTATGTTGCAGTCGGTTACATATATTTGATCGATTATAACTGATTATAATTTATCGTAATACTAATAAAAACAAGACTGACATTATAATTCTGTTTAAATAAGACACTGCATTCAACATTTTGTATGGCATAATAACCAACCAACTACCAACAATATGTTATAGGCTCTTAGGGATGCAGAGTGCGGCCAGGTTGGCTGCATTGTCGGAGGCAGCCATCAAATCCTGCGTATAGGTGTTAGGGAACGTGGACCACGATATCAGATGGGACATCGTTTTGTAAATCATTGAGCATGTTTTTCTTTTAGGTATGTCGAAGCAAGGAAAAAATGCTCAGATGATTTACAGACAATACTAACTGTTTGTGCGGCGTAATGAAAGTCCCACACGAAAGTCGGTGTGATACGTAAACTAAACTATAACATGATCCATCTACGAGTAAGTGGGACGTTTGCACTATCGTCACGAGTTATCAATAGTATCCTCCCATGATAATTTTCCGAAACACTTTTATTATTTCTTAAGGATTCCGTCATAAAAAAAAACTTATTATGATAAAGTAATTTTTATTCAAGCAAGCAATCTTATTTAAATTTAACAATTTTACCTATTTGTTTTTTCAGAATTAAATAATTTTATTTAGGCAGTTGTCCTGCTGCTATTCGCAGGCACGCTACAAATGTTGCTCTAACCACGAAAGGAATTCTTCGAAAATATACCTATGAAATCATTTGCATTTATAATTTTCGAATGTTCCATCATGTGCAACGCATTTGTTCCAAAGTGATGACCTTAAAAACAATAAACGGTGTTCGTTTAAACATACTCACCATCATAACTTTGCTCACGTTCAAACTTCCCTAATGCTTGATTTAACTTGCTCACTGCTCCAATAAGCATTACTCTTAAATACGCGCTGTGGAGACGCAGCTTTACGGTCGCGTTTTTTTGTAATTTTCTAGCTTATGTTATCTCAGACTACTAAAGTGAAAAGCAAAGTAAACTCGAAATGCATTTCAGTATAACATAATAAGAGTTTAACCTCACCTATATTTGTCGGCATCGACTAAGACGGGTCGTCTTAGTCGATGCCAACAAATATAGCCATAAATTATTCAAAACATGAGTCGAACTTGATCACGAAATGCTGACGAGGAACCTTGTTATTTTACATGATTGCCCTCTTTATAAGTGGGAATATCTCGTCCGGTAATAAATGAATATTCTTCATAGTAATCTTTTTCGAGCTAGTTATTATGTTCTCTTGAATCGCAAATTGAGCTGACTCTTTTATTGCCAAAACTCGATTTTACTCGAAATCTATTTGAGAACATTGGCCCTCTCTAGCCACAATTTCGGTATCGAAGATGCGTTTACAGTCACAAATTTTACATACACATTTAGGCAGACCAAAACCCAATACGTATCTGAGGGTCACACAAAGATGCAATGAACCGAGAGCCTACATTCAAGTGACTAGAGTTGAAATATACATTTGACGTCAGTTATCTGATCTCATAGAAACTTAAAAATCCTTTAAGATGAAGATTAGAACTGCCTATGTCTACGCCAAAGTGACGGTTGGTTCAATTATTTTATGCACAAAAGAAATTTTCAACCACGGTGGCTAAAAAATATTCAGCGTAAAGTATTAACTTCATACATTTTTCTACTGAACCCTAACCTCTTCCAAAAACTGTTAAGTCGGGTTTTCCCACTAATAGCGCTCAGCGGTGATTGATAAGATGGGTTTGTCTCAACAAATTGTGATTCCGCCGCGACGGCCTGTAGATACCTTAATATAAAAACAATTTGTTATTCGTGTAAAAATTTGACCACGGCTTTTTAATTTGCCGGAGTGGAGAATAAAGTATTTGGATACCAGCCTTGATCGTACGTACTTTGTACTTACGATAAACGTGCTTACATAAACAAGCATGATTATAGATATTATTGCCCTCGGAGTAGACTCGTTCTTGAGTGGAGACCGCGTTTCGGCAAACGTAGTGTAGGTCACCATGAAGCTAGATGGAGTGACGATATTTGTAAGGCAGCGGGCAGGGATTGGAGGAGGCGAGCTCAAGATCGAGCTCAGTGGCGTGCTATGGGAGAGACCGACGTCCAGCAGTAGACTGACACGGGCTGATGATGATAATAGATATTATTTGTCATTATAGGAGTAATTTGTGAGAAAATCAAACAATTCTGCCCCACTGCTGGGTAAAGGCCTCACTAATCGAGGTGAAAGAAATTAGATCATACTTCACTAGGTCCTCATAGTCTACGTAGTAATAATACGGAAAAAAAATCAATATAAAGTATTTTTCTATGCCTGTATAAAAAATCACAACATATCTCTCTCCAAATATAAAATCCACGAAAAAATACTTTCATTCAGAATATTTTACGAAATGAAGAGAAAATATTTTACACAGTTATATTTTCACAAAAAAAACGCGTCGAGCAGTGCCAAAGCCCCTAGCTGTTTTCCAATCCCACATTTTTTTACAAACAGCTATCTAATTTTTTCTTTAAAAATATTAAGCCTCACACTAGGATTTATTCCTATGTCAATTATGTACATAACTTAAGCGCTCAATGCTTGAACGTATTGTCTTGATTATCAAATAAACCAAAATACTGTTCGCGATTATTTTATTTGCCAACGTGAGGTTATGAATCCATATCAATCTTCTTAACACAAAGACGGAATCTTACATAAAAAACAATCGCCATTTTGCACAGTCATAATGTACAAAACATTCATGTGGGTAATATTGCTCGCTCGTTACTTCACTGTCACGTCACAATCATGAATATTAGAAGCTTATAAGTATAGCTACTAGACTCTGCCAGAGCCCGTGGCTTTGCTTCCATAAAGTACTTAGAAATCACAAACTATTTGCCGTTATCATAACGTTGTCGAGAAAGCATCCTGTTACTTTCATCTTTATCTAGTAAATTTGTAGTGTAAAAGAGATGACATATCAACTCTATAGCGTTATCCTAATGTTATTCTGTTCGTGCTTAGCCATCAGATCACGTGAGTACACTCAGGACCCATCCTGAGCGTACTTAAGTGATGAAGTGAGGGGTACTGCTTGTGGAGACTTGTCCACCCAGAAGCCTTTAGAATTATAACATATTTAAAAATATTAGTATTAGTCTTATATCTCAGTCGTTGAACATCACATTGGAGCTGGATTGCATAAATTATTAAAATATATTTTAGATACATATATTTTTATATTATATTGATTCATTTACACATTATTCGCAGTCGCTTAGCAAGGGTGGACGTGTTATCTGTTGCAACTAAAAATTGCAGTATCAACGCACAGAACTCTGACCCATATAATAATTACACCAGTGAGCTTTTCCCTACTGCAAGTCGTATAATAAAAAAGTGAAAGTTTCCCCGGCACAGCCCCCGCTCCACCTCGAGTAAAGAAGAAGTCCGATATTTTTTGACTCGCTCATCATTACATCGGCTGCCCCACGCACGGAACATCGGCCATCGGTGAGTCACCATCCCTACAGAAGCAGTGACGTCTAAACACCAGCCGCAGTTCGTCAACCTTTTTTATTAAAATGAATAACACCATATGTAAACGTTGTAATAATAAAGTTTTAGAAGGCGCACGCTGTTCAAATTGTCGTTTGAGCTATCACTACAATTGCGCCTCATTAACGGAAATAGGTTGGCGCAGACTGGGGGCGGATAGGCAAGCGTCTTGGACATGCTGTGACTGTAAGCCCAGGTCACATATTACTTCTCCAAGGCCAGCAACGTCCAACGACCAAGGATCGGGAATAGTAACTGAATCGCCAGCTGACCAACCCACACTTGAAAGAATTGAGGCATTGTTGCAGTCGCTGTCGCATTTACCAGAGCAAGTAAACAATTTGCGCTCAGAGTTAAGTGATCTTAATGCAAGGATAGATTCTCAAGTTATCGCCGAAATAAATACTAGATTGGACTATATTGATTCTAAGCTGGTGATTATTGACGGTTTAAATAAAGAAGTCGATAAATTCAAATCCAAAGTATTTAATTGTGAAAACCGCATCACTGGCTTGGAGAAAGAATTATTAATCCGAGATGACTTGATCAAGGACTTGCAAAAAAGATCAAGCGCTATAGAGAAGGAAAACAGACAATCACAACAACAATGTCGATTTCTTAACATTGAAATAGTTGGCGTCCCAGAAAAACCCAGCGAAGACTTACCACAACTTCTACTAAAAATGGCAACAACTATTAATGCCAATTTGCAAAAAGACGACATCGACTTCATTACCCGAGTTCAACCACTGCACTCTAAATCAGGCAAGCCTAGAAGAATTGTAGCAAAATTAAAGAGCAGAAGTGCTAAGGAAAATATTATTGCCAATTTTCGCAAAGCAAACAAACACAAAGGACTGACATCTACGGACTTTGGGTTTGAAGGTAACTCATCTAAGATATTTATCAACGAGCACTTAACAATTGCAAACAAAATCCTTCTAAATAACTGCCGCCTACGAGCAAGAGACAAAAATATTAAGTTTATTTGGATAAAAAACTGTACCATCTATATGCGTTTCAACGAGAAATCTCCCCCAATGGCCATCACGAACGAAGAAGACCTGGAAAAATTTCTGAACTCATAAAACCATTGCTTCTTATCTGTTATTATTTTCAATACATTACTATTTGTCTTATAATAATGATTACAACACTACAATCACACATCACACCCACACTTTACTCATACTCAATAATAACATATATATTGGCACTATTATCGATAATATTCTACAAAAGGTTGCAAACCCCTGCCTTTCACGCACTGCCTACATTTACTCGTTCGCTTAAAGCTACTATAATATCGAGTCCGCCGAGCACTGCTAACGGTCGCGTCATTTTTTATTTACACTACCCCCATTTGTATATTTACAAAATTATACAAGTGATTGCATATTTGCTACAAATTTCTTACCATTTAAATTATGGATTTCTTAAGCGTGTACTATCAAAACACTCGTGGACTTAGAACAAAATTACAGGAATTTTATCGTAATATTGAAGCGAACAATTTTGACATTATAATCATAACCGAAAGCTGGTTGTGCGACGGGATTTTAGACACGGAAATTTGTGATAGTCGTTATGATGTGTTCCGATATGATCGAGGATCTAATGTGAAGGGTGGTGGAGTTATGATCTGCATCAAGCGCTGTTTTTCTGCTGTGATGCGGCCTGATTTACGATATGGTTCCACTGAATGTGTTTGGATAACAATTACTAGCCATATATTACGCGATTTATCAATAGATATACCTAATAAAAATAGTGACTTGCATATCGCAGCGGTTTATATACCTCCAAACTCTAAAGCCCCACAATTGCTACATGACTTCCAAAAATCGTTCGAAAACCTACAACTAGCTAACCCAAAAGATTTATTTTTATTAGTCGGTGACTTTAATTTACCTTTCTTGACGTGGACTTTGGATGGGCACTCCAAAAAGACCAATGGAACCTCGCTCTTAATGCAGACCGCCGCCGATTTTATGAACTTTGTTTATTTAGCAGGACTTGCGCAATTTAACTTATTAAATAATTGCTGCGGCAATATTCTCGATCTCGTATTATCCAACTTAACATTAGCTTGTGAAAAATGTGATGCATCATTAGTGAGTATTGACAAGTTCCACCCTCCACTACTAATACATATTAAAAACTTTAGGATAAAGCCCTTACGCCACAAGCCCATATTTATTAAAAAGTTTTATAAATCAGATTTTAATAACATAAATTCCGTTCTCTGCAATATTGACTGGCATGATATCCTTAACAAGGGTACAGTAGACGAAGCGGTAGAGGAATTTTATTCTAATCTTAATTCTATTATTGACAAATACGTGCCTATTGTAAAAATTTCGGGTCGTTATCATTATCCTAAGTGGTACTCACCATCACTGATTAATGCTATTAAAGAAAAATATAAACTACACTCGAAATGGAAAAAGTTTAGAAACGCGAACGATTACTCGGCGTTTGCCTTAGTTAGGGCAAGGGTCAAGGTGCTACAGGAGGAATGTTTTCATAATTATATATCTAGATGTGAAAAAGAAATTATTGATACACCGAAATTTTTTTGGAAATATGTTAACAGCAAGAGGAAAAACTCCGGTTTTCCGTGTCGCATGATGTACAAAGGTATTACCCACTCCGGTGGGGAAAACATTTGTAACGCGTTCAATACATTTTTCCAAAGTATATTTACGTCATCGCCTCCCGTATATAATGCAGCACCTCGTACTGAATCTCTAGCCTCAAACAATATCACATCAGTTAAAATCTTTTTAGAGGACCTAAGAAAAACATTTAAGAAGTTAGATAAGAAAAAGGGTGCAGGTCTCGATGGAATTCCAGCTCTATTCATAAAACAATGCCAGAAAGGGCTCACAGAGCCACTAAGAATTATATTCCAGAGGTCTTTGGACGAAGGTATCTTTCCCAAGCAGTGGAAAGATGCACAGGTCATCCCCATTCATAAAAAAGGCGACAAAAGGGAAATCACCAATTATAGAGGCATTTCACTTTTAAATATTTTCGGCAAAATGCTAGAAAGTATCGTAAACGATTACCTGTATAGCTCTTGTAAACAGTGTTTACCTACATCTCAGCATGGATTCTTCAAATCTCGCACAGTAAACACTAATCTATCGGAATTTATCCAATATGTATTGACTAATATGGGGGATGGTAATCAGGTAGATGTTATATATACCGACTTCGAAAAAGCATTCGATAGAGTAGACCATAACATCCTTATCGACAAGTTGAAAGCGGTGGGAATCAAGGGAACTTTACACAGATGGCTTGAATCTTATATAAGAAATCGTCGTCAAGCAGTTGTCATGGGTAGTTACCGATCTAACTTTGTAACTTTGACCTCCGGTGTTCCCCAGGGATCACATATATCCCCCTTATTATTTAATATATTCTTATTTGACATAACGCTTTCCCTCCATAACTCGAAATGCCTCTTATATGCAGATGACAAGAAAGTTTTCCGCAAAATAAATAGCGAAGCAGACTGTCATCTACTTCAGTCAGACCTTAATAGGCTGGGAGAGTACTATAAAAACAATAGAATAGGTATTAATACCCAAAAATGTCAGGTCATAACCTTTTCTCGCAAACGCTGTAACTTAATCTTTAATTACAACATCAACAATGAGCCCATCCCGCGGGCGAATCAAGTGAAGGACTTGGGTGTGATTCTCGATGATGGGTGCTCTTTTGAGGCTCACATAGATTACATAACCGGTAAAGCATACAAGTCGCTCGGTTTTATTTTACGCACGATTCAACCATTTAAAGACTCGCAATGCTCTAAAGCATTATATTACTGCTACGTTAGAAGCATTTTAGAATTTGCAAGTATCATATGGCGACCTTATTACAAAAAATACATAGATAAAATAGAAAAAATTCAACACATTTTCATAAAGCACCTTAATTATAAAGCCAATAATATTGATCAGGACTACCTGAATTCATGCACCAGTTTTAAAATTAACACTTTAGAAGAAAGACGGGAACTTTTAGACATGATGTTTTTACATGATATTCTTAATAACAAATTTGACTGTCCACAATTGCTAGACAAAATTAATTTCAATACTCCCCTTAAAAGAACCAGGAATACTCCACTGCTTTCAACCCCCCAAGCATCAAATAATTATACAAAATTCTCACCTTTTAATAGATTACCAGCATTGTACAACAATAAATTTTCATCACTTGACCTATTTAATTCTTCTCGCAACACTTTTAAAACAAACATCATAAGAATATTATCAGATAATAAATAATTTTTCACCATCATTATGCCAAAATTCTACCTCTAAAAGCCACACACACACACATACATACACACATACACACACACACACACACACACACACACACACACACACACACACACACACACACACACACACACACACACACACACACACACACACACACACACACACACACACACACACACACACACACACACACACACACACACACACACACACACGCATGCACATCTATGCTATTCAATTCTAATCCTTTGTCTGAGGATTTATGTCTACCTTTGTAATTTATTGCTAATTTGCAAACTTCGTCATTGGCGTTTCTTTTTATGTATATGATTGTACCTTATTAATTGTAAGCTGTGAAGTTTCTTAAATAAATAAATAAATAAATAAATAAATAAATTTATACATAATGACAAAAATACAAGTCCGGTGAGTTGCTTGCTGAATTTTCTCAGTGGAGGCTGCGTTTCGATCCGGTGGTAGATTAAGTTAAAAAAAAAATATTAATAGGAACATATGATTTTAAGTACCTCCGCAGGGTTTACAAAAATAAATCGTTTGAGTTTGATCTGAGGGCTTCGGTTGGGAGCTTTGGAGGAGGGCATACTACAATTGACCTCACCGTAATAATAGTTGGGTGATTCGGCCCTGGGTGATCAATGGACCCTACTTAAGTCACTTTTGAACACCCATGTGATATTACTCAGGTCATTAAAGTGCAATAAACCTTGCAATAGATTACTACTAATAGTAACGGTAGAAAGTAAAAGGTGATAGAGTACCCTATGCGACATGACAGTATTATCCATAGTACAATATTTCGGAGGGGAAATTATAAGGGAAGAGACGGAGAGGAAGGCCGAGGTAAGACATAAATCAATTAAAGAAAAACGTTTCTGTCAGGTCGAGTAACGAAATCAAAGAGAACTTTAAGAAGAAGTTTGCGGGTAGTTGCGGGTTTGAAGTCATTTGCGGGTAGTTGAAATAATAAGACATTAAAATTATAGCTCCGTATTTAATTATTTAATTAAATAGTAATATTGCTCCATTACCTAATGATATCAATGCTCAACTAACCTTATCTACCTGCCGAGTAAGTGTTTTCTCCAGCAAATATCCACAATATCTATTTAAAATCACATTCAGTCACAATGGACTCACTACAAGCAAGCATGTCACAAATGTCTGACTTCTTTAATAAAAAAATGGCAGACTTTGAAAGCGCACTGCAGGACTTTTCAACTACTTCATCAACAGGCCTGGCTGTAGAATTTGCCTTATTCAGAGCGTTTGTTATTGAAGCTCTGGGCACTCTCCAGCAGCAGGTAACTATAATGGCTCAAAGTATAGATGCCGTGGAGACACGAAGCCGTAGAAAAATTCTGTTACTTCACGGAGTCGCCGAGGTCAGCAAGGAGGACACGTTGCAGGCTGTGGTGAATATTATCCAGGGACGTTTGGGTCTGTGAGTTTAACACCAACAACATACGCCGATGCCATATAATGGGGCGACCCACTCAAAAGCCAAGACCTATTCTAGTAAAGCTTGCCGATGTTGATGTTCGCAGTAAAGTGTGGTTCGCCAAAACAAAGCTGAAAGGCTCGGGGGTGACAATTTCCGAGTTTCTCACCAAGACACGGCATCATTTGTTTCTTGCTGCGAGGGCAAAATTTGGCGTAAGTAAGAGTTGGTCTAGAGATGGCGAGGTGTATGTTCTCGGCTCGAATGGGACACGGGTCCGTGTACAGTCTCTTGCGGACTTAAACACCATTACGCAGGATCCCAGTAAAGCGACTGCTGTGAAGACTGGCGCAGTATCAAAGTCCAAACGGGCTAACGCCAAAAAGTGATTTGTGTGTGTGTTGGCAATTCTGCTATTTATATGTAATAATATTCACTTCTAATTCTTTGTTTCTTATCTATAAGGCCACATATATACACCCACTTTTTTTTGTTAATTTTTATTTTTGTTTTTATATGTCACTGTCTTGTTTACAATTCTTTAACTGTCAAAATGCCAAAAGTATCAATTGTCAATGTCAGTGGCGCTCCAGGTCCAATTTATTTTTTATATAATATTTTTTTGTTTTTTTTTATCTGTGTGGTTTTTGATAATTTTATTATTATTTTTTCCTCTTCATTTCTTTCAATTTCTTTCTTTTATTAAACACTTCGGCAGGCGGATGCTATTATATAGTTGCGTATAGCTAGCTATATTATAAATTAATTATTAGTTGTATTAGTTGCATTACATAGTTGCATTAATTGTTTTGTGTACATATACATTTTATAAACATTATATAGAGTAAAAT
The DNA here is from genome assembly GCA_905147815.2 of Phalera bucephala. Taxonomy (NCBI): domain Eukaryota; kingdom Metazoa; phylum Arthropoda; class Insecta; order Lepidoptera; family Notodontidae; genus Phalera; species Phalera bucephala. The sequence continues at coordinate 6,676,487 of LR990619.1, read as the reverse complement.
GTCTGATCAAGGTAGAAACAGTGATTCAGAATCATTCTTTTCTGCGGAGAGTAGTGATGAAAGTTTTGTTAGTGTCCCATCCCTCACTAAAACTCTGACGACGACGTTCTCTGATGTCCTTAGAAACTTTAATGCCGTTCACATCAATGCTCAGAGTATTCCGGCTCACTATTCCGATATGCTAGCGAGCTTTGACTGTAAAAATATCCATGCTATCCTCGTCTCCGAATCCTGGCTGAAGCCGTGTCTCCCGTCGACCCTCTTTTTGTTGCCGGGTTTTAATCTCATCAGGAACGATCGTTCAATTGGTGGCGGTGGAGGTGTGGCGATATATCTGCGATCAAATATACCCTTTTCTTTAATTGAATTGTCGCCACAACCCCCTCCGCCTAATGCTGGTGAGCATCTTTTTATTGAGATTGAGCTTCATCACACTAAACTGCTTCTTGGTGAATATTACTGTCCTTCCTCACGTATAGACTTTTTTTCTTCTTTTGAAATTTTGTTGGAAAAATTAATCCCTTCTTGCAGTCATAGCATTATCATGGGTGATTTCAACACTTGTCTGCTCAAAAACGATTATCGCTCCCGTAATCTCTATTCTATTCTTGATTCCTCTGACCTATCCGTTCTTCCACTTCAAGCTACCCATAATTTTCTTAACTCAACTCCGTCACTTCTTGACCTTATTTTTGTTTCTTCAACCGAACATGTCGCTAAGCATGGCCAGTGCTCAGCTGACGCCTTTTCGTATCACGACTTAGTATTTCTATCCTATAAAGTCCGGCCACCTAAGGCCAAAGCTAAAATTCTATTGCAGCGCAATTTTAGTGGCATTAACCTGACGATGCTTCGAGAAGATGCTGCGAAAATTAACTGGGAATATTTGGTAGCGTCTGAGTCACTGGATGATAAAGTAATTTTTTTCACATCTACGCTAATTCGGTTGTTCGATCAGCATGCACCTATTCGCCCAGTTAAAGTTAAACATCTTCCTGCTCCTTGGCTGACTGATGATATCAAATTGTTGATGAGCAAAAAAGTGGCAACTAAATCCAAATTCAAAGCTAGATCCACAGATTTTAATTGGAATAACTATGTTGTCATTAGAAATCACTGCAATAAGGTGTGTAGGGATGCTCAACGCCAACATATCCATAGTTCTGTATAAAACGGAAATCCAGCAAAAGTCTGGAAATTTCTTAAATCATTGGGTGTCGGCAAGTCGCGTCAAGACAACATGTCTAAGAACTTAGATATAAATCTCCTCAATAAACATTTCTCTGCTTCGTCTCACTTAGATAAGACCTTAAAATCAACTACTCTAAATCATTTTTCATCCATTCCAGCACCCGATTTTTCTCCTTTTGTCTTCAGTCAATCCTCAGCTTGTGATGTTAAAAAGAGTATAGAAACAATCACGTCCAATGCAGTCGGCAGTGACTGTATCAGCCGTAATATTATCCTTCCTATCCTTGATGAAATCCTTCCTATAATTTGCCATATCTGTAATCATTCCATAACCAGCGGCCACTTCCCGTCTTCTTGAAAAGAAGCCCAAATAACCCCTGTCCCCAAAAAATCCAATCCCACATCCTTCTCTGATTATCGTCCCATATCCATATTACCTTTTCTTTCAAAAGTTCTTGAGCGCCTTGTCCACGATCAACTGAGTCGATTCCTAAATAAGAACTCCCTTCTTAACCCTTTTCAGTCCGGCTTCCGTCCTGGTCATAGTACCGTTACCGCTCTTGTGAATATTACGGATGGTATAAGGTCAGCAATGGAAAACAGTAATCTCACTATACTTGCATGTTTCGACTTCAGTAATGCTTTTAATACTATGGACTTTGACATTCTACTCGGTATTCTTCGCTCTATTAACATATCTCCAACGGCTATTGATTGGTTTCGTAACTACCTGTTTGGGCGCCGGCAACGCGTTCGCATTGAAGAAACCTACTCATCTTGGTGCAACACTAGTGCCGGTGTTCCACAGGGTGGCGTTCTCTCTCCTTTACTTTTCGCTGTTTTTATTAACTCTATTCCCAAACAATTACAACATTTTTATCACCTTTATGCAGATGATCTTCAAATCTACACGCAAGCCCCGTTAGCCATGTTGTCGGAAGCTTTTAAAACAATTAATAGTGATCTGACCGGAATAAGTACCTGGAGTAAAACATTTAGCCTCAAAGTCAATCCGACTAAGACGCAAGTCATTATTATTGGTAGTTCCCGGATGACTTCCCGGATTGATTGGTCGGAAATTCCCCAAATTAAGTTTGATGATAGTACAATACCAATAAGTAAAGCCGTTAAAAATTTGGGAATTAATATTGATACAAACCTTACTTGGGGCCCACAACTTCAAGAACTGAGTCGCAAACTTTTTGCTTCTGCAGCGTCCTTGAGAAGGTTGCGTAATTTTCTCCCTACTGCCACTAAAATTGCACTCGCACAATCCCTTCTCCTTCCTATAATCGACTATGCAGACGTTAGCTATCCCGATCTTACAGAGAACCAATATAATAAACTTGAGCGACTTCAAAATTTTTGTATTAGATTCATATTTGGGTTACGCAAATATGATCACGTTTCTGAATTTCGTGTAAAACTCAAGTGGTTACCAATCCGCCTTCGCCGGCATGCTCATATATTATCTCTTCTTTACAGTATTCTGTTCAATCCGTCAACTCCCTCTTACCTCAAAGGAAGATTTAAATTCCTTCATGAAACACATTCAAGGTTGCTGAGGTCATCGGAGAACCTGAAGCTGGAAACACCAATGCATTCTACAAACTTTTTCGATAAATCCTTTACTAATCAAGCCGTTCGTTTGTGGAATGCATTGCCTGTGACAGTCCGACGCGCGCAATCGTCAGCGTCCTTTAAAAAACTGGTTCACAATCACTTTCTACACTTATGAACTTTCCGAGCACTGTTACTGTTAGACTTACCTGTTACTATATGTTAGTTGTATGTGAAATGTGTATAGAATATATAAGTAATATGTATGTAATTCGATTGTAATGTATTATCTAAGTTTTTAATGTACGCTTCCAACTGCCCTGTATTACTGTTTATGTTGATTCTTCCATTGTATTAGTTGTCTGGAAGATATAGCTTTTAGCTATAAGACCGCCAATTGTACATATTAATCTGTAATTATTTGTTTATTAATTGTAATTTCACTGGTGTACAATAAAGAGTACTCTATCTATCTATCTAAGAAGTGAACGGAGAAAGATACATACATCGGTTGCGCCAATAAGATCTTAAATTAAAAAGAAAATGTTTTCAAATTAGTCTATGTTTAGCAGTACTTGCGCAATGCCCGAACTAATTGTCAACCAGACATTTCTAAACGTGTTTTTTCTGTTCTACACCTCTAAATAGTCGAACCAACCTTTTAATACAATCCATATAGAGGCGTTCGTAGCGCTGTGCAACCGCGGTGTTCTTAGCGTTCACCAAGGTTCAGCAGCAATCTGTTCGATCAGTCTGAGATGGATGACCGTCTGTGGCTTTTTTATATTCGAGTGTCTCCGTGATTTGAAAGGTTACTCCGTTACTCCCGGTTACCACTTAATGAGTTACCTAGCAAAGTTGAAAGCCTTATTGGTGATTTGATAAGTTCCAACAGTAAGTGGCCATAAACCTGCCTTCACCAAGCCGCACTGGTTTCGCGTGGTGGAGTGTGGACTAATCTCTCTCATCTTGATTTGTGAGAGAAAGCCTTTGCCCAGTAGTGGGATAGTACAGGCTGATTTATTCATTATTATTCAATGTACAGACACAACCTCTTCTGAATGTTAATAACAGTGACAGACAGACACGTCTTGTACATAGCTAGTAATACCTAGTGTGTATACGGCTGCGTATCTTGCGCGGTACTAACTCCCGCTAAGGGTCTTTACTGCCAGCATCATTACGCTACAAAGTGTCCCATCCAATTGAGACCGGGAGGCAGCGCTCATTATTACACATTTTTTGTTTTTCATTGTAATAAAATATCTTGGCTCATTTCTTGCTGAAATGTTGCTATATCAGAACATATTATAGAAAATAGTTAACTCCTTAGTAGTAGTCTCTATATCTACTAGTATCTATATATATCATCGCTCCAGATGCCGTACGGGATACAGGGAGGTAGATAGTATAGAGTCTCAACAGGTTCTTTCCGTATAGACCTCTTTCACTTTTCTAAGTAATGGTGTACCGTACCGGTCTAAGTACACTTATGGCGGATAATGTTAGTTTTCAAAAAGAGTGATTTCTCCATCGAAAAATTGACAGTTGCTGACCGGAGTCTGACATTTTGCTCGGTGTGTAGGCCATTCCATTCCATTCATCCATTCGCCCGCTCCGTATTACATTGACACGAAGCATCGATTGCCAAAAATGTGAGTGTTCAGTACAACACCTCTACCACCCTTGCTTGGAGAATATAGACGTAACGGTGTTACTACCACCTGCCATGTTTAGTTCCAAATGCGTTAAATAAGGACACCAGCTCCTTGCCTACAAGCAGTATGTCTCAGAGACGGTGGCCCTTAATACGGCACTTCGGCCCGGGATTATAGTGGGGCCTTGTTTTCTTAACTACCACTTTACCTATAACATATCCCGAGTATCACAAAATGCAAAACTATCAACATACATCAACATTTATACAAGATTTTTACACCCGTCGCGAAAAGTCTGTAATATATTTGTACATTGTTGTATTAGTCTAAATGACTCACTCTCTCTCTCTCTCTCTCTCACTAGGTCAAGTTTTTAATTCCGTAGGTAGTTTATTTTCGTAAAAATGTAGCCCCACACTATGAATTATTCTTGTATCGTGGGTGTGTTTACAAACAGGAAATTCACATACACGGATACCCAGACCGAAACAAACATTTGTGGGTCACACAAAAATTTGTCTCATGCAGGAATCGAACCCGCGACTACTTGATCCAGTGGGCGGAGTGGCTTAAGCTCTTAAACACGTTATTATATGTTTGATGGCTATAAGATCGCGTTGAAGTACCTACTAGATACTATTTTAAACTCCGTATTGTAAACAAGGATTTTTACACACAAAACCCCTATAAAACACCTTGTCTCATCTAGTTCTTAAATTGAATACATTTTTCAACATTACAGACATCGTTCAAATTAATTTTTATTTTTTTTATTTACGTAGACCAAAAAGTACTGATGAATATGAAATAAAACTATGTGTTTGGTTTTATTGCAATTTCCCGACGTTTTAAGTACTCATGGCCACAGGATGGACTATGGAAGTCCCTCCCGTGCCGATTGGTGCTGCCTTATTGCGGTATCGCTAGTATAATATTCGCGTAAATCTAAGAACTCAATCCTAATGAACAGTCAAAAAAGGGAATGCTAGTGATTACTGAAGACTACAACCCATTCGGAATGACGAATGGTTGAAGAAGGGCAAGAAACTCCACGGTTCTTTTAGCGCCAACTATACCATGCGGTACGAGAGCGTGTGAAGTGAATCTCCAAGTCTGCTGTACACACAAGCAATAAACAGACAATAAAGGCGTCAAATACATAAAACATTCTGAAAGTCACGTGTAGAATCTTGTAAAGGAGTCATTTAGTCGAAGTTTAATTAAATCGCTGGACAGCGATGCGCCGGCCGCCGGACAACGCCGGTCGTGACGAGCGCATTAACTCCTCTATATTAAACACGTCTGACCGTGCTGTTATCCGCCCACGCCCCCACTGACGGACATTCAGGCCGGAACGATCGTTAGCTTAAATAAAACCAACTAAGTTGAGTGTCTACTGTCTTTTATGCTAATAGAAATGACATTTCACAACGAAAAGTAACATGGTCAGGAGGCCTGTCATAAGTACTTTAGCATTTCCTATTCTTCAGTTAGCCTGTATCTACCCACTTTAGGCCCACCTCTATCACGCTATTCTTTCCGGTCATACGCTCTATACTAAACACGTCCGCCCGTGATGCTATCCGTCCATACCCCCAGTTATGGACACACGGACAGTCATCATCGCTAGCTTATGCCATAGCACCCACTTTATTTCTAGCATTGGCGATTGGCGATTTAGCGACTGTGTTGAATGTATTATGGCGACTCGCTGCGTTCGATAGCGGTATGAAAATAGCACGTCTTAGCGACTGCATCGATAATGCATCGCGTAACTGCTATCGAATGCAATATCAAGATCAGAGTAGCTTAGCGTTCTGTCGCGGTATCGAGCGTCCAAAAACCAACATGATCATCGCCACTGGAATGTGTATGTATGCAGGTAGAAGTGTTCCGGCGCAGAATGAAGCTTCCCAAAAGCAACTGGGTTAACGGTCGTCGATACTAAAAGTAGCAAGTCTGTGTGGGCTTTAAGGAAAATCTACTACAGCTAGAAGCTCCTATAGCCATATTGACACAAACGTGAATGCTGATAGAAAACGGATAAAACGAACGGGAAGGGAGTAGCTTGTGTACTGCGTGCATTCTATGCGGACTGAGTGCTAGCTTTTTATATTAATAGCTCGGTCGCCAAGGTTATGAGGGTGTTGTGTTGTATAACATAGATTTTAATAACTGTGCATTTATTTCACAATTTTTATTTAATTTAGGTAAAATAGTGTGATGTGATTATTGGTAATAAACTATGTTAATGTCAAATCATCCATAGCATCACAAAAACATAAATTTAGATATTTAATACGCACAGCTGTGGCAGACATAAAATATCAGAAATTTCAGAAACACTAAAACAAATTATATTTCTTCTTGCTCGTTATCTTAAATAGCAGTGTTTTAAACTTTATTTGCGTCTTAAGAATTCAAATAAAATTTAACATCGTAGATTCTCTTAGACAAAGGTCATTAATTTTATATTCAGAATAGCTACTATTGCTTAACATATTTTAAGCAAAACAATAGGAACTTAATGGTATTACTTAACATTGTATTTGATCTCTACGACGTACTAAGACAGACACCCTTTAGCTTCACTTTATTATTAAGTAAGAAATACTTCTAATGTAAGTTAACATAAATTCAAAAGACTTACCAAATCGCTGATATGAGTCTGAAGCACTTTTGGGCACACTTTGGCACACTTTTTCAAAAGCCTTTTTTTAAAACAAGCTTTTATAGGAAACACACAAAATAAATATCTTAAATAGTTGAATAGGCTTTCTTCCGGCTCCATCACCAGACCTTGGACACCATACGGGTCTAAAGTATTCGTCAAGGAAAATCCAACGAGCCCAAACATAGTGAGGTTATATTGAGTAGTCAGGTGGTTCCATTAGTCACCTTTCGGCTTCATCGTCAGACCCTGAAAACTATTTGGCTGAAAAGTACTCGTTAATAACAGTTTAACTAGCCTAAACATGAGGGGTCTTACGTTGTATAGTTCACATGTTCCTATGGCCATCTTCAGACTCCATCATCAGAGTAGGTCTTTGGTACCATATTATTGCATTGTCATCGACTTTACATACTTATGCCAAATTTCAGCTCAATCGAATAGCCGCAAGTGCTTGAAAAATGAATCACAATATTTGAACCGGAAAGACAGATAGACAGGCAGGAACATTGCAAATTGAATAAAAGCTTGTAAAAAAGGCTAGTTTTATTACCCCTTGACTAAAAATAGGGGTAGATATTATAAGTTTAACGTGTGTATCTGTGCGTCTGTCTAAGAGATGAACCGATTGTGATTCAGTTTCTTTTGTTTGAAAGGTGACTTAGCTATGATTCATTTGAGTCGGGGGTGATTAAAATTTTTAATTTCTGTTTTACTTGTGAATGTAGCTATGGGTTGGATAGAAATTCTAATATAATAAAATAAACGGTATGTAAGAAAAGAACCTACTGGAACTCTGTAATCTCTGCCCACCCCGCAAAGGATCTGACGTGATGATATAGATAGATACATAAATTAAAATGACTCTCTCTGCCATTTTCCCCCATGAGTGAGCAGAAACATGTACATACAACACCCACATTTCGCCACAAAGGTATTTTGGGCCTTATCCGATATGGGGCGACCCTATCGACATTCTCATAGCACACCAAGTTTTAAGATTATTTTTTAAGGTCTGTCGAACATGGAACTTTTTTCACGTCCCTTATTCTTTCACCGGTAGAAAGTGACAGTCGCATTATAGCGTTCCCAGTAATTTTTATCATTATATTAATACGTGAAGCAAAACCTTTGTATCCATATTAACGAAAATTGCGCGGACGGAGAAGTATGAAATTTCCCACATTTATAGTTTATATAAAAGCAAAAACAGGGACTCTAAACTCTCGACCGAGACTCTCGAACTTATGAGAGGTAGACGAGAAATGCCACCTACGCAGATATCTTCGTCAGATCGGAAGAACTTAAACCTTAGAATCCGAAAGCTGATTCGGCGCGACCTCAGACGCTTCAACACCCGTATCTTCGAGGCTGCGATCGAGCAGAATAAGGGCACTAAGGTCTTCGCCCAACAGCTCGGACGTCCCCGTCTGACGAAACTCAAAACTGCGGATGGCAAAACCGTGACCTCTAAGTTCGAGATTCTCGAAGAAATCGAGGGCTTCTATGGAGAACTGTTTGCATCACGGACAGCTAAGCCTACGAGACCCAGCGATGATGACCACAGAGCCCCACTTACGCGCCATTACACGGAAGACATCCCAGATGTTGATCAGGGCGAGGTCAAGGCGGCTCTCGAACAACTTAAGAACAATAAATCTCCTGGTGATGATGGAATTACTACCGAGCTCCTCAAAGCTGGTGGGACTCCGGTTCTTAAAGAGCTGGCAAGCCTTTTCAATTCCATCATTCACCAGGGCCTAAAACCTAAAGCATGGAGCGGGAGTGCGGTGGCTCTGTTCTTCAAAAAAGGCGATAAAGCCTTGCTGAAGAACTACAGACCCATCTCACTTCTGAGCCATGTATACAAGCTGTTCTCGAGAGTAGTCACAAACCGCCTCGCCAGAAAACTCGACGAGTTTCAGCCACCAGAGCAAGCCGGGTTTCGAAAAGGCTTCAGCACCGTAGACCACATCCATACTGTTCGGCAGATTGTACAGAAAACTGAAGAGTACAATCAGCCGCTGTGTATGGCTTTCGTGGACTACGAAAAAGCCTTCGACTCCAACTTGAAACCTGGGCAGTTCTGGATGCTCTGCAACGATGTCGTATTGACTGGCGTTATATCGAAGTGCTGAGATGTTTATATGATACTGCCACTATGACCGTTCAGCTCCAGGAACAAAAAACCAACCCCATTGAGCTGCGCAGAGGGGTGAGATAGGGGGATGTAATATCCCCTAAGCTTTTCACCAACGCGCTTGAAGACGTCTTTAAGACGCTAAACTGGGCGGGACGGGGCGTGAATATAGACGGTGAGTGCATCTCGCATCTTCGGTTTGCCGACGACATCGTCATAATAGCAGAGACTCTGGAACAGTTAAGCGAGATGCTGCACAGCCTAAATGTAGCCTCTCGACGTGTTGGTCTCGGCATGAATTTGGATAAAACCAAAATCATGTTCAATGAACATGTCACGCCGAGACCAGTCTACGTCGAAGAATCGATGCTCGAAGTTGTTCGAGAATACACCTACTTTGGGCAGATTATCCAGCTTGGTAGGAACAACTTCGAGAAAGAAGTCGACAGAAGGATCCAGTTGGGCTGGGCGGCATTCAACAAACTACGTCAGGTTTTCTCTTCGCCTTTACCGCAATGCCTGAAGACGAAAGTCTACAACCAGTGCGTTCTACCAGTCATGACATACGGTGCCGAGACGTGGACACTTACAGTAGGGCTAGTCCATAGGCTCAAAGTCGCGCAGCGAGCTATGGAGCGGGCTATGCTCGGAGTCTCTTTGAGGGATAAACTCCGAAATGAAGTTATCCGTCAAAGAACCAAAGTAGTTGACATAGCCCGCAGAGTGAGCTCGCTAAAGTGGCAGTGGGCTGGCCATGTCTGTCGAAGAACCGATGGCCGATGGAGCAGACGAGTTTTAGAGTGGAGACCACGACTCGGCAAACGTAAGGTAGGGCGCCCCCCAGCTAGGTGGACCGACGACCTGAAGAAGGTCGCAGGGTGGGACTGGATGCGGAAGGCGGAGGACCGTGTATTGTGGCGCAAATTGGGAGAGGCCTATGTCCAGCAGTGGCCTGCAATAGGCTGATTTGATTGATTGATAGTTTATATAGAGAAGGAGTGCAGAATGCTAATATTTTTTTTAAATTATACATAAAAAAAAAAATAATGATGTATTTATTTTCTCATCACAATAATTGTACATGTTGTGCTTAAAACTAACTAAATCGTCACATTGAGAATAGATTAATATTGTTTGTCTGTAATATTATTTGTCTATAGTCTTAAGAAATCAACCGCAGGATCCAATTGGGTTGGGCAGCATTTGGCAAACTACGTCACGTTTTCTCTTCGCCTATACCGCAATGCCTGAAGACTAAAGTGTACAACCAATGTGTCCTACCTGTTATGACCTACGGGGCCGAGACGTGGCCACTCACAGTGGGACTGGTCCACAAATTTAAAGTCGCACAGCGGGCTATGGAGCGAGCTATGCTCGGCGTCTCTTTGAAGGATAAAATTCGTAACGAGGTAATCCGACAAAGAACCAAAGTTACCGACATAGCTCGCAAACTCAGTAAGCTAAAGTGGCAATAGGCTGGTCACATCTGCAGAAGGACCGACGACCGATGGAACACACGAGTCCTAGAGTGGAGACCGCGACTTGGTAAGCGTAAGGTAGGACGGCCCCCAGCTAGATGGACCGACGACCTCAAAAAGGTCGCTGGGACAGACTGGATGCGGAAGGCGGAGGACCGTGACAATGGCACTTGTTAGGAGAGGCTTATGTCCAGCAGTGGACTGCGATAGGCTGATTGATTGATTGATATAGTCTTACTGAATGTCAAACATAACCAGCAAACGATGAAAGAGTAGGTCGAATTTCGACGAGTGGGCGACCACTAGTTTTAATAATTGCGTACGTCAATAACAATTTGAGCTTAAATCGCAATCGAATGCAAGGGACGAGACTAAAGGAGCCCAAACTAAATACGATATTACTTACTTGACTGGTTAAACTGGTCAAATATACACAAAAATCACAATACAAAACATGACATCATTATTTGCAAAAGCCCAGTAAGTCACGTAATTTAAATGGAATATTATAGAACATGTCTCATGAGGAAAACATCAGACGTTCTCATCAGAACATTAAGCGTTCACATTTTAATCAAAACATTGCCAAATAACTTACGAAATAGGCATTTTATACTCAAAATCACGCATGGGAATACGGGACGATAAGGTTCACTGTCCGTTTCATAGTCAATATCATTTTTTGGGGGTCTACCCGCAAATAAATTAATATGGTTTACACTATTGACCACTTAGTAAAGCGTCATTGGGTGGTCATTGGTATAAACTATGTAGCGATTACCAACAATGTAGTGACAGTTTTTGATAAATGTTGTTTTAATTTACACCATATCATTAAATATCCAAATAAAACTTGCAGATTTAAAAGCCCCATTATTATACCCATAAAATATGAATCGTTATTGATCAGACAGTGTAATGAGTGATATTACAAGCGTATAAGGTTATCCTATCAAAAAATTCTCACAAGTAATTACAGAATCTGAAATTGGGGAGCCTGCTTCGTATTGGAACCCAACATGGTTTGAAAAATCCGTGTACACAGTACATCTATGCTAGGTGGCATAGATGTACTGTGTACACAGATTTTTCAAAAGGCCAAAAGGAAATTCGAGGGAGAGGAGATTCGTCAAAAGAAGGTCCTTTTGGCGAATAAAAGTCTGGCAGTGTTTATTTATTTTATTATTTTAATACACTTGCATACCAAGTTGTTGATATTTTTAGTCATCCTAAAATTAAATTCAACTCCTACACAATAATTCATTTCGACCCGCTACAAGCATTATCCATCATATTGAATTACGGAACTATGCAACATTTTAATCAGTGTAACGTAGTACAAAAGGGATTATATTCATTAATCATCGCACAACGCAACGCCAACAGTTGGGCAACTAGTTGTAAACATGTCAAACAATATGCTCAGATACAATTTGCAACTAGTTATTGCCATGTTCGCTATCGACCTTCCGGTTGAGCAGCTTTCATACCCTCGTCAACTCAACATGGCATTGGAACACATAGAGATGTATAAAACTGAAAAATACTGTTTTCTTCTATGGTACTACGTTCGCTACACGTGCCCACTACTGTAACTTCTATAAGCTAGGATCCACAATGGCCTCCATCGATGACAATATGAAACTCATAGAGTTCTATGAAAAACTTTGAAACTCACAACAAATTTAGTAAGATAAGAGGAAACAGAAGTAAGAAAAAAATATATTTACTTCCCTCTAGGCTTGTGAAATAATCATCGATTTTGTAAAATATTGAATATTTTTTTGAATAAATCGTCGTAATAATCGTCGATATTTAATTTTTTTAAACGTAATATTCAATAAAAAAAAATATCGATTAATTTATCATATTATCTGTTAAAGCAGGTATGTCGATTCATTCTAAGAAAAATCGTAACGAACGCGCAAGAATCGATACTCGAATAAATCAAGGATTAAAAGACCATTTCTCAATTAATCGATTCGGAGTTGTTTCTTATTAATTTGCCGATTGAATTAATAATTTTTGTTTTGGATCTGTTCTTTTTTATAATTTCTTAATGCGTTCAATTAAGATATTATCAAAAAGACAAGTGACTTAAAATAAACTTATGTTTGGTATATAGTATTCTTAACAGTAAACATGTTTTGATATTATTTATATCCCAGATTTAAACATTTTTCAAGTCATATTTTCGATTACCACTTTTTATGATTGGATCGTGAATCGATCCGATTCGGTGGCTTTCGGGATCGATCTACTGAATCGATTCAGTCGTTCACATCTATCTATCACTTTGATTATTTGGCTCGACAAAACCGATTTGTCGACTAATCGATTTAAGCCTATGAAAGGTAATTTTCGATAGCAAGCAACATTGTGCGTAAATCCAGAAACAGTATAAACTTGGTAAACATTTGACAAAACTTATTATTTTTTTACTTTCTTGGCCATTGAGTAGGTGATCATTGAGTACTAGGAAAGTTATGCTAAGCTCGAATAAAAAATGTTGTAACTTGATGACCGTGCGATTTGCGGGGATGTTTGTGTCCCCAAATTCAGGAATGAGGAGATTCGTAGAAGAACCAAAGTCACCAACATAGCCTATGGGATATGTTGGTGACCTTGGTTCTTCTACGAATCTATGGATTAGGAAGCTGCAGTGGCAATGGGAGGGCCACATAGCGCGAAGATCAGACGGGCGTTGGGGAAGAAAGATTCTAGAGTGGAGATCACGTATTGGCAAGTGCAGCGTGCGACGGCCACCTGCCAGATGGACCGACGATTTTGTGAAGATCGCAGGAAGTCGTTGGATGCAGGTGGCATCGGACCGGTTACACTGGAACGCGATTGGGGAGGCCTATAATGAACACTGGACAAGTATAGGCTGAAATGTAGAAGATGAATCGAATGTGTCATATTATGGAAACCAGCTGGAACAAAGGGAACTAGGGTACATGCACTCCAACTTTTGCTACAAAAATGTTAATTAAAATTTCAAATCACAAAAGATTTTCGCGACTCTGCGTTTCAATACCTCGACTTAGGTAAGAGTGTAACCACCCTTCGGTACTAGTGAACAAACAGTAAATTCTATTGTTTAGGCAGCACAAAACTGGGCTTTCCGTGGCAACAAACAATAGAACTACGCCGTACTGGGAGGTGGGAGGGACGAAACGCTTAAAACTAGTCAATAGAATTTACTTAAAACATTGCAAATAATTGTAGCAATTTTCTTGTAAAGCAGTTTTTTATTTTATAACGTATTTTATTTAGAAAATAATAAGATTTGTTTTTGCGTATACGACGTTGATTACCGAGCGCGTATGATTACACCCGTCTATTATTATTCTTATGTAAATTAATAACATCACTGTCACTCTTCCATGGTGTTTTTTTCAACTCCCTCATTTCCCTAGTGACGTATACTGTATAATACAAGGTCAGACAAAGTACAATTTTTCTATCGAAAATATCCTCAATAACAACCCGGAGTTCGGAATTGCCCTTAGTTTAATGACAAGAGGCTCGCTTCCTACCTATTATATCAGAGCTAACATCGTCGGCGATAATCGGGCGTACACAATACCGCTGTGCCATCCTCACTTGTGGAGTAAAGACATAAAGGTGTTCTTTTTTTTTGAAGAAATAATCTAAATTTTTCAGTTAGATGTGTACAATTAGCAGCATAAGTGGCTTAACATTCGCAGTTTTTCAAATCGCTTGCACACATTTGTTTGGCATCACATTTATTATTTTTCTTGAAATATATATATTAATTATAATATAAAGAATATTATTGATTTAAAAACCTGAAAATGCTCAGCTATTGCTGCTGACCGTACCATTAAGATGTAAGGTTTCGCCACATAGCCGACGCAGCGCGACGGTGGCGCGACTTGAGGAGTTGTAATGTACTGAAATGTACAGGAGACGCCACACAGCGCAGTCACGCTCGGCGCAACGGCAATAGTCGTGACCCGCCGCCGTCGCGCCCGACGCGATTACAAACGAAACACGGTGGAGCGACACGACAACACGCGTGCGAACGGGACGCTAGTGTTGAGAGGCCGCTTGGCGTGCGCGACGTTGTGCCCCCTGCGACCGAGCGCCGGCCCAACGCCTACGTCGCGCTCCGTCGGCTATTTGACCAATCCTTTAAGTTAACCGCATCAAGTTCGTCGTATTCGCGATGACTATTGAAACAGATACCACGGCGCGTTACAATGGCATACAAAATACAATCACACGATCATTTCACGAAGTTATCGTAACGCGCCGCGTTTTGTCATAACGAACGGAGTTTATTTTTTATTTTTAAGTTCCCGACATTTCGAGTGCTTTGTACCATGGTGACGGAAGGACTGAGGTGTTAGACGTCTAAAAGGCATAGTCGTTCCCGGGTACCCTCAAACTTCTTAATTATATTTGTTGCTCCGATCTACGCAGAATAAGCTCACGGTGTCTTGAGGTCTTGTAGGTCTATGATTGGTTTTGGATTTAACAACAACACATCATCACGCCAGATCCCTTGCAGGGTAGGCAGAGAGTATAGAGTTCTCCACAAGGTTCGATTTCCGGCTACAGAGTGAAGCTACCAAACATCGATAGGAGCAGAGTAAGGGGCTAAATACCCTTTACTGGTGACCCCGACGTGATCGATCATACGATGCAGTGCCGCAGCACAACGCATTGTGTCGGGCGAGTTTACTTGCCTACTCGCTACAGTCTCATATACGCTCGCCGGTTACGGAGACTCTTGACTTGCCCCTCAGATAAGAAACGGTCTATTTAAGATAGTCTAGGTCTTCATCGGTATCTTAGATATCCAAATCAAAGAAAAAAAGACATCCTTATATACCCAGAAGCCGCGTCCGGTCGTAATTGCACGTCGTGCAGTGAAGCCAAAAATTCAACAAACGTCCCGCACTCACCGCTCTTCCCAGCCGCGTAATGTTGGCAGCCCAGAAAGATTACTATTTTTTGGGGTAAAGGTTGGTTGGATGACATTACAGTAGATGATAATAAAATAATTGTTGCGGTACCGTGTATTTTAATGCATATTAAACTAAAGAAATAGATATACTTTAACTGTTAACGGTTTGTAGTAATTTAATCTAGGGAAAATATATTTTCAACATATTGACTAAATATTAAAACCATATTGTAGTAGGTAAACAAATTAATAACTAAAAAAGACCTCAGTAAATAAAAGTAGGGAAAAATAAAACTGTTTTACTAGCAACACTAACAAAATGGGCGTGTCTTTTACTATGCACACTTGCGCATGGAAGAATTAATTATTCGAAATCGATATTTAAATAATACGACACCTGAATGCGCTACTTACCTGTGAAATGTGATCCTATCATGTATTTTTTGAGCTCAACAGCATTTTTACAGGCGGGACAGAAGACGGCATAATTCAATTTATTTTGACCCGCGCAAAGTACGTTATTTCGCACGACGGTCACAGGTTGACTACTCGCGTGAACATGTGGCTACTTGCTTTGCAGGTAGTAGTTTGGTGCCTGCCCGCGGCTTCTAGATTATATTTATTCTAAGATCGGTACCTACATCCTTCCACTTTCGAATTGTATATCTGTTTTGTCTGTCTCCTGACAGTCTTGTAATATTTATTTTTTAATCCTTTTTAACTGTAACTGGTGTAAGTTCAGGTACTTGCACGGGTTAATTACATCGTATAAACCACCGTATAATTCACTTCACGAGACTATTCTCACGAAATTAGCGTAATTTTGCCTGCGAGGGTTACCCGCGCCAGTCCGCGGGTGTAATTCGCACGTATACGAAAACTTTTATGCAATTAACCAATTTCAATTGAGATTTTTGGTTTCCGATTTTCTTGGTAAGGGTGCTGTACATTTTTTTATACAAACATATAAATACTTATTATCATATAAATCAGCCAATATTTTTCCACTGCTGAGCGAATGCTTTCTCTTACAAATATACCTACTACCGACACAGATTTGTGACACTTACTGTTGACTTATCAAGCCACCCAAAAGGCTTCCACCTTAGTTAAACGACTACCACGTTAGGTGGTAACCGGTACCATCGGCTTCACATGCCGATCAGACGCTCGAATATGGAAATGCCACAAACGGCCACCCATGTCCGACTAAGCTAAACTCTACTTAACCTTAGTGATCTATAAGCACAACGCGATCGCACAGCGCTACGAACGCCTCCGCTCCTCCAAACTTGCCTGAAAAAACAGTAAGCAAGTACGCAATGTATACTAAAACATCTCTATGTGTAAGCAATATTATACAATTTAATGATCGGCATTCGGGCTCGATCTTATTAACTAAAAGATTAAGTAAGCTGGGTATCTAGGTACATGTAATAGCTCATAGATTTTACAGATACGATTAAACAGTTTAGTTTGATAACTATCTCAGGTGTGTGGGTGCCCTAAAGATAGTCAAGCATTTTAATTGCTCAGCAAAAAGCAATTTTAGGTCGACGTTTAATTTGAGTTGCCGTGCAAGGATGATTTATTCGAGCAATCAAAATGTCAACGGTGTTGTCGGTTTTGTTCGAATACGATTTTTCAACATTCCAACTCGCCAATAGATGATATTAATTTAAAACTATTTATAAATCAAGTTATAAAACATTGTTGCTTAATTCTGTTTAAGGTCTGGTTTTTACATATGGGTTTTATGAAACTTAGTTGTGATTGTCACGTGTTAATCTTAGATTTAGAGGAGGGCTTTGGTCGTAGTCCACCTCGCTGGCCTGTGGCCTGTGCGGGTTGTCGAACTTCAAACACGTTCGAAAAATTCATGCAGGTTTCCTCACGATTTTTCCTTCACCGTTAAAGCGAGTGTTAGTTAATTTTTAATACGCACATGCTTCCGGAAAGACAGAAGTGCGTGCCTGGGTTTGACCCCGAGACCTCTGGCTTTGCAGTCCAACGGTCTAACTACTAGGCTATCACTGCTAGAAAAATAATCTTTAAGAAAAAACTGAAGCTATATGAACGAGACTAGTTCCTCTAGATTTCAATATAAACCTACTATTTTTACAGTAGGTATTAAAAATATTTATTTATCTTAAATTGCTCTCCAGTAAAGTTCTTAAAATGTCGCTTTCAACAATAACCTTTCACCGTTATATATATTTAAATGTTTCGGACCAGAGAGCGAAATATGTACCTACCCACTGACTAGATAAAAGAGAATAAATTACAGTCATAAATTTAATTTCTACTGTTCCTCTGTTTATAATAATATTTTTAATGTCCTTGTCCTCGTAATAGGGGTAATTTCATATAGGGGAGCCATAAAAGCCCCATCCAATATCCATGATCATAGCTCCTCGAGAATGGCCGCAAATAGCCATCTAGCAACGAAGATTGCACAAAATTACTTCTATCCACAACAAGTTAAAGGAAAACTAATTTTCCTAGTCCATTGCGATATTTTCGTACAAATATTTATTGGAACATATTGACAATCATGTGCCCACACAAAAGTGCATTGGTTTTTACGTTACATAGGACACATTTCCTTATATTATAGGAGACGAAAGCGTACAGACTCCGATGGCTTTAGACAATGGCAGAAGATCGTTGTGCAAAGAAGGCCTACCTGGATCGAACAATCGGTTCGGTCGGTGACCGGTTAGTAGTCTCAGTTATCGTTGGAAGGACGTGGTTGTGGTGGTGATCCACGTGAGCTACAACCGGAAGCATCAGAATGACATTCAGAATTAGTTCAAGCAAATATTGCACAGATATTGATTACCTGTCGCATTCATATTTTGCTATCCATATATTAAGAAGAACATCTTTAGAACTAATAATTTTTTTCTATTATTTAAGGTTGAATATGTAATAAATGACTACTTTTCTTCGCACAGTTAAAAAAAATATGAAACAAAACAACGCAACAAAAGTCTCTTAAATCCGTCATTTAAATTAATGGCGGACGATAAAATCCTGCGGAGAGTTAATTAGACGAAAACTTTCATAAGCTTTAACGAGCTAGCTAGCCATACCACAAAACTGAGCCAGACCGACGGCGACTACCTATTATGAATGTTATAGCTGTGGTGCATGCACCACACTGTATCTATTTCTTCTATACACACATATACATATGGCTATCATGGAGCTGGTGCTGACAAGGTCTTGCTAGGAAACCAATGTCGGAAAAAGTGTTATTACGGTTTTTATATCGAGAAATTCTCAGCAACGGTCCGGAGCTGGAATTCTGACTAGTATAATGGCAAGAGAAAAAAAAAAATATTCCTTGAAATGTAAGTGTACATGGTACTCGGCCAACCCCGCTTAGGGAACGCGTGGCCTGTGTGAAATTAACGCCTCAATGAAGGCGCAAGCAATCATCCCGCCACGATGATTTTTCTCTTTGAAAAATAAATATTTAACATCGTCGTCCAAATGTGATTGTAAATTATACACCTCCACCACCTCCTCTTAGCAAATGACGACCGAAATTAACACCTCGTGATGGCGTAAGCAAGGTCGCCTGCAAGGATTTTAGTCGTTTTAAATCACAAAAGATTTTCGCGACTCTGCGTTACTAGTAAACCTCGTTACTAGTAAACAAACAGTAAATTCTATTGTTTAGCCAGCACAAAACTGGACTTTCCGTGGCAACAAACAATAGAACTACGCCTACCTGGGGGGTGCAAAATAATGCCACCTAAATTACGTTCTTGCTTAGTGCTGTTATTTGAATAAACACGTATATCTGCCTTAATACGTGGTCTGAGCTTAGATGCCCTGCATATACTAAGTTGATAGGCTTAAATTCGATGGTTCAAGGTGAGTTTGCTGCGGTGTAAGTGAGACCAGAGTGACAAGTCTCCGTTATGTAGTATCCAATACCAATAACGCAAGTTGCTTAGTTAAAGGCTAAATTTGCTGGTATTATGCATCCCCTAAAGATCACCTCGAAGTCCGGCTTTGTGCCGTACAGTATCTAGCACGCATCCAGCTCCAGCTTTTTCACTACCTGCGACCATAACCAGGTCAGGTCAGGACCTTTGTAGAGAGCCTGGCCACTCCACGTCTTCCAGCACAGTCTTACTGTGGAGGTCTTTCGGCTGATGATCAAATCAATCATGAGGAATGATGCACATAATTTTGGATACATACTGAACTTTAATTAACAACCCTTCATAATACCACAGTTATTTTATTTACACTTTGATAATACGGAACTAAATTTGTATAAACGATTCGATTTTGATGCTTCTTGTTATTATTTGACTACGGAACCCTCAAAATTCAATGCAAAATACGTGAAAAAACAACACAAATCAGAAAGAGGAAGCAATTGTTAAGAGTAACAGCGCGTTGATATATGGTTTTATCTCCGCAGTTGCGCCTGAATAAAAGTTATGACGGGCCCGTGTCAATATATTTATGAACAAATAAAGCATTTTTTACTTTTCTGATGATTCATAATACTGTAAAAAATGTTGATTCTGAATAATTTTCAACTAGCTTCTGCCCGCGACATTGATATTAGACAGGAACGTAACATTATAACAGGTAACCTATGTAATAAACTATCTGTGTGCCAAGTTTCATCCAAATCCGTTCAGCTGTTTTTGCGTGATTGAGGACGTTTGTTACGTCCAAACACTCAAACTTTCGCGTTTCTAATATTATTAGGATATCAGAGATTCAATATTTTCACTTTATAAATTATCTACAAATCACGTACGATGAGTGCGTAATAAACCTCATCAGACAAACATCATTCGTTTAGCTGATTTCTTTACAAGTTTGAAGTAAAATCATCATCTACATCTCAGCCTACACTTGTCCACTGCTGAACATAGGCCTCCCCAATCGCTTTCCAGCGTAACCGGTCCGATGCCACCTGCATCCAACGACTTCCTGCGATTTTCACAAGATCGTCGGTCCATCTGGCAGGTGGTCGTCCCACGCTGCGCTTGCCAATACGTGGTCTCCACTCTAGAATCTTTCTGCCCCAACGCCCGTCCGATCTTCGCGCTATGTGGCCCGCCCATTGCCACATCAGCTTGCTAATCCATAGATTCTTTTTCTACTATCTCAACCGTTGTAGATACAGAAAAACCTAAACTATCCTTAATTTTTTGCGATATTTGGAGCTGTATTTACAGATTCTGAAAAAAAATTGTGCAGTCAGCAAGAAAATGGGCAATTTAATCAAAAACTTTGACTACTACTCATTTAAGCTGTGGCACATGCGTAGAAAGAAAGAATTACTCCGATAAACAGTGCCCTTTAATTATATGTCAACAAGTCCATAATCGTACCAATGTTTGGTCACCCTACTTAGAAAAAGACGTAGGGCTTTAAGTGAGTATCCTTGTCATAACGTTTTTTTCGCAGAGTGCTCAATCCATTGTAATATACCATGTTGCAAACAAACACAAAACAAATGCAAAGCTGTGTATAAAATTCTAAACGGATACGAGGTGCTTGAGGCCTACACACGCAAATATGAAAACTAAAGAGGGATACATTCCCGGAAAATCTAGAAAGATATCATGAACAGGTAGATGTTGGCAATTTGAATTGCAAATTGTGTAACGAGGCGCATACCGGAAGCACCGCCATATGTATAAAAACTGTACTTTTTGGTTAGCATGAACGTAAACGATGGTTACATTACAAAAACTTGATACGAATAGGTACGGATGAAAAAATACAACGATAACCACAAGTTTGTCCTACAATGGATAAGACATACTGCAGGATCCCAGGTAATTGCCGGTAGGTAAGGATAATTAGTATGATCTATACTATAACCTATCAATGCGGTATATCTGAAATGATAAAACTTAGATAAGTAACTGAATAAGGTACCTATTTAATAAATAAACCATAATTTTTAAATTATAACATGACGACTCAAAAACTGCCGTAAGTAACTATTCTATCGTTTTCTCCACTGAAGAATAAGAAAAAGTGATTCTGATTAATTCGTAACATCTGGAGCCAAGACCCAGCGCTATAAGTACCCAGTAATCACTTCATGAAAGAATTAAGTCACATCTCCGAGCAGCACGGACTAGAAAAAATGACAATGTTTTTAAGCACATTATTTATCTCTGTAACTTTTTGCAGATATGTTTCTTGGTGCATTCTCTCTTTATCCTACAGCTTCTTAAGTAATATTTTAGGGATTAGGTACATATATTTAATAAATGTAGGTAGCTACCTATTTGGGGCACTGCTTCAATGATAACTACTTTTATTATTAATTAAATAACATTAATTTCATTCATATAAGCCAATTAAATAAGCCGTACCTACATACAAATCCATTTTTGATTGTCGTAATCGTAACCGTGGTTGCAACCAATGTCAAGATACCACCGAAGGGGATAACTAGGTAGTAACATTAGGAACATGACTCTGATTTTAATCCTGCTAACTGTTATTAGGTACTAAATAGTATTTGTTGATTTAGACTACGTGTATGGATGATAATAATGATTAGGTTTTCTTAAAAACGATGATTATTACTGAATTAGAGCCATTATTTTAGATGAGATACCTACTATCACATATTACAACTATTATTACTTCGAAAATAACTTTTGTTTCTTTTTACTAATTTTTAACTTTTTATAATTTTTGTAGATTAATAACGTTGTTGGGTAGTTGATTTTCAAAGGCTCATATATTATATAAGTACCATTTTCAGGTTTCTTTATGTTCATTTACTGATGAATGTCGTTCATTTACTGAGATTTTTGGGGCCATTTCGGATTTAACGCTTAATAAGTAAAAAAATACTGATTGTTAATCATAAAAAGAACGATATTGTTAATCTTAAACGTATTCCTAATACTTAAATATACCTTTGAACGGCATCACTTAACAGTAACACACTGAAATGAATTTTTAAAGTTGGAAAAGGACATTGTTCTGCGCCCATACATGATTTTCGCCAGAACCAACAGCAATGAAAAAATACTTGTATGATTTCAAATCACCCATAAATTCTCGTAACGCATTTATTATTAAACGGACAAGCGGGGTAATCGCAATATTGCACAAAATGTATTAAATTTTGAGATTATAATTTGGTAGCCATTAATACATATGAGGTTATATAGTGTAGTCAAAAATAAATTGAGTGGGATCAAAGATTAATTATATTTTTATAGATACCTATCGACACACTAAGTAACTATCTATACAAGTATTTAGTCTAACAAACAATCTAGATAGCTAATAGGTACGCCTGCTACTTTTTACAGAGTCAATTCGATATAAGTACTTACAATACTTAGGAATATTCGCTTTAGATTGCAAGTTGTCCGTTAGATACGGATATTAGCCATTATTTTAATAAAATAGATAAATTATTATGGAATGGGAAACAATCACAGGGCTCAAACACCCCCAGGAATTTCTCTCCGCATGGTGTGAGAGCGACAGCAAGAGACAACTAAAACACAGTAGACTACAACTAAGGTAACTAACTGGAGCATTCACAGGCCACTATGGCACGAAAGAACATCTACACAAGATGAACCTATGCAGTGACGTGGTATGCAGGAGCTGCGGTACAGAAACTTAAACCATGAAGCACGTCCTCTGTCACTGCGACGCTCTGGCTGCGCGGCGAATGAAGCTACTGGGATTGGCCTATCCAAACCCAGAAGAACTACGGCTCTGCCTCCCTGCTGGAATTTACAACCTGATACAGGGAGTATTGGACACTTCAGGTACGTAAGAGCATTAGGGCAAGGACAGCACAAAAGATCCCATCGGGTCGAAGTGCGCCAGAGATCTCCTCGGTCGGGTATACTCCAACATTAAGATAAAATAAGATGTTTAACGGTTTTTAAGATAGTAATATTATTATAGAGCCTATAACTTATTTACTAAAATATGAATGGAAACACGAAAGCATATGCGTGACGTGCGCACGCCTTCCCGATCGGCGGCAAACAACATACAGTGATTCTATCTCTTTTCAACAAAGCCTATACAAACAAGGTGTAACATAATTAACGGAAGACTTGAAAGAACAATTTTTTTATGTATTTTACTTTTTTTAACACACTCCGTCACGCCTATATTCCCCAGAGGGGGTGGCAGAAGTGTACTGAGTACACCCACATTTCGCCGACGATGTTAGGTCCCATGTAATAGGGGGCGAGCCTATTGCCATATATCGGGCGCAATTCCAGACTCCTGACTCATACTGGGATTTTTTCGTTAGAAAAACTACATTTGTTCGATCTAGGATTTGAACCCAGGACCTCGTGATCACTAAGCGTTGCGCTTTGCCACCAGAACAACGAGGCAGTCACTTTTTGTTAAATTTGAAAATTATGCGTTTACTCCATCACTGCGCTATAACAGACTAAATTTATTCTTGATTCAAAGCAATATGGAGATTTCAAATGCATTTTAAATTGTATTTCTCAGTATGCACACATACAAGTACATGCACACATTGTTAATTGGGTAATAAAAGTGCTTAAAAAGGGTAAAACAATTTGGAAATTTGGTTTTCTTATGGAATTTGTGCAGCAATTATCAAATCAAGGTGTCTGAGGTCTTGCTTTATTTACGATTCACCTTATATAGTGCGACAAGGATCTTTTGACACGTAATCAAAATCGGAACTAACGTTGAATGTCACTTCATGATTTTTTGTTATGGTTTCATGTCCATTGATGCTTTGTCCTTCAGTCGTATACATAGAATATTTTTAACTATTTCTTAATATATCAATTCCCCGATAACTTGATGACAACGACCATGCATAGTAAAGCGATGGATACTTTACATACCAATTGCGACCGCTGTTTTGAAAGAAATCGAAAAGGCACGTTTTATTACTTTGTTACAATACAATTACCTTCACTCATGCACATATAAGAATAAATAATGATTAATATTCCACCGACATTAAACATTATTATTCCAAATAACACAAGTTTTGGAAATTAAAACAAATTAACGACACCACTACGACTTCGCACCAAAACCGTCACTTTGTGACAGTTCGTTGAGTTGCCGTTTGCTATGAAATTCACCCAGGTTCTTTTTAAGTTAGAAATGTTTTATGAGACATTTTTTTTATTTTGTTTTAGAATTCAATTTTGTTTATTTTGTCAATATGGGGCTACTAAATTAATCTTTTTGGACTTTCCTGAGTTAGTTACACCGTGTGGACCCACCTGCTGAAATATTTCTCTGGAATAGAATCAATCAGCCTATCGCAGTCCACTGCTGGACATAGGCCTCTCCTAACACGCGCCATTGCACACGATCCTCCGCCTTCCGCATCCAGTCTGTCGCAGCGACCTTTTTGAGGTCGTCGGTCCATCTAGCTGGGGGCCGTCCTACCTTACGCTTACCAAGTCGCGGTCTCCACTCTAGGACACGCTTGGTTCATCGGCCGTCGGTCCTTCTGCAGATGTGACCAGCCCATTGCCACTTTAGCATACTGAGTCTGCGAGCTATGTCGGTAACTTTGGTTCTTTGTCGGATTACCTCGTTACGAAATTTATCCTTCAAAGAGACGCCGAGCATAGCTCGCTCCATAGCCCGCTGTGCGACTTTGAATTTGTGGACTAGTCCCACTGTGAATGGTCACGTCTCAGCCCCGTAAGTCATAACAGGTAGGACGCATTGGATAGAATAGACTTTTATTTTGCTGAAAACATAGTGTACAATAATTATTGTGGTAATTTGTTTCATAGAGATGATCTACATGTTTTACCATAGTCTGGCGTGCAAAGCTCATAGAGCATCATTAAATTTCTGAACTGAAATTATACCTATTTTTTAATTCAGCTCAGAAGTTGAGAATTTAATGATATCAAACACAAACATTATCAAAATTTATACACTAAGCCAGGTTTGTATAATATGGTATGTCAAAATTAATGAAATAGTATCCTTACGTCATAGTTAATAAAATAGTATATCAAAATTCATAAAACAGAATGTGAGAATTAATAAAATAATAATAATTTCATACTATAATTATATTATTATATTAAATACAACGTCGTAGGTTTTATCTTCGAGGAATTCTGCTATGGTGTTCTGCGAGGCTTTAGTCGCTAGGAGTTTCATTGTGTTATTTTTAAAAAAAAGGGAATTACGTTCTCTCCGGTCTCACGGGAGTTTATTGTAATATTTTTTGTTAAACAAATATAGCCCCTCGCTAGGATTTATTTCTGTATCGTGAGTGTATTTACAAACATGAAAATTCACATACACAAATAAATAACTGTGGATCACTCAAAGATTTGTCCCGTGCGAAAATCGAACCCGCGACTATTAGACACTGTAGGCGGAGCGTCTTAAACTTTTAACCACTGCGCTAAATCGTCCAATTACTGGAGCCATGCAGAAAATGCTTTTGCACATGAGCATGGTTTTTGAGCTGGGCAGGCAAACTATACTATTATCACGTCTATGCAGGATTTAAATTCGCAAACATAGCTAGCAGTTTCGAAAATATACAACGAGGCAAGTGTTTGTAACATGTACTTAATAAAATATGGCTTACAGCTGTCTATCATATCTAAGCCGAATATTGACCTGATACAGCTCATTGGGCATTTAATACATTTTTTGTGTCCGTTAAATTTCCCCAAAACGAAGGAAGGAAGTAGGAGAATTTTACTAAATGGTCAATGTTATCCAAGTGCCAGATGATCCTTGTCGCACTGTTATCCCAGGTATAATACTAGATTACAGAGTACATTTGTATAATTACTAGATCTTTGGCTTATCCGTTTGTTCACTGCTGCCGTTTGTTGTCGACTGCCTGCCTATCCCGCGAAGTCCATCCCATTACCGATGACAGCCAAAATGGCGGTAACCATTGGTCAAATAGTCAAATATGATTTGATGTATTGGTGATCGTAGATTAGTACGGACTCCATGTGCTCTCTTGTCGCAAAAGTACAGGTAGGTTTTCCAGCCACCGCTCCCCCAATCCTGCCTCCCATCTCTCCCTCATTAAACGGTCTCTTGCCACCATTAACGTTCCTTCGGCTCTGGAGGCCTTAGGGATATTTCGTGATGATGACTAGAAACCTGATGGCATGACGCTGGTTCCTTGGGAACGCGGACAAGCCCTTGTGTGGGATGCTATGTGCGTCGATACACTGGCATCGTCCGACCTGCGGCAGAAAAAAGGATTTGGGCACGCGGCACAAATACGTATTGAAGCGTATTTGCGCGCTTCAATACATATTTGTGTCGTTTGTCGTCGAGAAGTTAGGACCATGGAGTACCAGCACAAAAATTTTTTTTTTAATACCTGGACTGGTCACCTCTACAGGTGTCAAGAGGGCTGGCTCGTACCTTACCCAAAAGATAAGTTTGGCCATTCAGCGAGGGAATGCAGCTAGCGTTCTTGCTACTATTCCAAAATTTGTATGATTAGTATTTTCTCTTTTTTATAAATTAGGTATATTTTATATTCAACCTAATATTTTATATTCGACCTAATATTTTAATTTCAGTTATAATATGTTTAGTGTGGTTATTATTTAATGTTATAATTGTAAATATTAACCATTAACGAATATTTTAACGATTAATATAATGATAATGTAAAATTCATGCAATACCTTACCCGGACTAGTAAAGCTGTGGATACGTTACAGGACAGATATTTTGCAATCCAGTGTTGCCAACACATTTTTTTACATGTTTGTTTTCATTACCGAATATGGCATACCATCGTTTCAGTCACTGACTTGCAACAAAGGGCTTTCAATATTAATAACGTTTAAAGGTTTGGTGAAATAGCCGACGGAGCGCGACGGGAGCGGGACGGAAGCGCTTGGCTACGTTCGGTCATGACGTTTGCCATCGCGCCGAGCGGGGCTGCGCTGTGTCGTATCTCCCATACATTTTTCACAGTACATTACAACTCCCCAAGCCGCGCCACCGTCGCGCTCTCACCGCGCTGGGTCGGCTATATGGCGAAACCTTTAAAATCATTTTGTTAACATGACGTGGCAAACAGCATTGAAAATCTCCCACTAGATTGTAATCTTTCAAGAGTAGTACAGTATACATTTTACAGAAATATGACTTAATATTACGCCATAACATGTACAATGTTTGGGCACATTATTACATATCACTGTTTATGTATCGAAACATCAAAACCCACTTACGAACATCGTGTAATATTCAACATGTAGTTTGTGTCGAAGCAGTTTCGCATCAATGACCTTTCGACGGATATTTTGTACAACTATATTATTGGTGCGATATTTGTACCACTTGCGATGGGCGTTATCGATGGAAACAGATATTGTTTGCAGGTAAGAGCACTTCGGATTTCTTACATCACAAGAGTCTTATTCTGTCACGCTCGTGTGAATCATGTCACTTGTCCCAAAGGTATACTTTCCTGCTGTACAATGTATAGGTACGTTTTATAATTATACGTATATAGTGTTACTGTACGTATACACAGGATGTAACATATATAACGCAAGACCTCAGACATCCTTATTAGATTACTGCTTTGCAAAATCACGAACGAAAATCACACTTCCAATTTTAAGGAGTTTTCTACAACTGTTTTAGCTCTTTGGTACCCAAATTAACCATGAAATTTAGTAATGATTAACTTTTGTATGCGTACTGAGGTACGAATAAATATTAAATTATGTTTAATACAGCGAACAGAATAAGTAACAGCATTTTTTTTTAATTTAACAAAATTGACTTTAGGTTTAGGTTTAAAGAGTTTATTCTCAAAAAGACAAAAGCCACTTACATGAGAATATAGATTGACATAATATAAACTTATTTTAGGTAGGTCACCGAAAGACACCATAAACATAAAGAATAGGTCGGTTGCACGTTCATCGGTTTTACCATCAACTAGTAGGGTGGTATCGTTTTTTGTGATATTTGTTGTCAATTATATATTTCGATAGTTGATATTTAAAACCGCTAAACGTGCTTACACTTTTTATATAAGACGGCAAATTATTATACAGTTGTGCTCCTTCATAGGTAATACTTTTTTTACCATAATTTGTACGTATCTTTGGTAGAACAAGTAAACTAGGTCGACGGAGACTACGTTTACTTATTTGACATTTCTTAATAAATGTTATGTTAGTGTCAATGGTTTTATCTATAATTTTTCTAATTAAAATACAAGTACTATACACGTAAAGTTGTTTAATATCCATTAGTTTAGTTTCCTCAAAAATTTTGTTCGTTGGTGTTAAGTATGGATAATGAAATAATGTTTTTATGATCTTATTTTGTATTCTTTGTAGTTCTTGTAGCTTTGTTTTACTAGCGCTGCCCCATACTTCTATGAGGTACAGTAAATGTGATTTAACAAGAGAATTGTAAATCGTCAAACGCAAATTTTTAGTTATACAGGAACTTATATTGCAAAGAGATCCAATAACTGAGGAGATTTTATTTTTAATATAGTCAATTTGTTTGTTCCATGTCAAGTAATTATCCATTCTCAAGCCGAGGTATTTCTCGCAAGTTTTTTGTTCTAATGGGATGTTATCAATAGTTAATGGGTCATGTAGTGGAATTACTTTATTTTTAGGTTTAAACATAATGTAACAAGTTTTGGAGATGTTTACGGTTAGCAGATTATATTGGAACCATTCAAACAGAATTTTAAGATCTTCTTGGGCACGTGAAATAACTTCATGTACATTAGCTCCAAAATAGAATAAGCATGTGTTGTCTGCGTACAGAGTTAAATGACCATGTAGCTCTAGTTCTGTAATACTATTTATATATATCAAAAATAGTAATGGTCCCAATATGGATCCTTGCGGGACGCCACACGTGATTTGTGAAGGACTACTTTTGACGTTACCTATCTTAACTATCTGGGATCTGTTTGTTAAGTAAGATTGGAGAATTTTGAGTGCATTGCCTCTGATACCAACGTTTTCTAGTTTTTCTAATAGTAATTTGTGACTTACGGTATCAAAGGCTTTTTTTAAATCGATAAATATACCCAAAACAATATTTTTCTTATCGATATTGTCTCTGATTTTTGTTGTAAGATCAATAGTAGCTGTAGTGGTGTTGTTTTTAGTTCTAAATCCATATTGGCGTTCCGATATGAAATTAAAAGATTCTAAGTAGCTTAATAGACGTCTATGTAATACTTTCTCTAAAATTTTTGACATAATCGGCAGCACAGAGATCGGACGATAGTTTCCGGGGTCGGTTTTAGCTCCTGATTTATATATAGGTGTTACCTTTGCAACTTTTAAAGTATCTGGGAATTCACCGGCACTCATAAGTGTATTAAAACACTCCGCTAACTTACTCGCGATTAAATTTTGTAGACTTTTTATAACTTTTGTGCTAATTTTATCTATACCGCTACTTGAATTCGGATCGAGATCTTTAATAATTTTAGTAATTTCATTAGTACTACATGGATCTAGTGTCAAAAGTTCATAAATATTTTTTTGTGATTTTGAAGCATATTGTGCTGAAGTGGAATGATATTTTTTAGGTATTTTGTTTGCTAGTATGGGCCCTATAGTAGAAAAATACCTGTTAAAAACCTCACAGATTTCATTTGTGTTAGTGACTAAATTAGAATCAACTAAAAGCTTTGAAGGAGCACCACTTTGTTTTATTTTATTGCTGGCTAAACTATTTATAAGTGACCAAAGTTTTTAGGGTTGTTCGCAGTTTGTAAATAATTTATAGTAGTATGAGTTCTTCGTATGTTGGATTAATTTAGCAATTTTTACTCTCATTACTTTGTAATTCGTTTCTAATTTCTCATTTTCTGGATCATTCTTGTGTTGTATCCATAGATTGTTTCTTTGGCTAATTCCAGCAATAATATCATTATTGACCCAGTCTTCTTGAGGTGGGTTCTGTACCTTTGTTCTTAGTACTTTATTGTCTTCTATGCACTGCTTTATTTTAAATTCTAATTTTCTGTAGTCGTTTGACACGTCTTCTAGTCCATTTGATTCTACTGAGGTATATAATTTCTTGTAATCTATACGTTCATAGTTAAAAC
Organism: Phalera bucephala; assembly: GCA_905147815.2. Taxonomy (NCBI): domain Eukaryota; kingdom Metazoa; phylum Arthropoda; class Insecta; order Lepidoptera; family Notodontidae; genus Phalera; species Phalera bucephala. The sequence continues at coordinate 6,645,747 of LR990619.1, read as the reverse complement.
GTATTTTAGGGGGCGGTTTCATTTTGTTTTTTTTGTAAATATATTTGTTTATGATCAGACATAGATGAATTGATAATGGCCAAGTTGTAATGTTCACCTCTTAGGTTTGTGCTGACATGGTCTAGTATAGATTCCTTTGTTCGAGAGTCCCTTGTACAATATGTTTTACTGATTTTATTTAGTATTTTATGGCCTGATTCATTTATTCTTTGCTTAAATTTACTTAAGGTTTTATTTTTTGTTAGAAGGTCAATGTTAAAGTCTCCAAGAACTATTGCTCTTTTCCGTTGTAGTAATTGTGTCTCATATACATCTAAGAACCTTGCAAGATTAGTATCACCGGGGTTGTAAACGACGCCAATATCTAGCGCAAATTTATCAATTTGTATCCATAGGTAATTATTTCCATCTTGGTATATTGACTCACTAAGGTTATGTTTTAGATCGTTATGTATGTATGCTGATACTCCTCCTCCTCTAATGTCTGTTCTATAGTTGTAGTAATGTGTATAGTTATCTATCTGTAGTTGTAAGGTTTGATTTTCATTCTGTATCCATGTTTCTGTTAGCAAAATGATGTGTATAGTTGTAGGTATCGATTTAATAATACATTTGAGTTCGTCTAGTTTTCCTGTCTTTCGTATACTTCGTGCATTTAAATACAGAAACGACAGTCGCGATTTTTCAGTTTTTAGTTGTTGGTAATCGTTTACTATTTGGTGGGTTATAGTATTTGACAACGTATCATTTATTATTGTTGGTTGGAGTTTTTTGAAGCCTGTTTTACGACAGTTGGTACACCGTTAATATATTTGGTAGTCAAATCACTTTCTCCAGATTTTGTTCGGCGTGTTAGTTCATCTCTTATAGCTAGGAAATATTTTTGTTGGCCTGGTGTTTGGTCAGAGAAAATTTTAATATTATCAGGCAATTTTTCTTTATTGCGGAGTAGTAGCGTTGGAAGCTCTGGTTTATCATAGCAGACTTTAATCTTACGCATTTTTCCAGCATTGTATTTGCCAATACGATAGATCTTATTCGGTTTTGGCATGTTCTCGCTTATTATGGAGATTATTTTTGAGACGTCAGATTCATCTTCAAGAATTCTTTCCTTGGTGCTAGTGGAGCTCTGCTCCGGTATACCAAGTATGATTATGTTATTTTCCCTTCTTTTGCGATCTTGGACTTCCCGGATTATATGTTCATTTACAGATAGCTGATTTGTTTGAGTAGGTAGTGGGCTTAGTTTTAAAGCTTTGCAATCAGCCTCAAGTAACTTTATTTTGTCTTCACTGCTTGATGTTTTTATTTCTACTAGGGCCAGCTGACTTCTTAACTTACCGTGTTCTGAGGCAATTTTTGCCGTCGTGGATTTGATATCTTGGATTTGTATACTAATATCTGCTACATTGGAGGTAATTAAGCTTCTTGTTAGCTCATGCGATGCCCTCAAATCAGCCATCTCGCTTTTGACCGCGATGATACTCTCATTCATTTTGTCCATCATCTGTGCATTCTGCCCAATATAATTTTCTAATAATGAAGTGATTCGAGATAAGTCACTCCTCACTAGTTTAATCTCATCTGAGCATTGGCAATCAGAAGCAGAGGGTTGTTTACGCTTACGGTAAGTAATTTGCGCTTCATTTAGTTCCTCGCTTAACTTTGATAAATCCGGTTGTGAGCTAGCTCCAGCAATGTATTCTGGGTTGGCCTTAGAGCATTTGGTTAAATGCTCCAGGGAGGTGGCGGCACTTCTAGGTGGAGATCGCGTCACACTCATTATTTGTATTTATTTATGTGTGCACTGTACAGTTGTTTATAAAAAACCAAATAAAATAGCTTCCGTAATGTTTCGTATAAGGCATAGGTGGCTTAGTTGCACCACACTCGCCCTGTATTGTACACCGGAACGCGGGGTCGCTGTGCGAGCGAGTCAAAAAATAGCAACCGTTCTCGCCCCGCGGGGCCGAAGCGCGGTGTCTGGCTCACTGGTTTGTGCAGCGTTTGCTTTCACTTATTTTTAAAGTCATAAATTACACTCAACAATTCACACCATAATAGTTATTATTTGTGTTCAATGGAAGTGTTAGGTTTGAATAGCACTAATTATACAAATCTCGCGAAAATAAAATACACGTCTACTCTGGGCAACGATCGGCGATCGTTTTTTTACTTACTTTAAAAATAGTTGGAATCCATTAAGTTGCGGATTTAGACCAAACTACTTTCAGGTCTTGCGTTAATTACATTACACCTTGTATTATTATTATAAATTATAATGCTGACATTTCTGCTATAAAGTATTACTAAGGCTACGGTTCGAACTACGCTTATATCCATAAAACGCTTATAAATGCATTCCAAAACGTCCTAAGCCCGCCAGGCGCCAAGTCCTTGGCGCACTTACGCCCAGAAATAAGAATGAAAATGTACACCTTTACATATTACCTGCTAGCGATCCACACCAGCTTCACACGGGTGAATTATACACATAAACCTTCCTCTTGAATTACTCCATTAAACGGTGAAATTATAATGTGCAGTGATACATGATTATGGCATAAATTGTTGATTACATAAAATTTTAAGTCACATACATCTTCGTTATCTTGTTTCAATCTATATCTCAATATCATCACGCCAGTTCCTTTACGGGATAGGCGTAGAGTACAAAGTTCCAATAGGTTTTTTCTTAGGAGATTTCTCTGACTTCCTTCACCTCATAGTTTGTCTCGTACACGCTCGTCTGCTCTTGAATTGGACTATTATCTGCCATCCACCATTCTCTTCTCCTTCACCAAAAGTGGCGTATAAATCGGCAACTATGTAGATAGTGTCCCACGCCTTATGCCGCTTATTGTACAAGCGTCAGTTATTTTATCGGTATGTTCCACACGAATACATAGAGGTCGGTTTTGGCTACTTTTTGATCTTCTACATGCAACCACAGATAGCCACAACACGGCACGGTCCATGGAGTTGTCCAAGAAAATATTTTCCATTCAAATCGGCAAAACATTTGAGGGCCAAAAAACATAAACAGTAGGGTTCACCTATATTTGCCATATTGGGGTGGCAGAGATATGAATCCACATTTTAACATCGTTTATGATACGTGGCTGTTTATTGCTAACGGTTTTGTATTTCTGCGGTGTAAATCGGTCTTGTCCTCGGGTGGCATAAATCGTTATTGTCCTGGGGCACCGTAATCCGGTTTTGTCCTCCGACGGCGTGTATGTGTGAATTTTCTACGCTGTTGACCTTTAGAGGCCAGTGTGCATCCACTACGCTCCAGCCAGAAGGACGAGGGGGAAACTAGCTCAAGGGGGCCTCAAGGAGGAATGGCCTCGGCTTGGGCTGTCACTGTAGGGAGGACGTATTCTGTCTCGCCGAGGTGCTTGGCACCGATCGGCGGGTAAGCGATTCTTTGATCTCGCCAGCGAGATCTGTGTCTGATCCTGTAAACGGTATCGGTATCCGAAAGATAGGAAGTAAGGATTTTGGGAGAGTCGTTAAGATTATGTCGCGCACGGCAATAGCAGCTGAGGGAAGGGGAGTCAGGTGCTTAATCGACGGTGGCTAGGATTAGGGGGTTGTGTATGTTAGCTAATCGGTAAGAGGACATGCTCACGTTGCCGTGTCCTGTAGTAGTGCATTGTGGTAGCGCGATTGTATGAAGTATTGTCAGTGTTGGATATACAAGGGGTAACTTAAATGACGGTGTAAATAGACCTCAGACACCCCAATCAGATTGTTGCTGTGACTATACAAAGAATAGTTAGTCAAAAGATCCTTACCTCTAATAATTTTATGTTCGGCGACCGAGAAATCCGTAAATTCTAGAAACATTTTTCAAGCACCCTTGAGGAAAGATCTCGTTATCCTGTAATAGGACTTTGTGGATGAAAATGTTGATTTGAACTGTATATGAGAGAATAAGGCGGAATCGCTTGGTGGAGAAATTCATTTATTTAATAGTCATTCATTGGATGACCATAACCTCCTAAGGAGATTAATTTTCTTGTTTTTTTTTCAGTTCTCATCTATGTTACATAAGGCAATAATACTTTTACGCAAAAAATCATGTTTCTAGTACATAAATCAGTGCTAGAGCTTTATTGAGTAAGTAGAGAATTTCTAGTCCCTTTGATGCATTAATTTCCCTCCATATATGTACATTACCAAAGCATCACATTCCTTACTTAGTAGAGTGCCTCTTATATTAAAAATATCGACAGAACCACAAAAATATCTTCAATATTACTCCCAAACAACGTTCAAATACATGACGCTATTAATAGGTCCAAAACTTCATCAACGCGTCCGGATATTTCCCTTCAATACCATTCGTGATTGGTAAGAACAAAGAAATAGGGTATTTCTTGTATAAATATAAATTCCGCATGTAAGCTCTCGTCGTTCGCGTGCGGTTATCCATCAAGACCGAACAGCCTCTGGAGATTGGAAAGAGAATGGAACTGATTTGCTAACCAATAAGTATCTTTGTAGTAGAACCCCAGAGATGTTCGAAAAAAATTTGGTTTCAAAAACTACCAAAATTCTTTTTTACAGTATTATGAATCATCAGAAAAGTAACAAAGAGTTCATTTTTTCATAAATATATTGACACGGGACCGTCATAATATTAGCTTTCTTAAAAACTTATTTTAAAGAGTCACGACTACTCAAGTTATAGATATTATTTAGATTATAGATATTTTTTCGTAGGGAAACCCCTTTATGAGTACCCGTCCGTGTTCGGAGGAACACGGAGGGGGTATGTCGGAATCCTTGGTACATCGACGGACGGAGTGACCCGGCCGTCGATGCACCAAGTATACCGACTAAAAACCCTGCAGTGACACCACCATGGCCGCATAATGTCGGGGCTACGGGGACGAACAATCTTCACGCGGCCCCGACGCGGGCTGCCTTTTCAAGCCCCTGTTGGAAGCATAGCGCTTCCTCTTCCTCTACTAGACACCGCGTTAGTGTTACTCAACGTGGCGTCTCCCTTTCGATCTGGGAGGTAGACTCCCCCGTGTCTGCCACCCAGGTATTTCGGTAGAGACACCCATGTACCCGGCCTTTGACATCCGAGGCCATGTGTATCTCCACGCCCCCCTCGCGCCATAGGTGCGCGATCCGCCCAGCCGCCGCCGCTCCACCCCTCTGGCGGCATGCAGCAGCAGCCGGTCGGCCCAGTTCGGCCGGGCTAGGGACCCGACCCGATCACCGTACCACCGAGCCGATCTGCGCCATACCCTTGGGTTGCCCCCTGTCTCCGAAGGGAGAGTGAAGGGGCAACCAGGCACATCCACACCCTTGCGCCCCAAAGGTGCGTACACCTCCCAGCCACCGCCACGCCGCCCCTTTGGCAGCAAGCAGCAGCAGCCAGTTGGCCCAGCACGGCCGGGCTAGGGACCCAAGAGGGCCCCACCGCCCAGCGGGCGGTCGGGAGGTCCTTCGCTATGCAAAAATGCGCGGCGCACAACAGCGCCGTGCTGACCTCGACCGACCACCCAAACGACAGGCTACACCTGCTGCACCCCACGGAGGGGTGCAGCCAGGCGCCACAACCTTCCAGCTCAAGCCGGGGGAAAGGGGACTGGGTAGGACGAAGGAAAGGGAGGAAGGGGACCGAGTGGGGAAGGGTAAGCGCATGACTGTTTCTGTTATGTCTGTTCAGAAGGACCAGACCAAGAGCAGGCAGCAACCACGAGCAGGATACAGTCATACTTGCCTTGGGGATCGTCGCGACCGTGCGCTACTTCCAAGACCACGCCAAATTGATTGCCGGGACAGACGCGCAAAACGACTACAAGCTATGCCACTGCGCCTCGAAGGACGCGTGTGGTGGGATAGCCTTTCGATCGCCCGCCCATAGATTACCCTAAAAGACCTTTTTTGTAAAATAAAAACAGACTCAATGTCAGCTGTCCTACCCCACAATAATTTACCGTCAGATATGAAAGTACCTGAAATACATTATCCTCGCGGTGTCCACATCAGATAATTGTCTGATGTTCTTTTCGGTACAGGCAGCGGAGCTAATCCTTTTACCTAAATTCTTAATGTGAGGACCCCGTTGAAACTTAGAGTCAAGCGTAATCCCTAAGGACGAAGTATCATAGACAAACGCAAGTTTCTCATTGTTCAATATAATATCACATGCCGTACTTTTCCCATTTGGTAAAGAAAACCGTACACATTTAGTTTTCTTATTATTAAGCACTAAATTGTTGGATGTGAACCAATTATGTATATTAAAAATATCGTTATTTACTTCGTCAAAGTTATTAACATGTCTACCTACTTTAAAGAATCAAAGAGGTATTGTCAGCAAATAACACCATCTTCGCTCGTTTTTAGTTACTTGACGTAGGTAATTTATGTAAACCAAAAATAGGAACGGACCCAGTATCGATCTCTGAGGAATGCCCATTTCAACTAAAGCTCCTACAGATTTAGTTTGATTTATTTGACTACACTGTTGTCTATCCTCTAACTATGATTAAAATATTAGGTGCTTTACCACGGATTCCATAGTGCTCCAGTTTAAGCAACAGTGTTTCATGTTCTACCCAGTCAGATGCCTTAAAAAGGTCCCAAAAAATGCCAATGGCGTTCTGTGAGTTTTCTCAGGAATCAAGGATATGCTTTATTAGGATTACACCGGCGTTACTGACGCCGGTGTACGACACCCTTTGGTGAACCCAAACTCAAAAAATATATCTCGAAATAAGGGGCGTTTGCTGTGTACGTCCACACTTCGCTGACAATATTAAATCCAAATGAAATAAGAGGTTTTGTCATTATACCGAACACAATCCTGATTACAGAGTGAAAGACTGAGATTTTTTACACTAAAACTTCAATTACTCCTTTCCCGACTCAAAATTTCCTAAGAACACAGGATCTTATGATCGCCAGACGTACAATACGCCACTAGATCAATCCACAATAAAGATTATTGCCAATTCAGAAACGTGCTTGTGTGCTTAAAGTTTCTTTCTTTCATTGATAAACAGCCATAAACAAACAAACAAATAGCCAAACATAAACTCCAATGTGATGAAGACCATAGATAGCTAACCGCAGTATCAGTATTCAAAATAGACGCCTTGAATCTTATTAACTGTGGGCTTAGCACGAACAGATTGACGTTAGCATTACGTTAGTTGTTATGCTATTAATTTCTCACTACAAATTTTCTACATAAAGATGAATGTGACAGCACGCATTCTCGTCAACGTTACTATAATGTCATATTATTCGTGCTTTGGCCTCTGAATTACGCAGGCATCTTCACAGACAAAAAAAGACTAAATCAGTCAACGTCAGGTGATTGGTGCCCGTGATTGATGCCGCCAGATTCACGAATCAGCACTTACAAAAGTTACAAATAAACAAACGTCACTTCATCAATAATTCGAGAAAAACAATATAGACATCTTAAATCTAAGGGTTGACAGAAATGAGATTTTGGTAACAATACTATTGAATATTGAGTTCTTAGATTTACGCGAATATTACACATGAAATAAAACTATTTTACGGATTTTATCACGGTTTATTTTTTTATTTTTAGTTCCCGACGTTTCGAGTGCTTTGCAGCACCCATGGTCACGGGAGGGACTGAGGTGTTAGACGTCCAATAGGCATAGTTGTTCCGGGGTACCCTCAAACTTCTTAATTATTTTTGTTGTTGTTGGTCCGATCTACGCAGAATGAGCTCACGGTGTCTTGAGGTCTTGCAGTGTTATGCTTGGTTTTGGATTTGATTATATTAATTACCGGATCCCAAGACGATGGAAGCACCCAGCCATCTTCTCTATTGAAATTTCAAGAACAAATCATTACGGTGTAACGAAACGCAACCGTGCACCATAGACAACGAATCACGCGCAGTCATCAATCTGTCAAAACAAACATTGGATGAAAACATCGTAAAGGTCTTATCTAAAATTATGCTATAACACCTCGAAGGATACCGTATGAGGAAATTATCAGCGCTGTTGAAGACGTCCTATCCAAAAATAGCATAGGAAGGGAAGATTCGGAGGCAATACGTCAGGATGTCTCATCCATGTTACGTCGAAGTTCAGTGCCCAAACTAAATCTTCCTAAAAATCAATATTTAGCGTTGAAAACCTTACGCAATAGAAAGGATATTACTGTTCTCCGCGCGGATAAAGGAAATGCTACGGTCATTATGGATACGTCAGATTACAATGTCAAAATACAAGAACTTTTATCGGATGAAAATACATACGAAAAGGTCAAGACAGACCCAACCACCAATATATTAAAACAAACGAGTGATTTAATAAAGAAGTACTCCGAAACATTGAATCTGGACGTCAAATCGCTAATACCTTCGTGCGCAAAACCGCCACAGTTGTATGGGCTCCCAAAAATACATAAACCGAATGCTCCCCTACGTCCAATCGTTAGCCAAATTGACACACCAACCTACAGATTGGCTCAGCACGTAGCGAAAGTGCTCTCGGCACTCAAAGGACACACCAGAGCACATGTAAAGGATTCATACCATTTTGTTAGTGAGATCAAAAATCTACATCTTACTGACAATGAAACTATGGTCAGTTTCGATGTCCAGTCACTATTCACATGCCTACCTGTACAAGACTGTGTCGAAATTGTAGAAAGGAAACTAGCGGAGAACAACATGCCAGCGGAATACTTAGAACTATTGAGACACTGCCTTACATCTGGCTACTTATTGTGGAAGGAGCAGTTCTACAAGCAAGTAGATGGCGTGGCGATGGGCTCCCCTGTATCTCCCATTGTTGCCGATATATTCATGGAAGACTTTGAGGAGACAGCCCTTCGTACCTCACCTGTAAAGCCAAGTTTCTACAAGCGGTACGTAGATGATACTTTCACAATATTACCATCTGACAAAATTCATGTATTCCTAAATCATCTTAACTCCATTAACCCTAAAATTCAGTTTACAATGGAGTTGGAGGCAAATAATTCCCTAGCTTTCCTAGATGTGTTAGTAATCCGTAACCCCAACAACACCTTAAGCCATACGGTTTATCGTAAAAAGACCCATACTGATAGGTACTTAAACGGTGAATCTCACCACCATCCAACACAGTTAGCTACCGTGGGTAAATCTTTGTTTCAGAGAGCACAAGGGATCTGTGACAAGAAACATCTGGCTGCCGAGCTTCAACATGTCAAGCAAGTCCTGCACGACAATAAGCTTCGAGTCCCACGCCAACGTCACAGTGACCGAGTGAAACCAGCCACAGTTGAGCGTCTCCCTGCTGTACTACCTTACATGAGAGGAGTCACGGACAAGATTGGCTACATCTTGAAGCGTGCTTCGATTAAAACATTTTATAAGCCGCCGAAGAAGATCAGTCAATTTTTACCATCTGTCAAGTGTCAGATCCCTCTACAGATGCAGGAGTTTACAAGCTTGATTGTGAATGTGGTCTCTCTTATATAGGACAAACAAAAAGACCGGTAAAAACTCGGGTTAAAGAACACATAGCTGACCTAAAACACCGTCGCTCAAAGAAGTCTGCAGTCTGTGAACATGTCCTTGACCGCACCCGCCATAACATCAGATTTGACAAACCACAAATCCTCGTGAAAGAACACCGATTCCTACCAAGGATGGTTCGCGAGGCTATTGAAATTAAAAAACATCCTAATTTCAATAGAGAAGATGGCTGGGTGCTTCCATCGTCTTGGGATCCGGTAATTAATATAATCAAATCCAAAACCAAGCATAACACTGCAAGACCTCAAGACACCGTGAGCTCATTCTGCGTAGATCGGACCAACAACAACAAAAATAATTAAGAAGTTTGAGGGTACCCCGGAACAACTATGCCTATTGGACGTCTAACACCTCAGTCCCTCCCGTGACCATGGGTGCTGCAAAGCACTCGAAACGTCGGGAACTAAAAATAAAAAATAAACCGCGATAAAATCCGTAAAATAGTTTTATTTCAATACTATTGAAGATTGGTAGGTAATTCGAATTCGGTTGATATAGGATTTTTTGGGTTGCTCACGGTAAACAAGACTTTAAATTTTAAATATATAATATACCCTTTGTAAAGTTAATTTATGGTAGTAATGTTTTTTTTTTTTTTTTTTTTTGGGGTGCTAGGTCAGACAACCTCCCCGTGGTGCACCCTGGGCGTCGCCAGCAGCCCCCTCGCTTTCCGGAGTGACTGCTGACGGCGGCAAATGGTCTGGCGCGTGATGAGTGTGTCGCGCTGTTCCCTGCACTCTCCAGTTCGGAGAAGGCAGAGTGCAGCTGGCGATGTTGTGATTGAAAGGAGGGACGGCAAAGTTTCCTCCACGTCGTGCAATTATCTGCTCTTTGTGGTGTGTACGCTTCAGTTGAAGAGAGAACCATTGTCGTTATTGTCCCTGGGAGGACACCGTGGCTTGATGAGCATACCGTAGACCCTTCGGGGAGCGGGGGTCTTGCCTTAACTGGCCGGACTGCGAGGAGACAACCTCTATAAAAAATCCCCTAATTCCGGCACAGCGGTACGTGGTGTCGGGATGCTTGGTGTCAGTGCCCGGTACTCCTGCCGGACACTGATATCAAGAGGCTGGCGGGTTGATCAGCTTCTAGCGGCCCACCCCGGGGTACCTCCCGCTCCCCCGGGCGTATTAGGGTTATCGGGGCAATCGGGTCCCTGCCTCGACGGACTTGTTATTTACCTAGATACTCGTGGGATTAACTATGAAGTCTCTTAAAAACAAAAGTCAAAACTTAGATGATGGTAGAGAGTTAGAAAAAGTGGAAGGAGGGAAGAAAGCAGAGGAATTGAAGATAGCACAAGAAGAAGAAGCGAATAATGAAGAACGGAGGGCAGAAACGTCTTCAAAAGAGCCTGAAGTGGCTGTTAGCGTTGACCAGATACCAGCTGCTGGCCGACCAGTAGTAGTTCTCGCGCGAGACCGGCGTGGGCGTTTTGCACGCCCTAACACGATCGCTAGGCTCGCGGAAACGGATGGAGGAGACTCGGACGCCTCCTTAACATCTTTGGCATCGACGGCAGCGTCGGAGGTTTCCTGTACAAGAAAACGACCAAGATCCGGAAATGTTGAACGGCAAAAGCAACCAAAACTCGTAATTGAACAGTCGGACGACGACGAACTGTATAGTCCGTTTTCACGCCCGACGAATACTAGGGCTAAAAAGAGCCTCCCTAAGCCTCAAGAGCTGGCCCGGGAGATGCAAGCGCAACCAAGCCTCGATCTCGATTCCTGCGTAACTAACAACCTAGATATTATAGAGAAGATTGCGGACCAGTCCCGAAATATGAAAGGGACCCACGTCCGCGGACTCAGGATGGCTACGCGCAAAGTTAAGGCGGCTTTCGACGAGCTGACACGCCGAGCACCTGTAGATGCGAACGTGGAGCGACTAGAGCGCGAGAATTCAGAACTCCGCGCACAGCTGACCAGCCTTACAGCCGAGATCCGTAACCTGACTGAGCTTGTTAAGACTCTAAGGAACCAGACGGATCTGCAGACTGGCTTGAGTCAGCCAAAATCGGCAGCTCAACCAGTGCCAGCTCTTCAAATGCCCGCAATGTCCACAGACATGGCAGAGCAGATCGGCGCTTTAGTGGAAAGGAAATTAGATGTCCTTAGGACGGAGATATTCTCCAAACGGGCCCCCAGGCTTTCCGCGGGAAACCACAGGGGAGCAGACATGGAAATGGCCATTCCGTCGGCGGTGGAAACGGCATCGCTGCCAGCGCCCCAAAACAAACAGAGAAAGGCGCGAAAGGCTAAAGCTCTGGCACACCCTCCAGTGCCGGACCTGCCAGCGGTGCCTACCCCTGTACCCATAAACTCAAACCCGGGCCCATCGCAGATTAAGGAAACCTGGGCAACTGTTGCCAAAAGGCCCCAAAAGGCCAAACAAATAAAAGTTGACCAAGCGGTGACTGGAAATCGCCCCTCAGAGCGCAAAGGCAATAAGGACGGAAGGAGGAAACTGCCGAAAGTCCCGAAGACAGCTGCTGTTTCTGTGACGGTCCTAGACAGCACGACTTATGCGGAGGTGATGGCTAAGGCAAGAAGCCAAATACATCTGGGAGACATCGGCATCGAGTCCGTCGGCCAGAAAAGGGCTATTACAGGTGGTCTCCTCCTGGAAATCGCAGGAGCTGAGTGCGAAGCAAAGGCAAACCGCTTGGCTGAGCGAATGCGAGAGGCCCTAAAAGACCTGAAAGTTAAAATAGCTCGCCCAAGCAAAACGGGTGAGGCAAGGATACGGGGCCTTGATGATGCTGTAACCCCAGAAGAGGTAGCTTCGGCGGTCGCCGACGCAGGAGGGTGCATTGCGGCTGACGTCCGTGTTGGACCAATCCGCCGAACACCCACAGCATTGGGCACCGCATGGATCCGGTGCCCTCTCGCAACTATGCGAAAAATTATTGCGGAGAAAAATATTCGTGTGGGTTGGGGGACTGTCAAAATAGAGGCCCTGGAAGCAAGATCCTTGTACTGTTACCGGTGCCTCGAAAAGGGTCATGTGGGCCAAAGATGCCCTAACAACGTAGACCGCAGCACCCTTTGCTTTATATGCTCTGAACCGACTCACAGGGCCAGAGAATGTAAAGCGCGGACGCCTAAGTGCCCCTTGTGTAGCAAGGGGTGTGCAGCCGATCACCGGCTACACACGAAAAAGTGTACCCCCCCAAAGGGAACGGGGAAAAATCAGGTATCCCAACAAACACAAACCCTGGAAACCACCAAGGCAACGGGCACGTGTAGCCTGTCGAAGGAGGCCCCGATGGAGGCTTAAAATTCCCTCCGCAAAGAATATTGCAAGGCAACTTGAACCACTGCCGCTGCTGGAGTGGTCGGTTGCCTTGGCGGTGATGGCGGAGCCATACCGCGTACCGGACCATCCGCGGTGGTTCGGGGACGACACGGGCACCGTCGCCGTATACTGGGGAGGAGGAGAGGGTGCTCGGCCCTGCTCCTTCCTGGAAAGGGGGCAGGGTTTCATAGCTGTGCAGTGGGGAGGAATGGCCATAATAGGCTGCTACGTCTCTCCCAACAGGTGCCTCGCCGACTACGAGGTGTACCTGGACGGGTTGGCGAACTGCATCCGCAGATGCCGGCCCCGTCCATCGATCGTCCTCGGGGATTTTAATGCCCACGCCAGAGCGTGGGGCAACCCTAGGGATGATCCGAAGGGAGGGACGTTGCAAGAGTGGGCGGCTGGGCTGGACCTCCGGCTCGTGAACCGGGGGTCCATCAGCACTTGCGTGCGATGGCAGGGGGAGTCGGTCGTCGATCTAACGTGGGCAACTCCCTCTGCCATGAGCACGCTGTCAGGGTGGCGCGTTGCGGAGGAGGTGGTCACACTATCCGACCACCGCCACATCGTCTTCGATGTGGCCCTCCACCCACCGGACTGCCCCAGCCGTCGTGCAGGCAGCCCCCCGCGACGCTGGTCTCTCAAGCGGCTTAATCGAGATCTTCTCGAAGCCGCAGCCAGCGTCGCGGCATGGCCAGAAAACACCGATGAGGTCTGGTCCGATCCGGAAAGGGAGGCGACCTGGTTCCGAGGCACGATGACGGCGATATGCGATGCCGCCATGCCCCGGACCAGCTGCCCCAAGCGAATGGCAGTGTACTGGTGGTCGCAACAGATAGCGCAGTTGCGCGAAGTCTGCTTGCGCGCGCGTCGCCAGTACACTAGAGCTCGAAGAAGAAGGCGAGCCACCGAGGAGGAGAAGGCCGGAGCATACGAGCGCTATCGAGCGGCTACAAAGGCGCTCCAAATCGCCATTGCGAATGCCAGGTCTCGGTCCTGGAGGGAGCTCCTAGGGGGACTTGATAGGGATCCATGGGGGCGCCCCTTCAGGGTGGTGTTGGGCAAGCTTCGCCCGTGGGTGCCCCCCCTGACGGAGACCCTAGACCCCGGACTGCTATGTCGGGTCATCAACGCACTATTTCCGACAGTCCGGGGCAGTCCCTCAGTCCCTCCAACGGTGTTGTCGGCCCTTTACACCGACGAGTTGGGGGTGACCGAACAGGAGCTGGACCGAGCCATCAGCCGCTTGCGCGCTCGTAACACCGCGCCCGGCCCCGATGGTATACCAGGGCGGGCATGGGTGATCGCTCTGGCCACCCTGGGGGACAGGCTGAGGCAGCTGTTCAACAGCTGCCTCCGACATGCCAAGTTCCCCACGGCCTGGAAGGAGGCTCGCCTGGTCCTCTTAAAGAAGGAAGGCAGGACTGCAGACTCTCCCTCTGCGTACCGTCCGATATGCCTGCTGGACGAGAGCGGCAAGTTGTTCGAGAGAATTCTTGCCGCCCGTCTCAGCGGGCATCTGTCGCGCGTCGGTCCCGACCTAGCTGACAGCCAGTACGGCTTTCGACAGGGGCGCTCGACAGTGGACGCGATCCTTCGCGTCCGCTCCCTGTCGGCGCAGGCCTTGTCCCGGGGTAGAGTGGCGTTGGCGATAAGTCTCGACATCGTCAACGCCTTCAACTCCCTGCCCTGGGACGCGATCAGGGGGGCGCTAGAACATCACCGCGTCCCTCCGTACCTGCAAACCGTGGTCGGGGACTACTTGCGCGACAGGTACATTCAGTATATCGGACAGGATGGTACACTGCACCGGAGGGAGGTGTCCTGCGGGGTTCCGCAGGGGTCTGTGTTGGGCCCCCACTTATGGAACCTCGCCTACGATGCAGTCTTGCGTGTCGATCCCCCCCTGGCGTCAGTGTCGTCTGTTACGCCGATGACACTCTAATAGTCGCTGAGGGGGACACTTTCGAGAGGACCGTTGAGCTCGACGAGCTTGGGGCAGAGGTCGTCGTCGCCAAAATCCGCGAGTTGGGCCTGCAGATAGCGCCTCATAAGACCGAGGCGCTATGGTTCCATAAACTGCCTAGGAGCAGGGAACCGCCCGACTCGTGGGTTCGCGTCGGATATTCGTCAGTCAGGGTGGGGCGGTACCTAAAGTACTTGGGCCTCACCCTGGACAGTCGCTGGGGCTTCGAAGAGCATTTCGAGCGCCTTGTCCCCCGAGTTGAGAGGCTAGTGGGTGCCATGCATAGACTGCTACCCAACCTCGGGGGACACTCAGAGGAGGTACGCCGCCTCTACGGGGGTGTCGTGCGATCGGTGGCCCTGTATGGGGCGCCCGTATGGTCACACTGACTGTCGGGTGTCCGGCGCTGCAGGACCAAGATCTATAGCCTGCAGCGCAAGATGGCCATCCGCATCGCACGAGGATACCGGACCGTATCCTTTGAGGCGGCAACCCTCCTGGCACGCTTTCCGCCGCTCGATATCCTGGCGGACATGGACGCGAGAGTCTATGACCGGATTCGCGTCGTCCGCCAAAGCGGCGAGAGCGTGCCCGCGCTTGAAATTAGACGGCAGGAACGACGACGCGCTCTAGAGGAGTGGCGCGCGAGGCTTAGCCAGGAGCACATCGCGCGCAAGCGCGTCGTCCGAGCTATACTGCCGTCCTTCGAAGCCTGGCAACAGCGGAGGAGTGGGCGAATCTCCTACAGGCTTGCTCAGATAATCACTGGTCACGGCTGTTTCGGTGATTATTTGAGCAAGATTGGACGCGAGGTGACGGCAGCCTGTCACCATTGTGGTGGGGACCAAGATTCCGCAGAACACACGCTTGTTGAGTGCCCAGCGTGGGCCTCCGAGCGGCGGATCCTGGTCGACCGGATTGGACCGGACCTCTCCCTGCCGGCAGTAGTAGCGGCTATGCTGGCAGGGGAATCGGCGTGGGGGGCCGTATCCTCCTTCTGCGAGACAGTGATGTCTCAGAAGGAGGAGGCCGAGCGGGATCGGGAGAGGGCCGATCCCGCTCGGCGAAGGCGACGGCGCCGGGGCGGAGGCACAACCCGCCCAGGCCCCCCAGCCCAATAGCCCGGGGCTTTATAATACGGGCTAACATGTGTCCCCCGCCGTAACATCTGGCGGGGGACCTCCCCCCTGTACCAATATCCGTAGGGGGGCCTTTGAGGTCGTGGGGCGCTGGGGCGGGGGCCCGTAAGCGTCCTTCACGTGCGACCTCGAGGAGGACGGTGGCGTGGTGTGACCCATGCTGCCGTGATCACCACGACGGTGCAGGGGGGGAGCGGGTCCATAGGCTCCCCCCCCGAAGGGCGGGCTTTTCGGAGCAAGGTACAAAGGGGCACCGGTGTGTTCCTAACGGAGATCCCGGAGCCCCTCCCTGAAGTGTCGATGCCGGCCACCGTGGGGTTTTAGTCGGTTAGAGTCCGACATGCCCCGCCAGCTTCCCCTGAGGCTGGCGGAAGTCCATGAGGATTTCCCCACGTATAAAAAAAAAAAAAAAAAAAAAAATTGTAGTAATGTTTTAGTTTAGTAGTAGTATTTTATGGTCTCAACTTGGGAGACGACGAATTAAAAATATGTTTGAATAATAAAAGCAAAATATGTAAGTAGCACGTATATATATGTACATACATAGATATATTAACTATATTAATCTACAAAGTCAATCAATATTAATCTACAAAAAAAAAAACAAAGTCCGTAAAGAAGAAGATGATGATGATGATGAAGACACAGATTCATTGCTTTGGCAATGTATTTTTCTAAGGCGGACCAGTTTTTTACTTAAATAAATAAACATCTTAAATCAGTATTCAATACCGAAATATCCTGACCTGAATAACATAACAATAAAGGCTGAAGGTATTTGCGAAATTGCGAGTGTAGAGTTATTATACCGCAATACTCCCTTATATCGTCGCAATAAACTTCCCGGAGAAACTAGTAGCCGCTTCACAAAAGAATTCTGAGTACAACAAAGAGTAAAACCGTGCGGGGACAAGAGACATGGCTTGATTTTGGAGCTCTGCCAAATATGATGTAAAATCTAACTGGATCTATTTTCCATTTACCTCTTTTGAGGCTCGCGAACGCAAACGCGTGATACCCGCCAAAAGAATCAATTTATTTTCATGTTATTGACCCAAGCGCAGTATGAAGGTAATGTTTTTCGTGTGTATATATACAAGGTGTAACATATAATACGCAAGGTCTTGAGTGTCTCTACCCCAATAATATTATTGCTTTACGTAATCAATACGAATATTGACCATATAATATTTACCATTTTTAAGCACTTTATTATCCAAATTAACCACGAAACCTATACTTTTGTGTGCATTGAGCTACGTATTCGAAATATATGGCAGCGAAACGTGGTCAGTGCTTGAGCGGCACAAGTAAGAGCTGCGTGTCACGGAAATGAAGATGCTTCACTGGATGTGTGGAGTGTCGCGCAAAGACCGCATCAGGAACTCTCCCACCCGCGGCAGACTTTACGTCCGTGATATAGCAGATAAACTGCCGGAGAGTTTTTTGTGAGGAACCTTCGACGGTACGGCAACGACTGGCTCGAGCGTAGTAGTTACACGCTCATCCTCTTGTCCAGTGAAGCTGTAAAGGCCCCGCGGCCAACAGCGTAGATCAATCACACACACGGTACGACAACGTCTTACGGAAACGGGTAAAATACGTGGGCAACAAGTGCCTGGCCATGCCGCCTCCGCCGGCTCCCGGAAGAAGGGGTAGACCCAAGAAATGCTGGTTTGACGTCGTCAGGGATATCATGCGTACCAAGAGCTTCACCACAAAGGGTGCCGAAGACCGCGTGAAGTGGAAAAGAAAAAGAAAGAAAGCGGACTCCAGGCTCCGAAGCAGCAGCTAAGGATGCTACCGGGAACACGCTCAGACGAGGAAGATTGAGCTACATATTAGAAATACATTTAAAATCGGCGCATTGCTTTGAATAATGAATATTTTTTTTAATACAGCGATCGAGTTTCAGCACTTTTTACTAATTTAAAAAAATAAATCAAAAATAATTGGAAGAGCCGCCGATTTCCTATTTAAAACAATCTAGTTTCAGGTCTTGCGTTAATTAAATTACACGTTGTATATGTATATCTTATGACACTGTAACCTAAACGGCTTGATGGATTTGAACATATAAGTGTGGGAGGTTAATGCATATATCGTAACGCCTATATTCCCCAAACGAAGGTGTCAGAGGTGTTCTGTGCATACCCACTTTTTGCCAACAATATTAGGTCCTACTTAATAGGGGGCGAGCTATATACCGGGCAAAATTCCAGATTCAGGAATAATATTGGTAATTTTTCAATAGAAAAACTAAATTATTACGACCTAGGATTTGAACCCAGGACCTCGTAATCGCAAAACACATTATTCGCCACTAGACTAACGAGGCGGTGCTGTTGTTATTTTTTTTAATAAAATTATCAATGTCCCTTGTTATTTAATCGTAACATACAAATTTCATATAGATAGTATTAATAATATGATTACAATTTTGTATCCCGCGTGCTTATGTATAATTGCATCTAATTTCAGCTAACTCATAAATGTAATATCGTGTAATTCAATGGAAATTTAACATTACCACTGGATAATTGCACAAAGCGAAACCAATCTATTCTACTGGTAACTTAATCTCCTTTATACTCGTAGTACTAGAAAATGGGTAATTACCGGGTGTGTTCAGAATAGCTCCACTGCATATTCACTATGGATACCTCAATTAGCGGCTGATGGAGTTAAAACCTTGATATTTTAAACTTCAAATTTTCTCTTAAGGAAAATTTTGAATATACAAGGTGTAACTTAAGTAACGTTGAACCCGTGTTGCAATTTTATTCAAATCGACTCATTTGACTCGCGCCTTATTTCAATAGTTTTCCAGTCTGTTGTATTAATATAATAACATCAGTCTATACTTGAAATAAAACTATTTTTTTTTCGGATTTTATCGCGGTTTATTTTGATTTTTAAGTTCCCGACGTTTCGAGTGCTTTGCAGCACCCATGGTCACGGGAAGGACTGAGGTGTTAGACGTCCAAAAGGCATAGTTGTTCCGGGGTACCCTCAAACTTCTTAATTATTTTTGTTTTTGTTGGTCCGATCTACGCAGAATGAGCTCACGGTGTCTTGAGGTCTTGCAGTGTTATGCTTGGTTTTAGATTTGATTATGACACAGTCTTGTACAGGTAAGCATGTGAATAGTGACTGGACATCGAAACTGACCATAGTTTCATTGTCAGTGAGATGTAGATTTTTGATCTCACTAACAAAATGGTATGAATCCTTAACATGTGCTCTTGTGTGTCCTCTGAGTGGCGAGAGCACTTTCGCTTTGTGCTGAGCCAATCTGTAGGTTGGTGTGTTGATTTGGCTAACAATTGGACATAGGGGAGCATTCGGTTTATGACTTTTTGGGAGCCCATACAACTGTGGTGGTTTTGCGCACGAAGGTATTAGTGATTTGACGTCCAGATTCAATGTTTCGGAGTGTTTCTTTATTAAATCATTAGATTGTTTTAATATACTGGTGGTTGGGTCTGTCTTGACCTTTTTGTATGTGTTTGCATCCGATAAAAGTTCTTGTATTTTGACATTGTAATCTGACGTATCCATTATGACCGTAGCATTACCTTTATCCGCGCGGAGAATAGTGATATCCTTCCTATTGCGTAAGGTTTTCAACGCTAAATATTGATTTTTAGGAAGATTTAGTTTGGGCACTGAACTTCGACGTAACATGAATGAGCCATCCTGACGTATTGCCTCCGAATCTTCCCTCCCTATACTATTTTTGGATAGGACGTCTTCAACGGCACTGATAATTTCCTCATATGGTATCCTTCGAGGTGTTACAGCATAATTTAAACCTTTAGATAGGACTTTTACGATGTTTTCAGCCAATGTTTGTTTTGACAGATTGATGACTGCGCGTGATTCGTTGTCTATGGTGCACGGTTGCGTTTCGTTACACCGTAATGATTTGTTCTTGACATTTGATTTAGTTGTTAATTTATTATATTTTATTATGTGTTTATTTTTGCATTCATTATATTTAGATGTTTCACGCTTATTTTATCAGTCTATACTGTCCTACAGTAAAGTGCACGGTTCCTGCGAAATAGCATTACCATTTATTTCGATAGCAGTACGGATATCAACAGGTAATTTAGTTAAAATTTAACTGTCAAAATTACAAAATAAACGCATACGAAGTCGCGGGCAACAGCTAGTTCTAAATATAAACATTGACATATTATACAGTTTTGTTCGACGGGCGCTTTGATTTATGGGTCGCTGGAAATGTTAACAAAATAGCGATAATCTGTTAGTTTAGTTTATATAAATAAGTTTCAGATACATTGTAATTTATGTATTTTGGTAACATTGACTAATATATGAAGGATAGTTGACTGGGACCTCCTTGAAATTGGTTCTTTCGTACAATATTTCATCACACACAAACACACACACCACCACGCCTATAGTCCCCAAGCCAGCCCCAAGCAAGTGTTTGAGGTGTACCCTGTACACCCACTTTTCGTCGATGATAGACCAATATAATAAGGTCGAGCCTATTGCTATCGTACCGGACAATTTCAGACTGTGGATTGATACTGGGAATTTTTCTACATAACAATTACATTTTTTCCCACCTCAAGATCGGTACGTGTAGTAATTTTGTAAGTATTCTTGTTTTATGTTACTTAACACGAGCATCGCAACTTATATTAAAGCAAGTAAGTTTAATATACAAATAATCCATGTCGGTCTATGTGGTCCTACTACCTGTGGGAGCATTCACAAATATTATTTAATCAACCTGGGCCCTTATTCGGTACGACCAAATGTTATCGTAACGCGCCACGTCACGTGTTTAATCGGCCGATGAATCGATAATAATAATTGATTAAATCGACCGATCAAACCGACCGACCGAAAAAAATCTCCTGAAAAATACCTTGTGGTGTGTTACTAAAGAATAAAATTAAAAATATATTGTTTTATAAGCACGTTTTTCTTATTTGCGTCAAATTAAGCCTTCTGTAAAATTGTATGGAACTCAAAACATAAAACAATTATAGCGCTGCCAACCAAAATTTAATAAATAACGTTTTGCTGGTAACAATTGTAGCGTGATGTAACACGATCCCTGGGTAGGTACGGTCGAGTTCTTGTGTTATCAAAACACACGTTTTGGACTTTCCTTTCACATCTAACATTTTATTTTTGTTACGTAAAATAAACATTACAATTTGCTCTAGGGAAACCAAACAGAATATATTTAAAATTGCAAAGGTATTCAGAATGGATTATAAAAATAAAAGCAAACAATATACGCAAAAAAATAGATTTTTCTTTTTATTTTTTAAAAAACAATGGTTAGACTAGAATTAATTCAGTGTCATTGGCGCGTTTACAAACATAAAATTCTTGTAGACAAACACCCAGACCGAAGCAAATATTTGTGGATCACACAAAGATTTTTCGGGGAACGGAACGGGAAATGGGAACGGGACAATTTTTCCCGTGCGGGAATGGAACCCGTACTCAATCTAGTAGACGGAGCAACTCAAGCACTTAACCACTGGATAAGCCGTCCGCCATAATACTGTATAATAAAAATTATAATGCTGTAATTCAGATCTATTGTTTTAATCGCCCAGCACTAGTAAATAATATTGTTTATGTGTTTACGTACACGAGCACCCAGAAGGAAAAAAAGTTATTAGGTATTTCAATTGAAAAAAAATAGTAGCAGTCTGAAGACTGTATTTGTGTCCAGTATAATGACAAATTATTGAACGGAGAATGCGCGTGAAGTCCGACGGAATGTTGTGCGAGGCACAAGGGGGTTTCAGGTCTGGAAGAGGATGTTCGGATCAAGTCTTCTCACTCCGCAACATCGTAGAGAAGCATCTGGCAGTGGGTTGGAAGGTTTTCTGCGGTTTTGTAGATCTGGAGAAGGCATTTGACAGAGTTGTGCGAAAGAGACTTTGGGACATTTTGCCAGAGTATGGTATAGATGGCACTCTGTTGCGAGCCGTCCAGTCCACTTATGTGGACTGCAAGGCATGCGTACGGGTGGGTGGTAACAGGTCACCCTGGTTTGACGTTAAAATCGGCGTCAAGCAGGGTTGCGTGTTGTCCGCTAGACTGTTTATAATATATCTGGACAAAAGTCTTCAAAGACTGAAAGCGATGAATGAAGGTGTACAAATGGGTGACTTAGTGGTAAACCATCTACTTTATGCAGATGACGCGGTTTTAATAGCGCCAATAGCCACTGATCTGCAAATACTAGTCACAGTTATGAAAGACGACTGCATGATCAATAGCTTACACTTGAATGTGAAGAAAACCAAGATTATGGTTTTTGAAAGGGAAGAAACCAGAACGAATTTAAGGATTGTGGTATAGATGGCACTCTGTTGCGAGCCGTCCAGTCCACTTATGTGGACTGCAAGGCATGCGTACGGGTGGGTGGTAACAGGTCACCCTGGTTTGACGTTAAAATCGGCGTCAAGCAGGGTTGCGTGTTGTCCGCTAGACTGTTTATAATATATCTGGAGGTAACGATGTGCTGGAGCAAGTGAATGAGTTTGTATATCTTGGATGCGCCTTCAGTAAGGGGAAATTGGGAAATACACCGCTGACATAGAGAGAAGAGTGAGCGCAGGGAACAGAGCGAATGGTGCGATGGGAAAGCTACTCGGGAGCCGGCACTTAAGCCATAAGACGCAGCTGGCTATACATAACGGAGTTCTTGTCCCAACGCTGTTATATGGTAGCGAGAGCTGGGTATGTAAGAAGGAGAATGAAAGTAGGATAAATGCGGTAGAAATGCGAGCTCTGCGGAAGATGTGCGGAGTGAAGCTGACCGACCGCATTAGCAACAGCATAGTAAGACAGCGAGTAGGTATGAAAGATAGTATCGGTGTAAAGATGAGAAAGGGCATGCTCCGTTGGTTCGGGCATATAGAAAGAATGCTAGAAGAGAGAATGACAAAACAGATATACAATGTGAAAGTGGAAGGATGCAGGTACCGGGGAAGACCTAGACTATCTTACTACGACCAAATAAACCGAGTCTTATCTGATGGAAAAGTCGAGAGTCTCCGTAACCGGCGAGCGTGTATGAGACGAACTATGAGAGTCGAGGAAGCCAGAGAGGTATGTAAGGAAAGAACCTGTTGATACTCTGTACTCTCTGCCTACCCCGCAAGGGATCTGGCGTGAGGTTATAGATAGATAGATATAAAGACAATATGCTCGAAATGTGGGTGCATATAGTACACCTCTGCCAGATTCTTAGGGAAAGCATGATGGCTATTCTTAAAGTACTGTCACAATGTCCGATTACCTATTGACTATAATCTGAATATTCTGTAGCCGCTGCGTAAGTCGACGTGCCCATCAAACAAAATATTTAATGCCAATGTTTATATTTAATATTTACGACTAAGTCAACAGGCAACGACTTTCTTCGGCGGACATTGGAGACGTAAATGCCAATGTATATTTCTGGTATATACGACTTTGTTTGACAAGTACCGAAGTCGTAAATGACAATGTTTATATTTGGAATAATACAACTTTGTTCAACGGGCACCGGAGTCATAAATACCAATATTTATATTTCTACACTAATATTATAAACAGGAAAGATTTGTATTGTTGTATGTTTGTAACGAATAAACTCAAAAACTACAGGACCGATTTCAAAAATTCTTTTACCATTAGAAAGCTACCTAATCCAGAAGTAACATAGGCTATATAACATGGACACGGTAGGTGGCGCTGTTGTCGACCCGGTACGAAGTCGCGGGAAACTGCTAGTAGCAAATAAGACTATTCAATAGGTACCAAAATCATAAATAATAATATTTATTCATTACGGGCAATAAAATTCTAACTAACGACTATAGTTAGTACCTGTAACTAAATACTAATGTTTATGATTTAGCCACTAAGCGTCTAACTAACCATACAGACAACCAACAGGGAGATGAGATTTTCCTTCCTAAAATGCTTTAAAATCATAATGTCAATGTTTAATATAATTAATATAATTTTATAATTAAATAAAGCATATAGGACTTTGATCGACAGGCACTAAAGTCATAAATTAATATTTGGCATAATTATGCGACTTTTTAAAATATTTTGCTCTTTAAAATAGTTGCTTTGGAACAAAAAACATACGTATATAATCATCCACATAATATTTATTGAAAAGCAAGATTGACATCCAAAACACACATTATAATACTACTAAAAATCAACAGTGACATTTATTGCGACAAGGATCTTTTGGCCTGTGGATGACATTGACGGGGGACGTTGGTGTGAAATTAGGGTTATCATTTAGTAAAATTTTCCTTCTTCCAGGAAAATATATAAACAAGCGGGTCCGCACGATTACTAATTAAAAAAATAACTTGGGTAAATTGCAACGCAAAGGGCAACTCTGCGGCTGTCACGAAGTGGCATTCCCGCCTAATGACAGCGTTAGTTCCGATTTTCGCGCGGTCGCGGGCCAAAAGAGCCTTGTATGACTGTTATTTTATTATATTGGTTATATGACATGGGTAAACTGCAACATAACTATAATGTGATTTACAAGTATAGTTAAAACCATTGGCAATAAGTACATCCCCAAAGTATTGGTCGAAAGCAGATTTATCTCCACTGGACAGGTCATAGCCACTCCTATAAAATCTTTAACATGTTTTATTTCCGCCCAATCTGGATCTGAAATAATTACATAAATCAGCATACATTGTCCTGCTGCTGAGCAAAAACGCTATCACAAACCAAGGCGGGAGAGAATAGGTAATTCTCCACCACGCAAGTTCAGTGCAGATTGGTTGATACAGGTTTGTGGCCACTCGCTGTTGGCATATGGCATGGCATAGTAGCTTGATTAAGTTCTTATAGCAAGAGAGTGAAAAAGTATCTCTTGGTTGGATAAACGCACACAAGCGCCCAGACGGACACAAATATTTTCAGGTATTACAAAGATTTTTCCTGTGCGGCGATCTATCTATCTATCTCTCTCTCTCTCTCTCTCCCTACTCTTTTAAAAAGCGTAGCCCTACACTAGGATTTATTTCTGTGTCGTGGGTGCGTTTACAAACATGAAATTTCACATACACAAATACCCAGACCGAAACAAATAATTGTGGGTTACACGTAGATTTGTCCCGTGCGGGAATCGAACCCGGGACTATTCGGTCCAGTGGGCGGAGCCTATTAAGCTCTTAACGCAGTATTACTCGATCTAGTGAACCGAGTGGCTTACATCTACTAAGCTAAACCGTCGTCAAGATTGTAGTTTGAAACATTCTCTTCTTTTATGTATTGCTAAAGCAAATGTGGCTTCCCAAACTCTGGAAATACTGTTCCATTCCAACCAATCCTACCAGTAGTTCGATCATCGAGCTCTTCTCATTATTCTTCACTTTCTCACTAGATTCACAATCTATCATCCTACAAAAGAAGGAATCACGTACCGATCACTACATAATTGTAAAGTTCAGCCAATGTCCTTTTCAGCTTTTTCATCTACTTGCACAGTATCTGACGCCCGACCATAATCAGCACCATTGTTATTTGTGCTGATTGGTCAAAGACAAAGAGGCGTATAAGGCCTGGACATGATTGATATGGACTTAATAATATAAAAAGGTGGATGAGTTGTAAATGATGAAACTCATCCAGCCGAGTCCTATTTTAATTTTGAGAAATTTTTGGGCACTGTAGTTAGCCGAGTCTTGAAAACATCCTAAAAACAGTATAAAATAAGTAGAAGTAGGCACATACTTGAACTGTAGTATTTGCAGCGAGTTGGTAAAGTATTATCACTTGGTGTAATACAGAGACCGCCAACGAAAGTAAAAACTGTAACAAACACAATTTATATATACAATAAATAAATCTAAGTATTATAAAAACCGTCATAGTTTGTGGCATTTCCCTTTTGGAGCATCTCCGTTCCTTGGGCCGTCCCGGTTAACACTTAATGTGGAAATCGTTAAGCCATGTTAGAAGCCATATGAGCGGCTTGATATGTTTCAACAGCGGATGGCCACAAACTTTCGTCCACCAATTTATATAGGGTCCACGTCCTTCAGTTCTCGCACATCTATGAGAATGCCTGGCAGTGACACAATATTGGTAAATTTCTTTATTTTCGTTTCTACGTATATGTCAGTATCGAAAAAATAACAGGTATTTTTTTCCCCCACAACATGTGGATAGTTGCTTGCCGCAAGTCACAATTTGCTGATACACCAACAACCACTCCTGCATCTTATTTGCAGAGATCGTGAATGAATTGATTCTCTTCTCCTCTGCTTCTAGCAGCATTGTCTGGCTAACCGATATTATCTCATTTAAAGCCTTCAACGTGACACCTATCAATATTATAAATATAATAGTCCGTCTTATACACGCTCGGTGGTTATGGAGACTCTGGACTTGGCCTTCTGATAATTCACGTTCTATTTGGTTATGGTAAGATGGTCTAGGTCTTCCCCAATTACTCATTTTATATCTCTGGGTTTCTTTCATATTAAGTTTCTTTATAATCCGTTCAGCCGTTTTAGTATGAAGAAATAATAGATATTCCGCAGAAGTCATGCTATTGTATATTTTGCTATGTTATATATTTTTCTTAATAAAAAGTGTTTTGTTTTATTTTACAGTATAAGAAACCTTGATATAAAGTTTCAGTTAAATTCATTTAGCCAGCTTTGTCGCAAGAACCGTGATTCTTTCCGGGATAAAAAGTATCTCGAATATTATTTCGAGACTGTTATCCAACATTTTAAGATTTCCGCGTGCAAAGTTTCATCATAATCCACCTGATAGTTTTTGCGTTATGATGGTTTATACCCTTGGACTGATAGACAGATAGACAAACATACACGAAAGCCAAGAAATGTAGAATTGGCTTCTACATAAATCAGAATCACATCCGTGGGTTGTTATTTCCAAAAAATAAACACAGATATAACTTCCTTACAGTTTTATTATATATAGTATGTAGAGATATAGATGCCTTACTTTTCCCTACAAACTGTTAGATTTCCTGAAAACGTAAGTATTAACTATATTGAATGTCATATGAAATATCTCCATGCTAAGTTTCACTGACATCTGAAAAGGAGTTTTGATAAATCTTAATCGACTTTTTTTCTTTCCTCAAAAATTCAAGTTTTTCGAAAATATAAGTACACAAAGTTGTGCCCTTTTGTACAGGTTATAATTACACAAAATTTCATTTAAATCATTCAAACAGGGTTGGAGTAAAGTGTCCTTTTAGAAATACAATATTTCGCTTATTTTCGTCTTTTCTGGAAAAACCTTTTGATTTTCCGAGATAAATACTATACACTGTGTTAGCCAATATTTTAAGGTATCCGCATGGAAAGTTTTATCAAAATCCGGCCAGTAGTTTTTGCGTGATGACGGTTCATACCCTCCAACAGACCGACATACAAACAGACACGAAAGCCAAAAATTGTGGAATTGGCATCTACGTCGATAGAAGGATACCGCTGGGTTGTTATTTCCTAAAAATATTCCATGTACAGACACGACTTTCTTACAGTTTTATTATATGTATGTCGGCGTAGTTATTATCTGTGGAAAATGGTGCGCGGGTCGTCCGCTAGTCAGCGCTACGGCCGCGTGCTGACGGAACGCGAGAGTCAACGGGATTTTGAATTAGGAAGATGGACAGAACATGGAGAACGATGCGATGACGACGTGTCAAAATGGTCGTCCTGCCCTTTTGATAATTAAATGGTGGATATTGTGTTTTATGTGGATAAGTTATGTGATTAAATAACTGATGGGCAATTATTGTGTTTAGCTGTTTGGAAACCTAACCCCGCGCATGTCTGAGTCTAAAGATTGAGCTCTTGTGCTAGTTTGTTTGGCCATCTGACGACATCAGAAGTGGGATCTGAACCACGATGTCGATGGGGATAGTTTCCCAAAAGCTCAGTGATTCGTTGTATGTTGAAAATACAAACGCAACGGAAAAATGAATATTTGCTGCCGCTGGCCAGCGGACTCCAAAAACAAATGCCACCGATGTTCATCGAGTTCAATCCCCATGGTGATACAGACGGTTTGTGCAAAGGATTGAGGTGATCCTTGATCTGATTATGCAAGGATCTTGAGGTACTGTTTTTTTTTTCTTGCAGTCTTTACGATAGCAGTTGGTAGATAAATACAAACTCAGTAAGCTAAGATAGTGTCTTATAAAGATAAGTATTGAAACTACAAAACTATATTCATGAGTTGTATTTCTATGGCTATAATGAACGAAAATGATCGGTTATTAAGATGTATTACGCAAGATGTGTATTTATTGGAATTTTTATCACGAAATCATGATTCACGATTTGTCGTTCAAGGCATCGTATCACGAATGAACTTTGTAGCACATAGTAAAGGAACTGAATATTTTACTGCGTATTGTTATTAATGCGGTCTTTTCTTTCAGTGTCAATTTTTCAATGGCTAGTTCAAATGACTAGATCGATCGCGCCGTAGTGGCGGCGCTCGGCTCGTTCCTTGTAGGTGCTTGGGCACAAAAGGCAGACCGGCGAGTGCGACTTGGCCTGTGAGGTGACGCTACAATCGCGGGCTATTAAAGTTTGATCTTTGAGTCTCCATGTGCACGGATTTTGGCTGCATCTACCTTTCTGAGTGCGTAGCCGATTTTATGACTTCCACTCTACACCGGCCTTGGTAGTTGCGGCCTCCGTGGAGATTGCTCTTTAGATGAGGCAAACAGGGGTGGTAGGTATTTCTTACTATTCATTGTCTTGCTGTTGGGAAGTGAGATTTGGTGGCCATAGGAAATATGTCGGCTGTCAGACTCTTGTTTTGACTTTTCTATGGAGTAGGCCATATCTCGCCGAACTTCGGGTGGCGCTATGCCTGCTAAGGGTAGGCCATGATTAGTGGAGTCAGCTTTGGATATCCGGTGATATTGCGACAGATGTCGTTTACTGCGACATCCACGAGTCTAGCGTTAGATACGGTGAACTAAGTCGTAAGATTAGGAACTGTTTATAAACTGAATTTGGAAGTTTCACAGATGCAGTGTTTCATGAAAGACGCTGGGTTCTTACGTGCTTCGTCTGCAAAATCCTAGATCCCTGTATCTGCCCCATAGAATTTGAAGCTTCGGATAACAAAGTTTTGTGGAAAGCAGGTGATGATCGGTAATATACATACTACGGGTATGACAAATTTTTTTTTTCTTGACTCAAGTGTAAAAAGGATAGCAAGCATAAGCATTTCCAAACTGATTACGAAGGGAAAGCTAAAGGTGGTGAGTGTGTAAGGAATAGCCTGCGAGGAAGGCAAACGGTAAAATAATGAATTCTAGAATAGTGATTGATCGGAAGTGTGTTTAAAAAAATCTATTGAAATCTGTTTTCTGTTGACCCTGCGAGGTGCACGACCTTTCATATGTATGAAATCTTATCTGCACTGTATCTGTAGTGGATAGTGATGATCAAATATCGTAGATACCTCACCCGAGATTCATTAGTATAGCTACATCAGTGTACTTGACGCGCCTACATTTGGAATAGTTACAGAGTATAGCTCAAACGTCCACAAGATATTTAAGTGTGATATTGTTGAATAACGATCTAATAACGCCTTCTCTGCGTCGGGTGTGCTATAATTATGTAATGGCAGTTATGCATTTCGTTTCCCAAGTTCCAATTATAATCTATGGCTCCATCGCTTACCGATGATTCTGTCAATTTCAAGTTTGGCAAGTTAATTTAAAAGAAAAATGAAATAACAAATGTCAATTTGTCAAAGTCAATTGCATGAGTCATGTATACTTTTTGTGGGCACTTGGTACCTAAATGGTAACTAATTTAAAAATCTTTGTTCCTACATGGTTCGAAATTCCTTTTTATTCAAAATATTATGGCTTGTCATTTAGACATAGGCTCTACGCAAATTTATCGGTTAATATTTGTTTGTCTAGTGACTGTGTTTTCGGAGGCTTTTTATTTGTTCGCAAGTAGTAAAAATAAGTAAAAAAACGTGCTTTATATTGGAAGGCAAATTATATCGATCTAGGAAAGCAGCTGAAGCTAAGCTAGCTTCGTCCGGTGCTTGGTTTTTGTTGATCATGTATGCCTACAGATATTGCGGGTTAAATGAATAGCGGTTTTATACAATAGCTAGAGCACATTAGAATTGATAACAGTATAGCCGCATCTTTTCAAAACATATTACTAAACAGTGTTTCGATGTTGAACACAAATAGCGAAGAACGAAACCAGTAGCAGTTTCAACGTAAAATGAACTTTAAATTGTTCTCTTCTAGTTAATTATTTTTATTTTTGCAATAGGTGTAGTAATTTTTTTTTTAGGGATCATAATGTACTAATGGCCCGTTTTTGAATGGATTTTAAAATGTTGGGTTACAATACATAGAGCAACTATTAAAAGTCCATGCTTGTATGGTATTCGGTACAAACTAATTATTTTGAGATCATTTAAAATAACGTGAAGTCCGATGGAATGTTGTGCGAGGCACAAGGGGGTTTCAGGTCTGGAAGAGGATGTTCGGATCAAGTCTTCTCACTCCGCAACATCGTAGAGAAGCATCTGGCAGTGGGGCGGAAGGTTTTCTGCGGTTTTGTAGATCTGGAGAAGGCATTTGACAGAGTTGTGCGAAAGAGACTTTGGCACATTTTGCCAGAGTATGGTATAGATGGCACTCTGTTGCGAGCCGTCCAGTCCACTTATGTGGACTGCAAGGCATGCGTACGGGTGGGTGGTAACAGGTCACCCTGGTTTGACGTTAAAATCGGCGTCAAGCAGGGTTGCGTGTTGTCCGCTAGACTGTTTATAATATATCTGGACAAAAGTCTTCAAAGACTGAAAGCGATGAATGAAGGTGTACAAATGGGTGACTTAGTGGTAAACCATCTACTTTATGCAGATGACGCGGTTTTAATAGCGCCAACAGCCACTGATCTGCAAACACTAGTCACAGTTATGAAAGACGACTGCATGATCAATGGCTTACACTTGAATGTGAAGAAAACCAAGATTATGGTTTTTGAAAGGGAAGAAACCAGAACGAATGTAAGGATTGTGGTTGGTAACGATGTGCTGGAGCAAGTGAATGAGTTTGTATATCTTGGATGCGCCTTCAGTAAGGATGGGAAATACACCGCTGACATAGAGAGAAGAGTGAGTGCAGGGAACAGAGTGAATGGTGCGATGGGAAAGCTACTCGGGAGCCGGCACTTAAGCCATAAGGCGCAGCTGGCCATACATAACGGAGTTCTTGTCCCAACGCTGTTATATGGTAGCGAGAGCTGGGTATGTAAGAAGGAGAATGAAAGTAGGATAAATGCGGTAGAAATGCGAGCTCTGCGGAAGATGTGCGGAGTGAAGCTGACCGACCGCATTAGCAACAGCATAGTAAGACAGCGAGTAGGTATGAAAGATAGTATCGGTGTAAAGATGAGAAAGGGCATGCTCCGTTGGTTCGGGCATATAGAAAGAATGCCAGAGGAAAGAATGACAAAACAGATATACAATGTGAAAGTGGAAGGATGCAGGTACCGGGGAAGACCTAGACTATCTTACCACGACCAAATAAACCGAGTCTTATCTGATGGAAAAGTCAAGAGTCTCCGTAACCGGCGAGCGTGTATGAGACAAACTATGAGAGTCGAGGAAGCCAGAGAGGTATGTAAGGAAAGAACCTGTTGGAACTCTGTACTCTCTGCCTACCCCGCAAGGGATCTGGCGTGAGGTTATAGAGAGATAGATAGAAAATAACCTAGCGTGATTATTCCTGCACCTGATTTTATTTTCATTGAGTATGAAGGATAATTTGGTGCTTCTATAGATAAGCGCTCGTAGCGCTGTGCGACCGCGGTGTTCTCACCGATCACCAAGATTTAGCAGCGTTCGGCTCGGTCGGCCTGAGATGGCATGACCGTTTGTGGCATTTTCATATTCGAGCGTCTTCGTGCTTCGGAAGGCACGTTAAGCCGTTGGTCCCGGTTACCACTTAATGTGGTAGTCGTTAAGCCGAGTTGGAAGCCTTAAAGGCGGCTTGATATGTTCCAACAACAGGTGGCCACAAACCTGCGTCCACCAATCCGCAATGGGTCCGCGTGGTGGAGTATGACCTAATCTCTCTCACCTCGATTTGTGAGAGAAGGCCGTTGCCCAGCAGTGGGCAGTATAGGCTGATATTATGATATAGATAGGCGTGTCATCTAGTTGGGTAACTGTATCGTGGTATGTGAAATAAGACCTACTATTCTGAAAATACCAAGTTCTAGCAAATAATATCATTCTTTATAGGTAGAATCAGAACGTTCATCAGGCACGGATATGGATTGCTATGCTGATGTCAGCTTGTACATCTATGGAGCGATTTATTTTAGTGGTGTAAATAAAGTCCCTAACTAAAGTTCAGTTCTGAAGTGAAGTTGCGCTATAATTCATATAAACTCAAAAGATATTAGTGGGCGCAGTGGAGCATGTGTACATCATGTATGCTAGGGCAGCTCTATATGTTCATAACTGAGTTTATTTGTTTACAGTACGTGGGTATACGAAATTATGAACATAATTGTTGCACCGACTGACAGGCTTGTGTAGTGCATGCATGGGTAATGCATAGTCTAAAACAGAATTAACGCTTTTGTAATCAATTATTGTTCAATTAGTAAATTTATTCGAATCTGGAGATTGAAGTCATTCAAAAAAACACGGAACAGAATGATATGGTTCCGTAGTCTTCTATCTGTCTAGTTATCTTTTTCGCTAGATGACTTACTGCTATCGGGAACAAAACTGAACGAGTCGTATAATATAACATTCGTTTAAGGTTTATTTGAGTTTATTAACTGTATACGTTATTCATGCATAATTAAGAATGAAGAAAGGAATTTGATGTTTAGCGCTGATAATTATTATGCCCTGCGTCTTTTTCGTTAAGTAATGATCCTAACTGCGCAATTATGAAATTTGTCTCGACTATAATAATAAATAAAAGCCTTATATTTCTCGCAAATTCTAAAAAGACAAACAAAACATTATGAAAATTATTAGTGTTTAAGCAAGAACCCCTCTACAGGTGAAGGCCTCCTCCAGAGATAGCCATACGTCTCGGTCTTGAGCTACTTGTAACCAGTTACGCCCCGCCACCATTCTAATATCGTCTTCCCATCGTGTGTACGGTCTTCCTACGCACCTCTTGCCCTGTGGTCCTTTCCATAATGTTACCCTTAGAGTCCATCTCTGATCTTTAAGTCGTGCTAGGTGGCCCGCCCACTTCCATTTTTGTTTATGCACGTACTGGACTGCATCTGTTACATTGGTTATCTGTCTTATTTTTGAGTGCCTTATCTTTTGGATTTTTTTTATATTTAGCATGCTACGCTCCATTCCTCTTTGACAAGTACTTATTATATTTTTTGTTTTGTTAGTAAATTTCCACGTCTGGCAGGCGTACGTCAAACACGGTAAGACTGTTCATCACTTTGGTTTTTAGTTTTGTTGGCAAATTACTCTTAAATATTTCTTTGTAACTCCAATATTTGTTCCACGTGATTTGTTTTCTTCCTTCTACTTCTAACTCATTGTTTTTTCTGTCGAAGCCGATTTGTTTTATCGACTCGACTATATTCCCCGCGAAAATGTAGCTAGGGTGTAAGACTAAAGTACTGGACGCCAAACTATTCTTAGTTTTCTTAGTTTACGATAGCATTGGATCGGAGTGCTTTTTTTTTTATACCGAGCGAGCACTATTCTATTGACTGATTTACATCATGTTTACTGGGAACCATATCTTTTGGAGTACAAGGTACTATCTGTACCTCGGGGTGCGGGCACTTTGTGTTAAATACAGTTGTTTGTATGTGTGTGAATGCCTATGTTGTTG
The DNA here is from genome assembly GCA_905147815.2 of Phalera bucephala. NCBI lineage: Eukaryota > Metazoa > Arthropoda > Insecta > Lepidoptera > Notodontidae > Phalera > Phalera bucephala. Next base: position 6,611,878 of record LR990619.1, on the reverse strand, counting down.
TCTCTGAGGCCAGTGCAGCTATTTTTCTCTCTCACCCTTTTTCGCCGCAGCCAAGGGGTAAAGAGGGTATAACCAACTCCAGGGCGCCACTAGGAGAAACGGGGTCGTTTTCAGAGGTTGAGGGCGTGCTTAGACAATCGTCATGGGAGAGGGTATGAACTAGGTGTGTGTATTCGCAGTGGTGTTCGGCATCAGCTGGCGAGTAAAGAATTATTTGGTCTTTAAAGCGATTGTCATGCCCGAAAATCACGAGAATGCTTAAAGTAGTATTTTGTGCTGCAATACGTTAAAGTCTGAAAGATATATTTTATAGACCTCCGGCTTACGAAAGTTATTAGTCTTGGGATTGTGACATCCAGTGAAGATGGCAAAAGTATTTGCAGTCAGCCTATTGCGGCTGATACTGTGTCAACAAATAACAATGCTTGACATTTAGCTGATATTAGTCACTAATTCTGGTGCATCTCCATTATAATAATTCGAGGACAGTCCCATTCTTGAGCATAAGTTTAAATTGGTATAATAATACCATTATTGTTTGGCAGAAACCTGTGGATGATGGAAAATGACGGAAAATGCGGTAACTTCAAGGTTAGCCGAGCATGGAAGCAATGATGATAATGGCGTATTGTGGAGAAAATATTGTGAGAAAAATTATCATCCATGTTACAGTGATCTCTTCAAGGATCAGCTGGGCATGTGGTGGTTGCGTTTAATGGACAAAGGTGGCAATAATGGTGATGATGTAACAGTGGTACCTCGATGTTGGGATCAGCAGGACGTGCGATGGTTACATGTGGAGGTAAATTGCGGTGGTGATAATGTCACAGTGGTACCTCGATGTTGGGACCAGCTGGACATGGGGTGGTGACGATTAATAATGATAATAATAACTCATTTAATTCAGGCGATTAAGTAGTCATTTTGAGAAAGTGGTCATTCTGAGCCTATATAAAGTTACTAGATTTGGTGGTTGATGATGCTGAAGATGTCGGTAAATATTATGTGCAAAATGTAAACGAGATTTACTTTCAGGTCCGAAGGAATGGTTAACGAAATGTGCGCACGATAGGCGCCCGAGGACGGGCGCATGTCAGGTTGGCCGTGTCGGCGTTGTTGTTATCTGTGGAAAATGGTGCGCGGGTCGTCCGCTAGTCAGCGCTACCACCGCGTGCTGACGGAACGCGAGAGTCAACGGGATTTTGAATTAGGATGATGGACAGAACATGGAGAACGATGCGATGACGACGTGTCAAAATGGTCGTCCTGCCCTTTTGATAATTAAATGGTGGATATTGTGTTTCATGTGGATAAGTTATGTGATTAAATAACTGATGGGCAATTATTGTGTTTAGCTGTTTGGAAACCTAACCCCGCGCATGTCTGAGTCTAAAGATTGAGCTCTTGTGCTAGTTTGTTTGGCCATCTGACGACATGTATATAGATTTTGAAAATTTGCACCACGAGTATAATCACATTACACAACTAAATTGCCTTGATTAAAACAGACAAATGCCTGAGGCTTAATAATATGATTTTATTTGGTTTATTTTTTTCAAAACGTCACGATATCGCGGACGGGGGCGTACAGCGAATTTAAACATTACAAGGGACGCTGCCCCGGTGATACCGCAAGCATTGGCCTTGAGCAATAGATGTAATTAATTTGAAACGTGATGAAATACGTCTCATATAGATGTACCTAAATAAATGGATATTAATATGTGACTTAGGTTACCTAGTCTAAAATAAAAAAGCGCTATATTATTAGGCTGGATATCTTACTTAAAAAGATAGACGTCGAATTTTTAATAGTCAATATTTTATTAATAAAGCTGCATGTACGTTTTCGTAGCTGGAAATATATTGTATGAAAAGACTAGCAAACCGCCCCGACTTCGCGCGGGCGAACTATACACATAAACCTACCACTTGAATCACTCCGTCCATTGGTGAAAACCGTACGATAATCTGTTTAGTAGCTATTGAGTTTATCGCTTTCAGACAGACAGACAAACGCGGCAGGGGATTTTGTTTTATGATATACTAGCAACTCGCCCCGGCTTCGCACGGGTGAATTATACACATGAGCTTCCTCTTTAATCACTCCTCCATTGGTGAAAACCGTATGAAAATTCGTTTGGTAGCTAATGAGTTTATCGCGTTCAGGCAGTCAGACAGACGGGGCGAGGGATTCTGTTTTATAATATACTAGCAACCCCCCCGGCTTTGCACAGGTGAATTAGACACATAAGCTTCCTCTTGAATCACTCCGTCCATTGGTTAAAACCGTATGAAAATCCGTTTGGTAGCTATTGAGTTTAACGCGTTCAGACAGACAGACAGACGCGGCGGGGGATTTCGTTTTATAATATACTAGCAACCCGCCCTGGCTTTGCACGGGTGAATTATAGACATAAGCTTCCTCTTGAATCACTCCTCCGTTGATGAAGACCGTATGAAAATCCGTTCGGTAGTTATTGAGTTTATCGCGTTCAGACAGACAGACGCGACAGGGGGACTTTGTTTTTTAATATTTAGTAAAGAATTGCGACTTTCATTGCTGACTGTATATTCAACTAACTCCTAAGAATTATTAGGTAGTCAAGGAAAAAAAAAATAATAAACATCGTCACGCCTATATTCCCCAAACGGTGATGACAGTAGTGTACTCACATATCGCCGACGATGTTAGGTCTCATTGTAATAGGGGGCAAGCCTATTGCTATCATACCATTGAGCGTCACGAGCCCATGTATTCGATTCCCGCGTGGGTTAAATATGTATTTGCGCCATCGTGGAATCTATTCGTATTTTAGTGTCCATAAAGAATTTTTCCCAGAATACCCAGATTGGAAGAAATATTTGTGGGACCCACAAAGGTATGTCTCGTGCAAAAATCAGACCCGCGACTACTCGATCTAATGAACGGAGTGGCGTACGCCTCACCTGACCTAAACACTAGATGAAGTTGTTGTCTAATGAACCGCCGCCGGTACAGGTCGTCTACACGCGGGTCTAGCGTGAGCCTACGTTTTCATCATAAGCCGAAATAATGACTGCGGCAGAAGAAAAACCTTCCCCAAACACCGCCACGACGACCAGCTTTGTGCTGTACGAATTTAGTTTTCTGCGATCTTCACCAGATCATAGCCTCAGAATTGCTAAACTTAAGTGGCAGTGGGCTGGAAAAATTGCTCGTAGAATTGACGGCAGTTTTCGAAAGTTCCTCCGAGTGGCGACCTCATACCGGAAGACGTGGAGGGGGCAGGCCCCTCATAAGCTGAACGTTTTAATAAGAAAATACAATGGGTTACACATGTTTTCTAAGCATATTGCAAACACAAAAGATGTTTGTTTGCCTCATTAATAAAAGGCGAAAGTTGTCAGTTTTTGACCTTAACCTTTTTATATATTGTAGAAACAAGGGCCTAGATTCGAAGCCTCGGTCGGACAAATTGTTACTGAGGTTTTTTTATTGAGGAATTCTCAGCAACAATCCCTAGTCTGGAATTGTGCCCGGTGTGGTATAGACTCGCCCTCTACTCCTTTGGGGAGTAACATCATCGGCTTCACCACACCCGCTTAGCTAATATATACGTGACAGTGTTAACAATGTTATAGTAGGGATACTTTAAAATCAATCATAATGTTACTTGAATAACAGGAATGTTCCTCCAAAAGATGTCACTCCCAAATACCGATCCTCTCTCAAAACTATGCTAGTTCAGCTAGTACACAAAGACGTAATCAAATATAGACGAGCGGCACGATATTTAATATCGTGTCGGTACCGCCGCCATCAGTCAAACAAACATCTGTTTGCCTCATTTATAAAAGGCGAAAGTTGTCAGTTTTTGACCTTAGCCTTTTTATATATTGTAGAAACTAAAATGTATACTGCGACAAGGGCGCTGGTGTGAAATTAGGTTTAACATTTAGTATAATTTTCCTACTTCCAGGTAAATATTTCAACAGATGGGTCTGCACGGTTACTAATTAAAAAGAACTTGGCTAAATTTCTTAGCAAACGGCAACCCTGCGATTTTCATGAAGTGGTTCATATATCGGTTTCGAAGTTTCTTGCCATAGGTCTGTGTATTAAAACAATAAAAAAATAATATAAATTAATTATATGTCGAAGCCTATTATTTGAGCAATGTTTGACGATTAGAGTGTCAGGCAGTTATTGTTATTTTAGTAACTTTTAATATATTTTTTATTTATTAATTAATAATAACATAGAGTTTGTCTATAGACATAATCAATTGCCTGAGTGTGTTTAGTTGTGATGCGATGACAGATGTCAGATGTCGACCGACCGATAATAGTCGATGTAAGATGGCGGACGGCCCTAGTGTGTGATTCTATTTGCAACGGGGCGAGCGGTCGGACGTATCACGGAGCAGCTAACCTCATTGCATACGATAATCCTTAATTATTTCGAGCATCTTTTGATAGTTTGCTACCAAAGTCTGGATATCAAGAAAGAGTAGTGCACTGGACAAGAACCTAGCGTTATTTCAAGATTTCCATGTTCGGTTTTCATGCGGACGACTATGAAAACGAAGATAAACCTACCTTTCACCGTTACCAACATTAAAACGGCCTAAAACTACCCATAACCATATCGATATAATATTCACTAGTTTTACTATTTCGTCGTACTGGAAATTTAAAATGATTTTTAGTTATTATTTTTGTGGTTTCAATATTTTATGAACCGTGGCAACGCTAACTAACATTTTCAATTAAGACTTAGAAACTAGGATTCATGTTTATAACTGCATTAAATTATTTCTTTTAGTCCCTCGAGATGTGGTTGAGGGCCTCTGGACGCGAATAGTTTAGGCAGATCTTTATTTATTATTTTTTCACTAATTATGTGTAGGCAATCATACACATTTTCAATATTGTCTATATTTTTTAGACTGGATATATTAAAGGAACTCATGAAAGGCGATAAAAGTATCACTGGATTATTTAAATTATTTCTCAAATAAACTTTGAGTTTTCCCAAAACTTGAAACTGTTAAAACATAAACTGGAATTCGAGTGTTCTCAGGAGGAGCACAAAAGGTATATACACATGCACTTTAGGATGTCGCTTCGCACTGAACACTTAAGCGTTCAGCTGAAGGAATTCAATTAAAAACTTCTCAGCACCTTTCCTATCTAAATTGAAAATTCTTAACTCTGAACGTAAGAAGCTTTGTTAAATAATACTCAATGTTTGTGTGAATGAAAAAATAGCGTTATCTTTTCTTCCTGTACAACTTCAGAAAAGCCGATCAAAAGTGTCATCGAACAAGTGGCTTGCCGAAGCGGAGTCGTTTGTGAAATATAGGTATAACGGTGGTGACCTATGAAGCCCTAATCAATCACAAAATGATTAAATTTAAAAAAAATCCAAATCAAATGAAATAGCTTACAAACCTCTCAATTAAGTCACCTTTCAAACGAAATAAAACTAAATCGAAATTGGTTCATCCGTTTAGGAGCTGCTATGACATAGACCCCGCCGGGGTGTTACACACCTTACGCCGGGGGCTAAAAACTGAAAACAAACTTGTTCGTACCACTTTAGATTATAATACTAATGTATTCGTTCTAATAGTTCGAGGGTAGTTGAATAAGTAACAACTTTTTTTCTGAGCTCTGTTTTAATTTAAATTTAAAATAGTTTTTAACTTACATTTCATTTTTCTTGTGTGCTAAAAGTCCTCTCTATCCTCTATAGCACTCACTTTCACTATTACTTTTAACTTTAAACTGTCACAACTACTCTTCTCACGATGGATCTCTTCACTAAGCTATCCAACTGTATGGAAGATCTTTCTGCAACTTTTTCTGCACGGATGGATCGGTATGAGGAAGAGTTGCAGGCTGCGGGCAGTAACGAGGCGCCCCATAAGTCGATAGCAAGCCTTTCCAAGGACTTTACAGACTTCAAGTGCCTGTTGTGGAAGACCATTGGTTCCATTAAAAGCCAAATGGAGCTGTTGGTGCTCGGTCTGGATCGTCATGAGATGGTGTCCCGGAACAAGGTGCTGCTTCTTCATGGTCTCCCAGAAAAGAAGGATGAAGACAGCACTTCTCTGGCGGTCCAAACAATAGGCACCAAGTGCAAAATCTCCGCCGTCACCACGACCGACATAGTAGCCTGCCATCGCCTGGGAGTTGCCACGGGTAAGCCACGTCCCCTCCTTGTGAGGTTCCAAAGCCGCAATCTGCGTGGTGAGGTTTGGCGTAGTAAGACAGCGTTAAAGGGAACTGGCCTGACGCTTTCTGAATTTTTAACCAAGCCCAGGCATGACACCTTCTTGGATGCGCGCAAGCACTTTGGTGTGAGGCAGTGCTGGACCGCCGATGGAAAAATAAACATTCTGCTGCCGAATAAGTCACGGCGCAAAATAGAATGTGCGGCTGAGTTTCGACTACTTATAGCCCAATTCCCGGTGGTGGAGTCGTCATCCAAAGTACCAGCCAACGAAGCGTTTGTGAAGCCCTCTGAGAAGAGATCGCGCAAACCAGCAAAGTAGTCAGTCCAGCTTTGATTCACTATCAGTTTTTCTATTTAATTTCCTCTATTTTATACCAATATTGTTTGTTTTGGTATGATTTTCTTCTACCTTATTTTTTATTTTTGTTTCAACCTTTTATATATTTGTATAATGACACTGACGGGGGTTGCGATTTATCTGCGTGGCGATATTACCTACAAGGTCGTTGATCAGTCTCCGAGTATTTATTCTAAATTTGCAGAACATCTTTTCATAGAACTAGCTTTTAACCATAATAAGATTCTTCTAGGTATTTATTATAGTCCCTCTTGTCATATAGATTATTTTCACTCTTTTGAAATGAAACTTGAGTATTTTTCTTCATTATATGACAATATTATTTTACTCGGAGATTTCAACACCTGCTTGCTCAGGGATGATACCCGTAGCCGTAGACTCCACTCCCTTGTCTCTTCTGTCAATATGCAAATTCTTCCACTGCATGCTACTCATCATGCACCTCACTGTCCTCCTTCACTTCTTGATTTAATCTTAGTGTCTGATATTAGTAAAGTAGCTCAACACGGTCAACTTCCTGCCTCCTTTTCCTATCATGATCTTCTTTACCTCTCTTATAAAATACGCGCACCTAAACGCAAACCTAAGTTTCTTTTCCTTCGTAGTTTTAAAAACATAGATCTGGACCGTTTGAGAGAAGACGCGGGCAATATTGATTAATCTCCTGTGTACAACTCTAGTAATTTGGATGTTAAAGTCTCGATCTTTAATACAATACTAATAGATCTCTTTGATGTGCATGCTCCAGTGAAAAAGGTGAGGGTAAAACATCTTCCTGCACTATGGTTATCTGTTACCATTAAAGCGGAAATGTCGAAAAGGGACAAGGCTAAGAGACACTACATCAAGTCCCCTACAGAGTTGAACTGGTCCCTATATAAGAAACTACGAAACCGCTGCAGTCGTATGTGAAGGGATGCTAAGAGACGCCACATACACAATTCAATCCAAAATTTTAATACGGCGCAGGCATGGCAATTCTTAAAGTCTCTCGGTGTCGGGAAAGCTAATAACGATAGCATTCTAGATATCGACCTAAATGCAATTAATACACACTATTCAAATTCTCCTTTCATATTAGACAATGATATTAAAACTTCTACTCTACGCAACCTTTCTAGCCAAGCTTTGCCTGCATGTCCCCAATTTTCTTTTCAGCTAATTACAGAGGCAGAAATAAAAAAATCCATCCAGGCAATTTATACTAAGGCTGTTGGTGATGATGGCCTTCAGATCCAAATGCTTCGCCCTCTCATAGATGAACTTCTTCCAGTAATTACCCACATTATTAACTACTCACTCGAGGTAAGCTTCTTTCCTTCAGCTTGAAAGAAGGCCTACGTTCTCCCGCTTCCTAAGGTCTCAAATCCCTCCTCTGCCTCACAATTCCGTCCCATATCCATACTTCCAATCTTATCCAAAGTTCTTGAAGACATTGTCCTGAATCAACTATCTCACTTTCTTTCCTTTAACAGCTTGCTCAGTCCTTACCAGTCGGGATTCCGTACTGGTCATAGTACAGTAACTGCCTTGGTTAAGATTACTGATGACGTGTGATTGGCCATGGAAAATAAGCTTCTTACAGTTCTGGTTCTGCTGGACTTTAGCAGTGCCTTCAATTCTGTCGATTTCGACATCCTCCTGGGTATCCTCTCTTCCCTTAATGTATTTCCCTCTGTAACTGCCTGGTTCAATTCATATCTTCGCGGTCGCTCGCAGTCGGTCCGCTCTAATGAGGAATCCTCAGAATGGTGTGATCTCTCAGCGGGCGTACCGCAGGGTGGCGTACTCTCTCCTCTTCTTTTCTCGATATTTATCGACGCAATCACTAAGGTTATAACATCACACTATCATCTCTATGCAGATGACTTGCAGCTTTATCGTCACTTCAAGGTCGAAGAATTGTCTCAAGCCATTGATGCCATCAATAGTGATCTTGGAAACATCAGTCAGTGGGCTAAGAGTTTTGGGCTTTTAGTCAATCCAACAAAATCTCAACCTCTCATTATTGGTGGCAGATATTTCTACAATCTTTTGGACCATCAGTCTATCCCCCCGATTATTCTTGATTCAGTCCCTATACCGTATTCGACAAGTGCGAAAAATTTAGGCGTGTACATCTTTCCTGGAGCATTCACATTGCGGAAATCAGCAGGAGAGTATATTGTTCGTTTCAATCTCTCAAACGTCTCCAGAAATTTCTACCCTTTCAAACTAGAGTAGTCTTTTCTTCTTTCACTTCTAGACTGCGCCGATGTCTGCTTTCTGGATGCTACAGAGGAACATCTTAACAAACTCGAACGACTGCAAAATTTAGGTATCCGCTTCGTCTTTGGTCTACGTAAATACGACCACATCTCTGAATACCGAAAAAAACTCAAGTGGCTACCTATTAGACGACGACGGGACATGTTCTCTCTCTTCTATATTCTGTTCTTCACAACCCTAACTCGCCTGCATATCTTCGCGAACGTTTCGAGTTTCTTATTCCCAGAGACAAAACGTGTCGTACGGCTACCTCTCTCCTTCTCCGAACTCCGCATCATACTTCTAGTCTTTACGATGGTTCCTTTGCTGTACATGCGGTGAAAACTTGGAATTCTCTTCCGCATTCCCTACGTGATGGCTGTTCTTTAGATGTATTTAGAAGAAGAGTTAAAGAGCATTTCCTCTCTGTGTGATATATATTATTATATATTTATAATACATATAAATGTATAAGTATGTATATTTTTATTTATATATGTACTTTGTATTATTGTGTCGTGTTAATATAATTATTTCTTTATAAATCTAAAATTGTTGTACAATTGTCCTTACTTCCATATGTTTTGTTCTGTCTACAAAGGTTAACTGGTAGATAACTCAAACTGAGTTAAGTTCGCCTTTGTACATCATTTGTATTAATATGCTTACAAACATGTTATCTCTTTTTGTACAATAAAGAATAAAGATAAAGGTATGTATTTTAGATTACGCAAAAAATTCGTGCATGTAAATCAAATGGAAATAAATTTATTTTAAGACTAGCATCTACCCGCGGCTACGTTAGCGCTGATTTTAGACAGGAACCTAACATTTTTCTAGGATAAAAAGTATCCTATGTGTTATTCGAGGTGTAAGGTTCACCATAATTTTGTAATAATTATCTCGTTATAAAGCATTTTATTTGGTATTTATAAATTATTTGATACATTAAACCGTACTTCCGGTAACCGTTCACTATTTCTAATAAAATAAATTTACCGATACCTATATTTAAATTAATAATAAACATAATTAATATATTAATACATATGTTGCTATATCAATAAATACTTCATGATGACACATAATTAAGATGGTGAAATAACTTTGTGGTTTTGGTAGAAGGGCATAAAAATGAAAGACTGACGGTGGGACGACGATTTGTTTGATGAACGGTGGACAGGAAAGACGGTGGAAGTTGTTAGTGTGTTTAAAGCGCGTATATTGTCAATTGTGATATGTGATATAAAGTGTTATATCGAACAAATAGAAATAAAAGGAAAAATCAGAACTATGAAGTGTTTTGCTGCTGACCCTGCTGGCTGTCCTACAAGTCAGAAGTGGGATATTAAGCGTTAAAACGCGTAAGTACCCGCCCATATTATCATAATTTATATATTTTTGTCGTTATGTATAAGCCTGGGCTAGTAATCAGCATGATTAATTTAATATCAGCCAGGTAGCGATTCTGTAGAAAATTAATAGTTGATTTCTTACAAGTCTTATATTAATGACGTAAAACCCTATAATTTAATCTTATATTTTGACGAGTATGTAAGTTGTTGAATTTCGACAATCGTGGTTGGAATAATACACCGCGATGCTGAAAATGCCACTACCCCACGCGGTATACTTATTCTCACAAATACATATTTTATACGACCTCATAATTTGATGAGTTATGACCTAGTGAAAAATGGTATCCATATAGATTGTCTCGTATGTAGATACATGACATGAGACAGGATTATAGTTTATTTAAGAATAAATACTTTTATGGTTCATAACATGCCGGGTTCGTGTTTTTATATACTTTTCTTAAATTATTACCACTTACTATATGGACAAAATGAACATAATTAGGGTGTTCTGATGAGTTTGGATTTAATGACTAACCAAACTCATTTTGTGTTTTACGAGAAAAATGAACGAAGATGATAAAAGCAGTCGCGACGGTACCCCGGTCCGCGACTCATCCCGTCGGGACCAGAGCATCATGAGGCGAAGTCGGTCACGCAGCCGGAGCTACACAGGCAGGTGGTCTTGTCGACGAGCACGAAGCCGCAGCCGTAACAGCAGTCGGTGGCGGGAGCGAAAAACGAGAACTGGAGCGGGAACGAGAGCGACTTCGCCGCATGGAGCGCGATCTTCACGAACAGCCGGAAGAAGACAGTCGAAGACGACACAGCCGTTGGTTGACGACGACAAGAGCGGGAATCACAGCAGAATTAGCCGCAACGGGTATGGCGTGCAGCGGCGAGAGAAGACTGAACAATAGCATATGGAACCTGACGGGGAAGTAACACTGCGACGGCCACGTTACCCTGTATTTTCTGGTAAGGATGTTATGGATATTATTCAGTCTCTTAAAAATGACGCCTCGTCTCGGCCGACTGTGCAGAGCATACTATAAGGGGTAGTAAAAATTTGAATCATTAAAATATTCTGCTTGGCTTTGACCCTTCCAAAAAGAATTAACGTATCAATGTTTGGAATAATGGGGTCAATGAATATGTTTCTGCCTACGGTTGAGACGAAAGGACAATCGTACATTTTGCGATGCAGCTGCAGGGACTGGCCAAAACCTGGTATGAAAGCATAAATTCTATTGTTTACATTGGCGGAATGGCGTGGAAAACTTATGTACGCTTTTCCCTGGGAACGGAATTGTGGCCAGTCCCTAGAGGAAATGCTTAAATGTCGTAGTAAGTTTGGCGAATCAATTGAAGTGTCATTTTTATGTAAAGCTCCCTTTGTTGAAACAATGCTAGAATACCGGCAAAACGTGATGTTGACTGTATAATACCGTGGATTATCGGTGATAAAACTTTAAAATCAAGTGCGTTAAGTTTGAGGTGCACTGAACAGGACCAATTATTACGGTTTCTATTAAGCAATAAAGGAAGTTATAATAGTTGCCGTTTAAAAATAGAAATAGTTAGTTTAGCGTTAAGGAAAATAATTGGTCACAGCCGAAAACCGGATTGCAAATATTATTTTTATTGTAAGGATAAAGGACATTTTTACCAGCAGTGCCCAAAAGTTGCTGAAATGTAAATGGTGTAGCAAAATAGGACATAAAGTAAAAGCATGCTTCGCAATGGATACACAAATCATTACCGATAATGCACAAAAGATAATGTGTATCTCGAATTCCAAGCTCCGTGCCATTAAACTTGAAAATCGATTTTGTAAGTGCATCCATTTCTTGTAGAGTAGTGAAGGAGCATTTTTAATCTTTTTCGGAACAACCACATACAGTTGCCTATATGGATTCAAGTAGATTAGTTTGCGATGATCGAAAGTGACGCCAAGCCAGGATTCAGTTGTATCGACATCGTTATTTGGTTAGAGTAAGGATTAGTAGACATGTTAGGTCGTATGGTCCCGCGAGTTGGTACTCGCGGGCTTCAACAAAGCCAATATTTACTGGATATGTATTCGTAATTGTTTCGGGTCACGGTAGTGTTATGTCAAGGATGGAAATATAGCTGTAACAATTACGCCTTGCTCAATGCCTTGTTCCCTTCAGAGTAACGCCATTTTTTTTTTTCGTGTTGAAAGAGCCGAAATTGTAAATTGTCTTGCCACATTCCCTGCAGTCAGTTCGATATCGAATGATCTGCTTAGTCATATTGGTGTTGAACTGATGTATATCGGAGAATCCGTGTCGAATGTTAATAAACAAAAACTATTGAACTTGCTCCAGCGTTTCAAAAACTGTTTCGTACATCATCTATCAGAATTATATTGTATAGATACTACGTAGGTGGTACGTAGGTACGTTTGTAGGTGGGTTTGCACAATCAGCGTCTCCCCTTACTAAGTTACTGTAGAAAGTCACACCTTGGGAACTAAAGAATTCCCAAGAGAATGTTTTTTTTTTACTTTGAAGATAGTCCAATTGATAGGCCAGTGTTAGTCATTTTAATCCTGGGGCAGAGACCAAACTCCATAGTGACGACAGTAGGATTGGTGTCGGCGGAATCCTACTGAAAAAAAAAATGTCGGGGAGTGAATCTTATAAAGAAGTGGAATATTATAGCTGACAGCAAAACTGCAGAAGAAAATGATTTGTGCTCATAGGAGTTGTAGACCTTGGCATTTTCTTTGCCGAGGATAAAAAAAAAAAAAATCTAGTTTTTCTATTAGGCATCATGAAAATAGTCACAGATTGCAGTGCTCTTTGGCCAACTTTCCAGAAACGTGATTTGGTACTGCGAATAGGACGGTGGTTGGCTAACGCTAACACGCCTATCAATTAGTTTAAAAAGGCAATTAAAACTAGGCTCTGTAAGAAAGGTTATTACAAAATTTCGGATTATCTTGACGATAAAACGGATTGGGTTTGAGCAGCTCCTCAATCAGCAACATGAATCAATGATGTATAATACAATTTTGAAAAACAAAGAAAAATGGTTATCAGAAAGGCCAAACAAATTAAATTAAAAGCCTAGCCCGCTGAGTTTCTCGCCGGATCTTCTCAGTGGAGGCCGCGTTCCGATCCGGTAGTAGATGAAAAAAAAAAGTAATATTACTTGTAAAAGACCCTCCTTTTACACCCTATAGCTAAAGTTGATAAGCCATTTCTCACGCTACACATTGACCACCTTGGGCCATTTGTTAAGTCTAAGCTGAAGTATACTCACATTATTGTGGTCTTGGTCTCTTTACCTAGTTTGTTTTTTTTAAACCTGTTAGGAATACTGGGACACAAAATGTGATCAATAATTCGGAAACAATTTGTGGCACGTTCCGAACTCGTCACAGATTGATACTGCTTTACGCAATGCCATACAAAAGACAGCTGGAACTGAAGTAATTTTTGTCCGCTCAATAGCAAGCAAAGTTAGCCCAAACATGAAAGAGATATCAGGCGGTTCCAGTCGGGAATTTGAAGATTTGGCAACTATACAAAATGAAGTTAAGAGTAGGATAGATGAGCAACGGCTTATACCAAAACAATATTATGACAAAGTCAGGGTGACTTGGTGAAAATCACCAAGACAGTATTTCGGAACCAGGGAAAGAGCTCTAAGCTACTTCGATTTTATGAGGAACCTTACTAAGTGGTAAAGGTTCTTGGTAAATATTACAAAGGGGCTCCAATGCCTGTATTTGAGGTAATCAGAGGTAGGCATAGGACTACTGTAGCCAGTAATAAAATGAAACCGCTTAAAAAGTCGATGAAGAACATGATGATGAGTAAGGTATGGGTCCTATGAGTAATTATGAGGAAATGATACAATAACTGAATAGTAGATTCAAGTGATGTATAGTGTAAATATATATGTGCAGGCTATGTCGTGATTAACGCAAGACCTGGAAGTAGTTTTTTTTTAAATAGGTAACTGAATTGATTCCGACAATTTTTAATATATTTAACATTTTTTTTTTAATTTGCAAAATGTGCTATTCCTCCTTCAGTGGGCTATAACAAACTAAATTTATTCTTGTTTTAAAGCAATACGGAGATTAAAAAACCAATTTTTAAAACAAAATTTCGCACCCGTTTCATTGTTCGCGCACGTACGAGTTTCATTGTTAATTGGGGTATAAAAGTGCTTCAAAAGAGGTCAAAATAAACTTTAAATTTGGAAGTTTGGTTTTTGTATTGAGTTTGTGAAGCAATTATCTAATCGGAGTGGATGGGGGTCTTTTATTATTTACGATGCACCTTGTATATGCATATATATTATTTTTGTTTTATACTTTTTTTTTTAATAATAAGTTAGGTTGATTTATTTAAACTATTTACAATAATGAAATTGGTTCGCTAAACGAGTGTTAAGTAGATCATTACGTATATTCAATTGTTACAGTCAACATTTTTTATGCCTCTTGTAAAAAAAATACAATAAAAATTAAAGAAAATTTAATGTCGTAAGCAACGTATGTAAAAACAAGTGCTTTAAGTGCGTATATGTAAATGAATTTTTCAAGGTGCTTAGATTAAATTGTCTCAGGTAGTTTAAGTGACTGATGCCTGGAGTGAATTTTTCAGGTATTGACACTATTGGTTTTTGGAGTGAATGTTCCAAGGTATTAGAAAACCCTCGGAGTGAATTTTTCGAGGTCCTTAGAGTGAATTTTCTAAGGTTGATTAAGTGACATGCCTGGAGTGAATTTTTCAGGTATTAGCACTATTGGTTCTTGGAGTGAATTTTCCAAGTTACTAGAAAACCCTCGGAGTCAATTTTTCGAGGTCCTTAGAGTGAATTTTCTAAGGTTGATTAAGTTACATGCCTGGAGTGAATTTTTCAGGTATTGGCACTATTAGTCCTTGGAGAGAATTTTCCAAGGTACTAGAAAACCCTCTGAGTGAATTTTTCGAGGTCCTTAGAGTGAATTTTCTAAGGTTGATTTAGTGACATGCCTGGAGTGAATTTTTCAGGTATTGGCATTATTAGTTCTTGGAGTGAATTTTCCAAGGTATTAGAAAACCCTCTGAGTGAATTTTTCAAGGACTGGCACTGATGGTCCTCGAAGTGAATTTTTCGAGGTACCTTTATTTTAAGTCCCTGAAGTGAATTATTCAGGATAAGCGTAGTGACTGATTTTTGAAGTGAATTTTTCAGAAATCAGTAACTAGTTCTTAGATTGAACCTTTTGAGGTAGAGCAAGTAGTGATAGTCACGTATTATTAGAGGACAGACCTGAATTGTATAAATTAATTATTTGTGATTAGTATTTTGTTCTAGTTGATAAATTCATGGTACTAAAAGGCCAAGTGTAAGGTTTCACCTGATACGTGTATGGGGACATACACGAGTTCAGGATGGACGAGTGTAAGGTTCACCATTATTTTGTAATAATTATCTCGTTATAAAGCATTTTATTTGGTATTTATAAATTATTTGATACATTAAACGTACTTCCGGTAACCGTTCACCATTTCTAATAAAATAAATTTACCGATACCTATATTTAAATTAATAATAAACATAATTAATATATTAATACGTATGTTGCTATATCAATAAATACTTCATGATGACACATAATTAAGATGGTGAAATGACTTTGTGGTTTTGGTAGAAGGGCATAAAAATGAAAGACTGACGGTGGGACGACGATTTGTTTGGTGAACGGTGGACAGGAAAGACGGTGGAAGTTGTTAGTGTGTTTAAAGTGCGTGTATTGTCAATTGTGATATGTGATATAAAGTGTTATATCGAACAAATAGAAATAAAAGGAAAAATCAGAACTATGAAGTGTTTTGCTTCTGACCCTGCTGGCTGTCCTACAGAGGTAAGAAAATATCTGTATGCCAAATTTCATCTAAATTCCCTTCAACCATTTTTGGGTGACTGAGTAACAAACATCCAAAAATACAAGATTTTACATTTATAATATTAGAAGGAAGTAGGATAAACCATCGACTCATCACACACAATGATTAACTTAAAGATTAATAGTCAGTTCGAGTAATACAAATTCAGGAAATCACACATGATGAAAGAAAATAATGTATGAACATAATACATAAATAATTAATTTAAATTAATTAACAAATGAATAAAGCCGAGGATCGGGCTCTGTGGCGCACATAGGAAGAGGCCTATGTCCAGCAGTGGATTGATTTGGGCTGATGATGATGATGATGAATTAACAAATGACACTTAATAACAGTTATTCAGTGTCAATTGGAATAAATACGAAACAAAACTCCAATTTTAACTTTTAATGTTAATGAAACGTCGAAAGATAAATATTATACAGGAGATTAAAAATATTACAGGGGATGTATTAACGGAACACGTCGCTTTGTAAATTGCACCACAAAAATGAATGCAGGCTTTTAAAAGCTACAAATGTGCAGTAAACGACAGGAAATGATGCATGCATTCAGGTTTTAACGACTACCATAAACCTGGAAGTGTCCATTGTGAAGGTGTGAACTGAGGGCTTAGCACAAACCATTTGATGTTATGGTAACGTTGTCGAGAAAGCGTGCTGTCTCGATAGTCTTTATTTAGCAAACTTGTAGTCCGAAAAGAATAGCATATCAATTCGAAAGCATTACGGTAACGTCAGTCAGTTCGTGCTTAGGCCTCTGAACTTGATTTTATATTCGCAATGATGTAATCGTAACGTAATTGATATGCTGTCTTTTTCTCAATGATAATTAACTCAATAAAGATGACCGTCGCAGCACGGTTTCTCGATAACGCTACTATACCTAACGTAAAATGGTGAGTGGTTATCCGTCAGAGGGCTGAGCATGAAAATGTTGACGTTAGCGTTCATATTCATTTAATAAATTGTAGTAAGACGAAGCTCTAATAAAGCTTA
Organism: Phalera bucephala; assembly: GCA_905147815.2. Taxonomy (NCBI): domain Eukaryota; kingdom Metazoa; phylum Arthropoda; class Insecta; order Lepidoptera; family Notodontidae; genus Phalera; species Phalera bucephala. The sequence continues at coordinate 6,594,755 of LR990619.1, read as the reverse complement.
TAAAAATATCTAAGTACGGCCTTACGGCAACTTGCTAGTCCGGACTAAAGCGCAGTGTCCGGTTTTTGTATATAAGAGCTTGCAAACCCGGAGTATCATCTTTAACACTCACGATTCAGATTTCTTCGTTCGAATATAGCAACAATGCAGTCTAAACCAGGGCCACATCAATCTCCCGCGATACTTAATACTGCTGGAATGAGCGGCACGATATTTAATACCGACACGATATTAAATATCGTGCCGCTCGTCTATATTTGATTACGTCTTTGTGTACTAGCTGAACTAGCATAGTTTTGAGAGAGGATCGGTATTTGGGAGTGACATCTTTTGGAGGAACATTCCTGTTATTCAAGTAACATTATGATTGATTTTAAAGTATCCCTACTATAACATTGTTAACACTGTCACGTATATATTAGCTAAGCGGGTGTGGTGAAGCCGACGATGTTACTCCCCAAAGGAGTAGAGGGCGAGTCTATACCACACCGGGCACAATTCCAGACTAGGGATTGTTGCTGAGAATTCCTCAATAAAAAAACCTCAGTAACAATTTGTCCGACCGAGGCTTCGAATCTAGGCCCTTGTTTCTACAATATATAAAAAGGCTAAGGTCAAAAACTGACAACTTTCGCCTTTTATTAATGAGGCAAACAAACATCTTTTGTGTTTGCAATATGCTTAGAAAACATGTGTAACCCATTGTATTTTCTTATTAAAACGTTCAGCTTATGAGGGGCCTGCCCCCTCCACGTCTTCCGGTATGAGGTCGCCACTCGGAGGAACTTTCGAAAACTGCCGTCAATTCTACGAGCAATTTTTCCAGCCCACTGCCACTTAAGTTTAGCAATTCTGAGGCTATGATCTGGTGAAGATCGCAGAAAACTAAATTCGTACAGCACAAAGCTGGTCGTCGTGGCGGTGTTTGGGGAAGGTTTTTCTTCTGCCGCAGTCATTATTTCGGCTTATGATGAAAACGTAGGCTCACGCTAGACCCGCGTGTAGACGACCTGTACCGGCGGCGGTTCATTAGAAAACAACTTCATCTAGTGTTTAGGTCAGGTGAGGCGTACGCCACTCCGTTCATTAGATCGAGTAGTCGCGGGTCTGATTTTTGCACGAGACATACCTTTGTGGGTCCCACAAATATTTCTTCCAATCTGGGTATTCTGGGAAAAATTCTTTATGGACACTAAAATACGAATAGATTCCACGATGGCGCAAATACATATTTAACCCACGCGGGAATCGAATACATGGGCTCGTGACGCTCAATGGTATGATAGCAATAGGCTTGCCCCCTATTACAATGAGACCTAACATCGTCGGCGATATGTGAGTACACTACTGCCATCACCGTTTGGGGAATATAGGCGTGACGATGTTTATTATTTTTTTTCCTTGACTACCTAATAATTCTTAGGAGTTAGTTGAATGTACAGTCAGCAATGAAAGTCGCAATTCTTTACTCAATATTAAAAAACAAAGTCCCCCTGTCGCGTCTGTCTGTCTGAACGCGATAAACTCAATAACTACCGAACGGATTTTCATACGTCTTCATCAACAGAGGAGTGATTCAAGATAAGCTTATGTCTATAATTCACCCGTGCAAAGCCAGGGCGGGTTGCTAGTATATTATAAAACAAAATCCCCCGCCGCGTCTGTCTGTCTGTCTGAACGCGTTAAACTCAATAGCTACCAAACGGATTTTCATACGGTTTTCACCAATGGACGGAGTGATTCAAGAGGAAGCTTATGTGTCTAATTCACCTGTGCGAAGCCGGGGGGGGGGTTGCTAGTATATTATAAAACAAAATCCCTCGCCCCGTCTGTCTGAACGCGATAAACTCAATAGCTACCAAACGAATTTTCATACGGTTTTCACCAATGGAGAAGTGATTGAAGAGGAAGCTTATATGTATAATTCACTTGCGCGAAGCCGGGGGGGGGGTTGCTAGTATATTATAAAACAAAATCCCTTCGCGCCGTCTGTATGTCTGTCTGAACGCGATAAACTCATTAGCTACCAAACGAATTTTCATACGGTTTTCACCAATGGAGGAGTGATTCAAGAGGAAGCTTATGTGTATAATTCACCCGTGCGAAGCCGGGGCGAGTTGCTAGTATATCATAAAACAAAATCCCCTGCCGCGTCTGTCTGTCTGTCTGAAAGCGATAAACTCAATAGCTACCAAGCAGATTATCGTACGGTTTTCACCAATGGACGGAGTGATTCAAGAGGTAGGTTTATGTGTATAGTTCGCCCGCGCGAAGTCGGGGCGGTTTGCTAGTTTTTTCATACAATATATTTCCAGCTACGAAAACGTACATGCAGCTTTATTAATAAAATATTGACTATTAAAAATTCGATTCTGTACTCTCTGCCTACCCCGCAAGGGATCTGGCGTGAGGTTATAGATAGATAGATAGAAAAATTCGCCTTCCGTCTTTTTAAGTAAGATATCCAGCCTAATAATATAGCGCTTTTTTATTTTAGACCAGGCAACCTGAGTCACATATTAATATCCATTTATTTAGGTACATTTATATGAGACGTATTTTCCTCACGTTTCAAATTAATTACATCCATTGCTCAAGGCCAATGCTTGCGGTATCACCGGGGCTGTGTGTGTGTGTGTGTGTGTGAATGATGTACGCTGTTGGCCGCGAGGCCTTTACAGCTTCACCGGACTTAAAGGCGAGCGTGCAACCACTACATTTAAACTTTACAAGGGATTACCGGGGCAGCGTCCCTTGTAATGTTTAAATTCGCTGTACGCCCCCGTCCGCGATATCGTGACGTTTTGAAAAAAAACAACCAAATAAAATCATATTATTAAGCCTCAGGCATTCGTCTGTTTTAATCAAGGCAATTTAGTTGTGTAATGTGATTATACTCGTGGTGCAAATTTTCAAAATCTATATACATATAATAAAACTGTAAGGAAGTCGTGTCTGTACATGGAATATTTTTAGGAAATAACAACTCAGGGGTATCCTTCTATCGACGTAGAAGCCAATTCCACAATATTTGGCTTTCGTGTCTGTTTGTATGTCGGTCTGTTGGAGGGTATGAACCGTCATCAACCGTGATGACGGTTCATACCCGAACCGTCATCACGCAAAATACTACTGGCCGGATTTTGATAAAACTTTCCATGCGGATACCTTAAAATATTGGCTAACACATTGTATAGTATTTATCTCGGAAAATCAAAAGGTTTTTCCAGAAAAGACGAAAATAAGCGAAATATTGTATTTCTAAAAGGACACTTTACTCCAACCCTGTTTGAAGGATTTCAATGAAATTTTGTGTAATTATAACCTGTACAAAAGGGCACAACTTTGTGTACTTATATTTTCGAAAAACTTGAATTTTTGAGGAAAGAAAAAAAAGTCGGTTTAGATTTATCATTCATTGTTCCAAAACTACTTTTCAGATGTCAGTGAAACTTAGCATGGAGATATTTCATATGACAGACAACATAGTTAATACTTACGTTTTCAGGAAATCTAACAGTTTGTAGGGAAAAGTAAGGCATCTATATCTCTACATACTACATATAATGACACTGTAAGGAAGATATGATTCTGATTTATGTAGAAGCCAATTCTACATTTCTTGGCTTTCGTGTCTGTTTGTCTATCTGTCTATCAGTCCAAGGGTATAAACCATCATAACGCAAAAACTATCAGGTGGATTATGATGAAACTTTACACGCGGAAATCTTAAAATGTTGGATAACATACTGAATAGTATTTATACCGCAAAATCAACAGGTTTTTTTTAGAAAATACAAAAATAAGCGAAACATTGAATTTCTAAAAAGACATTTTACATACTTGTTTGATGAATTTTAATGAAATTAGGGATAGTTGTAGCCTGTACTAAGGATCACAGCTCTGTATACTTATATTTTCGAGAAATGTAAGTTTCTGAGGAAAGAAAAATAAGAGTCGAAATTAATAAATCATTCATTGTTCCGAAACAACTTAAGCTACTAGATTGTCGCGGGATATTCCGCAAAACTCTATTGCTGATTGTCCCGAACTGCAATGTTACGATACATTGCGAACCTAAGTCCAGTATCAATACGAATTGATATTGGACTTAGGTTCATCTCCTCACGAAAAACTATGCAGTAGTTAAAAGCACTAACTGAAAATTGTTCATACACGTTTGATTTAACACTTAAACATGATTTTGTGCATAAACCGACGATGCATTCAGGATTGTTTCTTCCGGATAGAACTCTAACGATGAATGGGCCCGGATTACCGTACCGGCCCGGATTACCGTACCGGCCCGGAACGAAACTTTAACGACAATTAATATCTTACGAGAAGACTAACACCTTTTTAAACGGCGTAAGTGGTGTGTGTTGAATAAGATTGCGCTATGGTTTAGTTTATATTTGACAATGTGCGGGCTAAGTGGGGCTAAGACTGAATACCGACTGAAATCGGTGATAGAGATAGTTGATACAGAAATAGGTCTGGTGGAAGTTGACAAAACCTACAAAATATTCACACACGGTTCTTCCGGAAAAGCCGTTATTTCTTCATACTAATATGGCAGAATGGATCTTACTAACAATTTCTAGGTGTCGAAATAATATTCGAGATATTTTTTATCCTGGAAAGAATCAAGGTTCTTGCGACATAGCTGGCTAAATGAATTTATTTATTTAATCCTTTATTGTATACAGTACATTTACAGTTGTAATTTCACAGGTGATATACAAAGGCGAGCTTAACTCAAAATATGAGTTCTCTACCAGCGAACCTTTAAGTGTTGAGAGATGAGAATGTTAATAAGAGGGTAGTTATACAATTACACATTAAAACATACAATAAAATAAACATAAATATAAATAAAATACATACTATACAAAACTAAATATATATAATTTATAAAATAAACATACATAAAAATACACATAGTATATTATATTACAAATGTGTATCAACAACCAGATAGGAAATGTTCCCTGATTCTTCTCCTGAAGATGTCCAGAGAGGAGCTTGCGCGTATAGCGTGTGGGAGTGAGTTCCAAAGACGCACTCCACGAACAGTAAAAGACCTATCATAGCAACTGGAAGAATGAAGAGGAGCACGAAGAAGGAGAGAAGTAGCAGTACGACAGGCCCTATCCTTGGGGACAAGAAAGTCAAAACGCTCACGTAGATAAATAGGAGCTTTGGGGTTATGAAGGACGGAAAAGAGAAGAGAAAGGATATGTGAGTCCCGGCGTTGCCGAATAGGTAGCCACTTCAATTTTCTTCGGAACTCTGATACATGAACACATTTACGGAGACCGAAAATGAAGCGGATACACAGATTCTGCAAACGTTCTAGCTTTTTAACTAGCTCTTCAGTGGCATCAAGAAAACAGACATCACCATAGTCTAGAAGTGGTAGGAGAAGAGACTGAGCAAGGCTTATTTTAGTTTGGAAGGGCAAGAACTTTTGAAGGCGTTTGAGAGACTGGAAGGAGCCGTAGACCCTTTTGCTTACCTCTAAAATGTGGGTGCTCCATGTGAGGTTGGAGTCCATAAAAACACCTAGATTTTTAATTGTTCTAGAGTGAGGTATACATACAGAATCAAATAGAACTGGAGAGAGAGCCTGTAGATTCATATCTTGTGCATTCATATAGTATCTGCCACCAATGATGATAGCTTAATTGAAACTTTATATCAAGGTGTCTTACACTGTAAAATAAAACAAAACACTTTTTATTAAGAAAAATATATAACATAGCAAATTATACAATAGCATGACTTCTGCGGAATATCTATTATTTCTTCATACTAAAACGGCTGAACGGATTATAAAGAAACTTAATATAAAAGAAACCCAGAGATATAAAATGAGTAATTGGGGAAGACCTAGACCATCTTACCATAACCAAATAGAACGTGAATTCACAAGTCCAGAGTCTCCGTAACCACCGAGCGTGTATAAGACGGACTATGAGAGTGGAGAAAGCCAGAAAGGTCTGTAAGAAAAGAACCTGTTGGAAATCTGAAATCTCTGCCTACTCTGCAAGGGATCTGACGTGATGATATAGATTGATAGACAGTATTGAAGTATCTTAAGTCGTGAAATAGCAATGTGAAATAGGTAACTTTGTTCACACATTATTTTATGCCGATACCATTCGTGTAAGTGGTATATAAAATCACTCCAATATGCATTTAGTGGATTTTTACCGGCCTGCATGAAAGCTCAAAGATATTAATCATATTTAGGCTAAAAAAGCCTGGCAATCCTTCGATTTTCCTCTTCTTCTTCACAGGTGACTAGAAGTCTGGGGACCTGTTAAAGTTGTTGTACAACAAAAATTTACTTATTTTTAAGTTGACTTTAAAATACTTTTGCAAAACAAAGATGACTTGGTTTAACCGATAAAACGTAGACTGCTTAACTTACTTTGTCGAATAGTTCCCCAGGTACGATCCCCGCGCAGCGTACAAGAATATTGATTTGGGATTTGTGATTTTGTAATACACACACCGTCACGCCTATATTCTCCAGAGGGGGTGGCAGAGGTGTACTGAGTACACCCACGTTTCGCCGACGATGTTAGGTCCCATTTAATAGGGGGCGAGTCTATTGCCATATATCGGGCACAATTCCAGACTCCGGACTCGTACTGGGAATTTTTCGTTAGAAAAACTACATTTGTCCGACCTAGGATTTGAACCCAGGACCTCATGATCACAAAGCGATGTGCTTTGTCACCAGACCAACGAGGCAGCCTTTGCAGATTTTGTAATAAATCAGATATTATAATTGGGCACAATAAAAAAAAAAATTTTGTCTGTCTGTGTTAATATCCAGAACGGTGGAACCGATTTTAAAAAGACTTTTACTGGAAAATGGAGGAATTTTCAGAGATTATTCAAGACTACTTTTTAGCTCGGGAAATGCAATATTTCTGGGGATAGTTGATTTAATTTCTCCATATTAACACGGCTGAACAGATTTAATAGAAACTAAATATGAAGGTGTCTCAATCTTGGAATAATGCTTATACAATATATTCACTACAAGGTTCTCCCCGGATATCTAGCTGTTATTTCTTCATACTAAAATGACAGAATGGATCTTAATAACACTTTCATGGTGTTTTAGGTCTCGAAATAATAATCGAGATACTTTTTATCTCGGAAAGAATCACGGTTCTTGCGACATAGCTAGTATTTATTCTTATTGAAATAGCTAAACGAATTTACCTGAAACGTTATATGAAGGTGTTTTACATCGTAAACAAGTCGATTGGAATAAAATTTTATTAACATCCACCATTGATGAGGCAGTAGATACTTTTTACAAAAAACTTAATGAATGTTTTCTACTGTTTGTACCTCTTCGCACTTCTTCATCAAATAGTAAATATCCGGTATGGTATAGCCCTGTTTGAATTAAAATAATTTACGAGAAATCAAAATTACACAAATAATGAAAAAAAACATGGAATTCGACGTGATTACGATGAATTTTCTATTTTGAGAGCTCGGCAACAACGAGTGCATGACGATTGCTATAATAATTTTATACAGAATACAACTACACTAATTAGGAAGTCTCCTAAACATTTCTGGAAATATGTTAAGTCCAAAAGAGGCAGTTCAAATTATCCTAGGAAATTTACTCTGGGAAGTACACAGTATACTGATGGTCAGGCAATATGTTCTGCATTTAATGACTTTTTCGAAAGCGTGTTCTGTGTTCTAACAATACGGATAATAATATGGACGAAACATCCACTGAGTCCTCTTACACATGTAATGAAACATTATCTAGTATTACAGTTAATGAAGATATTGTCTGTAAGTTACTGTCTTCTTTAAATAAAAATAAAGGCCCGGGTTCCGACGGCATTCCTCCCATTTTTTTGGCATCATGCGCCAGTAGCTTATCTGTACCAATCACCATTTTATTTCGTCGTTTTCTAAAAGAATGTGTTTTTCCTTCTGTATGGAAGAAAGCTCAAATAATCCCGATACACAAAAAAGGGTCTCGTTCTGTTATTGAAAATTACCGCCCAATCTCAATTTTAAGTTAGTAAGATTTTTGAATAGCTCATCTATGCAAATATATATCCTTTAATCAGCCGAGGTATATCTAATATACAGCACGGTTTTCTCAAGGGACGGTCAACCATCTCAAACTTAATCTTATTTACCGATTATGTACTTAATAATATGGAGAACGGCGGCCAGGTTGACGTGATCTACACGGATTTCAAAAAAGCCACGTGATCCACACGGTTCGACCGTGTGGATCACGTGACCCTGTTTCGCAAACTGGAACATTTAGGAATACACGGAAATCTATTGAAATGGATTAAATCTTATTTAACAAATCGTTCTCAGATTGTGCTACTTGGGGGGTTCAGTTCTGATTGCATCTCCATTCCTTCTGGCGTCCCCCAGGGATCTGATCTGATCCCATCTGGGTCCTCTCTTCTACAACGCTTATATTTTTGACATTAACACCTGTTTCAACCACGCAAATCCCTTATTATATGCAGATGATAAAAAAATATATATGAAAGTCCGTTCCAACGCTGACTGTGAGTTAATACAGAACGATCTCAATAATCTATTCAAATATTATAAACGTAACAATATTGTAGTCAGTATTGTAAAATGTCAATGTATTAGTCTCACCCGTAGGAAACATCCTATTACCTATTCATATCATTTTAATAATGTTGTAATCGAGAGGGTCCAAGCTGTCAGAGACCTGGGAGTCCATTTTGATTCCAAGATACTTCTCTCTGAACATATTAATATTATTGTTGACAAAGCCTACCGTAACCTTGGCTTTGTTTTACGCACCTGTCAACCCTTTCGTTGTTTGTTAGCTATAAAAGCGGTGTTTTATGCTTACGTGAGAAGCATTCTGGAAAATGCCAGCCCTGTCTGGTCACCCTGTTATGATACCTACGTAAAACGAATTGAACGCATCCAAAAAAGAATTGTTAGGTTTATGAATTTCAAATCCAGAACTTCTATATCCTATTCTGAGAGCTGCAAAAAATATAATCTCTTAACTTTATGACACTCTTAAGTTATGCTGATGACATGGTGCTGCTGAGCGCCTCAGTGAGTGGATTATCTAAGCTGCTTGGCATTTGCGAAAAGTACGCTGACGATCACGGCTTGTTGTACAACGTGAGAAAAAGCGAGTGTATGGTCTTTCAGGCCCGAGGCAGATGTCTGGGTAATATACCGACCATCAAATTAAAAGGGTGTCCCCTAAATAGAGTCGACAAATTTAAATACCTAGGTCATGTGTTAACCTCGGACTTGAAAGACGATGTTGACATTGAAAAGGAACGTAGGGCGTTGTCTGTTCGTGCGAATATGATAGCCCGCAGATTCGCTCGCTGTTCGAGAGGAGTCAAAATAACCTTATTCAGGGCATTTTGCACTTCTTTCTACGCGAGCAGTCTGTGGGTCGCTTATTCGCGGGGACAGTACAGCGCCTTACGTGTCCAATATAACAATGCGTTCCGGGTGCTTTTGGGGCTGCCTCGCTTTTGTAGCGCTTCGGGAATGTTCGCCGAGGCGCACGTGGACTGCTTTTTTGCAACCATGCGCAAGCGGTGCGCGTCCTTGCTGCGCAGGGTGCGGGCCAGCCCCAACAGTATCCTTAACGCATTGGCGGAGAGGTTTGACTGTCAGTACTTGAACCACTGCAACATGGTTCATTTACTGACTAATGCATTGTATTAATAATAATAATAATAACATAACCATGGCAACCGCTGTCAACGACACGTCGTTTTGTGTAAATAAAAATTTTTTTGCGAAGAAATATAGAAAAGTATCCGTTTAGAAATTAAAAAAACAACGAAAAACAACACAGTTCAAGAGCAAAATTTTACAATGCGAACGTGGGTTCGCAAAATGTGGTATTGGAAGAAAATACATATAACATCTGTAAATGGCCGAGCCCAGCCGAAGAAACCCCGTGCGGCTGTGTCGGCAGCGGGATGCCCGGTCACCTAGCGCACGCCCAACACCTTTGCCCGGCTCGCCCGCCTCGCCCCAGCCTTCGGAGGATGAAGATTTTTTCACACCGCCGACATCTGGGGCCTCTAGCGACGATGCCGGGATATCGGCGACTCCACCTACATTAACATCTGCGAGGAGAGGACGCCCACCGCTGCCGGCACGCCCGGGACCAGCGGGACATTGTGCTCCGCCCACGGCCCCTGCTACTGGTGGTGTAGTGCGCCGCATGAGATGGACTCCGGAATTAAATCTGAGTGTCATGCGGGCTTACTATGGTGCTACAGAGGGAGGAACCATCCTCACCGCTTACCGTCCGAAATTGTTGTCTCTGTTTCAGGGGCTTCACCCGACTGTCGCCGTTACTGCGCAACGACTATCGGATCAAGTACGTGCCATCCAGCGGTGCAAGTTGTTGGATGACACAGTGCTTGAGCGACTGCGCCGCGAAGCACTTCCTGCTCGTACTGACTCCAACGTGCGAAGTGTTGAAGAACCTATCTCTTTAAATAACTTCGCACGATCGGAGGAGGTAAATAGCGAGCAGGTAAGTGTTAGTGACCAGCTACAGGAGCAGGTGAGGAGAGCTCTGGAGGATGCATTTGCGGAGTATCGGTCTGCACCGATTTCCCTAAGACCATGCCTACCCCGTTTGCCCATGCATAGACGTAACATTTCGCTTGTGAGTGCCCTAGACAATGTTTTAAAGCCACACTGGGAGACCAGTGTGGACTTATGTGATACCCATTCTATTTTGTACTGTGGAGCGGTGGCGGTGTGTCGGGTGGCAGGTGTAAGATTTCCTAATCTACATCGATCCACCCAACCCACAAATACTAAACCATTCTAGCAGTGCAGAATAGAGCGGCGTATAAATATGGCTAGGACACTCATAGCGAAATTGTTGTGCTTCCAGGCTGGAAACAACCGCCCGAGAGTTATGCGTTTCGTGACCCAAGCCTTTGCAGGCACAGGAGTGGCTCCTGTGGACTATGTGGCAGGGGTCGCGGAACGCATAGACTACTGGAAGCAAAAAGTTTATGCATGGGCGAAGAGGATTCGCAAGTATAAGGTGAGAGCAGATAGATACCACGTGAATCGCACCTTCCAGACGAATCAAAGGAGTGTATACCAGGCTTGGGAGCGCCCCCAAGAGAGAGTGACTGACGTGCACTTGCCAAATGCGGCCGTGATGGCCGAGTTTTGGCGTAAAATTTGGTCAGTGCCCGTCAGTCACTCCGAGGGCGAATGGTTTGATGTTGTTGGACGATCCTGTGGGCCCATTCAGGAAATGGAGCCCGTAGTCATAAGCCGTGAAGATCTGGCCTGTGCGGTTCGTGCGGCGCCGAACTGGAAAAGTCCGGGGCCGGATGGACTGCACGCATTCTGGCTAAAGAGGCTCCAGGGCTCACATTCTCGTCTAGCGACTCGATTCCAAGAAGCTCTTCAATTGGGATCGCTCCCTAGCTTTATGACATCGGGTGTCACTCACTTGATTTACAAATCTGGCAGCACTTCGGAACCTAAAAATTATAGACCGATTACATGTCTACCTACGGTCTATAAACTCCTTACATCCATTCTGAGAATAAAAATCAATAATCACCTGAAGGCACAGCATATTCTATCGCCTACTCAGAATGGTTGTAAGGGGGGGTCCCGGGGTACAAAGGATTTGCTCCTCATTGATATGGCCATTTGCCAACAGGTGCGACGATCCAGAAAGAATGTCTCCATGGCCTGGATTGACTATAAGAAGGCCTATGATTCGGTGCCTCATACATGGCTGGGGAGGGTGCTAGAGCTGTACAGAGTACACCCGGCGCTGTGCTCTTTCCTCGGTTCGTGTATGGGGCAGTGGAGCACAGTTCTTCGTCACCCAGGCTGTGGAGGCCTTTCTGGTTCGTCGGACTTGATAAAGATAAGCAGGGGTATCTTTCAGGGCGACAGTTTGAGTCCGTTGTGGTTCTGCTTAGCTTTGAATCCATTAAGTGCTATACTTAAGGATTCAAAGCTAGGTTACCATTTGCGGAGGGAGAGTGAGCCTATATCTCATCTACTGTACATGGATGACCTCAAGTTGTACGCTTCGAAGAAAACAGACCTGATGGAGTTGCTCAAAATAACCGGCAATTTTAGCAACGACATCGGAATGGAGTTTGGAGTAGACAAGTGTGCGGTCATCCATGTACAAAGAGGGAGAGTTGAAGATTCTTTTAATCTACAGCTCTCTGAAGATATATCCCTCAGGTCTCTCTCTGAAATGGATTCTTACAAGTATCTTGGTATGTCACAAGCCTTAAGTATAGCTGAACAGGATATGAAACAATCATTGAAAGATCGGTTCTTTGCCCGCCTGATAAAAGTGTTAAAAAGCCTTCTATCAGGTGGAAATAAGGCCCGAGCTTTCAATGGTTGGGTCATGCCTGTTCTTACATACTCTTTTGGCATACTAAGGTGAACTCAGTCTGAACTGGATGCCCTGGATGGAAAGGTCCGTCGATTGTTGACAGCGTATCGTATGCATCACCCGCGGTCATCTGTTATGAGGTTGTACATCCCGCGGAAGTGCGGTGGTCGTGGGTTTTTTAAACGCTAAGACTCTACACAACCGCGAGGTGTGCAATCTCAGACAGTACTTTTTGAGTGTATCCGTGGTGATGTATCGAGATGTTGCCGCAATCGATAGAGGCCTAACTCCGCTTTCCTTGGCAAACGAGAACTGGCGAAGGCCCCAGGTATTAAGTATTTCGGACCGCACAGCCATATGGAAGGGCAAGGGGCTACACGGACGGTTCTATCGGGCTCTTACAGGGCCTAATGTGGACCAGCTCGCTTCCGTGAACTGGCTACGCTTCAGCAACCTTTTTGGGGAAACTAAAGGGTTTGTCTTTGCAATTATGGACGAAGTTATCATGACGAACAACTACCGGAAGCACATCCTAAAGGACGGCACGGTTGACATTTGTCGGGCATGCCACCGTCCCGGTGAGTCTATTAGACATGTAGTTTCCGGTTGTTCTCGTCTTGCTAACGGAGAGTACTTGCACAGACACAACCAAGTGGCTAGAATTATCCATCAGCAACTTGCTCTTAAATATGGCCTTGTGGACTCTGAAGTACCGTACTACCAGTACCAGCCTCTTCCAGTTCTCGAAAGTGGTCATATCTGGCTCTACTGGGATCGATCTATTATCACGGACAGGACTATTGTAGCCAATAAACCTGATATCGTGATAATAGATCGATCGATGCGTCGTGTAATGCTAGTTGATGTCACCATTCCGCATGATGAGAACCTTGTGAAGGCCGAAAAAGAAAAATTATCTAAATATTTGGACCTGGCCCATGAGGTTACCGCCATGTGGAATGTTGATTCAACTATCATTATTCCGATGGTCGTTTCAGTCAACGGCCTTATAGCGAAGAGCTTCGATAAACACCTTGAGAAGCTCTCGCTAGGCAGTTGGGTGAAGGGCCTGATACAGAAGGCAGTAATGTTGGACACGGCACGCATTGTGAGGAGGTTCCTCTCTTTGGAGCCCTGACCACCGGTAGCTTGGGTCGTAGACCTTGCTGTCGGTGGAGCACATTTTTTTTATACAATATATATAAGAATATTTGTATTTTATATTTTTATATATATTTTATAAGAAATTATACTTAATAAATATATACATAATAATAATAATATTATGTAATGGATCTTGACATCTGAAATAAATAATAATAATAATAATTAACTTTAGACGACCGTCGTCGACTGCTAGATATGGGTTTGTTATTCGACATTATGCGTAGCCATCTAGACTGCGTTGATTTGGTACAACGTATCTCATTATATGTACCTACACGTCGTCTTAGACATACTCCATTATTTCATGTACCCTTCCATTCTACGAATTATGGCAAGAACGCTGTCCTTACTGGAATCGCAAAAACATACAATGATAAATTTCGTGATATTGATCTCTTTGCTGGATCAAAATCATTGTTTTAAAAAAAACATTATAGCAAACTTAGCTACTTAACTTCACGTATTAAATAAAATAAAATAAAAAAATGCTTGGTCACGCTGTATTTGGTTACGATAATTATACATGAAGAATACTTATACATTACGCTTTCCCTATATTTCTTATTACGTATCTATATGCTCGGCAACATGTTACTTATATCTTATTAAATAAACTTATACCTTATTAAAGAATACCCACAATTTTTTATCGCTCACTCATTTCGTTTATGCTTATTGTAAACCTATTTATTATGTTAAAATCTATGTAAGAGCATGTATTCTTATTTATAATATACATACCACTTCTCTAATAACTAATCCTAAGTCGCTTTGAGTGTTTGAAGTAATCTTATTTCTTTATTGCTTTGTAAGTACCCATGTTTTACTCACGAATACTTGATTGCTTTTGTGCACTTAAATTGTAAATCGTGGATAACTATTATTAGCGATGTTTATTTTGTACTTATAATTTTGTATATAATGTTTAAAGATGTTGTTATCCCAAATAAATAAAATTAAAAATAAAATAAAACAGAAAACTTTTTATCTCTAAACATAGCACGACTTCTGTGGAATGTCTATTATTTCTTCACACCTAACGGATTATAAAGAAACTTAATATGAAAGTGAAAGGACGAAACGAAGTAGAGTTAAAATTCAAAAGTGAAAGGACGTAGAACAACAACCATTCATAGTTTCACAAATTATATACAATATGAACTATAACATAAAAAAAACAGCAAAGAAATATCAATAAAAATGGTAGTAAAAACCGAGATATACGTATTTACAAAGAGTCAAATGGTTCCACGCCGCTGTCAGTTGGTAGCTAGAACAGAACGCAGATATCGGGGAAGACCTAGACTATCTTACCATGATTAAATAGACCATGTCTTATTCGAAGAGCAAGTCAACAGTCTCCGTAACCGGCGAGCGTGAATAAGACGAACTATGAGAGTGGAGAAAACCAGATAGGTCAGTAAGGCAAGAACCTGTTGGAACTCTGTACACTCTGCCTACTCCGCAAGGTATCTGACGTGGTGATATAGATTGGTAGATAGTATTAAAGTATCTTAAGTCGTTAAATAATAATATGAAAAATGTAACTTTGTTTACACACTAGATCATGCCGATATTATCCTGCATTATATGCATTTGGTGGGTTTAACCAGCCTGCATGAAGGTCCAAAGATATTAATCCTGTTTTGTCGAAAGAAAAACCTGGCAATCCATTGATTTCCCTCTTTCTCTGCATCAGCGACTGGAATCCTGGGGACCTGCTGAAATTGTTCTACAACAAAAATTTACTCATATATAAGTCGACTTTATAAATACTTTTGGAAAACAAAGACGACTTGGTTTGGTAGTTGGATATTGATTTGGGATTTTGAAATAACGAAGATATCCTATAGACATACAAGCACAATAAATAAAAAAATTGTCTGTATTATTATCCAGAACGATGGAACTTATTTTAAATACACTATCATTGGAAAATGTAGGATTTCTCACAGACTGTTGGCTACGTTTTACCTTGGGAAATGCAAGATTTCAGGGGATAGTTGTTTTTATTTCTCCATATTAACACGGCTGAACGGATTAAAAATAAACTTAATATGGAGGTGTCTCTTAAGTCTTGGAAAATTATTATTTCAAAAAGTCCTACCTATTTATGTCAAATTACAAAATAAACGCGTGCGAAGCCGCGGGAAACAGCTAGTAAAACAATACAAGTTTGTATTCATGTAGACTAAAAAGTACTTATGAATAACCATGAAAGAACTAAAAAAGTACTACTGAATAATCAAGAAATAACTGTTTAGTAATTATGTACTTAAGACTCTACCGGATAGTTCGGAATGTCAGTCCTATGAAGAAGAGCAGAAATCTCCAAGGCTTCTCTTTTTTAAATCACAGGTTTACAATTCTTTTCCTATACAGTGTCATCACACTGAATACAAAAATAATTGTAAGCTCGGGTACTCTTCATTCGGCAGATTTCTTCCGTCGTCCAACGCATCTCTATCCTTCATTCCTTTACTCTTAAAGTCTTACTTCAACCGAAGTGAATACTAATATCTTACTTCCCACGACACGGTCACTGTACACTAATATCGTCTCGCAGCTACCGCTTAGTTCACTCATTTAATTAAATCACCTAATGTCACAGTGCATCGGACAAAGGACAATGGAGGTCGGAGCGACGAGAAATCTCTGTATTTTCTGATAGTCATAAAATATGGTATAGAAGGAAAATAGTCGACAAAATTTGTAGATTCATAAAGCTGAAATTTGTGAGCATTCATGTTTCATAATATTGTTTATTTATTGATAACATACCTTCAAATCATTATGATATATCTCGTTGATTTGATTCATACATCGCTGGTCAATTGAAATAGTGACACAACTAAAAAACAATAATTGGAGAAATCAAATCTTTTCAAACAAAGTCATGAAGTTAGAGTGCTAATTCAACTAATTAACTATATGAGTTATGTCGCTATTACATTCGGTGAAGTATAGAAATATCGAATTTTTGCCCCGCATAGTGTAGAATACGTGGTAGTGGAATACCGTTCCTAATATCATCGATTATCACAATTAATCATTTGATTCAAGAAAAAATAACTAATTCATTTAAAAGTAGTTTCACAATTCACATCTGCCACCATTTTTTATCTCCTATTTAGTTTAATATCATTTAAAAAATCGAATTTCAACATGTTAGTCCCGATATTTACAGCATGATTGCTGTAAATATCGGGACTAACATGTTGAAATTCGGTTTAGCTAATTACAATTATTACACAATCAAATTACAATATTACATGTTTTTAAATACAGAACTACCAAAATTAATACACTCTATAGTTTGAGTCTCAAAGTAAGGTGCCTCAGTCTATGCTGTGAGGTTTAAATGAATTTATGACTCAGACGTACAGCTTATAACATTTAAGGTTTAACAGTCTCTTAACTATATAAAGTTTTGGAATTTCAGTAACAAGTGTTGTGTTTTAACTCGGAGACGAACTATC
This sequence comes from Phalera bucephala, assembly GCA_905147815.2. Classification (NCBI taxonomy): domain Eukaryota; kingdom Metazoa; phylum Arthropoda; class Insecta; order Lepidoptera; family Notodontidae; genus Phalera; species Phalera bucephala. Next base: position 6,577,667 of record LR990619.1, on the reverse strand, counting down.
TCGTCTAGATTGGGAGCTCGGAGGCAAACGTTCGCAAGTCTCTGTAAACACTCATTACATACCCTTGTCTTGTTTGAAGTTTTAATACGATATAATCTTACACAGTGCTCTCACCAGTTACTCTGTGTTAGCTTTTATTCTTATTTAAGCGAAGAGCGAACGAGCTGGGAAGTACTTTCGTAGTTTGGAAATATAGTGTTTATTTTAAACACCGTCCCGCTTATAATCCTCAAGCGGAGGTGGCATAGGTGTAGTGTGTGCTAATGACAGAAGATCCCATTGTAGGTATAGTTTTGTTTTTCTTTGTTAAATAAGTTTTATGTTTTTCTTGTACCGTTACCCCACACTAAGGATTAAGTTCTATGTTGTGGGTGTGTTTGTAAATACAAATTTTATATGCACGAACAAACAAGCCGAAACAAGATCTGTACTTCGCACATTAACTTGTCCCATGTTATGTGTCCCATCGAGTGAGTCAAGTGTCCTACGGTCAAACCAAAATACAGCAGAATATACTAATTAAAGAAATTAGTAGATGGAACTATTGTTAAAACTCTGTACTATCTACCGACCCCGCGAGGCATCTGAAATGATGATAATTATAGATATATACGTAATCATTATTATAAAAGGTAAATAGAGTTTGCCAGAATTAGTAGTAAAAATAAGTATACCAAATGTTCCTTCTACCTAGTGTAAGGTTCGGTGTATGCAATAAAAAGATGTCCAAGTTAACTTCACAAGTGGTAGCTCGACCGAATTATGATGAGATTAACAAGGATTCCGTGCCTGCCTTGTATCCTGGTGTACCTTGCTATTATTGAGGCTAGCTCGCTCAACAGTGCATCTCGGGCTACTGTTGATAGCGATTGCTATTTCTCTACTCCCCATGTACTATCTTTGTTATTACATTCCATCAACATATAAAATACCTATCAGTGCCTTACAATAATCTCAACCCTATTGAATTCTATGGCGCTTATAAGGATATCAAAAAAATTACTTAGGTGATCAGGCTAAGCTTTCGTTGATACCTTATAGGCTTATTATCCATAAGAATCCCCATCAAAATGTATATGCATTCTCAAAATCTATCTTTGCCACCTCTTAAGATAATCTTTTCACTATTCAATATCTCCTAAATATATCTCTTTCCAGTCACATTTTTATTCAAACTATTCATGTCATTCCAATTTAAACTACCTACTTCAACCAAACTACCTAAACCAGCAAATCCAACATTATACCAAAACCTGACCTACTATACCAAATCCTAAACCTATCAACCATCTACTCTTATAGTAGACAAACCTTCCGACTATATATAAGTAACATTATTTATTACGTCATTACATAATTATTGCTATACATGGTCCTTTTACTTGAAAAGTACATTCAGAGAAACTACCACATAATACTCAGTACTTTTCCGACATAATTATTTAATTGTAATTGAAATAAGTAAAAAAAATATATCTAAGTTTAATATTTCGTTATAATTGCAACTAGTTTTAAAATACATGAAACTTGAGTATGCATTCCAATCCTGTTATGGTTATCTTCAAATAAACAAACCTACCTCATGAAATTGACCACACACGATTATTGTAACATGCCTTAAATGGAATGGAATGTTTGAACGTCTCAATTTCTTTTACTTCGCACCAAGTGAGACACCCGTATCAACTAACGAATGACCTAAGTAATTATTTACAGATAACTGCATTGTATAATAAAAATCAAACATGGAAATGTTCATTACTATATTTACGAAAAAAATTTGACTCGAAATTTCAGGTCTTTATGATAGTGTTGTATGTTTAACTGGAAAACAAAGGGCTTTGAGGCATAATTAATTTTTCCTCGAAAAGCATGTTAATATATTATAGACATCTGAATTATTATAAACGTATCTACTAGTAATGCGACTTTAAAGACTGGATTCAATTGTGACGTTGAGTAACGTTTTCGAATTGGAAACTTCTAAGCTGGGCCTATAGTCAAGTTGACAATCTACAGTCGTTAACGCTAATAGAAAAATGTATATAAGCGGAAAAATGTATGGGATTGACATTTTGCAACGAAAAGTCACGTGGTCAAAACAATGAGCTATCGATTGCGACAAGAGAATAGAAACAAAACATTTGCAACTTGTCTAGGCCCTCTGTACACTGAACAAAAAAGACTTAAGTTTATATAATTACAAACACAAAAAATATGCAAGTTTTTATACCACTGATCAATTAGATTACTAAAAATTCTGTACCAACCGCTAAATGTATTTTTTTTTTCGTGTAATGATCATTTCTATTATACTTAATTAGTACCGAATACTCGCATTACTCTTCAGGTGTATTTATAACAAAATAGCTCATAGCTTATAAGACCTTGCCTAATTCTGACCGCAATTTTTTTTTTCTGTTTACATATTTCAAACGTTTTAAAATGTTTGTAAGTCATACAATTTACCAACAATATTGGACATGTCTAAATGGCTGAAATAGAAGATCCGCATCTGAATAGCTCAAATCGTAAACTAACGCTTAAGAATAGCTTAAAGAGAAAGTAGTACATAGAACAAATAGTAATGATATACAAGAAATAGCAGCACTCAGATCTTCTTATAAGAATTCATCAAGTAATTATTGTGTGCCTGTAGGTAGCGACAATGAATAAAATAAGCGACAGTTATATAATTTTTCCATATTATATTAGCTATATGAGATAACGTATATATCGACTCGCCAAAATAAAACAAATACTTGTAATTTGACACGTATGGTAAAATCAATTAAGCGAGAAAAGTGTCGTGGAATGAAAATATTACAATCAAAAGTATGCGAAAGAACTTTCCTTGGTAACTGTAACTGCTAATGGACATTCTGAGTGAAGGATGATTATATTTCTTCTTAAAAAAACTGTAATAAACTAAATGTTTATACATGTCACGCCTTGATAAACTAATGGAAATCACAACCGGGAAGATCGTGCTCTTTGCATATCATGCCAAGGTTGCATCTGTATACTAAATTTTGGCATATTATTATGGGTAATCTACAATAATTTTCACATAATTGCCTCTTAGACATTTTGCAGAATCTTACCGAAGAACATAAAATTCAAACACTGCCCCATTTGTAGTATGCCCCAATATTTTGTTAATGAAAGCAAGTAAATAACTAAAATAATACTCGCAAAATTATTGCTATAGGTGCAATAACGTTCCGAAAACTCTCAAAGTAAAATGTTATTGTTACACAGTGCAATTTTATACACCTCCATGGATTACTAAATGTGAAAGGATCAGTAGTTCCATTAGAATTAATAAAAAAAAAATTTGATACTCTGAATTCTTTAAATTTATATCTTGATATTTGATTGGACATGGCATTTTGAGTTTATGCTGAGATGTTTATAGCAGTATTATGACAAAACTTGAAAAACATAATCCAATTCGTTACGATTATTCTTTTTTTTTTTTTATTAAATATAATACATTATGTAATAGTAAAATAAAAGATAATTTTGCATAACTATTATGTTAACCTTGCGGAATATTGTGTTGATTGCAAGTAAGTAATATAGATATAATATTCCTGTAATCGAAAGTAATTAATTCCATGATTTCTTTACAAAAAATACGACATACCTGTTACGCTATCATCCTTATAAGCATAAAACAGTACCCTTTTTTGTAACACAGAAAACATGTGTAGATTATAAGCAAAATAACACTAAGAAAAGGGCATCCACATCTTGCTCTTTTCGAAATTTGAATAAACAAAATGCAAAATAAAACATGCAATTTTCCTTTCACACCGAGTAGTTTTACCTCATCAAAATCGAAAGCCTTACATTAAATTTCATTTGAACCATACCATGGATTATTAATAAGGATTATTTTTCTGAATCGAATACAACACAAGCATTTTTGTAATTCGTTGGTACTTAACATTTTTCTAACCATATTATAAAATTCAAGATACACATTTATAAAATCGGCAAAATCGATCAATAATTAAAAAAAATATGTTGCGCTTTCATAGATGCGTTAAATGGCTTAACTGCTCAAAATATAACTACAATACTCCATGTTATATATTATACCTACCTAAACATACTACGGCTATATTTCCACTAATCACTATTTCCTCTACACTACACTTAGCACTCCGGGTCCACACAAAGATCGTCCGGGACTTCCACTACTAGCGCCGGAACCAACTGCCTGATGCTGGCACCACATTGCTTGCATTTCCTGATCATCGGCATCAAAATCGCCTTTTTCTTTTAAACTGTAATTCTTCTGTGAGCTACAATACCTCTAGACCCTGAGCGGGAGGGAGGGTCGGTCCATCTCGCGTGACTTTTGTCCGCATGTCTTCTCTTTTGCGGAAAATCTTGAACATTCTTCATACGTTTCGTCTTTTTTTTATATTCATTTTTCTTTATTTTATTACGCTTTACACAACGGTACAAATACATCAATAAGTCCTTTTAAAGCAATGGAATTTGCACTCCGCGGTCGCTACCCGACACCTTAAGACGCCCGCGTCGGCGGCGCGTGCCTGGCATGGTCGCCATGTAAGGTTCGGTGTATGCAATAAAAAGATGTTTACTGTTCAGTGCATAAGTTTATTCTAAGTCCTATAGTATGGGTGGCAACAGTATTTATATTGACCCTAGCTACTACACTACACTAGTCTACCAAAACCTTCAAAACACAGCTCGTAATGGGTCCACCGTAGTGACAAATTGTTCAATATAAATCTGCTTCCTCTTTATTTTAACTATATCCATAAAAATAAGGAGCGCCTAACGGATAGTAGAATACCTTATATCCAGGAAGAACAAATCTCGGCTCACGTGTAATTTTTATTTTTGCCACAAACGAAACCGACATGCATTTCCCACTATCGGAAAGTAGGATATCTGCTCACATTTACATCTCCTCCACACCTCCGCCGGTAAAATGTATTGTTTATGTTGAAATTTCCTTTACAAGATAGGTACTATTGCCGGAGTCTTTGTTTGCAAGTAGAAACCAAACATCTTTCCTATAACCCATTGCAGTGTCCGGTGTGTCCGGATCATCATCATCATCAGCCCAAATCAGTCCACTGCTGGACATAGGCCTCGTCCAATGTGCGCCACAGACCCCGATCCTCGGCTTTATGCATCCAGTTCCTGCCGGCTATCCAACGTATGTCGTCACTCCATCTCGCGGGGGGGCGTCCCACACTGCGCTTGCCAGTTCGTAGTCTCCACTCCAAAACGCGTCTGCTCAAACGGTTGTCCGTTCTGCGGCAAATGTGACCAGCCCATTACCACTTTAGCTTGCTGATTTTCAGAGCCATGTCGGTGACTTTGGTTATATGCCTGATAGTCTCATTTCTGATTCTATCTAGCATAGAAACTCCAAGCATAGCTCTCTCCATAGCTCGCTGAGCGACTCTTAGCTTACGGACCAGTCCCATCGTGAGAGTCCAAGTCTCAGCTCCATAGGTCATGATCGGCAAGACGCACTGGTCGAAGACTTTCGTCTTTAGATTTTGCGGGATGGGTGACGAGAAGACATGACGGAGCTTTTGGTTCTGGGGCAAATCATGTATGGGCGCAGAACAATGTCCTTTGGGAACATGTAGGTAAACACAACATCTAATATTCATAAGAAGTCAGAAAAAGCAATAAATGACTGATTTATTATCGAATGCCTAAAGTCTTGAAAACGCGATAAGTTGTCCCATATTTGATTGTGACTGGCATACAAGGTTTCTCGAATAAGAGAGCTCATATAACGTCACCAATAATTTAGAGACTATTGGTAAGAATAAGTCTATTCTAATCCTTCGAATGCTGATAAGAACTTAGCATCTAAAAGTTTTGCTTTCTAGCTGGTAACATAATACCTAGTAAATCCAGATAATATTTTTGTTCTGAGTCCGGCCATTTTGGGGAATCCGTTCGTGAAGGTATGGATATATAATCCGATTAAATCTAGTTACCTTTTGCATAATATTAATTACGCAGGCTGATGCAGGCAAAATTTGTGCACATGGTGGTTTAAAGATCCTAAAACATCGTGTCATCGTGGTGTGACGTAACATACCATCGCACCTGCTGGTCTACCCCTTGTGCCCGACCACCTGTACAAGGGAAGAGCTGAGCGTAGCTACGGATAGCGCAATTAAGATTGCCACTAACTTAGCGGGGAAAATATGGACCAATAACACGAAAAGAAGAAGCAAAACCTCCTCCACATGACTAAGGCCTTTACCAAAAATCACCCGTAAACACAAGAATCACTTGCAACGTTCATTCAGCCTTGTAGGAGAAACCAAATTATTTAGCATTATTGATAAAAACCTAATGAACACGTATAGTAAGGAACTTATACACCTAGTATTCGTTGCTAACTAACTACATGTCCTAAACAGGCCTACGTGTGAATACTAAAACAGCTGAGGATTGAACTTTAAGGCCGAAGTTAATTTGTGTAAAATATCTGAATGTTATGTACACCTGACGCTCGACACAAGTTAACCTGCAATTGATAAATTAATCTAAAGTAATAACCGACCGAAGGAACGACAGAACAAATGAAACAAGAGTATTCAATAGACTACTTAGGTACTAAACGTATTCCTTCGAAGATAGTAGACATCTTCTTGAGCTTTATAAATCCAAAAAATCAAAAAACTAAAAACAAAGCCAAACGATTAACTCCCAAAAAGTAGTTTCATTACAATTTAACACTATAACCAATTAGCAGAATATACTCGGGGTCAATAGAGTCCCTCATTAGCGAATAATAGGAGTCGCTTGGACGCTGATGCAAGGAAAATGGTCGCCATCACCGGCCGGTCGTTAGGCGCTATCGCTGTTAACTCGCTCTTTCTTCCGCAACCGGAATAAAGTAAGCAATCTTAGACTACAAATACCTACTCAAATCAATTCATTATTTTATGCAAACTCTGTTGGTGCCCTCAGATCATCAATCAATATTGAAGAAATTGTTAATTTAACGGTACGGTAAAATTATTGAACGGAGAATGCGCGCGAAGTCCGATGGAATGTTGTGCGAGGCACAAGGGGGTTTCAGGTCTGGAAGAGGATGTTCGGATCAAGTCTTCTCACTCCGCAACATCGTAGAGAAGCATCTGGCAGTGGACCGGAAGGTTTTCTGCGGTTTTGTAGATCTGGAGAAGGCATTTGACAGAGTTGTGCGAAAGAGACTTTGGGACATTTTGCCAGAGTATGGTATAGATGGCACTCTGTTGCGAGCCGTCCAGTCCACTTATGTGGACTGCAAGGCATGCGTACGGGTGGGTGGTAACAGGTCACCCTGGTTTGACGTTAAAATCGGCGTCAAGCAGGGTTGCGTGTTGTCCGCTAGACTGTTTATAGTATATCTGGACAAAAGTCTTCAAAGACTGAAAGCGATGAATGAAGGTGTACAAATGGGTGACTTAGTGGTAAACCATCTACTTTATGCAGATGACGCGGTTTTAATAGCGCCAACAGCCACTGATCTGCAAATACTAGTCACAGTTATGAAAGACGACTGCATGATCAATGGCTTACACTTGAATGTGAAGAAAACCAAGATTATGGTTTTTGAAAGGGAAGAAACCAGAACGAATGTAAGGATTGTGGTTGGTAACGATGTGCTGGAGCAAGTGAATGAGTTTGTATATCTTGGATGCGCCTTCAGTAAGGATGGGAAATACACCGCTGACATAGAGAGAAGAGTGAGTGCAGGGAACAGAGTGAATGGTGCGATGGGAAAGCTACTCGGGAGCCGGCACTTAAGCCCTAAGGCGCAGCTGGCCATACATAACAGAGTTCTTGTCCCAACGCTGTTATATGGTAGCGAGAGCTGGGTATGTAAGAAGGAGAATGAAAGTAGGATAAATGCGGTAGAAATGCGAGCTCTGCGGAAGATGTGCGGAGTGAAGCTGACCGACCGCATTAGCAACAGCATAGTAAGACAGCGAGTAGGTATGAAAGATAGTATCGGTGTAAAGATGAGAAAGGGCATGCTCCGTTGGTTCGGGCATATAGAAAGAATGCCAGAGGAAAGAATGACAAAACAGATATACAATGTGAAAGTGGAAGGATGCAGGTACCGGGGAAGACCTAGACTATCTTACCACGACCAAATAAACCGAGTCTTATCTGATGGAAAAGTCAAGAGGCTCCGTAACCGGCGAGCGTGTATGAGACGAACTATGAGAGTCGAGGAAGCCAGAGAGGTATGTAAGAAAAGAACCTGTTGGAACTTTGTACTCTCTGCCTACCCCGCAAGGGATCTGGCGTGAGGTTATAGATAGATAGATAGAAAGAAAACTGAACATAAAAAATACGAAACATATGAATAATGTTCAAGAGTTTCCAACAGAAGACATGCGGACAAAAGTGTATAAGCGGAGGGGTCATGCGAGATGAACTCCCTCCTGCTCAGAGTCACGTGTGTCACATACACGGTATTGTGGCTAACCGAAGAATTTCGGTTTTAAAGAAAAAGGCGATTCTGATGCCGATGATTAGGAAATGCAAGCGATGGGGTGCCAGCATCAGGCAGTTGGTTTCGCGACTAGTAGTGAAAGTCCCGGACCATCTTTGTGTGGACCCGGAGTGCTAAGTGTAGTGTAGAGAAAATAGTGATTAGTGGAAATATAGTCGTAGTATGTTTAGGTAGGTATAATATATAACATGGAGTATTGTAGTTATATTTTAGGCATTTAGGCCATTAAACGCAACTATGTAACGCAACATATTTTTTTTTAAATTATTGATTGATTTTGCCGATTTTATAAATGTGTATCTTGAATTTTATAATATGCTTAGAAAAATCTTAAGTACCAACGAATTACAAAAATGCTGGTGTTGTATTCGATTCAGAAATTAATCCTTATTAATAATCCATGGTATGGTTCAAATGCAATTTAATGTAAGGCTTTCGATTTTGATGAGGTAAAACTACTCGGTGTGAAAGGAAAATTGCATGTTTTGTTTTGCATTTCGATTATTCAAATTTCAAAAAGAGCAAGATGTGGATGCCCTTTTCTTAGTGTTATTTTGCTAATAATCTACACACTTTTCTGCGTTACAACAAAAAGGTATTCTTTAATGCTTATAAGGGCGATAGTGTGACAAGTATGTCGTATGTTTGGAAAAGAAATCATGGAATTAATTACTTTTGATTGCAGAAATAATATGTTTATTTAACTTACTTGCAATCAACACAATGTTCCAGGAGGTTAACATGATAGGTATGCACAATTATTTTTAACCATTTTTATTACATAAAGTATTTTACTTTAATAAAAAAAAGAATAATCGTAACGAATTGGATTATGCTTTTCAAGTTTTGTCATAATACTGCTACAAACATCTCAGCATAAACTCAAATTGTCAAATACAAGTACAACAACACTCATGTACAATCAAATAACAAGATATAAATTTAAAGAATTCAGAGTATCTAATTCTTGCAATTTTTTTTTATTAATTTCAATGGAACTACTGATCCTTTCACATTTGGTAATCCATGTAGGTGTATAAAATCGCACTGTGTAACATTGACATGATATGCAGTTTCGCTGTGAGAGTTTTTGGAACTATAGGTATAATAATTATGCAAGTATTGTTTTAGTTATTTACTAGCTTTAATTAACAAAATATTTCAAATTATAAAGGTTAACACATGTAATGTTACAGGATAATGTTTGAATTTTATGTTCTTCGATAAGATACTGCAAAATTTCTAAGAGACAATTATGTGAAAATAATTGTAGTTTTCCCATAATATTATGCCAAAATTTTGTTTACAGATACAACCTTAACATGATATGTAAAAAGGACGATCTTTCCGGTTGTGATTTCTATTAGTCCAGCAAAGCGTGACATAAATAAACATTTAGTTTATTACAGATTGTTTTTAAGAAGAAATATAAGTATCCTTCACTCAGAATGTCCATTAGCAGTTACAGTTACCAAGGAAAGTTCTTTCGCATACTTTTGATTGTAATATTTTCATTCCATGACACTTTTTCTCGCTTATTTTTTTTTACCATACGCGTCAAATTACTGCAAAGTTTTTTTTTTGGCTAGTCAACTTATACGTTCTTTCATACAGCTAATATAATATGGAAAGTTATATAACTGTCGCTACTTTTATTTATTTGTCGCTACCTACAGGCACACAATAATTTTTGAAGTAGATCTTATATGAAGACCAATGTCCTGTTATTTCTCGTATTTCATTACTATTTGTTCTATGTACTACTTTTCTCTTTAAGCTATTCTAAAGCGTTAGTTTACGATTTGAGCTATTCAAATGCGGATCTTATATTTCAGCCATTTAGACATGCCCAATATAATCGTATAACTTACAAACATTTTAAAAAGTTTGAAATAATTTGTAAAAAAAAAAATTGCGGTCAGAAATAGGCAAGGTCTTATAAGTTATCAGCTATTTTGTTTTTAATACACCTAAAGAGTAATGCGAGTAATCAGTACTAATTCAGTATAATGGAAATCCGTACACAATAAAAAAATACATTTAGCGTTTGGTACAGAATTTTTAGTAATCTAATTGATCAGTGGTATAAAAACTTGCATATTTTTTGTGTTTTTAATTATATAAACTTAAGTCTTTTTTTGTTTAGGCTACAGCTTAGAAATTTCCAATTCGAGAACGTTACTCAACGTCACAATTGAATCTATTCTTTAAAGTCGCATTACTAGTAGGTACGTTTATGATAATTCAGATGTCTATAATATATTTACATGCTTTTCGAGGAAAAATCAATTATGCCTCAAAGCCCTTTGTGTTTCAATTAAACATACAACACTATCATAAAGACCTGAACTTTCGAGACAAATTTAGTTCGTAAATATAGCAATGAACATTACCATGTTTGATTTTTATTATACAATGCAGTTATCTGTAAATAATTACTTAGGTCATTCGTTAGTTGATACGAAGTGTCTCACTTGGTGCAAAGTAAAAGAAATTGAGACGTTTAAACATTCCATTCCATTTAAGGCACGTTACAATAATTGTGTGTGGTCAATTTCATTAGGTAGGTTTGTTTATTTGAAGATAACCATAACAGGATTGGAATGCATACACAAGTTTCATGTTTTTAAAACTAGTTGCAATTATGACGAAACATTAAACTTAGATATTATTTTTACTTATTTAAATTACAATTAAATCATTATGTCGGTAAAGTACTGAGTATTATGTGATACTTTCTCTGAATGTACTTCTCAGGTAAAAGGACCATAGGATGTATAGCAACAATTATTATACGCGACTTTTTCCCGATCTGAGTCGATATATAACCATTCGAGATAATGAATGATGTTATGACGTAATGAATAATGTTACTAATATGTAATCAGAATATTTGTCTGCTATAAGAGTAGATAGTTGATAGGTTTTGGATTTGGTATTGTAGGTAAGGTGTTGGTATAATGTCGGATTTGCTGGTTTAGGTAGTTTGGTTGAAGTAGGGAGTTTGAATTGGAATGACATGAATAGTTTGAATAAAAATGTGACTGGGAAGGAATGGATTTAGGAGATATGGAATAGTGGAAACGTTATCTTAAGAGGTGGCAAAGATAGGGTTTAGAATGCATATTTATTTTTATAAGAATTATAATAGATAATAAGCCGATAAGGTATCAACGAAACCTTAGCCTGATCACCTAACTCATTTTTTGATATCCTTAGAAGCGCCATAGAATTCAATTGGATTGAGATTATTGTAAGGAACTGGTAGGTATTTTATACATTGATGGAATTTGATAATAATAATATATGGGGAGTAGGGAAATAGCAATCGCTATAAACAGTAGCCCGAGAGGCACTGTTGAGCGAGCTAGCCCCAATGATAGCAAGGTACACCAGGATACAAGGCAGGCACGGAATCCTTGTTAATCTGATCATAATTCGGTCGAGCTACCACTTGTGAAGTTAACTTGGGAACAAGGTATGATAAAAAAAAGGATGTGTTAAATGAACTTCCTGAATTAGTAAAAATAATTGTTTGTTTTATAAGGAATGTGCGCACAATAATGTAATAAATATTTCCTTGTATCCTGCATAGTTAAATGAATAAAAATAAATAAAAGGTAGGCCTACCAATAAAATAAAATGTGTACCAATAAAATAAAATGTGTACAAGATTTTACTTGTTTCAAGTAAAATCTTGTAAAGAAAGGTGTTAAACCCTCCATACACACAAAACACAAACTTTATTTGCACAAATACCTGTAGATCACTCAAATATTAGTTCCGTGCTACAGACCACCTATCCTAGACGCGGAATCGACTGACGCCCTTGCACGCCTAGTTCATGCAGTTCATCTTCTAAATATGTCAATTTATATGAGATCCTCAAAATCCTTAATAAAAAAAGAAATAAATAAAAAAAAAACAAGTCCACTGAGTTTCTCGCCGGATCTAAGTAGACTTGCCGTTTCGATCCAGTGGTATGTTAGTAGGTGGAATAGATTGAAAAAAAATGTAAATTTCTCAACTTGTAAGGGCCCTCGTAGAGTTTATACAAAACAATTGTTTTGAGTATGAGATTGAATTCGTTTATTGACAACAACTTGCGTTTCAATGCAGTCATTTGACAAAAATTGTGTCTGTAGTCCGTGTCCCGTCCATAAATCGGACACACTCGGCAGCAGCCATCTGTTTGACTGTTGCTCTAATAGAGCTGCAAACTGTGCCTAAACCACCAAATGTTTCCAGGACAGATAACTATATTGCACCGAAACATTACATACACGGCGTATTTCCCGCCGTGTCAAGAATACATTTCGCTTTGGGGTAGATTTTTTGTTTTATAAATACCATAGCATTGCAACAGCGAGCTCGTTTAAAACGGAGCGCTGCTAGAAACAAGTCTCATGCCCATAAAGATACGCATTGATTTACGTAAGTGCACATCTGCCAAATTGAATACCAGATTGCGCACACACTCGTCAAATACTTGATTTGTCAAATTAGAGATTGATCAAAACCTGAAATGGTCAATATTCGAATTATCGATCTCGATCACTCGATTACTCGATCCAATGGGTGGAGCAGCTTAACCTCTTAACCACTGTACCAATCCATCTATCTACTATTTATATATAAGTTTTACATGCTTTGTCACACCGTATAGGCTACCTACATTGAATAGAAAACCAGCTGATCCAAAAAGCTGTGGTAAATATGTAGTTCAAGGGACCATGTGAAGCCGGCATTGGTAGCCGGGCCCGCTCCGTTATCTTTTGTATTGTGCGATACAACAGAAGCCCGACAGACTGTCCCCTGCAGGCGTATTGGGAGCATAAAATATTTTGTTTAAGTTCAGGTGTTTTTTACTATTTCCTTGAAAAGGTGATCAGAGGCAATTGCGTCCATGCCCTTGCTCCACGTGCATTAACGTTAGTGTTAACCCTGCGTTAATATGTGCTTTAAACAAATCTCTAGAAATAACACATTGCCGCGTCTCAATTAACGAACTACTGAACTCTTATCTACTTCAGACCGCGACTAAGAATTTTTCGATAGAAAAAGCACACAGTGTCTGATCCAAGATTTGAAACCAAGACACCGTGATTACCATTCGCATTATGCACCACGTACGCCTTTATCCCAATAAGGTAGGCAGAGACTACTGGAGGCTTAGCATGCAAAGACTGACGTAAGCGTAACGCTAACGAGTTGATATTGTTACAATCACAAGGATCAGCCATATGGAATACATAATAGCTTTTAATTATTTTCATTTCGATTAATGTAGTATCATTGATTTGTTTTGCCTCATAATTTATAGTCGATTATGTAATATTTTGATTTTAGTTTATATTTAATTTATAATATAATGTTAGCAGCACTTATTTCAAATTATATAAATGACGAGTAACGGATATTTTGCTTTGTTCTTGGCTGGAACAGCGAATTTAGAACATTTTGACTCGCAGCTGCTCCGCTAAACCCACGAGAAAATAACCACTCATTATCTTTGTAATAATACGTCATTCTTGGCACACTGCACGTTTACTTCGTAAACTGGAACGTGACAGCACACCTACTCGCTTGAGTCACACCGACGTTGATCTCTTCGTGCTTAGCCCTCAGTTTGCTACATACTACGATTCTCAGAAAGCTCTTATGTAAGGGCTTTTTTATATAACTAGAGCATAAAGATGTGTAAAAAATGGCAAAAAGGATCCGCCGTACATGAAACAACATGGCGGATCAGCATATATTTGGAGTGTTACAAGCTGGTAAAATAGTATCGTATCTCTGGTTTTGTTATATTAGTTATTTATGAAATGGGTACAGGGACTCGACCTATATAGGTAGTTTATGACTCTCTATTCCCATAATTCCCACAAAAAAGCCCGCATTTCATATTAAATATGATAAAAAAACTGTCACGCCTATAGTAGCCAAGCGGGGTGGCAGAGGTGTACTGTACACCCACTTTTCGCCAACGACGTTAGGTCCCAAGTAAGAGGGGAGAGCCTACTCCCATATACCGGACACAATTCCAGACTACGGACTGATACTGGAAATTTTTCGATGGATGAAGTCTGTTAAATATTACAATTGGTGGACCTAGAATTTGAAGCCAAGGACCTCGTGATCGCAAAGCGCATCATTCGTTACTAGACCAGCGACGAAGTCTATTTATAATATTCGTAAAAGATAACACTGCCACGTTGGTCTATTGGTGTAAAGCGCGGTAGGCGATCACGAGGTCCTAGCTTCGAATCCTAACCGGATTCTGGTCAGTCCGGAGTCTGGTCAGGAATTGTGCTTGCCACACAGGAAGCTTCGTCAGCGATGAATAAGTGTCCATAGTACACTTCTGCTATCTCTGCTTCGGGGATATAGGCGTGATTGTGTTTATAAAGTCACTATGAAGAGTCACTCTTTACGTACCTAATACATTTTACCACACTCAAAACTATACAAAAATAGCTGGTTTCTAATTTTAAATCAGGCACATACAATCAAAAATAATTGTATAAAAAGTAAAACTTAAATTAAACAAAAATCGACTTGAATAAATCATATATAGGAATACTCTCAATCAAATCACCTTTCAAACAAAAAATAAAATCATTTCATGTGTGGGAGCTACTAAACTACAGACGTTGAATACACTTTAAACTTATAAAACCCCTCTTTTTGCGTTTGGTATTAAATATTCGAATTAACAGATACAAATGGACGTAAAACGCTTTATATCACTTTTTATCGCCCTTGTTTAAATTATTCCGGCTAAAGACTATTAGGGATAATTGATTTTTAGAGAAAATCTGTCCTGGAAACATTTGGTGGTTTAGGCACAGTTTGCAGCTCTATTAGAGCAACAGTCAAACAGATGGCTGCTGCCGAGTGTGTCCGATTTATGGACGGGACACGGACTACAGACACAATTTTTGTCAAAAGACTGCATTGAAACGCAAGTTGTTGTCAATAAACGAATTCAATCTCATACTCAAAACAATTGTTTTGTATAAACTCTACGAGGGCCCTTACAAGTTGAGAAATTTACATTTTTTTTCAATCTATTCCACCTACTAACATACCACTGGATCGAAACGGCAAGTCTACTTAGATCCGGCGAGAAACTCAGTGGACTTGTTTTTTTTTTTATTTATTTCTTTTTTTATTAAGGATTTTGAGGATCTCATATAAATTGACATATTTAGAAGATGAACTGCATGAACTAGGCGTGCAAGGGCGTCAGTCGATTCCGCGTCTAGAATAGGTGGTCTGTAGCACGGAACTAATATTTGAGTGATCTACAGGTATTTGTGCAAATAAAGTTTGTGTTTTGTGTGTATGGATACACATCAGCAACACTGAAAAAAATTCTGCTCGCTTTTAAAAGTTATTCGAAAGATCCGTTTAGGCTACAGGGCGTGCTAAAGGAATACACATTCTCGAAAAACACTATCCTCCTTCTGAACTCGGGTAAAATTTACAGTTATATCAATTAAAACCTATCAATTTTAAATTCAGTCAGGTTATAATTTAGTTGATGGATCACATTTATCAGAAGATTGAAAAATACCCGTAACAAGCAAAAAATAAAACGCATTTCCGCTTTACATCAACCACACTTTTAATACTTACATGTAAATGTACCGTGCGGGAAAGAAGAGAGTTGACAACACATGGAGACTTTTATTATGTAAAAAGTCAGAAGTGCTACGAAAAGTTCTTGATGACGGAAAGACGATGCGGAGTCGCTCTGAAGTTTGTTGTGCTCCTCACAGACTGCCTTAGATTGGGTCGTGCAAATAATGTCAGAACGGAGAAAATCAATCTCCTTTATCATCATTAAGAATACTCTTTTGGAAAGATAGGTACTTAACATTCCAGATCCCCTGCCGTGTATTTGTTACACGCTGCCTTCTTGATCTGTGAAACTGTAAAGTGTCTCGTACCCGTTCGCCCCGTATGTTTTGCTCCTTATAGCATTAATTTATGATGCAACTAACAATATAAACTCATAATTTAAAAAAGAATTGATATGCTAGTCACTTAATATTGAAAAAAAAAGTATTTTCGCTGTACATCAAAAACACTTTTAATACTTTGTATATGGACCCGGCTTGACAACACAAGAAGGTTTTATTAAGTAAAAGCTAGAATTGCTACAAAAAGTTCTGTAACGGCAAGGATCTCGGTTCGAACCAGAATCAAAATTACGGTCACGGACAACGTGGAATCGGTGCGTAGCTTGTTGAGATTCTCACAGACTGCCTAAGATTGGGTCGTGCACATAATGTCAGGACGAAGAAAATCAATCTTTTTTATCATGTTTTAGGAGACTCTTTTGGAAAGACAGGTACTTAACATTCATTATATTTTGTAATAGCTTAGTTGTTTAAGATCGCATTATTGATCAGTGAAGATGTAAAGTGTCCCACCCATTCGCCCTTTATATTTCGCACCCGATAGCATAAACGTATCTATTCGCCCCTTGCAAGGTAAAATGGTCCTTAACGCTTAATTTTAAGTAAAAATTAATAGTACAACATTTGTCTTATACATCAACCAAATTATAATACGTACATACATGTAAATACAGCGTGCGTGAAAGACGAGGGTTGACAACACAAGGAGAGTTTTATTAAGTAAAAAGTTAAAAGTGCGATTTAGCGCAGTGGTTAAGAGCTTAAGCCGCTCCGCCCACTGTGTCTAATAGTCGCGGGTTCGATTTCCGCACGGGACAAATCTTTGTGTGATCCACAATTATTTATTGCGGTCTGGGTATTTGTGTATGTGAATTTTCATGTTTGTAAACTCACCCACGATACAGGAATAATTCCTAGTGTGGGGCTACGTTTTTAAAAAAGGAAAAAAGTGCTACGAAAAGTTTTGCCCTGTGACATCAAGGATCTCGGTCCGAATCGGAATCAAAATTACGGTCACGGACGACACGGAGTTGCTCCGAAGTTTGTTGTGCTCCTCACAGCCCGCTTTAGATTGGGTCGTGATCTTAATTCAGGACGGAGGTAATCAATTTTTTTTATCATATCTTCGGAGAATCTTTTGAGTAGATAGGATCCTAACATTCGAGATTCGCTGGCGCGTAGCTACATGCTCACTTTCTTGTTCTGTAAAGCTGTTAAGGCTGCTCGCTTCGAATCCTCATCGCGGTTTCTGTGTGAAAAATTGTTGCATGAATAGGTGATAGGTACGTCTTCTACTACTTTAAGGCCTAACAATGTGGGTGAAATATGTATATACATACGTTATACACCTCTGCCACCTCTGCTCGTGGAAAGTAGATGTGACGGTGAAAATGCCTAAAAGTCTGCGATAACCTTTATAATATCAATTTTGTTACCAGTTGAACTTCATTAATCGAAGCGATTTAAAATAAAACTCTGAAAAGCACTTTAAAATTATTTGCTCGAAATTAAAGCCGATTGAAGTCTAATAAATAAGCAAACGATAACCTTTTAGAATAAACAAATTAAGCTGAAGCCTAACTACAATCTAATAAATGATAATGTACAGACTGCTGCTTGTTTCAAGTAGCAACATTTCAAAGGGAGAGTTTCACTTATTACAAGCTTTTATTTAACTTGCTAGGTACGTATGGCTGTCTGTCTGTTTGTCTTGCTAGTCCAAATCCTCTGATCCAGGGTCTGATTATGGAGCCGGTGGCTATAGGTACTCCTAAATTAAGCAACATATTTTCGTTGTTTTTTTCGTTTAAAATCTAATTTTTAAAAAGATCTAAAACACCGTCACACCTTTATTCCACAAGTGCGGACGACAGGTGTACTGAGTACACATACTTTCCACCGACGATGTTAAGTCCCATATAATAGGGGGCGAGCCTATTCCCATATACTGGGTACAATTCCAGACTAATACTAGGATAATAGGAGGACTCCTACCAAGGGTTTGAACCCAGGACCTTATGATCATAAAGCGATGCACTTTGCCACTAGACCAACGAGGCAGACAAAAATATATTTTTAAGTTAAAATTATACTGGTCTTTGGCCATCATCATCGCCAACCGAAAGCCGTCCACTGCGGGACAAAAGCCTCCCAAAAAGGTCGCGACGAACGGCTTTGTGCTGTATACATCCAACTTTCGATAAAAAAAAATTTTTATTTTTTTACGGCATGCGTGAGTAGATATATTTCAGATTATTGTTACATTTTTTTAACTAGTGGCTTAAAAATAGTACAATATTTGTTAAAGCAAACCATGTAATGAAAATGTAACTAATCACAATTATTTATCAAAATTACAGTGGCCCCGAACTAAGCAAGCGCTTGTATCTTGGGAGCCAGAGTTGTGTTGGCAAGTTCTAAACAAATTTTCGTAATTATGCTATTTTAAGTCGTTATGTTAGTAAGTAGTTGGTAAAAAGAGATAGAAATAACCGTTGCTGCCGTGAAAAGCAAAATCATAATAAACATTGAGAAAAGGCATGTGCTGGTACTACTAAAATCGAGCGCAATCGCGCATGTGTGTGATTGTGGCTGTGTGTATGTGTGTGTGTGTGTGTGTATTTATGTGTGTGTGTGTTTAAATGGAAAATTAAGACACACTAAGATACAATATCTCCAGTTTGATCATAGGAAAGAGAAAGTAGCAATTTTTTTATCACTTTTTTACACGCATAGTTTGAAAGACTTATAATGTTACAGTGTTTACTGGTAATATTATAAATATGAGGGTGTAAGTAGGATGAACTGCGACGGGCTATGAGAGAATTTACGTGTGGAAGAGGAATGGAAAAGACGCGCTTTGAGATAAGAATATTATAATCAGATCTATTTTTAAGATTTTTATGAATATTGAGGACAGCTTTGGATATAAATAGCTGTCGAACGCGAAGTACTGGGAATTCTTTGTAAAGCAAATCTGTAGGGTGACGGAAAGGTTTATGCAGCATTACTTTAATAACTGCTCTTTGAGCTCTTTCAATGCCGATAAATGTACTTTTACTGGCACCTCCCCAAACAGAAATTCCGTATTGTAATATAGACTGACATAGAGCGTAAAAGACTGTACTGCGGGTTTTAGGAGGCCTGCAATTGCGTATCTTTTTTGCTACATAAATAAATTTCCTCACTCGGAAAGCAGCTTTATATGATTTTTGTAGCACAAGTTCTGGTCTATTGTTATACCTAAGTACCTAATGCAGTTAGTGCGTTCTATAATGGGACAAGTACAATTATTAAGTGGAGTGCCATGGTTGTTGCAGGTATGATTTTTCAAAACTAAGTGATTAGGAGGTTTTGATCTTTTAGTTTTGTAGAAAGTAATGATTTTAGTTTTTTTAATATTTATTTAGTAAATTCCTGTTAAGTGCATTAGTTATGGTTAATAATCCGTTCTCAGCAAGGCAGTATACTTATTCCTAGGTGTTAGAATAGAATAGAATAACTTCATCGTCAGCATAAGAAATAGTATGTGCGTTAAGTAATGGAATATTGAGAAAATCGTTTATGTAAAGGATGAATAGAGATGGACCAAGTATGCTACCCTGCGGAACGCCAAACGTGATTGGAAGTAGCTCACTCGAATAGTCGACTCCAGCTTTAACGTATTGGTTTCGATTGGAGAGGTAGCTTTGAAACCATTCGAGAGGAATACCCCTGACACCAGCGTGTTCCAACTTTTTTAGAAGTAAGGAAACGGGAACTGTGTCAAAGGCTTTAGCTAGGTCTATAAAAACAGCTAGTGAGCGTTCACCTTTTTCTATGAAAGTTGACACTAAGTTAGTAAATTTCATGGCTGCATCTTCGGTTGACCTACCCTGTCTAAAGTCGAATTGTTTATCAGAAATCCAGTTATGTTTTTCAAGAAATGTAGTTAACCGTGAATTAACAACTCTATTGAGTATTTATGAAGAAATATTAAGTAGCGCAATAGGTCTATAGTTGTCAGGTATGTCCTTTGAGTGATTTTTGTAAACGGGGCTTATTGCAGCAATCTTCCATCTGTCGGGAAATATAGAACCCGTTTCTAAAGATAAGTTAATTATATAGGTAAGAGGTTTTAAAATTGATTGGCTTCAAAGCTTTTATTAGGCGAGGTCTGATTCCGTCAGGCCCCGGAGCGCTATCATTTCTTAGCTGGGTGATCAGGGTTGCGATTTCAGATTCATTTGTAGGAAGAAAGAAAAAGGAGTTGGAGTTGGCAGATCTGTCATGAGGCCTGTATTTTTCAGCAAGAGACTCCACTGTTTCTGAAATCCTAGTCAGGATACTGTTAGATAATGTCATCCCTAGAGTGGTGAAGTGCATATTGCATTCATTTAATGAATTAATAGGATCTTCTCCGTTTATTAAAAAGTTGAAGGAATCATTCATTTGAGCATTGGGTTCGTAAATTGATTTAAGTGTTCGCCAAAGTTTTTTCGTATTATTTTGATTTTCCTGTATTTTTTGGGCATTATATTGGGTCTTTATTTTATGTAATAAATTATTACATAAGTTTCTGTATCTGGTATAAATATAACGTCGCATTTCATCATGAGGGTATTTCCGGGAGGCCAGGTGTAGTTTATCACGATGTCGCATACACCTTATGAGACCTGGTGTAGTCCAGGGCTTTCGGTTAAATTTGGCACGGCTAATTTTAACATTACGGGAATGTTTGTTTATTGAATTTTCAATTATGTTTGTAAAAGAATTTATGGCTTTGTTTGTACAACGATCATTTAGAACTTTAGACCAGTTAACATTACCTAGTTCTGCAGCTACTGCATCTTCGTCGGTAACGAGTTTCCAGTGTAATTTGTGTGAGTTAATTTGTCTAATTCAAGTAGGTATAATACCGATTGCCATATGATCAGTGATAGAGCTTTTACAGACTACACCAGTTTAAGGATGATTTGATGAAAATATGATTCAGGCAGGCTTGACCTCTAGTTGGAAGGGTTATTGCTGGAATGAGAGCATAAGCTGCCATGAGGTTCCTATAATCATTATTTTCGTTATTTCTGATATTGCAAATGTCAATGTTTAAATCGCCAGCAACGATTACTACCGGGAATCTCTGAATATTATGTAGTGTGTTTTCTAGAGAATGAATAAAATTATCAAGATTTGTTAAGGAGGGTGAGCGATAGATACCACGAAGCGCCATATTGTTGTTGATTACTACTAGAAGGCTGTCTGTATCTACTATGTGCGGTTGAGCCACTGTGATATTGTAGGCATTTTTTGTATATATAGATATGCCTCCATTTTTATTAGTTTGTGAGTGCGTTGGGGAAGTCGTATAACCTGGCAAGAGTTCCAGTATGGACCCTTCATTTAACCAGCACTCAGTTAGAACAATGGCGTCAAAATCATTTTCAAGGCGTTTTAGCGCAATTAAAAATTGATCAAAATTACGTTGGTAGCTCCTAATGTTAAGGGTTATAATGTTAAAATGTTGTTTTGAACTATGCAATACATTCTTGCAGTCTTCTAGTTTATCATAAATGTGACATTCTAAAGATAGGTTTGCGTCGATATCATTAATAACATTAAGTAACGCCATTGGAATAGGCTAAACAGGATGAGGTTAAGATAATTATAATCAACGTCACATAAAATGGTATACAAGATTGCAGAATTGCAAGAAGATTAGAAGTCCAACTTTGCGTGAAAAACATGTTGTATATGAATGTGCTTAAAGTAGAATGTAAGTGCGTTTCTAAGACATCAGAGTGAGATTTGCTAAATATACTATGAGCAACTATCCAATTTATGTAAGAGTATAATATGTGTATGTATGTTTGTAATATGTAAACACCTAAAACCCCCAGTAAAATAATAAAAAAAAATATAATTTGAAAAGTTTCAGAAGTATAAAGTCGTGAAAGTTAAAAGTATAGGAAATAATGAGGTATGGGTACTTGGTATCCGATACCGTAATATAGGACCCCCCAAAAGGGATTATTGTGAATTTTTTAAGAAATGTCATAATAATTATTATGTACGTTTGAAGATGTGTGGCGTTTAACTTGGTAGTGAAAATATAATAAGGATATGTTATTGTGTGTGTGTGTAGGTATCATATGTGAGTTACTAATTGTATATGATGTGTAAACCCCTAGTTCCCTAAGAAAAATGATTAACACAAAATAATGGCATATAAAAATTTAAAAAACAAAACACCGAGAGAATTAAGAGCAAAGGACCTACACGTATTAAGGTAAAATATAATATGTGTAGGAGTCTTATGTAAGAGTTACAATTTTTATATGAATTTTGCACCCCTAAATCACTAAATAAAACTATTAGTACAAAATAAAGACATATAAAAAAATTAAAGTTAAACACAGTCGTAAAAAATAATAGTAAAAGAACTTAAAAGGTTAATGTACTCGGTATGCAATATCGTAGTATGAGATCCATCGAAGGCCTGTTGCGGAATGTCACTGAGCCGCGTTGGTGGGGCCCAAATGACGGTCCAGGTCCGGTATGTTCCGAATGAGTATAGATGGGTTACCTTCTTGCTTGAGTATAAGTGTAGATCCATTTTTAATCCAGCAAAACTTGTACCCGTTTTCTTTAGCGCGTTGTTTAGTAACTCGAAATAAATGCCGGTTAGCAGAGGTGAGGCGTTCGTTAATATATACGTACCTGGATGTGCCGGGTACCTCAATGTCTGAGGACAAGAAAGCGCGTCTACATTTTGCAGCTTTTAGAAATTCATCACGCTTGAAGCGCCGTACAAATCTCACAACGAGGTATCGGGGAGGAGGATCTGCAGATTCTTTGGATAGATGGCGCCGGGGACCGACTCTCGTGATAAAATCGATGTCCTGGTCTTCAATGGACGCGCCGACTTTAGCCGCCACTACACGAATAATATGTAAAGGACTTTTATTTGGAAGTTCATTCACACCAGAAATCTCCACCTCATTCTTAAGAGATGTTTGGGATTGAGTATCTAATTGTTCACGCAGATCAGAAATTGTCGTATTTAGAGATACAATTTCGTTCTTGTACTTTTCAAGTGAATTAATCCTTGTTTCGTGTTCGTTAAGCCGGCTGAAGCATTGGGCTAGGTGATCGGTTAGGGTTTTGATGTGATTTTTCAAGTCTCTTACATCCTCGCGCAGAATTTTCATATCAGAGGCGA
Source organism: Phalera bucephala (assembly GCA_905147815.2). NCBI lineage: Eukaryota > Metazoa > Arthropoda > Insecta > Lepidoptera > Notodontidae > Phalera > Phalera bucephala. The sequence goes on along the minus strand of LR990619.1, from coordinate 6,554,014 downwards.
GCGTGGATAAAATAACTGAATCGGCTTGGGGTGCATTTCCCAAAGTATTGTGCGGCGTTGTAGATGGGCTGAAGCTCTCGGCCCAGAATTCGTCCCAGTTATCATTATTTGGATTCTCACCAGGACAACAGGCACAAACCCAGGAACTATTGTGTTCTTCAGACAATTTGGTGATATTTACACATATCAGGTTGTAATAATGGCCACATTTAGAGAATTTAACGTAAGATGATCTTGCTGTTTTATTACACGCAGAGCAAATATTAACCATTTTTGGAGTTATCTTTTAAAGCACGTTCTAAAAATGACTCTTGAAGGCCAATAAAATAAAATAATATTACCAAAAAAGCACTCTGACTTGTATGTGTCGTTTCGCGAGCGACCCAGCTATGCGCGGGCAGGAGCGGGGGCCGGGAGCGGATGCATTACTCGGAATTCGTAAATTCTAAATCTATTTTAATTTCTATAAAATTTTGTGATTCACTGCATTTCACTTTGAGTCTTTTTGTAATAACTTGAAAGTTACTTTTTAAAACTTACTAAAAAATTTGTCCGGTGTGATTGGGTTCAGGTGTCGGGAGCGGGTAGATTCCCAGAAATTAATAATTAATTTAGAATTTATTTGTGTGGATAAATGTTCACTTCACTATGTTTAATTTTAAAACTTATTGTTATGAGGTACGGTTTATTTTTGATGTATAGACACTAATAGTTTTTTAGCGGAGCAGAGCGCGCGTGTTTGTCGTACCAGCACCAAATTACAACTCAAAGATTTAGCGCAGTGTTTAAGAGCTTAAGCCGCTCCGCCCACTGAGTAACAGTCGCGGGTTTGATTCCCGCACGGGACAAATCTTTGTGTGACCTACAACTATTTGTTACGGTCTGGGTATAAGTGTATGTGAACTCTTCATGTTTGTAAATGTACCTACGAAACAGTAATTAATCGTTTACCTACATCTGTTACAATGCCTAGTAAAACGGAACACAAATTCATAAAAAAAAATATAAATTAATAAAAAGATATTTCGTATTTTTGCCCGCGCGTGCCGTGGACCGATCAAAGCATATAAGTGGTCAAACGAACTTACCTGAAGTGAAGTTCGATCATTATTATACGAAGTCTTTCGTTCGAAGATATAAACCATATGCAGCTCTCTCGACCCACTCAGCAACAATAAAATATATTAAATTTTCAAACAGGTATTATTATTAAGTCATTTGTGTCACTTTATTTTATTCTTATGTATAAATACATATTTATAAGATACGTGTAACATGTGGATGTAATAATTCAAATATTAATATAACAACATGAAAATTACAAAATTTCTGGATTACATCTCCAATCCAATATTTTTACCCTGAAGCAGTGAAAATTCTCCGATTCATGAACTGATGTATAAATCTTTCCTCCGTGTGTGCCTCAAATTTCTAAAATATTAATTACATTATAAATGATGCAGAACATAATCAAAAAACAAAGCAATTGAACTCATTAACCTAATATAAAGATGAATAATTCCTAGCATTTAGTTTCTAGCATAGATAAGGTTTATAGCACAGTTGTGATCATCTATCTTTAATTAAGTTGTAATAAGAATTTTAATTGTATATCAATTATTAAAAGAATATGTTTCTAATAATAATGTTTCTATACACCATGTTAAACATATGTAGGACCAGATTTTTTAACCTTCACTTGTCTGGATCACAAGTACTTGCAAAAAAACCATAAAATTATGTTTCCCGTTGAAGACAGACAGACACACATTTTAATAGTGTCATAGTTACATTGTTACATACCAAAGTCAGTCAATACCCTTAGCCTCCAATATTATGGTTTATTTGTAAAACCCATGTTGTATTCCTGAATTTTTCAGTAACTTAAAAAACAAATCTTTGGGTAAAATTTCTAGCATACTTTTCTTACCTTACATTCTCTGGTAGGAGACTACCAATGTCCGTCGTGATTTGGTTTTGGTGGACTCATCAAACTACACATTCGTGCTGTTTGTCATTAAGGAGTCCCCTGGTGTAACTTAAAAGTATAAGGTCCAATACCTCTGAGGATCACCTCGGAGCTATACTAAACCAAATACAAAAAAGAATCATAAAAATCGTAATCGTAAACATACAAAAAAAAATACATACAGATGATAATAGTTAGAATCGATTCAGTTGCCGATTCGGAACAAACCACTTTCAGTGCTAATTACAATGTTTATATGTGTTTATTATATTAAAAACATCAAACAAGTCTTTCAAAATATTTCAGGACAGGTCACGTACTGGTAATACATTTTCGTGGGGTGCACAGCGTTTGGTGCAGACCACATGGGCGCGGACGTGACGCGACTCAGTCGTGCCATTTTGTATTGCACATTCTTTTTTTGAAAACCGGCGGGAATTTGTTTTATTAAAAAATACACGTTTTTAGGGGAGTTATGGTGAGAAGTCAAAGAGTGATGTCATCAATTAGTTATAATTTCCGAAACTAGTGTTATTTCGAATACTAATGTGTAATGCTAGAATATAAACCATTATGTACTTAAGTATGCTTAACTTATGTGCATAAGTGAAGGTAATGGTAACAAAGTGATAAAAAGTACCTTTTCGATTTCCCTCAAAACGGTCGTCGCAATTTTTATGTAAAGTATCTATTACTTTATTATCCATGGGTACTTCAGCAATTTTATTATAATCGTTTTCATTTAGTTCATCGGGGAGCTGAATTAATTAAGAAATTTAATCTTACAAACACCTTTATGCTACTCACTGGACTTTGGCAAAATACGGCAATGGGCAATAAATAAGTATTGGCACTGGCAATAAATAAATAAAATTAGGAGAGCTAGGATAGAGGATTAGTCTTTTTTATCCCTTCTTGCTAGCTAGTGTTGCGCATAAATAGCATTTTTTCCTGTGGTAAGGACAACGACGTATCTAGCAATATACAAGCTGTATCGTAAATAACGCAAGACCTCAGACACCCTGATTAGATAATTGCTCCACAAATTGAATACGAAAATCAAATTTCAAAATTTACATTTTTTACTCCTTTTATAAGCACTTTTATATTCGAAATTGATAGACGAGGCCCTACTTAATGTTCCGCCAACTCCACAAAACGATGACAGATTTGCCGACATAGTGGCAAATATGTCACGTAAGTGCATCCCTAGAGCTTGTAGAACATCTTACATATCAAAAGAATCCGCAGAATTGCTTAAAGAGTACGAGTCCCTCTACAGCCGTGACCCTTTTTCCAAGGACCGCCTTAGTCAGCGAGGAGTTGCTATCACGGATTAGTGAATCTCGACAGGAGAGGTGGATCAATACAGTTATTAACATAGACATGACTTACAACAGTAAGAAAGCATGGAACGCCATCCGGAAACTGACTGGAGATCCGCCTCCATCACCACCACCTAGCCGAGTCACCGCAAACGAGATAGCTCATCAGCTCCTTATGAACGGAAAACCGTCAGGCCGCCTTGCGAAGGTCCCAAGATTAAAAAGCTGCGCAAGCACTAGCGACCGGATATGCAAGCTATTTAGCTTAACTGACATCGTTTAGGCTATTAGTCAACTGAAAAGCGGTAAGGCTTCAGGAGTGGACAATATATCTGTGGAGCAATTGAAGTACCTCGGTCCCGCTGCTGTGTTCTGGCTGTTGCTTTTATTCAATGCCTGCCTGAAATCCGCTTTGATTCCCCGACTCTGGAGAAAATCTAAAGTAATAGCCATTCCAAAGCCAAGAAAACCAGCAGATATTCCCAGAAACTTTCGGCCAATATTACTCTTGTGCCACACATTTAAACTATTTGACGATTACTACTGGCGAGGCTCACAACCTCTATTGAACCGGTTTTGATACCGGAGCAGGCGGGTTTCAAACCAGCGAAGTCATGCTGCAACCAGACGCTGAAACTGACGCAACACATAGAGGATGGTTTCGAGTTGGGGAAGATTAATGGTGCTGTGTTCGTTGACCTTTCTGCGGCCTACGACATAGTGAACCTCAGGCGACTGTTGTGGAAGGTGGAAACTGTAACCGGCGACAATAAATTTGCCATGATACTCCGAGAGCTTCTCCACAACCGTCGCTTCCAGGTCCATCTTCTCTCAGACCAGAGCCGTTGGAGATCACAAAGGAATGGCTTGCCGCAGGGCAGTGTTCTGGCCCCGCTTTTATTCAATATATATACCAACGACCAACCGTCCAGAACCCAACACGTCACGCTTTATTTACGCAGATGAACTTGCGCTAACTTCCCAAGCTACCAACTTTGAGAAAGTAGAGACTAACCTCACTAAAGCTCTTGGCACGCTGAGTCGATATTATGAGAAAAACTCACTCAAGTTTAACCCTTTCAAGACCGACTCTTGCGCATTTCACCTTCGCAACAACCAAGCGGGTTGTACGCTTAACATCGTATGGCAGGGTGTGCCCATAGCCCACAATCACCATCCTAAATACTTGGGTATCATCCTGGACAGGTCCCTCACATTCGGGAAAAATTGTGAAAACATTAAGAAAAAGGTGCACGCCCGCAATAACTTGCTCCAGCGTCTCACCACTACCAAGTGGGGAGCCTCGCCGCAGGTTATGCGAATGACTGGCCTTGCGTTAGCATTCTTTGCCGGCGAATTGCTGTACCCATTAGCTGGCATAGCACCTCCAGATGTTCGCAGGGCTGTGGCGAGCTCTGTAGAAAGACGAAAAATGGAAAACGACCCACGGGACCCCATTCACGGCCACACGCCAGTGCAGCAACGGCTGCAGAGCCGTAAAAGTTTTATCAAGTGTGTCGACCGACTAACTATGGAGCCATAAAAAGCGAGGTGCAACCTTTGGACAGAGTGCCCCTTCCAAATCCTTTTGTACCACCTGCTGAAAGTCTTCCATCTGGACATAAATTACCATGGCCGGTCTGGAAGTCTTTAAATAGACTTCGAACTCGGGTCGGCCGGAGCAAGGAAAACATGTTCAGGTGGAGACTCACAGACAATACCATCGTGCTCTGCATGCCCCCAACACCTGCACGCGGCAGGATTTTATGAATGCTACCAACAATGCGGTCGAGGTGGCCGCGTTCTGGGCCGCCTCTATACAGATTTGACATGTCTGCCGTTGAAACGATAAGAAGAAGCACTTTTATACCACAACTAATAATGAAACATGTACGTGTTGAGAAATACGTTTTAAAATTTCATTTGAAATTACTTTGCATCAAGAATAAATATAGTTTATTACAGCGGACTAAAGGGGTAAGAGCACTTTTTTGCGAATTAAAAAAGGTAGGATACAATAAAATGTTTCAATTCAGTTATCGATTTAGAACTTGCGTTTATGATGTTACACCTTGTATAGGTTTCTTGGTCCACACATGCAACACATTTTGATGAATCCGAATTTATGCAAATTTCTAAATTTAACTCTTATTTAACTATTTAATGAACTTAATTAAATTACTGGGCGCTCGCAGCGCTGTGCTCCCGCGGTGTTCTTACCGATCACCAAGGTTAAGCAGCGTTCGACTTGGTCGGCCTTAGATGGGTGACCGCTTATGGCATTTTCTACTTGGCGTGTTTTATTGTTTATTATCTAATTAACTACTACGTAGTCTACTATGTAGTCTAGAGATTTATTGTCAGCATATACACACGGATCATTCCATTTTCCAAGCCATAGCTTAAAAAGGGTAAAGGTAAAAATATCAAAATATATTGTTTAACCTTCTAAACAAAATTTCTTCTCATCTAAATTGTTGGCTTAAACGAGTAGGTATCTTTTTTTTTAAACGAAGCCTCACACTAGGTTTTATTCCTGTGTCCTGGGTGCGTTTACAAACATGAAAATTCACATACACATATACCCAGACCGGAACAAATAATTGTGGATCACACAAAGATTTGTGTCGTGCGGGAATCGAACCCACGACTATCAGACACATTGGGCGGAACGGCTTAAGCTCTTAACCACTGCACGTAATCGTCCGTCAATAGACGAAATATCTATTTTAGATTTAATTTTAAACTGAATTATAATTGGGTTTTTGATTTTTTTTTGTGATAAATGGAAAGATCTTTGTACGTTTTATAACAAATCTATTTTTTTTTGGCAATAATTCAAGAGTTATTTCAAAATAAAAAATAAAATTTGAATTCAATACCGAAGACACACCGACAGTCCCGAAGAAACCCGAGCGCATGTGACGTCATAATGTTAGTTTTCACTCATTGCAGTTGATATAGAAATAATAAGTACAGTGTTTTGATCTATTTAATTTTGTTGTCTATCTATCTATCTATCTATATCATCACACCAGCTCCCTCGCGGGGTAGGCAGAGAGTACAGAGTTCCAACAGGTTCTTTCCTTACATACCTCTCTGGCTTCCTCCACTCTCATAGTTCAATTCTAATTTTGTTGTCATTTTTAAATATTCTAATTTATATTGAAAATGTCGAACCTCAAAAGTTATCGTTATTGTTTTGTACCATTATGTACGAATACTACAAAAACAACTCCTGACTAAATGTTTTTAAATGTTCCCCAAGATGACAAACGTCGAAATAAATGGTTTCAAGCAGTGCACCGTGATAATCCCAAAACAAAATGGTTTTTTTTTGTTGTGAAGATCATTTCGTTGTAAGTATTTCTTAGCACCATTGTGATTAATTATTATTTATCTAAGTATACAAATCAAATAATTATTATATATTTCTTATTATCACACATAGCTAATCGGAACCAACCGACAACTCGTTTTTTCTAGTCACGTCTAGTCACATGTAATAGCCGTAAACGCCGTACTGTAATTTAATAGCTATAACATTATGACGTCACAACTATGGTGACCAATCATGGCGCGTGTATAGTCACGTGATCTTTTTTAAATTTTATCAATTTATAATTGTTTCTTTTCTTCTTCTTCAAGTTATGGCTTCACAATAATTAAAAGTGTATTTTACCAGTGTCCAGTGAGATATATAATCGCGTTTGTTTAAATTAATTCGACTTCCCGATGAATTTGATGACAACGATGATAATGAAATTAATGAAGTACCCCACCCTGGATAGTAAAGCGTAGTAATTAATTGTTTTTTTTTTGTTTTTTTTTTGCATTAAATATCAATATTTTTAATAATAAAGATTTAAAATACATAAAACAAAATATTTTTTTCAAAATCTCAATTTCATGATACAGAACATGAACTAGAGAGTCTAGGCTAGTAAGAACATCGCGGTTGCACAGTGTCACGAACGCCTCAATTAGGCAATCTCGAATAATGCCATTATGAAATATGGGCATTTACTAATTTAATAATAATACTATCAGTTTCTGCCTATCTTAATTTCTAAAGTCCTTGTTCTCTTTCTATAATATACAATAGTTCTTGCATCTGTTGGGGTCAGTGCGCTGTTTATTTCTTCAGCAATTTATCCCAGCAGGTGACTTACATAACATTAACTTCTTGTATGACTTTTACGTGTTGGACCCATGTCCCCACGCAAGCTAACCGGCACAGGTAAAACCAGATGCTAATAATATCTTTCACTACAGTAAGTTCCTTGGAGGTATATCATAAGTTACAAGTTCTGCCCGCGATTTCGTTCGCGTTGAGCTTAAATAGGAACTTTACAGTTTGCCGGGATAAAAAGTTTCTTTTTATGTTATAATTAAAAAACAAATGTATGAATGTCACTTGCCTTGCGAAACGTTTTGTGAGTTTGGTATGCCCCTTTGAAAAGATTTCGTTTGATTCTAAACTCACCACTTCGTGTGTAGCTTCCCTTACCCCTGGTCCGCAAGAGCTCTTTTTTGGGCCTAAAGAAAGCGCTTAAAATGCAGCAAACGACATTCTCCAAGTGTACAAATCAGAGGTATACTATTATCATCATTATGATTAATCAGCCTGTACCTACCCTCTGCTAAGTGTAACCCTCCCCTCTGTCACTGAGGTATACAATGTACACCTACATTTCTCTGAAATGATGTTTAGTCTCACTTGCAGACTCCACTGAGACTGAGATTTTTCCGGTAGCGAAATCTCAGTAACATTCCATTCGACCTAGGAATCTTCGAATCCAAAAACGCATGATTACCAACAACACCAAGCCACCACTAGACCATCGATCACGTACCTTACGTTCATATTAACATACACAAATAATTTCCGGAGGACAATTCATTTTGCGAATAAATCCCCTATTTTTTCTATTTAGGTCATTGTCAATATCGTTATGTTAATTTGTGTTATATGGATTCGTGCTCATAGACAATAGCTATAGATACACATTCTTCACTATAAATATAATTGTATTTTATTTATAAATTTATTTGCATTGTATTACTTGCATTATTTAATATTGTTTCTGCCTTCTTCTGAGTTGAGTGCTGTCTTATATATGTCAGTTTTTTCTGCTTACTTATTTTTTTACTATCTTTATATTTTATATATATATATATATGTACCCGGGACGCCACTTACAATAGTTCTGCCAGAACTCCAGCGCTGCATTATAACCATAGTGCAGCAATATGCTGAGGCAGAGTCCTGTTTGGCCGCACACAATTGTGCCTTACTTTACAGAACTGCCTGTTTACTCTGTATTGTAGTGTGTTGGTCAAATAAATGTTTTTTTTCTTTCTTTCTAATACATTGTTGGAAGCTCTATAGAAAAATCGTCATAATTCACTCTTGAGACAGCCCCAAGCCTTGCTAGTAAAAAGGCACAAGTCAATCTATATCTCTGGTTTTGTCCAACTAGTTTTGACCAAGCATTGAAAGCGTGCCATGTTAGGCATCATACTAAGCGACCGATTCAAAAATACGGAGATCCGTAAAAGAACTAAAGTGGAAGACGTCGGATCCCGTATATTTCGACTCAAGTAGTCTCAAGACTCAAGTTTCTGGCCGAATGGTGGCCACGAAATGGATATCGCAATCGAGGAAAGCCAGTACAAATATGGGTCTATGAGATGCTTAATTGCAAAGGTAAGACCTGGCTAAAATTTGCTCAGGATAGGCATATGTGGCGTAAGAGAGAAGAAGCTTATGCCTCGCAGTGGGCGAAATAATTTGGATGTGATAATATTGAATTGAATGCATGAATGAATTACGGTCTGATAATTTGGACGTAATAAGTTAAATAATCTAGTATTGACCGCCCCAAACATTTTAATGTACCGCCCCTGTTGTATTCATTCGATACAAAACCTGGGTTCATTTTTCGTATTTCAATTCCTTAATACTAACCGTGTATGAGACGTACTATGAGAGTGGAGGAAGCCAGAGAGGTATGTAAGGAAAGAACAAGTTGGAACTCTGTACTCTCTGCCTACCTCGCAAGGGATCTGGCGTGATGATATAGATAGATAGATAGATAGAATTCCTTAACACAATTTATACGAATTTCGAATACAAACCATCTCGTGCAGACAACCGAAAAATAAGGCATGGTGCTATACTGTTTCAGCGCCGGCATGATACAAATCACCTGACTAAGATAGAAATAGAATGAAGTTATATTGTAACCAATGATAATATGCCAAATTGTCTTTTTGTTATTTAACTGTATCTATGTGATTTTATTGGAATTAATTACAGACTTATATAAGTAAACTCTACCTGTTCACAAAAGGACCAGACTGCTGGGACTCTACTTAGATGACTGGCAGCATTTCTGTACCGGATAGTAATGTTGAACCTTTGCGCTAGATATGTATCAGCCTTCACTCACTCGTCACATGTAGTCGACCAGTCTTTGAGACAGTTCCTCAAAAATGCGATGGACTTGGAACATGAAATCCCATGGCCCCAAAGTCTTCATACCTACAATCAATTTTTGAGTAAAAAACCTAGACAACAGGATTTATTCCCGTGTCATGGTGCGTTTACAAACATGAAAATTGACATACACCAATATCCAGACCGAAACAAATAATTGTGGATCACACGAAGATTTGTGTCGTGCGGGAATCGAACCCACGACTATCAGACACATTGGGCGGAACGGCTTAAGCTCTTAACCACTGCGCTAAATTATCCGTCAAAATTGTCTCGAAAGGTCACTGCGAACGTAAGTAGTAAACAGTTCAATTCCATAATTGTGATCATCACCAGAAGAAAGTCGTTCACTGCAGGTCAAAGGCCCCCTAAAAACCGTCTCAAAGACTGGCCTTGTGCTGTACGCATTCTGCTTTTACTTTGCGACCTTCTGATATGTAGTCGCCCTAATAAAGATAATGTATAGGCGCCTGAAACGTGCGCGCGCCGCATAGGCGGCGGGTTGCAAGTGACGGCCATCTAGTACATAATTTAGTGTCTACCATCTGTAATCTGAATAAAAAAGAACCAACAAAGTTTCACGTCTTCTTTTTTGTTGCCTCCCAAGCATCTCACCTTTACCAGATTATCGGACTACCTGGGAGGTATGCTCCCTCGACTCTTCCGCATGAAACGACAGCGATAGCAAAATTCTACTAAAACACAGTAGAATTCAACTAAGACAACTAATTGGAGCATATGCAGATAATTATGGCACAAAAGAACATCTGCACAAGATTCACCTGTGCAGTGACGCAGAAACTTTGGTACTGAAGTCATGAAGCACGTTCTCTGCAACTGCGACGCACTGGCTGCGAATGAAGCTACTGGGAGTGGCCTATCCAACTACAGAGGAATTCTAGCTCTTCCCATTTGTTGGAATCTACAATCTGGTACAGCGAGTATTTGGATCTCCAGGTATGTAAGAGTATCATGGACGGCACTAATAATCCCATTCGATCGAAGTAGACTTGAGATCTTCTCAGTCCGAAATTGCTAACAATAAGATAAGATGCTCCCTCTACGAGGTAGTCCAATAATTAATGATTAATCTCATAGGATAAATATATCAGACAATACAACATCTGTGTTTGGGAGCCGATTAATCCCCTTAATCTCGTTCCTGAAAATCCCAAAACTATTGTGAGCTTTAAATAAATTAATAAAACCCTAATAAATTTGCTTAGGGATGGGTAAATACGTACGGTCCTCTAAGTTAAAAGCTCATACAGCGCCAGGGTATGGTCCTTCGACCGGATGAAAATAAATCTGAAGTGACCGTCTATATAGTGATAGGGGATAGCCATGAATTTCATGATCACATTTTCCTCTTTTACATAAAAGGTTTATTTTACACTACAATGCTAGTTAAATAAATAGTAGTCGTGATTAAAGAATCAATTGGGCAGTACTTGTTGTTCAATAAGCCTCTTTAATATACAACGTGTAATGAAATAAATGCAGGACCTGAAAGTGCTATGTTCCATATCGGCAATGGAATCGATTCCTACTGTTTTGAATACAAGTATTTTTTATCTAAATTATTAAAAATGTCTGTCGTTCCAGTCACTCCTCAGTCCACAGTGTTAATGATTCGATCGAGTGATTTCTCCTGCACTTCTAAATCATATTTTTCAATACGTTTGGTTTGATGGTTAATTTGGATATCAAAGTTGTTAAGAAAATGATATTAAAAAACACTATGTTTTGTTTTCGTATTGAATTTGTAAACCAGTAATCTAATTTGGAGTGTCTGAGGTCTTGTGTTATTGGAGTTACTTGTTTTATATCTAATATCTTTTCTGTATATTTTATCACTGTTGATTTTTACGAGGCTGAATGTAAAGATGCCAATATATAGATTGTTTTTTTATTGATCTTAAGCAGATGTGCTCCCTTTCATTTCGATTCTTTTAAAATCGGTATTGATACTTGCAACAATTATCATGGTGATTCATGTTTGTTCGGGATACTTATAACTATTGGGTACCACAAATCGACAGTCCTAAACTAATTAATGCAAGAACTCAGACTCAGACACTACAAATTTCGTACAAAAACCAAACATCCAGTTTAAAATAATAATCGATTCAATCATAATGTATCATTTTCAAAAGATATCAATATTGACTATAAAACCTGTATGCCTATATGCGTAGTGAGGAAATTGAATTTGCCGTATTCATATGAATTATGTTTAAATTTTGTTAAGTACAGCGAACTCATGGACGACTGAAATGAGTAAAAGTAATTTTATCATATTTGATTATTTAAAAAAAATGTTAAATAAAATATAAATGTATATATTCGTACTACTTAGTTAATTAAGATTTTATTTTTTTTAAACAGGAAGATTCGTAGCAAAATAAACAGCGTGTTTACCCAACCTCATTGCTCTGAAATGTGAAAATGTGATTCTATTAACACCTACTATGCGGCTTGTACTGAGAGCGTTTCGGCAAATTAATTAAGTCTCGAGTTATCTGAAGGTTAAAGGAGACTGTCCCTGTCTACTAACTGTTCAAAGTCTGTAATTTTGCTCGGTGTAAAGGCAATAGGATCACCTTTTGATACTTTGAGGCCTAGCATCACTCGCTTTGAGAATATAAGTGTGCCTGTGTTTTTAGAGTAGGTTTAAGCTATATGAATTTAAAATTATAAAATAATTGTGACTATCAATTAAATGCATTTATTTATCAATGAGTTTCCTACAATGAAATTCAAAAGTAAGCCTCGATCAAACAGGATCGCTTTTTGATTTGCTAAGTGTCAAAGAGTCACTATTATCCGCAGACCGGCGACACTAATGCGTTCAGCGGATTCAGGAGTTCTGAACACAATTGATTAATTAATGGGGCTGAAGATTTTATGCTATATAAGCTTTATTTATTGCTGCATAGAGCAACTATTCCAAGTTACAGATTATGGTTAAATTATCAATAACACTTTGTTGGGCTAAGGATTCTTCGGCTTGGTCTAGTGATTAGTGTAGGCCGCTCCGCTCACTGGGTAGTCTCTGAGTAGTCATGGATTTGATCCTTGCACGAGATTTGTGTGACCCACAAATGTTTGTTTCAGTGTAGGTATTCGTGTATTGAATTTCATGTTCGTAAACGCAGGCACCACATATGAATAATTACTAGTGTCCGTTTACGATATTTTTTTAAAAGATCGCGCGAAAGTTGTATATTTGGCCACCATTTTCTTTTTGGCGTTGACTTTAACTTTGTACGTTCCTATACATCGCTACATACTTGCAACTATCTACCGATAGATGGTGCTGACGTAACGAAAAAGAATGTAGAAAGAACATTAGACGAGGATCCGCCATACATATCTAGAACACGATACATAAAGGCCTCTTCAATTGCTCTAGCGGAGGTCCCGCCAGACACAATAACTATATGATATAACTGTAAATAATTTTTTAAAGGGTAATGTTATATAAAAATTACATATTGCGTTTAATGGGCAGCTCTATGAAAGGTTGCTAAATAATTTGTTGATACGTTTAGGGGTGACATGAGTCGCATTGTGTGCTGTGACGAAGGATCAAGTCGTCAGGTCGTTCGCTAATTAAACGAATGGCCCCGGCCGACACTCGAGCGCTTTCTCGCACAAGTCGCGTAGTAGTAAGTAGTCATGTATTAGCGTTGGTAATTAGATTACATGACGAATAAACGGCGGCCATCATTGTGGTTTTGTTTAGTATGACGCCACAAAATTTTTTGTAAGCTTTTATATGCTATGAAAAATAAATAAAAAAAATATATACTCACATTTTAAAGGCTTAATCGTTAGCTTAATATTAGTATGTATCGAGAGCATTATATATTTGATTTAGTGATTTTTTTGGCAACGATAATAGTGTGATGGAGGTTATTTCAGTAACACCCCATATTACGGTAAGATGGTTTTTAAAGCGAATAGTTTCTCTTGATATTCTAAAAAACTATTAAAGGGGGATGCGTACAACTCAATTTAACCCTTATTATACGGTTGAAAGTGGGTGTTTAGAAATGTATAGAATTTCAAATGTTCTTGACCCTTTCGAAGATATGGTTGTAAGAAAAGAACTGACGATAATAATTTTAAATACCTGCGTTATTCATATACCATCATCGTTATATTCAAAAATTATTCATTAGAATAGACCAACAACCTCCATAATATGGATTTTATAAATTTTAGACCGTAAGAGTCTGCGTAAGCAGCGAGCGTATATGAGACGAGCTAGGAGAGCGGAGGAATCCAGAGAGGTCTGTAAGGATAGAACCTGTTGGAACTCTGTACTCTCTGCCTACCCCGGCATGATGTTATAGGTAGACAGATGGACCATATGGTCCAAAACGTAGGTCAAATGGAAAGTCTGTAAGGAAAGAACCTGTTAACAACAATATTATTATATTACCGGGCCCAATATTAGACTCCGGATTGTTAATGAGATTCGTATCACACTGCAATCGCTGGCTGTACTCCCTGTGTAATACACTTTTCTATCATATAAAACCCATTGTATATTTCCGCGACGCAAATTGCGAAGCGACGCGGCTTCTGATTTATACACCTACTGTGTCCTGACGCGTGTGTGTTTTCCTATAAATCCAGCGTTGTGCATAATCAGAACAAACAAACCGCTTTGAAATGGTTTAAATATATATAACACTTCGATTCGTATATGCGTTTCGTGATTGGTAAATTGCGAGTGTTAGTGAGACGTGCAGTTGAAACTGAATTGGGAATATGGGAAATGGAGGTTTAAGGTATCGCCACATAGCCGATGCAGTGCGACGGTAGCGTGACGGTGGCGCGACCTGGGGAGTTTTAATGTACTGAAATGTACGGGAGATGCCACATAGCGCAGTCATGCTCTGCGTGACAGCAAACGTCATGACCCGTCGCCGTCGCACCCGACGCGCTTACAAACTGAGCACGGCGGGAGCGAGACGCCCATACGCGAGCGAGCGGGACGCTAATGTTGAGCGGCCGCTTGCCGGCCAAGCAACGCTTGACGTCACACGTGTAGTGTGACGTGCACCCCGCACTGTCGATGGCTAGCCGAGCGCCAGCCAAACGCCTCCGCCGCGCTCTGTCGGCTATTTAACTAAACTATGACTGTATCTTAGGTAGTTACAGACGGTAAATTTCAGTCTCAAAGAATAATTTCAATTTAAAATTACTTTTTTGAAAACAAGCTTCTATAGCAAAAACACAAACAAGTTATCTTACTTAGTTGTGGAGTTCCTATAGCTGCCTTCCGGCTCCATCATCAGGCATTAAATATTTATTTTTTGTTTCTTGAAGTCGGTTTACCTTTTTAAAAAGGTTTTTTTAAAGAGACCGATTCTTATCTGAAGGACAAGTGTCTCCGTAACTGGCGAGCGTGTATGAGACGAACTGTGAAAGTGTAGGAAGCCAGAGAGGTATGTAAGGAAAGAACCTGTTGGAACTATGTACTCACTGCCTACCTCGCAAGGAATCTGGCGTGATGATATAGTAGTAGTAGAAGTAACTCAATATCGGTAAACAAAAATATCGGTGAACATATTTTTTGATTAATGATTCAATCAATCAATCAATCAATCAGCCTATCGTAGTCCACTGCTGGACATAGGCCTCTCCTAACAAGCGCCATTGCACACGGTTCTCCGCCTTCCGCATCTAGTCTGTCCCAGCGACCTTTTTGAGGTCCATCGGCCGTCGGTCCTTCTGCAGATGTGACCAGCCCATTGCCACTTTACCTTACTGAGTCTGCGAGCTATGTCGGTAAAGTTGGTTCTTTGTCAGATTACCTCGTTACGAATTTTATCCTTCAAAGAGACGCCGAGCATAGCTCGCTCCATAGCCCGCTGTGCGACTTTGAATTTGTGGACT
Source organism: Phalera bucephala (assembly GCA_905147815.2). NCBI lineage: Eukaryota > Metazoa > Arthropoda > Insecta > Lepidoptera > Notodontidae > Phalera > Phalera bucephala. The sequence continues at coordinate 6,538,305 of LR990619.1, read as the reverse complement.
AGTCCCACTGTGAGTGTCCACGTCTCGGCCCCGTAAGTCATAACAGGTAGGACGCATTGGTTAAAGACTTTAGTCTTCAGGCATTGCGGTATAGGCGAAGCGAAAACGTGACGTAGTTTGCCAAATGCTGCCCAACCCAATTGGATCCTGTCGTTGATTTCTTTCTCGAAGTTGTTTCTACCAAATTGGACAACTTGTCCAAGGTAGACATACTCCCGAACAACTTCGAGCATCGAACTATCGATGTAGATCGGTCCCGGCGTGACATGCTCATTAAACAAGATCTTGGTTTTATCCAAGTTCATGCCGAGACCGACACCTCGAGAGGCTTCATTTAGGCTATGCAGCATTTCGCTTAACTGTTCCAGTGACTCTGCCACGATGACGATATCATCGGCAAACCGAAGGTGTGAGATGTATTCGCCGTTGATGTTAATGCCCCGCCCAGTCCAGTCCAGCGTCTTGAACACGTCTTCGAGTGCATTGGTGAAGAGCTTGGGGGATATTACATCCCCCTGTCTTACCTCTCGATGCAGCTCGATCGGGTTGGTCTTTTGGTCCTGGAGCTAGACGGTCATTGTGGCGGTATCATACAGACATCTCAACACCTCGATATAGCGCCAATCGATGCCACATCGCTGCAGAGCATCCAAAACCGCCCAGGTTTCGATGGAGTCGAAGGCTTTCTCGTAGTCCACGAAAGCCATACACAGCGGCTGATTGTACTCTTCAGTCTTCTGTACAATCTGCCGAACAGTATGGATGTGGTCTACGGTGCTGTAGCCTTTTCGAAACCCGGCTTGTTCCGGTGGCTGAAACTCGTCAAGTCTTCTGGCGAGGCGGTTTGTGAGTACTCTCGAGAACAACTTGTAGACGTGGCTCAGGAGTGAGATGGGTCTGTAGTTCTTCAGCAAGGTTTTGTCACCTTTTTTGAAGAACAGAACCACCGCACTCCCGCTCCACGCTTGAGGTGTTAAGCCCTGGTAGATGACGGAATTAAAGAGACTCGCTAGCTTTTTCAGGATTGGCGTCCCGCCTGCTTTTAGGAGCTCAGTGGTGATTCCGTCATCGCCTGGCGACTTGTTATTTTTGAGCTGCTCAAGAGCCACTCTGACCTCGTCCTGGTTGATATCAGGGATGTCTTCCGTGTCGTGGCGTGCGAGTGAGGCTCTGTGGTCGTCAGCGCCGGGTCTCGAGGGTTTAGCCATCCGTGATGCGTACAGGTCTTTGTAGAAACTCTCAATTTGCTCGAGTATCTCGATCTTGGAGGTCACGGTTTTGCCATCCGCTGTATTAAGTTTCGTCAGATGGGATTTACCTAGCTGGCGAGCGAAGACTTTGGTGCCTCTATTCTGTTCAATCGCAGCCGCGATGGTGCGGGTGTTGGAACATCGGAGGTCACGTCGCACCAGCTTCCGGATCTTCCGGTTGAGGTTCCTCCCATCCGGCGAAGACGCCTGCGTGGATGACATTTCCCGTCTCTGCCTCATAAGTTCGAGAGTCTCGAGTGAGAGTTTAGACTCTCTGTTACCGCTTTTGCTGGGAAACACCCTTCGAGACACATCCTGTAGCGTTTTGACCACTGTGTCGGTTTTCTCGTCAACATTGCCTTCGGTTTCCAGCAGGTCGAAACGATTTTGAAGCTCCAGTTGGAACTTTTCGGACTCTAAAGCTATTTGAGGCGCAGTAGGTCTGAGAGTAGACCTCATCATGCGACGTCTTTCGGCCTTGAAGTTTATATTTAGAGCGCCTCGGACAAGTCGGTGATCGCTGCCGGTATTAAACCTGTTGATCACGGAGACGTCTCTAAATATAGACTTCCTGTCAGTCATGATGAAGTCTATCTCGTTCCTCGTCACAGTGTCGGGGCTTCGCCATGTCCACTTTCTATGAGGCTTCTTCTTAAAGAACGAATTCATCAAGAAGAGCCCCTGCGACTCCAGAAAGTTGACCAGCATCTGCCCCCTGTGGTTTCGGCGCCCCACGCCGTGGGGTCCGATTATCGTTTCGCCGCGTTCTTGTACTCCCACTTTGGCATTGAAGTCCCCCATAACAACATTGTAGTGAGCCTTGGTGGTGCCATGTAATGCCTTGGCTATGTCTTCATACATGGCTTCGGCTATGTCGTCGCAGTATGTTGAGGTCGGCGCGTATACGTGTACCACCTTCAGGGTGTACCTGTTGGTGATTTTAATTATGAGGTACGCTACCCGTGTCGACACACTGCTGACTTCTACAACGTTGTTAGTGAGAGCTTTGTTGACCAGGAAACCGACACCGCCCTCAGAGGGCCGATCACCTTCCCGAAAGTAGAACAGGTGGCCTGACTCAAGGGTTATCGTGTCCTCGCCTTGTCTTCGGACTTCGGATAACCCCAATATGTGCCAGTTTATGCGACCTAGTTCTACCTCGAGTTCAGTGAGGTGTTGGTCCAGCCGTAGAGAGCGTCCATTGTACGTAGCCAGGGTCAGGTGTTTTTGGTAGCCTTGTATCGTAGCCCGGAGATTCTTCGCACCCCCTGCCCCGCTGTTACCGCGACCGCTACCGTGGCAGCGGACAGCGGGACTACCGGGAACTGGGGGCCTTTGCGTTTGGTGTCTTAACATGTTAGGAGGTTTTTGGCCTACTATACCACGCTGGCCAGACGAGTTGGTGTAGGGTTTGTTTCAAATTTTCCTTTTCTGGTCGTTGATCGGATGACGTTACTACCTTTGGTGGACTCTTACCACCAGCCTAGCAAAAGTATGGCTACTGGGGCATTCTAAGTTTTTCTTTCGCTCCCAGCCCAGTAAGGAAGTTATTAATGATTAGGAAAATGAATTGATCTTCTAAGTATTGCATATTCTGTTACTTTCACTGTGAAAATAAGCTTATAGTTATTAATGGACAAATTTGTCCATGTCTAAATAAGTATACAGGGTTGATTTTTCGGACGGCATAGAAAGGGCTACGTTAACTGTTGTAGCTATAAAAAAAACGGTTTTAGGAAACTACCCATAAGTTTTTGAGACATAATGAGCTACATATACAAATTTCGAATAAAAAAAATGTACTGTCAGCAAGAATTTGGGCAATTTATACAAAAAGAAAAATGTTCGTATCTATAGATCTTGTTTCTTATAATGATCAAAAACCTCTATTGGGCCAACTGAGGTTAGAGTACCAGAAATGTCAAAAATCGCAAAAATAAAATCCCATACCTTTGTAGGAAATCATCGTGGCGTCGATAACCTGGGAAGACGAAAAGACAAAATTGTTACCCTATTACCCCTTACCCTTAGGGCGATTATATATGTGACATATGTCCTGTCGCGCCGCCTGTGCTGCAGTAATCAATTACAATTATAAATCAGCAGTTGTTTAATTACTTCGATTTTCGCCCTTATATTTCCTATTTACGCTCTAAAATTGCACCAAAAGGCTGTCCCGGTTGTGCGAGCAAATCACGTGATTTCCGCCCGCCTGAAAACCGCGAATAATTCCAATTTAGAAATGAGCTCGTGTTATTGTTGCAGCTATGCTAAATTCAATCCAATACAACTCTGCCGTAACGAAACGAAACACTCAACTGATGTTACTCCATTTAAATTTATTATTATTTGGTTAACAGAACAGATTACAAGGGTACGAGTGGGAGAGTGCGAAGGATATGAACTAGACTGTAATCCTAAATATGTTAACACAAAATTAGATTCGGTATATTTTTTATTTATGTAAACCATTACAGTATTTATGAATCGTCAGAAAAGTAACAAGACACTACTACAACTTTGGAATGCTATTCCTTTGAAGCGCAATAAACTCCACGGTTAGTCTTTTCAAATAGTATTTTATATTCTCTTTTTCCACTAACATTTTGTTGTGGGGTATGTGAGAACAAAGTAGGCTGGTCCAGCAGGATGATCTAAGTTTAATTAAACACATTATACTATTCATGAGAATGGCGACATTTACAGAGAAAAAAATATTTAAATTTTATTAAATTATTAGAAGAAAGCGAGGGAATAATAATAATAATAGCTGGATAAGTTATGCATATTCAAGTGGAGCTGGAACAGCAACTAGCCAAGTATTTTTGTCTTTTCAATAATTATCTAGCGTATAATAAGCTCGCTTAATAAGCATACGTTTAATACAAGCTTTAAATTGAATTTTACTAATTAAGATTGTACGGGCTAGCCACGTACATTTTGTAGCGTCAGCGTTTTACGCTACGCTTAGCTATTTAACCATTTCTAAAACAGTACGTTCACAAATCACGTCTCGAAAAGTCGGTCGCGCGTGCTCATCTGTCATTCTATCATCTATCATATAGTTTTATCTTTTCTATTATTTAGTGGACCATTTTAGGGAAATACATTATATCAATTTCCACCTGACTATCATTTCACTATCAAGTATCAACCATTTTGCTATCAACCAAAGACAGTACGAGTTACGTCTCAGCCCGTACAAAGATATATAGGTTAATGTTATGACACAATAAGAGCTAAGCTAAGAAAAGAAATACGTTAAAAAATAAAATAAACTCCGCCACCCCTATATTCCCCACGCGGGGGTTGCAGGGGTGTACTGAGTACACCCACTTGTCGACGACGATGTTAGATCCTTTGTAATAGAGGCGAGCTTTTTGCCATATACCGGGCACAATTCCAAACTCCGGACTTATACTGGGAATTTTTCGTTAGAAAAACTACATTTGTCCGACCTAGGATTTAAACCTAGGGCCTCGTGATCACAACACGATGCGTTTTGCCACTAGACCAACGAGGCATAATAAAAGAAAAAGTCATAAATGTAGTACCAAGAAGTGATGTAGGAGTGTTGGAGGATCTGTCTGGCAGTATTTATCAAGAAAGTTCGTCGTTTAAAAAGTTGCTAAAAACATCACGTGATTAATGGACGACCCCTTATGTTACAAAGAAATTTTTAATTTTATTGAATCTATATCATCACGCTCCAGCATCATCAAGATCCGTTGCGGCAGGCGAACACGGTCGGTCAGCTTGACTCCGCAGAGCTCGCAGCGTTGGGGCAAGCACACCGTTATGTATGGCCTGCTGCGCCTTGCAGCTTGAGTAGCGGCTCCCAAGTAGTTTACCCATCGCACCATTCACTCCGTTACCTGCATTCACTCTTCTCTCTATGTCAGCGGTGTATTTCCCAGGCGCATCCAAGATATAGTACAAACTTGTTCACTTGCTGCAGCACATCGTCACCAAGCGCATTCCTTGTCTCCGTTCTGGGTTCTTCCTGTTCAAAAATCATTAAATTTATCTGGTATTGATGTACTCGTATTAATATCTATTACCTATTTATGGCTGTTTACTTAAATCAAGGCTGGGTTTGGGTTGCTAGCGCGCTCTACGTACAATGATAGGGCACTAACAATAGAATCATGAACAATATCCCCGACGGTTTTTGGCTTGGTTGGTGGGTGGTTAGCCAAAAAGGTTTATTCTTTGCTACTATTTTTCAATAATATTCCAGTGTAGATGAATTTCGACTCCAATTTGAATAAATATAAAGAAAAATCAAATTCTGCTTTATTTTGTATCTAGCTGAAAATGGATAAATATCACTACAATCATTTTATTTACGTTAGTACAGTTAACGTAGCAAGATGGCGCTGGGTTAAGACATTGATTTTTTATAACAATCTGAAACGTGCAAGAGGAGTTTACAAGAAGCGGAAAGTTGGGTTTTTAGGAAATGTTAAACTAGCATGTGAAATGTTAAATAACTATTTAATCTGAACAATTAGCTGATATATGATAGCTACTTGTTATGCTACTTAATAATATAAAGGCGAAAGTTTGTGAAGATGGATGTGCGTATGCTTGTTACTCTGTCACGAAAATTGATGAAAACTGCAGTAATATATATCAGTATTACACATAGAATATAGTTTATAAAGATATTACAAAAAGAACGCGTGCGTAGCCGCGGGTAACAGCTAGTTTAAATTAATTACTATGAACTTTAGTAAAGAACCAGTTCTAAGACATGTTGAGGAACAGATTATTATTGCTAATGTTGTTGTTGGTGACGACAAATAAACTTAAATTCAAATAATTGATTTTGTATAAACCCCCCCGGGTTTATACAAAATATTCATATTTTTAGGAACTTATTAATCTACCACCAGATTGAAACACGGCCTACATTGAGAAGATCCGGCAAGAAACACAGCAGGCTAGTCTTTTTTATCTAATTCTCTATTCATTTTTTTTCAACATTTTCTGTATAGATATATACATTTTTATATTATACAAAATTAAGTCTGCGACCCAGCTCCAGTGTGATGCCTTAGAACTGAGATATAAGAGTAATTATAATATTTTTAAAGAATGATAAGCTAAAGGAATCTTGGTGGATCAGTCTCCACAAGCAGCACCCGTTCACGAGTATGACTACTATGATTTTAGAGGAAAGGAAGATACTTGCACCATCTGGTCTAGGTATCTTCCTTTCCTCTAGCCTTCCTAGCCACTGCAAGCTACTTTTTAGTAAGCATGAGCAATACTAGACCCCGGGGAGCAGTCAGAAAAAGTCTACAAAAGAAGCAAATACTTCGAGCTCGTTTGGTAGAACACGCTACGCTTCGATATTTTTGTTTACATTAAATACGTGCTTCATGACCAATAATCGTCAATATGATAAGTAGACACTCCCGCGGAGAATGACAACTCCACGGCCCCTCTTTTAATACAAAAGCTAATCTATATACACTGTCAATTGTGGGGCTTGGGAGAAAATAGTTAAGCATAACACAAAGATAAACGTGTGATATTGCGCTAGGCCCGTCCCCCATAACTTAATCATCAATAATGTTTGTAAACGCACGCACCACAGAGTAATAAATCCTAATGGGCTACGTTTTAACAAAAAAAATAATTGAAATATTTAATTACCAGACTTAATCATAGGGACTATTTATAACAGTGTATACTGATGGCTCTACAGCTTTGTACGGTAGCAATTACAGAGGGCCTATTGTACCGAAAATAAATTATTTGGGACTCAATACTATATTATTTGTAAACGTGGTACGGAAGGTTTATTGTTGACTACGGCTATAATAGCGGCAAAGGTGGAAAACAAACCATGATAGATTGTAGTTTTAAAAGTTATGACTCAATTATTTTTTAGGAAAGACTGGGCCCTGTTTGATAAATGTGACATTAACAGGCGATAGCTGACGCGTCAACCAATGCCTGTCGTGATAATGTGACAATTTTGTCGTTTTCTAATAAATATGTTGCATTTTCACTTTAATTAAACAGAGCCCAGGGCGGATTTAATTCAGTTTTGTATGACTTAATATTGGCAAATTGTCGCATATCGCCTGTCGCCTGTTGTTGTTATTTTTATCGAACTGGGCTCCAGACGTACCACGATACATTACTGTCGCAGATCTCTCGTTCTAGACTCCGTATCGCCAGACAAATACACATGTCTAGTTCGAAATGACCCCTTACTCCATACAAGCTGGTCTCCCACAAGGCTCAGCTCTCCCCTCCCTCCTATTCAGTCTTTACACGAACAATATTCCTCGTACAAGTAAGATGCATCTAGCTCTATTCGCCGATGATACCGCGAATAAGGGTTTCATTACCAGAAACCTTCAGGTAGCGGCCAATAACCAATCGGTTCAGGAAGTGGCGTATTGAGGTGAACCTGTGCATTGAGGTTTCGCTTTGAAGAGCCCGCCTTCGGGGGGAGACTTAATGACACGCTCCCCCCGCACCAACGCGGTGCTCACGGCGACGTGGGCCACATCACGCCACCGTCCCCCTCGGGGTCGCTTGTGAAGGACGCTCAAGGCCCCAGCCAAGACGCAAGAGCGTCCGCGACGCCGAAGGCCCCCCTGTTAATGATGGTGCAGGGACCCTCCTGCCAAATATTACGGCGGGAGACGGGCTAAATATGGATATAGTTTATTGCAAATTTGGGAAGCCAATACTTTACCGAAGATTATGAAAGAATCCTGTCATTTGCGTTATATAAACTATCTAGGGTAGTTAATTTATCAGCGGTAATGACGGCCTATCATGGACATGTAGCTTCTATACTGAGATACGGTATAATTTTTTGGGGTAACTCAAACGATAAGATGCAGGTATTTAAAGCTCAAAAAAGGTGTGTGCGTGCGATAACTGGTCTAGGAATGAGAGAATCATGTAAAGGAAAATTTAAAGGTTTAAGGATACTAACGGTACCCTCTCTTTACATCTGCGAGGTTGCAGCTTTTGTAAAAAGTAATATGCATATATACAATACATATCCTATAGGAAGCCGTCGGGAACATACCATACACCCAATACCTTGTAAGACACATCTTATGCATAAAAGCATAGTCTGTATGGGGCCTACTATTTATAATAAAATACCCCTACACATAAGGAAAATTAGTAGTGCTAATATTTTTAAAAATATGTTAAGTAATTTTTTAATAGACAAAGAGTACTATTCCATTGACGACTTCTTAGAGGGAAAATAGCATTATATAGTTTTTTTTAATACTAATAATAAGATCATTAATATAAATTTTAAATTAATATAATAATAATATGACATTATATATTTCATATTACTTTATAATTTTGTACGCCTGATGCATGGCAGGATATAGTAGAACTTATGACTATATACATGTAACATCCTATCTAACCTATTATCCACAAATAAATGATTTGAATTTGAAATCTCTAATGAAAAAAATCAGTAGATAACTTTTTATACGGCATACAGGATACCATTTCGAAATACCAAGCAAAGGCGCGTTGAGGAAACGAGTTTATTCGTAAGGCATTTCTTTGTGCGGTGAAACCAAGGCTGGTAAAACATTGTATAAAGGAAATTTCTGTAAATCTTATTTATAGTAATCACCTGCCTTGCTGGGGGATAAAGGTATGCGCGTAATCATATAACTATTAAACGAGCACTTTTGAAGAGAATTGTTTCCAAAAAGGTAATAGTGTTAAAAAAGTGTAAACAAATTAGGTCGTAATATAATGTTTTATTTCTGTTGCTGAAGGTTAAATCTACAAATTTTATTTATCCCGTGGCCATCATCCTGTTCCTTGGCGTGATACTAGAGAGAGTAGCTATGACTATAATATTATAATATTAGCCCTGTTAAGAAACTGTCCCACTGTTGGGCACGGGCCTCCTCTCAAACTGAGAGGGTTTAGGACATAGTCCACCACGCTGGCCCAGTGCGGGTTGGCGAACTTCACATACCTTCGAGAAACTCTTAGGCATGCAGGTTTCCTCACGATGTTTTCCTTCACCGTTAAAGCAAGTGATAATTAATTTTTAATACGCACATGCTTTCGAAAAGACAGATATGACCAGCTTATGGTGCATTGATTTACAGAAAGTGTGCATCGCTTATGCTCCCTTCGTCGGTATATACGCCGCTTTTCTGGCAGCTATTATGTTATCAGGTTTTAGTATAATAATTGTATTTGAGTTAACATTGTATAAAATGAGAGCCCTTCGGATTTTCCTAAAAAAGAAGATCTTAGCTAGTATGCAGAACAAAGAACTAATAGCTATGGAAATAAACCGGTGCATGCTGATTTATAAGGATCTTTTGGATTTGATCTGGAAGATTGGTACGCCGTTGAAAATTATGGTAATCCTCTTGAACAAATACATAGTTTCAGTACAGATGATGCCTCGTATTAAGTAGGGGACAAATGTGTGACAATTTGTTTAGTCGGTGGCAACATGTCACTCAAAGAGGTTTCATATATCGGTTGTCCATTTTGTTGCGCAACACACGTCTACTCTTGCGACTTCTGTTCCTCAACAAAAGCGACGCGATGACAAAGAACAGGTCACGCGATGTCGTCAGAATTCTTTAGCCAGTTATACGTGATGCAGCATGTTTGCCCTGGTTGATTGGTATGATTGTCATGGTTGTCAATACCTGCCGTTTTTAATCTTAATCATTTTCAAAACTTGATCTCAACTTCTCGCAAAGGTCTTTGACGCGCTGGGCCTATATCCCCACGCATACCTTTCAAAGGTTTTGGCCAAATTCGTGTATCTCAGCGATTAACATTATTAGACCCAAGGACTTTGCATTTAATATGCGGACCGTTAAAGATAACATGAACATGAGTAATTGATGTGTTAACTCCTCTTTTGTTATAGATTATAGTCTCCAATTTGTTTGTTGTATCAAAAGTAACGATGCATATTCACGCATTTTACAAGCCTGATGCTGTGGTAAGTAGAAACTAGATTCATTTTTCTAAACACAAATATAATTTGATATGATATGATTTAAACTACGCAGACGTGAGCACCAAACCTCAATGTTACACCCATTACCTAAATAATATTATTAAGAAAAAAAGTCACGCCTACCTTTCCCAAGCGGAGGTAGCAGAGCTCTACTACTATCTACACCCACATTGTGTCGACAAAATTATAAATAATAGAAAATGCAAAACTGTACGGAAATGACATCTTACAAAGAAAATTCATATGGCCTGAACAAGGCGCTATCGACTGTGGAAAAATAATAGATACAAAATACTTGCAGCTTGGCTATGCCGATGCAACATGTCTTTATATGATCACACATCATTTGGGGTCCAAACCAGCAATAGTGAGTGACGTTGATGACACAAAAGATTGATGATACTATTCACCATAATAATGATAATATTAGCCCTGTTCAGAAACTGTCCCACCGTTGGCCATGGGCCTCCTCTCAATCTGGCCCAGTGCGGGTTGGATAATCATCATCATCATCATCATCATCTCAGCCTATACTTGTCCACTGCTGAACATAGGCCTCCCCAATCGCTTTCCAGCGTAACCGGTCCGATGCCACCTGCATCCAACGACTTCCTGCGATTTTCACAAGATCGTCGGTCCATCTGGCAGGCGGTCGTCCCACACTGCGCTTGCCAATACGTGGTCTCCACTCTAGAATCTTTCTGCCCCAACGCCCGTCCGATCTACGCGCTATGTGGCCCGCCCATTGCCACTTCAGCTTGCTAATCTTAACGGCTATGTCGGTGACCTTGGTTCTTCTACGAATCTCCTCATTCCTGATTCGATCGCGTAGAGAAACGCCGAGCATAGCTCTCTCCATAGCTCGCTGAGCAACTCTGAGCTTTTTTATGAGACCTATAGTAAGAGACCACGTCTCTGATCCATATATCATCACTGGTAACACACACTGACTAAAAACTTTAGTCTTAAGGCACTGAGGTATTTTGGATGAGAAGATGTTGCGCAGAATCCAACTCGGCTGGGCAGCGTTCGGGACGCTGCCCAGCCGAGTTGGATTCGTCGATTGACCTCTCTCTCAAAGTTGGACCTACCTAACCGGACTACCTGTCCCAGGTAAATGTATTCGTCGACAACTTCAAGAGTAGAGTTCCCAACGGTGAGTGCGGTGGGTACGACATGGACGTTACACATTATTTTCGTTTTGTCCATGTTCATTTTAAGACCCACTTGTTGAGATACTCTGTTGAGGTCACCGAGCATTCGTCCTAGATCTTCCAGCGACTCCGCCACGACCACAATGTCGTCGGCAAATCGAAGGTGAGTGATGTATTCGCCATTGATGTTGATGCCAAGTCCTTGCCATTCCAAGAGCTTGAAGGCGTCCTCTAAGGTGGCCGTAAACAGTTTCGGAGAAATGACGTCTCCCTGCCTTACTCCTCTTTTTATGGGGATCGCCTTCGTGCAATGCCCCTGTACTCGGACTGACATGGTGGCGTTATTATACAAGCACTTCAACACTTCAATGTACCGATAGTCAATGCGGCATCGCTGGAGAGATCTAAGAACCGCCCAAGTCTCGATCGAATCGAAGGCTTTCTCATAGTCCACAAACGCCAAGCATAGTGGCCGATTATACTCCTCGGTCTTATGTATAATCTGCCGCAGCGTATGTATGTGGTCTATGGTACTAAAGCCTTTCTGGAAACCGGCTTGTTCGGGAGGCTGGAAGTCATCAAGCCTGCGTTCGAGACGATTCGTGATGACTCTCGAAAACAACTTATAAACATGGCTCAGCAGTGTGATGGGCCTATAATTCTTCAGTAAAGTGTTATCACCTTTCTTGAAAAACAGTACCACCACACCCCTGTTCCATGCTTCCAGCGTTTTCTCTTCGAGCAAGACGGAATTAAACAGCCTCTGAAGGACTTTAAGTACCGGCGTTCCGCCCGCTTTCAGAAGCTCTGCGGTAATTCCGTCTTCGCCTGGTGCTTTGTTGTTTTTGAGTTGTTTGAGAGCCATCGTAATCTCGTACAGGCTGATGTCCGGGATATCTTCAGTGTAGTGTCGGGTTAGCTTGGCTCTTGGGTCTTTTACCAAGTCACTAACAGGTTCAGCTACTGAGGTGTACAACTGCCCATAGAACCTCTCTATCTCCCTGAGCACCTCTGACCTATTCGACGTTACGTTTCCGTCCTCCGTCTTCAGCTTCGTCAACTGGCTTTGCCCAATAGACGCGTCTCTTGCGAACACTTTGGAGCCCTTGTTCTGTGCTATGGTCTCCTCAATACGCATTGTATTGAAGGACCGTAAATCGTGACGCAAGGACTTCAGTATCTGTCCATTAAGCTGCCTATAGGACTTAGCATCATCGGAGGTTTGGAGCGTCATGGAACGTCGCTCAGCCATGAGATTTCGGGTGGAGTTAGATAGTTTTTGAGGTCTATTTTTACGGTGGGGCTTATAATACTTGGACCCGACCGTATGGACAGTCTCTACCAGCCTGTTGTTGATTTCGTCCACTGATGCGCTGCTGTCTAGCAATTCGAAGCGGTTTGCCAATTCGAGTTGAAAGTTCTCGGGGTTTTGGATGTGTGCATAAGAAGGTCGGAGCGTAGACTTCATCAGACGCGATCTTTCCATTTTGACATTAATATTTAATGTGCCTCTGACCATTCGGTGATCACTGCCGGTTTTTAGCCTGTGAATCACGGAGACATCATTAAATATTTGTCGCTTGGTGCTCATGATGAAGTCTATCTCATTTTTTGTGGAACCATCAGGGCTCATCCAGGTCCATTTTCTATGAGGCGGCTTCCGGATGAAAGAGTTCATCATAAAGAGTCCCTCCTTCTCCAGATATTCGGCCAGCCTCTGACCCCTGGGGTTGCGCTGCCCATATCCAAATTGCCCCACTCTCAACTCATCATCGCCCCGTTTGCCCAGCCGCGCCCGGTTGGATGATAATGATAGGAAACTGGAGTCAGCCTAAAAGTGATAAATGATTTCAAAATTTGAAAACTGCTTTTATAGATACTAGTGCGATGTGCTTGATTTCGATAATTCCAGGAATATTTGGGTCGCTGATCTCCAAAGAAGTTGATGATATCAGACTGCTTATTTTGAAACAACTTTTTATCTGCAGCGACGATTCCGGTACTAAGTTAACTGTATAACTATTTTATATGTATGATTATTTCTTTCATGATTCTGATTTATCTTAAGCAAATGCACATTGGATCATGATATTTAAGGACTTGCAAGCGAAAAGATCGAGAAAAGTACATACATAATTGATACTATTTTTGGAAAATTCTGAGGTTTATGCAATTAAGTGCTGCTAACAATAGTTCGATGATTGAACTGTGTGGACATAAATATTAGAATTTGTTAAGCATATCTAAGATATAAATATCATTACGCATTGTCTATTTTCAGATTCAGAATTGGAGCTCGTGATTTCGGCCTCCTTGGAGTACATCAATCAACGTCCATTTCAGTTCAGAGTCTGGAACATGTTCACCGTAGACGCCTCGATGATCCTCGGCGTGATTATTTGCGCCACAACATGCTGCATCATCATGATACAATTTGCACACTTTTATGGTTAATAAGCTTATCCACCCAGTCAGCCTCACTCTTTGTCTTAGGTGAGAGGAAAATTCGACAATGCGACGCAAAGCAGGTTTCAAGACTGTGAGGTATTAACTGATGGATAGTATGCGAGTAAATAATTTCAAATGGGGGTAATACTCGTACTCAATCAGTTGCGCTTAGCAAAATAGTTCACACAGTGAACCAATAACTTGGTAGCTATTTATATTTTCATTTTGCCTATATAACCTGGTAGATCTAATTGCAGTGTAGCTCAGCTAATTAAGTCCGCATCGATTGAAGTTACGTAAGAGAAAATATTGGTTTTTATTGTGATACAAGATTTTGGACACAACCTTTTCGCTACCCCTTTAAACACACTATCAATTTTATGGTTCTACTTGGACAATTTCATGCCAACATATTATCACAGTTTTAAACACTTTTTAATTTCTTGTTTTCCGTTTAATGCACAAAAAGTTTGCTAAGGGACATATTACTAATAGTCTTTCCGGACAATTTATTCCAACACAAATTTTATGTAAATACTACTGCGTTTCAATTCTATAATATTGTAAATAGATTACACCTAGCAATACAACCAAGAGGGCGTTGTTAAGTTGGTTAAATTGGATGAATTAAAAAAGAAAAATAAACATTCTCACGCACGCCTGTATTCCCCAAGCGGAGGTTGCAGAGGTGTACTGTTAACACCAGTTATCGTTTTTTTTGGGGACGAGCCTATTGCCATATACCGGGCACAATTCTAGACTCCGGACTGATAATAGGAATTTTTTGATAGAAAAACGACAGTTTTCCGACCCAGGATTTGAACCCAGAACCTCATGATTGCAACGAGCACTATTTTACCACTAAATCAACGAGGCAGCAAATGGATACATTTGCCATTCCGGCAGTGATGGTTTTTTTTCAATTTATAACATCTGTCATTCTAGGTGCATTAAAGAACAAAGCATACTATGTCGAAATAGGAAGTCTTATAACATGTCTCTGGTCTCATGTCTAAGATAATCATTCTAAGATAGCTTTAATGGCATCAGGATGAATTTTCTGAGATATTTTTAAATCATATTATTGCGTAATTACTTCTAAGTGTTGCTACATATGCCCAAATAAAGGTTTAAAATAATTAATAATAATAACTTTATTATTTAACACCTGTACACGAGTCTCGACCTGGTATAGGTAAAAGCTGGATGCGTACGATTACGATTTCAGTAGGAGGTCCTTACCCTGCAGTGGACGTCTGAATCATGATGGTAATAATTACAGAACGAGCCTTTACGAGGTTAAATCGCAATGTCTAGGTTATAATTGTTTGTTATTGTTAGTACGACAATTTCCGTGTCATGGGTGCGTTTAAACCATTAATTTGACATACACAAACACTCAGGCTTAAAGAAACGTTTGTGTATATTTATGGTATATATTATTTCCACGGTAACATTGGATGTTGAATGTACATCTTTTGCTGAGCATTCCATTTCTGTATTCTCTTATGTATATTTGTACCTAATATTTTAGCACTAATATAATAGCTTTATTTATGCCCGTACGCTGAAGTACTTTTTTGCTGAAGGTATATATCTACTATGGTTTGTAATTCAGATTAATACATACAATTGAATTGTTAATGTCTTGATTATTATAATCTGTTTAGTACGTCAATAAATGAATAGATTTTGAGCGTTTAGCGTCCAGTTTTTTACGGCTACCTTCATCAAATCATTAGTTCTTACAGATTGGCTCCTCACGAAAACTAGTTTGCAGTCTCGACGCACACTCCTCATCCCTAACGTAAACAATCAATGAACTTAGCAATTGAATAATACAGCAAAGGAAGTGGTTCATCAATTTTTTTTTCTAATTAAATGTATTGCGGGTTCCAAGACAGTCAAAGTGCTCCCCGAGACACTCCGTGGTACAAATCTCGGTGTTATCTATGGAGGCTATTGTGGATCCTAGCTTTTAGAAGTTACATTGGTGGAAATGTGTGACGGGCTTAGTCCTATTATAAAACCTTTATAATAACTGGGAGACCCGCATTATCAGCGGACACGCACCAATAAGCTTGTTTGTGATATGTGATATAAGGAAACCCGTTATATAAGTGTTTTGTGATTATGAAAAGGTTTATTATTATACCCTCTTAATAAATGACCCGTTTCGCTTACTGTCCGTTGAATCTTCTCCGAGGTGTAAATCTAACAACGAAAGGTAATTTTACATTTTTATAGGAACACCCCAATCTATCATTTCCATACAATTTACTTAAAGGGCTAAGCGATTTGTATGACTTATTATTGAAAAATTTGTGAAATTGTCACATTGGCGCCTGTCGCTTGTCATTGTAATTTGCATCAAACTAGGCCTATAGCATGGATTTATTATCCAAAACGCACTCTGCAAAATGCGTGATAACAAGGATACTCATCTAGAACCCTACGTCTCTTTCTGAGTAGAGTGACCATACATGGGTATGATTAAGGACTTAATGATTAAATTTAGGCAAGCTATCTATTTTATTTAGCATTTCGTTACATGCGGTAGGTAAATAAATGCCGAATAACATGTAAAGTAGTTACTGTATTAAGTGCTATACTCACAAAATCAACACGTCAAGTACAAAATATACATACTATAGATCCAAATAAGTATAGATTACAACTTCCAATTCGTATGGACGACGACTTGATCCAGTGGTTAGAGCTTAAACTGCGTTACTCATTGGATTGAGTAGTTGTGGGTTTGATCGCCGCTGGGGAAAATTAAAAAATGTACCCCATAAATATTCGTTTGGCTCTCAGTGTTTGTGTATGTGAGTACCCAAGACTCAGGAATAATTCCTCATGTAAATTATTTTAAAAAAAGTCACATAAATAATCGTTGAAGTCTGTATATATACACACACTACACACATACACAGTACAGTATACACTATGTGTATAGGCACGCATTTGAAACATCATAAATAGCTATAGTCCGAATTAGTTCTTCATATGGTTCCGTACTGCATCGTTATGCGTGCGAGCGAGACATCGGGCTCCAGGTTGTTGCTCTCACTCATCATGGTTTCAGGAGTTAATAAAATCATAGAAAATTCGGTGTCTGTGAGTCAGAGTTAAATATTCTCTAGCAATATTTTGGCATTACTCAATCCGTTTTGGATAATAAATCCATGGCCTATAGTAAGACAAGGATCGTTTGGATCGTGGATGACATTGGCAAGGAAATTAGGGTTATAACTTAGTAAAATATTCCTACTTCCAGCGAAACATTTTAACAGGTGGGTCAACACGGTTACTAATTAAAAAAAAGAACTTGGGTAACTTTCATAGTTTGCTATCTCGGCAACTCTGAGACTGTCATGAAATGACATTTCACTTAATGACATAAAGGCCGCGGGTCAAAAGATCCTTGTATGACTGAAGGTCGTACAACGCTACGTGATAAACACAGATTAATTATTTTTGGTGCCTCGTTGGTCTGGTGGCAAAGCACATCGCTTTGTGATCACGAGGTCCTGAGTTCTATAAGTTCTATAATCCTAGGTCGGATAAATGTAGGTTTTCTAACGAAAAATTTCCAGTATGAGTCCGGAGTCAGGAATTGTGCCCGGTATATGGCAATAGGCTCACCCCTTATTACATGGGACCTAACATCGTCGGCGAAACGTGGGTGTACTCAGTGCACCTCTGCAACCCCCTCTGGGGAATATAGGCGTGACGGTGTGTTTTTAATTGTTTTATACTCCACATCGCCAGGCAACGCTGCATGCTAAGTTATGTAGTGTGTTTGGAATTATTATATTGCCGATTACGAGGGTTCGGTTCCCACCCGAAGTGATGAATATTTCTTTCTATTTAGAATCACTATTTAGTGTGCATGTTCTAAAAATGTCAAGCTGTAAAGGCTGCGCAGCCATCATCGTAGATCACTCACACACACAAAAGTTCTAAAAATGTCAATGTATGAACCTATTAAAATTTGAATAAATTAGCCTTATTCTTTCACTAAATCGCACTCATTTGATAATTGCGTTTTTGTGCAATAATTTATCGAAGCGTTAACTTTAAGACTAGTAGTTTATGATTGCAGCACAGACAGTGAAATTAAGCGAGAATTACATAGAGTATATTTTTAAGTGAGTCGACCTTTCAGTTCCAACTTACATAATACATAATCACGGCCAGTCCCAGGAGTAATCAGAAATGTGTAGCACCTTGTTCGCACTCCAGTACTCCACGTTACAGAAAACTGCTCTCAAACAACTCATGACATAGCTATATACCAATAAACTGGTACTTTCTCACCTTCATATGTGGGGGAAAGACTTTACCGAGTATAGGCTTAGATAGATAGATAGATAACACTTTATTGTGCACCAATTACATAGATATTAAAATACAAAAAAAGAACTTAAAGTTACACAAAGGGCGGCCTTATCGCTTAAAAGCATTCTCTTCCAGGCAACCTTGGGATGGAAAAAACGATTAGGTTGTGGAATAAACGGGGGTGCACTTATTACAAAGAAGTTTTAACTTATAGCAATAAATACTTAAATATAATATAAAGATGCAAACACATAACTACAAAAAAATTACCACACATACACATAACGATACGACGGCAGGACCCGGTGAACAAGTAGATAAGTAATACTTCCTCACCTGGCCCTTGAAGCTCTCTAGCGACGATGCACGCCGTATACTGACAGGTATAGCATTCCACAGTCGTACCGACTGGACAGTAAAAGACTTATCATAGAAGCGGCTATTGTAAAGGGGCAGTCTTAGGCTAAGATTTTCTGAGGACCTAAGGCATTGTGTGCCAGTGCTTTTCAGGTACTCGAAACGTTGTTTAAGATAGGAAGGGGAAGAAGGGTTAAATAATATATTGTAAAGAAGAGAAAGAATATGCGCGTTCCGGCGAAGTCGAATGGGTAGCCACTTGAGTCTTGTACGAAATTCGGATACATGGTCATATTTGCGCAAGCCAAATAATTGCGAAGTTTTGGAGCCGCTCAAGTTTATCTAGCTGGTTCTCCGTTAAATCTAAATAGCACACAACAGCGTCATCTAGAATAGGAAGGAGGAAAGATTGTGCCAGAGCAACCTGAGTGGCAGTGGGTAGGAAATTGCGAAGTCTTCGCAAAGAGGCTGCTGTAGCAAATGTTTTACAACTAATAGCTTCTAATTATGGACCCCATGTCAGCCAACGGTCTAGCAAAACCCCAAGATTTTTTACTGATTCGCTATAGGGAATTATAGTGCCGTCGAAGAATATTTGTGGGAGAGTTAACCAATTAATTCTATTGCTCATTCGAGAGCTGCCTATAATGATGACTTGCGTTCTGAGGGGATTCACTGCCAATCCGTAAGATTTGGTCCATTTAGTTATTTGGCATAGATCTTTGTTTGTGTTTTCAATGGCTTCACTAAGATTTGAGAGTGAGGCCTGAGAGTAAATTTGCAGGTCGTCTGCGTAAAGGTGG
Organism: Phalera bucephala; assembly: GCA_905147815.2. NCBI lineage: Eukaryota > Metazoa > Arthropoda > Insecta > Lepidoptera > Notodontidae > Phalera > Phalera bucephala. Next base: position 6,518,939 of record LR990619.1, on the reverse strand, counting down.
TAGGAAGAAGTAAAATATTGGGAAATTGAGTTAATAAAAATAGTAAAAAGAAGAGGAGATAAAACGCCGGCCTGAGGTACGCCGGCTTTTGCGTCACACCAAGCAGAGACAGACTCGTCTCGGCAAATACGCTGCCAACGAGCACGCAGATAACTGCGAAACCAGTCGACCACTGATGGAGATACGTTAATAGAGCGAAGTAAAGCAAGGAGTATATCGAAGTTAACAGTGTTGATGGCATTACTGAAATCTAATAATGATAGCATGGTTAACTGTCTATCTATCTATCTATCTATCATTCTCCATACCAAGACGGATGCCATCAGTAATCTTAACGAGTGCCGTAACCGTGCTATGTCCGTGGCGGAAACCAGATTGTAAAGGATTGAGAAGGTTATGACAGGAAAGGAAGTAGCTGAGCTGTCTGTGTACCAGACGCTCCAAGACTTTTGATAGAAATGGAAGGATAGATATTGGTCGATAGTCAGTGAGATATTTGGGATTGGGTTTTTTAGGTAAAGGAATAATGTGAGCGTCTTTCCAAAGGGAAGGAAATTCACCATTAAGGATAGAATTATTGAAGATGCAGCAGAGGACGGGAAGGATGAAATCAAGTAAGGGCAACAACATGTTTCGACTGATACTGTCTCCACCAACCACGTTAGAGGTTATAGATAGCATGGCTCTCTTAACGTCACATTCAGTGAATCGCGTAAACACAAAAGAAGCATTGTCGGGAATTGTAATGGTAGAAAGGTGATGCAGTGTAGCATTCTTGTCCGAATCAAGCATTTCGGAAGAAGAGCTGAAGTGCGCATTAAGAGAATTGATATCAATATTTTTAGAAATGGATTCATGACGTGGTTTGCCAATTTCCAGCGACCTAAGAAACTTCCAGACCCTAGCTGGGTCTTCATCCTCAACAGATGTATGGATATGACGACGTAAGGCATTCCTACACACCTTATTGCAGTGATTGCGAGCCTGAACATGATTAGCTTTGTTTACATCCGTAGGTTTAAGCTTGTATTTGGTTTTGGCTCTGGCTTTTTTATTCATAAGAGATTTAACACTATCTGTAAGCCAAGGTACCGGAAGATGCTTAATTTTAATAGCACAAAACGGTGCATGAACGTCGTATAATTGCGTAACGTAAGTGTTGAAAAGAGCAAGCTGTTCATCCACCGTTTGATCATTCATAACCGTAGACCAGTCTATCTTCCCAGCATCATAAAGAAATGCCTGCAGCACTGCGCTGCAGAATAATTTGAGGTTTAGGTTTAGGAGGACGTATTTTATATGATACAAAAATTAGGTCATGGTACGAAAATAAATCGGCAGGATATTGTCCATGCTTCGCAACATGTTGTAAATGGTGCATGGTGGAATTAGGAAAATGATGTGTAGCATTAAGAGGTAGTATTTGCATGTTGCTAGACCTAACGATGGATTCCAGAGATTGCGAACGATGATCGATGAAAGTAGACGGGTATTATAGACTCCCATAATAATGGTATTACTATATGAAGGGAGAAGAATTTATTAGAGAATTTAGTAGAGAATAGTATAGTAAGTATAGTATGTAGGAATAACGTGGGTTATTAGCATATTTTTGTTAATATCGTGTTATTCGCTAAGTTGTATAGCTATTACTTAGCTAATACCACGATAGCTCAAGTAAATAGTATCAGAGATCTGGGTGTTACATTTGATTCTAAACTCCTTTTCGACACTCATATTAATGATATAGTGCACAAAGCATCTAAGGTACTTGGCTTTATTTTGAGACTCTCATCAGAATTTCAGAACATTAAAACATTCAAAATTCTATATTGTATAAACGAGTGGCTGATCTAGCATACCTATTTAATATAATTAATAATTCAGTTGACTGTCCTAAATTATTGACTAAAATTGGATTTCGCACATCATCAATTCTACTTAGAAAGTCAAATTTACTCCATGTTCCTATGGTTGAGTGTACTTACAGCCAAAATGCAAACATACTCAGATCAAGCAGATGTTTTAACGCTATGTCTCATGTAGTAGATATTGTTCCATTTACTACTAGTACCACTAAATTGAAAAAGACTCTGTGCAACCATTTCTTCGACTCAGGTCTTTAGAGTTTGCATTTCTAGCTATAATCCTTCACATGGATTAGTGCGTCCTTGCGTTATTGTAATTCTATTAGTGGAAACTTTTAATCGGTCTTATCCTATTTAATGTTCTGTACTTACTCACTGTATTAGCTGTAAGTTTTCTCAAGTATTAATCTGATCCTGCAGTGACTTCAATGTAGATAAGACGAATGATCGGAAGAAAGTAAATTCTGTTGCAATTGAGGCGGTTGAACTTACTGGATTGGAGACATTATGCAGCTCGGCCTGAAAGGCATCCATCCTTTGCAAACACATGGCCTGCAGTTGTGCCTGGGACTCTAAAATAGCCTCCATTGCGAAGTTGGTGATGACACTGCAACTTCGGTGTGAATTATGTAGTCTGATGTAGTGAATAACACTCTCCGGCAGGTATTGAGTCACTTCAATTATAGTGACATTAAAACCAACAACAAAATTACTCTTAAGGAATTTTAAATAAAATTTTCAATAGAGCAATTTTAAAACAGTGTTTTAATTGTGCCTACCTTGTTCTAAAAATGAGATGGGCATGTTTCGATAGCTCAGACACGTAAAAGGAATATCAGAGGAAAGAAGACGAAACGGGGAGATCTAGACTATGTTGCCATGATCAAATAGACCCTATCATAGCTGATGGGTATGTCAAGATTCTCCATATGAGAGTAAAAAAGGCGAGACTTTTGTGGTGATAGAACATGTTAAAACTTTGTACTCTCTGTCTACTCCATAGAGAATCTGGCGTGATGACATAAATATATGAAGGTTCTATTAGACTACACTGAAATTAGGAAGGTGCAAAATTAAGAGGGGATGACAATAAACCCCTTCATAATCACAAAAACACGTATATAACGGGTTTCCCCATATCACAGTGAATGATTTCCGTGGCGCGAGTCCGCTGATAATGCCGGTCTCCCAGTATTTTAACTATTTCTTGCTGACCCAAGCTAATTGTTCCAGAGGACCCGTTACATTTATTCACATAATAAATTATTATAGCAGTTTAGCTTTGGTTTAAGGGTTTACTTCAAACACAATGTTCAAAAATTATCCTTGTGCGTATTATAATAATCATTTTATGTGTCCCACTGCTGGGCAAAGGAAGCTGCAACAAATTTCATTAGAAAGAAAAAAATTGGAAGACCACTGGCTGCATTCTTTAATTGTTAGTAGATTAACTGTATACTTGTTGAGTCTCATGTAGAGAGTGTGTGGAGCCTACAAACGGGTCTTCTTAAGGAAATGAACCGTAACAGCTGATGAAAGTAGTGGAAAAAGACTGGATGCAGAACGATCAGAATCAATTTATTTATCGTCGTATTAAACAGATTACATTATTAAAGTCATTGATTTTTTTTTGTATTAATCTGAATTGCAAAACATAGTAGGTATATACATACATTTAGCCAAAAAAGCACTTCAATGTATGAGCACAAATAAATTTATTCATTATATTAGTGCTAATAAAAATATTATGTATAAACATAAATAAGAGAATGTACACTCACTGTAGAGGAAAGATGGTACACTCAACACTGGATGACTTTAGAAAAAATTTACTCCGTTAATATACACAAACGTTTCAACGCACCTATAACACGGAAATTATTGTACTAAGAAAAAAAAGTATTATCACCTAGTCACTGGGAATTTAATTTCGTAAAGACTCATGTAGAGGACAAGAAGAAAAAATAAAATTACAGTTATTAATTATTATTTCAAACCTTTATTTGGGAATAATTTGAAGTAATACTTAAAATTAAGTAATAGTGCAATAACGTACATTAAAATGCGCCTAAAGCCTTACAGCTATTATTGGATCAGAAATATGCAGATCTAAAGACACATTATAAGGATTCCGTATTGCGATACAGTACGCTTTCTCCTTCAATGCGCGTAGAAAGATAGATGTTTTAAATTGAAAATAAAAACAACTGCTTTCGGAATTGGCAAATGTATTTATCCACTTTACCCAACTTAACAACAGCCTCTTGATTAAACTATTTCGTGTAAACTATTTATAATATTATAGAATTGAAACAGACATGTGTTTATATTTAAAAAAAAAATCTCCTTCTTTTCGTGTTAATGGTTCATATCTGTCCTGCTAGGCGAGTGGCTAGCATTATCGCACCATCCGTGGCCGCGTTAAGCTCTTCCCTTGTACAGGTAGGTGGTGGGGCACAAAGGGCAAACCAGCAAGTGTGATATAGTCTGTGAGGTTGAATTAAGTGTCGGGAATGACTTATGACTCTTAATTATTTCCCTGAACACACTTTTTTGTATCACACGGAAAATACGAAATTGATAAGTGCTTCAAACTGTGAAGTAAACTTGACTAAATAGAACCATAAAATATAAATAGTCTGAGCTTGCAGTGGAAGTGGAAAGCTTGTTTTCAAACATTTAACTTCTTCCCTTACATAACTGACTCCCTTACATAATGAATCGATGCGGCCCAGTGCAAACATATCAAATAAGGGACTCAACTATAATTAGCTTGCGTTAAAAAAGGAATAAAGCTACGTCTACCATTTGATATTTAGGGCGTCCAATAGAGAGATACTAACTAATGATAGCTTGTACCTATTTAATAGTCCAAGGTTTTACCAACGGTAATAGAAATAGTTAACTAGTTATTGGTTCACATTGTAAACTATTAAAATTCCAGTTCACCTCAATTAGTATAGTATTTGTTAACTAGCACACCACCCATCAGTTAAAAGCTTCGAATTTATCTCTTACGTAACCCAAAGAGTAAGGTTAACTTGGGTGGAGTCGCAAGCAAATGCTAATTAACCATAAAAGTGTGCAAATTGTATCATGATAATACAGCATGTTGTGGCGAAGTTAATCACGCCGAGGATCATCGAGGCGTCTACGGTTAACATGTTCCACACTGTGAACTGAAAAGGACGGTTTTTAATGTACTCCAAGGAAGCCGAAATCACGAGCTCCAATTCTGAATCTGAAAATAGGAAATAAGCATTGATATTTATTTCTTAGATATGCCTAAGAAATTGGAATATTTATGTGCAGACAATTCGATCATAGAACTTCTGGTAGCACTAACTAGAATAAATCTTAAAATTTTCCAAAAAGGGTGTCATTTATTATCACCGTACTATTTGCAAGCCGTCAAACATCTTGGTGCAATAAACATTTGCTTAAGATAAATTAGAAAACAACAAAGAAATACGATCAAATCTTGAAAAAGTAGGCCTCTTTATAAGTACAGAGGGCTACTTTTTCAAGAGAAGAAATAGAAAGAACCATACGTATGAAACAGTTAACTTACCACCGGAATTGTCACTGCATACAAAAAGTTGTTTCAAAATAAGCAGTTTGATATTATCAACTTCTTTGGAGATCAGCGACCCAAATACTCCCGGCATTAGCAAAATCAAGCATTTTGCACTGGTATCGATACAAGCAGCGTTCAGATCCTGAAATCATTTATCGTTTATAGGCTGACTCCAGTTTTTTGGCATTAGCCGAATAGTACTTATCCGCATTAGTGTCATCAATGTGTATCGTAAACTAGCAAGTTTAGACGCGAAATTAATGTGATCATATGATATTCAGCGCCTTTATCAAAATTAAAAATCAAAATATCTTTATTTTAGATAGAATTCATATACATATATCACCAAATAAATTGAAAAAGTGATATCATTTAAACTTCGATAACAACACAATTAAATTAAATTAAAAACATTAACAATAAAATAGACCAAATAGACAGGGTCTTATCTGAAGGACAAGTCAGGAGTATCCGTAACCGGCGAGCGTGTATGAGACGAATTATGAGAGAAGAGGAAGCCAGAGAGGTATATAAGGAAAGAGCCTGTTGGAACTCTGTACTCTCTGACTACCCCGTAAGGGATCTGGCGTGATGATATAGATAGATATAGAAAAATAAAATAAATGAAAGTAAATTAAATTGAACAATAACATTAATTTGAAACAAAGAATGAAAAAGAATGACAATACGCTCTAAACCGTGTCACTTTCACATGTTTAGTACAACGTGAAAATCTACATACCAGCTCTGACTGACAATTACCAAAAAATTGGAATTTTTTGACTTTTATTAAAACGCATCTATTTAAAGTGACTGGAGGAACGGTGTTATAGGTTTTTGATCCTTCTTTGAAAACCATTATGATGTAGCGCCATCGGGCATAGCCAAGTTGCAAGTATTTTGTATTTGTTATTTTTCCGCAGTCAAAAACGCCTTGTTTTGACCATTCATTCCCGACATTCTTGTACTTTTTGCGTTTTCTATTAACTTTAACGACTCTAGAACATCAACTTAGCTACAGGCTCTGCTACAACTTGCCCACATTAGGAGATGATAGTGGAAAATAAACATGAGAAGTAACTCAAACAGAAAATAGCAGGAATAGGAATGTGTAATTAATTAGTATTTATAAACTCCGTGGTCTCGAGGCGTATAGTGAGGCTAGCTGTCACGAGATCCTGGGTTCAAACTGGTCCGAAGTCGGCCGTGTTATTGGATATCTGTAATTGTGCGCGTGTATATGTTAACACGCTTGTCCCCTATTACCCTGGGACTTAATTTAGTCGGCAAAATGAGGGTGAAGATAGTACACCCTTGACACCTCCGCTTGAGAAATGTAGGTATGACTGTTGTTTTTATTAATAATGTTATTTGGTGTAATATTGAAGTTTTGTGCTCATTAATGCGTTGATATCTATATTCGTGTAAAAAAAAAACGTTTATTCTCCTTACCATTATATTAAATACACCAGGCTCGTAAAATGCGTAAACAAGCATCGTCACTTTTGATACAACGTACAAATTGGAGACTGTAATCTATAACAAAAAAAGGGGTAAAAACATCAATTACTACTTATCATTTTAGTATTAACCATCCGTTAACATTCCGTATAATAGGAGCAAAGTCCTTGTTTCTTATAATGTTAATCGGTGAGATGCATGGGTTTCACCTAGACTTTGGCTTGCGTGGGGACATGGGCCAAGTACGCAATGGACCTTTGCAAGAAGTTAATATAATGTAAAGTACCTGTTGAGTGAAACTGAGTTAAATGCTGAAAATGGAGAAACAATGAACTCAATTGTTAAGACGACAGGAATAAAGCTGCGGGTATTGACGTGGTGACAACTGGTGACGTCAGACGTTGGACGATGTCGCTTAATAAGTCTGGCAACTTTATTGAGGAATATAAGCCACAATGTGTAGACGTGTATAGTGCAACAATATGGACGAACGATCTATGAAAGCTTTTAGTGCGACGTGCTTCAAGCGATAAAACAAATGTGGACGACTAAATTTGTGGGACAAGACGTCGAGTGTCGTCGCTTGACTTCACCTGATATCGCGAGCGAAACATTTCAAGCGGCATTTGTCCCCGAATAAATACGAGGCATAATTTGTACTGAAACTGTTTGTTCAAAGGATTACCGTAATTTTCAACGGCGTATCTATCTTCCATATCAAATCCAATAGATCCTTATAAATCAGCATGCACCGATTTATTTCTACAGCTATTAGTTCTTCGTTCCCCATACTAGCTAAGATCTTCTTTTTTAGGAAAATCCGAAGGGCTCTGATTTTGTAGAATGTTAACTCAAATACAATTACTCTACTGAAACCTGATAACATAACAGCTGCAATTAAAGCGCTGTGTATAACGACATAGGGACCAAAAGCGATGCACACTTTCTGTAAATTAATGCACCATAAGCTAGTCATAGATATTCTCTCTATTATCACGCCAAGAAACAGAATGCTGGTCACGGGAACATTACAGTTTGACATGTTATCTACTAAGTTACCTATTTCCTTAAAGCTATTCACAAATAACTGTAGATTCTCTGAATTGAACACAAGCGACATTATCGGGATAATATAATCAGAAAGTCTTGTGCTTAAATGTTTTTCTGAAAACAGGTCAGAAGAAAAAAGCTTATAAAAGGTTATGGCATATAAAATTCCGCAGGCTAAGCAATACATTTTTGTTCCGATCACGATTATTTTGTTTGAACTGATATTCCAATACATCCCGAGAACCAGACGAGTCTTCATAATAGTTTGTAAAGAAACATATTTGGATAAAATATTAAGGTATTTAACGTAAGTATTGGACATTGTAGCTATTTCACCATACAGCATAGACTGAAAATAAGTGCGGTCAGGCCAACTCCTTACAGAGTATTTCAATGAATCGTGGTGAGCCACGTCAGTTGATTACGATGGTTATTGATTTTATATTTCCAGTTAGAATTAGTTGATTGTCAACCTTCAACAACGGAAATAAAACATTATGGACACCTTTACTTACATTTCATAGTCAACTTTATTTTGTTAAAAGGGTTCGTTTAATAGATTAGTAATTGTGCAGACTAGAAGGCACTTTTATCTCCCAGCATGTATCTTATTAATGTACAATAAAGATCTATCTATATATCTATCTATCTATGGAATAGGCAACTTTGTTCACACACTATATCATGCCGATATTATCCATGTAAGTGGTATAAAATTTCTCTCATACCCATTTGGTGCATATTTACCGGCTTGCATGAAGGCTCAAAGATATTAATCATATTTAGGCTAAAAAAAGTCTGGCAATCCTTCGATTTGACTTCTTCTCTTCACAGGTTACTGGAATCCTGGGGACCTGCTGAAGTTGTTCTATAACAAAAATTTACTCATTTATACGTTTATTTTATAAATACTTTTGCAAAACAAAGATGACTTGGTTTAACCGATAAAACGTAGACTGCTTAACTTACCATGTTGAATATTCGCAGGTACGATCCCCGCACAGCGTATAAGAATATTGATTTGGGATTTGTGATTTTGAAATAAAGAAGATATTTTAAGTGCATACGGGCACAATAAAAAAATGTTTGTTTGTCCGTGTTAATATCCAGAACGGTGAAACTGATTTTAAGTAGACTATCACTGGAAAATAGAAGAATTTTTAGAGATTGTTTAAGACTACTTATTAGCTCGGGAAATGCAAGATTTCTGCGGGATAGTTGATTTTTTTTCTCCATATTAACACTCCTCCATATTAATTCTATCCAAAAAAGTCCTACCTACCTATGTCCAATTACAAAAGAAACGCGCGCGAAGTCGCGGGTTACGGCTAGTTCTTAATATAAATAGAGATCATTGACGCGTACTATATGCGCCAACAAGTTGTTAAAAATTCTTAACAACAATGTATTTAATACATATATACGTATATACTACGTGCAGATAATTTTTTTTGTAATTATTGTCTGCCTGTGTGTTTGTCTGTCCGTCTCTTTGGTTTTCCATCACGAAAAAACTACCGAACAGATTTCAATGAAATTTGGTATGGTAAAAACTTATACTCAAACTTAAAATATAAAATACTTTTTATCCTGAAAAAATTAAGCAATCCGGGATGATCGTGGGATGAACCATCAAAATTTATTATTTTTGTTATTGTTAGTCGTAAGTTGCAAGGTTATGTTAAAATATGTAATTTTGCCTACACATGCATTCCTCATTCATGAGTGGACTCGAGTTCGTCTCCTCATTAAGAAACTTTTAAGTGGTTATTAGCAAGCACCTGAAAGTTTTTATACACATTTGATTTAGATACTCCGATATGATTTCTTGCATGACCCATGATGCAGTCAACATATTCTCTTCTCTGGGCTTCTTCTGGGATCTGGCGTGAGGTTATAGATAGATAGATAGTTTTTATTTTTCCATACTATTACGACTAAACGGATTTTAAAGATACTTAGTATGGAGGTGTCTTAGGTCAGTACAGGATTTGTGCCATCCCGGAAAGGTCGGTCAACCTATCTCAAATTACAAAATAAACGCCGCGGGTAACGATTAGTTAACCATAAAAGTGTTTAAATTGTATCATAATCAAATAAAAATATGTATTAGTAATTGCTTATGTTGTACACGGAATACAAATGTCCTCTTCTGTGAAATTCCCTATAATAAATATTTAAGTAAATCCAAACTAAATTATGAACTGAAATTTATCTGCTCTAAATTTATAAATGTAACGTTTATCGATATGGGTTTTGCTATATGATTGCCCTACCGCAGAAATTTTGTTCAACATGTATGTCAGCGATTACACAGGGAAATATTGCGAAATAATTTCAAAATAAAGATGAAAAATTACACAGAATCTACTCGCAACTATATCCTATATGCCGAGAAAGCTGTACAAACAGAAGAAGTATTGACAACAGTAGAGTCAAATGTCAATGTTCCCCGCATGCCTACTCCATGTAATTTAAAGTCCTTTTTTCGTGTATAATGAAGTAACAATTCTCCAACAAAATATTAACGGGCTTATAAATAAGGCTGAACTTTTATCCATCAGTTTAGAATGCCTCGAAGAGCAAGGTTGTTCAGTTGATGTAATTTGTTTAACAGAACACAACATGTTAAATGATGACACAAAATTATTGTGTGTACCAAATTATTTACTGGGTGCACATTTTAGTCGGAAGATTCGACGGGGCGGGTCCTGTGTATTGGTTCACAATAAGCATAAGTTTAAACTTATTCCAGTCATAGAGAGATTTGGTATATCCGGTACTATCGAATGCTGTGCTGTTGAATTGATAAAACATAAATTAATAATTATTTGTTTATACAGACCACCAAGAAATAGCTCTCAACACTTGGAACAATTTTTCACAGTACTAAATTCAATACTTCATGAACTTTGCTTTACAAAAAAGAAAATTATTTTAGCCGGTGATTTTAACATCAATATTTTGAAAAATAGCAATGAGGCAGTCAGACTTCAAGAGATAATTTGTAGTTACAAACTTAAATTAGCTATTAATCAACCAATCCGGCTCAAAAGTGGTACATGCATCGACAATTTCGTACATAATGTAGGTAAAACTAGCTTTGACATTTTTGAATTTGCTCTTTCCGATCACACAGCCCAGATTTTGTCTTTCCCGGTAAAAGAAACGTATTCACTTACTCATTGGTTTATTGAGAAAAGAGACTACAGTAAAGAAAAAATACAAAAATTTAAGGACGCCTTACAATCGATTAGTTATAATGAGGTATATAATACAGATAATCCAAATTCGGCTTTTGATATATTCTATGACATATTTGTACTATTATACAATTTGTGTTTCCCATTGAGATTGATAAAGACTCTCACACAAAACCTAAATGGTTAAGTAGTGATGTGTGTGTGTGTGTGTGTGTGTGTGAATGATGTACGCTGTTGGCCGCGAGGCCTTTACAGCTTCACCGGACTTAAAGGCGAGCGTGCAACCACTACGCTCTAGCCAGCCAGAAGGGCAAGAGGCGACATACTCGACATACTCGGTTGGGACAGTCGCTGTAGGGGGACGGGTGCACTACTAAGTGCACCGGTCAACCGCCGGCTATGGGAGGGGATCTACTACTACCTCGTCGTCGTCGCCCCTATTCTGAGCGGAAAGAAGGGATGACAAAGCATCGGGGGGGTCGGTGAGAACATGTCGCGGCCGGCGGTGGCGGCAGGGGTCGGGGGGGAGATCGTAGTCGGCGGTGGCTACGATTAACGGATTCGCATGGGTAGATGCGTTCGCGAAGTGACGTGTTGACGCCTTTTTAATAAAGGCGCGAATAGGTTCGAGACCTAGATCGGAGTGGAGGTCGACGTTCCGTACGAACCAGGGGGCTCCTACGGCTTTACGGAGGAAGCGGTTTTGAACCACTTGGAGTTTATCGATGTGAGAGGGGGCTGAATGCCCGAACACAACACACGCATAAGTCATGATGGGTCGAACGCAAGTTTTGTAAAGTGTCACCTTATTTTTAAGGGACATTTTACTCCGCTTGCAGATTAACGAATGGAGACGACCGAGCACAAATGATGCTCGATGATGGACCCGCTTGATGTGCGGGCCGCAGGACATGGTACTGTTTAGGGTGACCCCTAGATATTTGACCTCTTTGACCCAGGGAATGGGTTGGTCAGACTTCAAGAGATAATTTGTAGTTACAATCTTAAATTAGCTATAAATCAACCAACCCGGCTCAAAAGTGGTACATGCATCGACAATTTCGTACATAATGTAGGTAAAACTAGCTTTGACATTTTTGAATTTGCTCTTTTCGATCACACAGCCCAGATGTTGTCTTTCCCAGTAAAAGAAACGTATTCACTTACTCATTGGTTTATTGAGAAAAAAGACTACAGTAAGGAAAATATACAAAAATTTAAGGACTCCTTACAATCGATTAGTTTTAATGAGGTATATAATACAGATAATCCAAATTCAGCTTTTGATATATTCTATGACATATTTGTACTATTTTACAATTTGTATTTCCCATTAAGATTGATAATGAAAAAAGCTCACAGAAAACCTAAATGGTTAAGTAGTGGTATACGTAAATGCTCACAACGAAAGCGTGACCTACTCTAGTGCTATAGGAAATATCCTAATGTTAATAATAAAAATGCATTTAAATGTTATTCTTTGCGTCTGAAGAAGATTATTAAATTGACAAAAAAATCACAAAATGATTTTTTAATTAGAACAGCCCCAAACAAATCCAAGGCTACATGGTCAATTATAAACTATAATTAAAACTATATACCTAAAATAGAATAATGCAGATAAATGTTAATGGCACCATCATCGATAATCCTATGACAATTGCGGATGAATTTAATACTATTTTTATAAATAAAAGTGTAACCAACACTGCTCCTACAAACTTAAGCTATAGGCATAATATGACTTGTAATAAAAACTATTCTTACTCAATATTTATGAACCCAACAACACCACTTGACATTGATAATATTATAAAATCTCTAAAAAATACTAACAGCACTGGATATGATGGAATAAGTACAAAGATTTTAAAAGAGGTATCTGTCATTGTTTCACCCATTTTAAGTCATTTAATAAATACATGTATCGCTTCGGGGATATTTCCATATAGACTGAAAATAACAATTATCAAACCAATGTTCAAAAAGAATGACAAACAAAACATGAGCTGCTATAGACCTATAGCATTCATACCTATAATTTCTACGGTATTTGAAAAGGTAATATATAAGAATCTGTATTCCTATTTTGAAGCCAATAAAATCTTGGCTGAAGAGCAAGTTGGGTTCAGAAAAAATAAAACGTTAAACTGAGCTGTTTACAAGTTCCTAAATACTATAATGACAGGTTTAAATGATAAGAAAATAGTTTCGGAACTATGTATGGGCTTAAGGAAGGCTTTAGATTATGTTCATCATGACATACTTCTAAAAAACTAGAAATTTATGGTGCTAGAGGAAATGTTTTAAGTCTTCTAGAATCGTATCTCAAAAATCTACTGGGATCACCTATATATGCCCTAAAACAAAACAAGAAACTACGTATCTCTCTGCATATCGAAATGTTACCCAAGGCGTGCCGCAAGGCAGTGTACTAGGCCCCTTGTTATTTATTATATATATCAACGACCTACCCAGAGTGTTGGATCAAGAAATGGTTTTATTTTCTGATGACAGCACGGTCATGTTTACCAACAACTGTAGTACTAACCTAGAATTAATTATGAATCGAACGTTGAATATTGTGATGGACTGGTTAGTATGCAATAACTTATTAGTAAATTTGGACAAAACTAACATAAAGACATTTAGAAATAGAAATAATAATCTAAGAAACATTGATGTTAACTTTAATGGACAAAAAATTCATGAAGTAGAGCTTACAGCATTTTTGTGTCTTCAGTTAGATTGCAATTTGAATTGGAAGACCCAAATTGAAAGGATCTGTGTTAAGTTGAACTAATTTTCCTATGCGCTCTATATGCTTAAGAAAATTGTAAACCAATATGCTGTGGTTACTGCATATCATGGATACGTTGAGTCATTGTTAAGATATGGTGTTATCTTTTGGGGCAACTCAGTTGATAAGGAAAGGGTATTTAGAGCCCAGAAGAGGTGTGTAAGGGCAATTTGTAAGTTAAGACCAATGGAAAGTTGTAAACCCTTTTTTAGTGATTTAAAACTTTTAACTTTGCCATGTATTTTATTTACAAAGTAGCTGTTTTTGTAGCTTCAAATATAGAAATGTTCCAAACACTAAAAAGTAAACGTCACAAGCAAAAGATATGCTTTCCGTTGAATAAAACAGCTCATTTTAATAAAAGTGTATTCTGTATGGCACCTCGGATTTACAATCATCTTCCTAATAATATAAGAAACAGTTGTCCAGACTTAAGTGAATTTAAATATCACTTGCAACATTTTCTACGGAGTAAGGCTTACTATACTATCAATGAATACCTTAATGATAAAGCAAATGAAAATTAATTTTAGCAATCGCATTGACATACACTTTATTTCAATTGTGACATTATTTATGTATTTAATGACATGCCTTATTGTATTATTGTAACTGTGCTTGTTATATAGAGGGTATTTCATAGTTTTATATAAAATGTTACTTTAAGTACGACATATGTACGCCTTATGTAAGGCAGGACGTAGAGGACCTATAAAATTGTATCATCTTAAATCTACCTATGTTCCACACATTAAACTCTTTGAATCTTTGAATCAAAATGATGCTGCTTTTTGCTTGATGACGCCGAGAATCATCGAAGCATCTAGGGTGAACATGTTCCACACTTTGAACTTGAAGGGGCATTGCTCAATGTACTCCAAAGAATCCAAATTCACGAGCTCCAATATATATATATCATAGATGTGCCTGGTTGGTCTAGTGCTGCTGAACATTACGACGTCCTGTATTCGAATCGTAAGTCGGACAGTGTGGTTTTTCTATCGAAAAATTTCTCAGTGTCAGTTCGTAGTCTAGATTTGTGCCCATTATTGCATTTGGGCATCTATTACATTTAGACTTTACATCATCGGTGAGATGTGGGTGTACATAATGCCTGCCATCCCCGCTTCGGGACCATGTTTATTTTAAATATAGTTATTAGAATCATCCTAATCCGGTACTGATTAATTTATACTTTGTCAAGATGTTTCAAGAAGCCTGCTACTGCACTCCTCAAATATTTTGGTTGCATGTGCATTTGCTTGCCGTGGTTAGACGGTTGGACTGCAAAGTCCAAGGTCTCGGGTTCAAACCCAGCCACGCGACTCTGTCTTTTCGAAAGCATGTGCGTATTAAAAATTAATTATCACTTGCTTTAACGGTGAAGGAAAACATCGTGAGGAAACCTGCATGCCTAAGAGTTTCTCGAAGGTGTGTGAAGTTCGCCAACCCGCACTGGGCCAGCGTGGTGGACTATGGCCTAAGCCCTCTCAGTTTGAGAGGAGGCCCGTGTCTAACAGTAGGACAGTTTCTTAACAGGGCTAATATTATTTATGTGCATTTGCTTAAAATACATTAGACGATGACTAAGAAATTCGATTGAATCTTGGAGAAATCCCATTCTTTAGTCATAAAATTGTTAAACGCAAGTAACATACTAGCGGACTCGTCGCTGAAAATAAAAAGTTGTTTTAAAATAAGTAGTCTGATATCATCAACTTCTTTGGATATCAGTGACCGCAATATTCCCGGAATTAGCGGAATCAAGCACAATACAATTGTATCCATAAAAACTGTTTTTGAATTCTGTAATCATTTATAATTTTTGGTAGTACTGAAACGCTGTACATCGCTTTTAAAAACTGTACTGTTAGCTATTTATTTGATTCCAGCGCGTTACTAACGCGCATTGAAAAGCGCTCGTGCGAACGTAGGGTTAGTGTTTGCGTGTGTGAATCGTCATCATCATTGTATGGTGATGTACTTTCAATAATGCGACATACGATCAAAATTTTATGTCAGAGTGAATTTTATGTCTGGTGTTAGCTGGTGCAGCCCCTCGAATCCGCCGCTGAATTTCCAAGTGGGGCAGTCCTCGACGATGTCTGTACTGAGTCTCCACAGTCACAGTAAAGAGATTCAGTGATGCCCCACCTGTGCAGATGATAATTGCACCTTGCGATTCCGGTTCTGATTTGGTTGATGGAGGACCATGCCAGCCGTTGCGTGAATGATCTATGCTGTTGGCCGAGAGGTCTATAAATCTGAGGACTTCACCGGGTGAGCGTGCAATAACTACGCACCAGCCAGAAGGGCAAGGGTGGTAAGATGTATCTGTGCAATTTAAAGCCTCGTATTTATTAGGGGATAAATGTCCCGCAACACGAGTCGCTTCAGATATGGGCGAAGTCGAGTGACGTTGGGCGCCGTTGCTCGACCTCTTTCTTGCGACTTATAACGTCTACATTTGTTTAGACGGCAAATTTAACACACATAGTCTATCTATAACCTTACGCCAGATCCCTTGCGGGGTAGGCAGAGAGTACAGAGTTCCAACAGGTTCTTTCCTTACATACCTCTCTGGCTTCTTCGACTCTCATAGTTCGTCTCATACACGCTCGCCGGTTACGGAGACTCTTGACTTTTCCATCAGATAAGACATAGGATACTTTATATCCCGGAAAACTGACTGACCGGAAAACTGACCATCGCAACCTACAACGGACGCACACTGAGACTAGATGAAAACTTGGCGGAGCTCGAAGTAGAGCTTAGTAAGATACGATGACACGTTGTAGGGCTAAGCGAAGTCCGTTGAGAGGGAGAGGACACGCTAACCCTGCAATCGGGCTACCTGCTCTACAATCGAGAGGGACACCAACTATCCCAAGGCGGTGTGGGGTTCCTTGTCCATATAGCCCAATGTTGTTGAAGTTTCCAGCATGTCGACAAGGGTCGCGTACCTTGTACTTCCACTGACCAAGAGATACACTCTCAAGGTCATACAGGTATACGCACCGACTTCGGCCCACTGCGACGACGAGGCAGAAGCTATGCATGAAGACATAGCCAAAGTTCTGCACAACACTACCAACGCGCACTTCAACGTTGTTATGGGGGATTTTAATGCTAAAATAGGAGTACGGACCGAAATCAAATCGATCATAGGGCCGCATGGAATTGGGTGCAGAAATCACAGGGGGTAAATACTGGTTAACTTCTTGGAGACTTTTGATGAACTCGTTTTTCAAAAAAAGGCCACAAAGAAAGTGGACCTGGCGAAGCTCCGACACTGTGACGAAAAACGAGATTGACTTCATTATGACGGATAAACGGCATATATTCAGAGATGTTTAAGTGATCAACACCGGTAGTGATCACCGACTTGTTAGGAGCACTCTGAATATCAAATATAGGCTTGAAAGACTCCGCATGATAAAGTCTACTCTCCGACCCTCTGCGCCCCAAACCATCGCCTGCTCAGAGCAATTCCAGCTGAGGCTACAAAATCGATTCGATGTCCTGAAAACTACGGAAAACATTGACGAGCATCTCAAAAGCGTAGTACTTACCATTCGGGAAGAAGGGCTAAGGTTTTGCGGAAAAAGGCGTACGAGCCGGAAGACCAACCTCTCGGACGGGACTCTGGAGCTTATGAGGCAAAGACGTGAAACAACGCAGGCCACTCTAGCCGAGAGCAGGTCCCTCTCGAAGGTCATACGGAAAATGGTACGGAGAGACCTCCGGCGCTCAAGCGCTCGCCTAATTGAGGAAGCGATAGAGCAGAATAGGGGGTCCAAAGTATTTGCCTTGCCGAGATTGAAGACTTCTACGGCCAGTTATACGCCTCACAATCACTGCAACCTGATCCCAAGTGCAATGACCATCGAGCTACACTCACCCGCCACTACACCGACGACCTTCCGGACATCAAACCAAGCGAGATCGAGCTGGCACTTAGACAGCTTAAAAATGGGAAAGACTCCGGAGAAGACGGAGTCACCACCGAACTACTCAAAGCTGGAGGAGCCCCAGTTCTGAGGCAACTCCAGAGAGTATTCAACTCTGTCCTCCAAAGTAGGAGAACCCCGAAAGCGTGGCATAGGAGTACAGTGATCTTGTTTTTAAAAAAAGGAGACAAAACGCTACTTAAAAACTATAGGAGCATCTTACTCCTAAGCCACATTTACAAGCTGTTTTTAAGGGTCATCACTAATCGCCTAGCTAGAAGACTTGACGAATTCTAATCACCAGAACAGGCCGGGTTTCGTGCAGGATTTAGCACCACATACCACATCCACACAGTGAGGCAAATTATATAAAAGTCCGAAGAATATAATCAGCCCCTGTGTTTAGCTTTTGTGGACTATGAGAAGGCCTTTGACTCCATAGAAACCTTGGCTGTCATAGAATCCCTGCAACGGTGCCAAGTAGACTGGCGATACATCGAGGTGTTGAGATGTCTTTACAACGCCGCCACGATAACCGTTCAGGTACAGAATAGTCAATCAAGGCATATTCCTTTGAGGCGTGCGACAGGGGGATGTTATATCCCCGAAACTGTTTACTGCTGCAATGGAAGATGTCTTCAAAACTCTTAACTGGAAAGGACGGGGTATAAACGTCAACGGCGAGTACAGCTCACACTTGAGGTTTGCCGATGATATTGTCGTCATGGCTGATACCTTGCAGGATCTACTGGATATGCTGGACAGCCTAAATGAGTCCTCCCGACGTATCGGTCTCAGGATGAACTTGGACAAGACGAAAGTCATGTTTAATCGTCATGTGACTCCGAGACCGGTCAATGTCAACGGAGCTACTTTCGAAGTTCTACAGGAATATGTATACCTTGCATTGCAGCTAGGGAGAAACATCTTCAAGAAGGAGGCTGATAGGAGGATTCAGTTGGGCTGGGAGGCATTTCGGAAGCTCCGTCATGTCTTCTCGTCACCCATCCCGCAAAATCTAAAGACGAAAGTCTTTGACCAGTGCGTCTTGCCGGTCATGACCTATGGAGCTGAGACGTGGACTCTCACGATGGGACTGGTCCTTAAGCTAAGATTCGCTCAGCGAGCTATGGAGAGAGCTATGCTTTGAGGTTCTATGCTAAATAGAATCAGAAATGAGATTATCCGGCAAAGAACCAAAGTCACCGACATAGCTCTGAAAATCAACAAGCTAAAGTGGCAATGGGC
Organism: Phalera bucephala; assembly: GCA_905147815.2. Classification (NCBI taxonomy): domain Eukaryota; kingdom Metazoa; phylum Arthropoda; class Insecta; order Lepidoptera; family Notodontidae; genus Phalera; species Phalera bucephala. The sequence goes on along the minus strand of LR990619.1, from coordinate 6,499,782 downwards.
TGGTCACATTTGCCGCAGAACGGACAACCGTTGGAGCAGATGGGTTTTGGAGTGGAGACTACGAACTGGCAAACTCAGTGTAGGACGCCCCCGCCGCGAGATGGAGTGACGACATACGTCGGATAGCCGGCAGGAACTAGATGCATAGAGCCGAGGATCGGGCTCTGTGGCGCACATTGGAAGAGGCCTATGTCCAGCAGTGGACTGATTTGGGCTGATGATGATGATAATGATATCCCGGAAAATGTTAGGTTTCTGTCTATAGTCAACGCGGACGAAGTCGCGGGCAGAAACTAGTTAGGACATATTTGCTGAATGACCAATAACCGTTGGGATAGTCGTATTGCTGAGTTGCCGGGAGAAGACTCGAAGACCAGGCTCAGTGGCGTGCCTTGGAAGAGGTCCATGTCCAGAAGTGGTCTGATACGGACTGACGATGAACGAATAACAACAGCAGAGTTCACGTATCTTATAATGTTAATGAAACCCGTAACTCCATAAAAAACCCAAAAAACTGTTTTACATTAGCGTTTTCGATATTGCTATATGGCTCCTAGACCTTGACTCTGAGGAAAGCAGATCGTTTCCGCATAGATGCTTTCTAAATGTGGTGCTGAAAAGACTGCTCCGAGTGCCATGGACCACGCACAAGACCAATGCATCCATATGCAGCTCAAGATTAGCATTAGACCCTCTGGTTTTAGCCATATTGCGGCTGAAAATCACGAGGTCTCTTTTCCGAATTCTAGGTCGGAAAAAATGTGGTTTTTCTATCGAAATATTCTCAGTAATAGTCTGAAATAGAGTTGGAGGTAGGAATCGTGCCCAGTATAATGGCCATAGGCCCTATATTATATTTAAGCTTGACATTATCAGCGATATATGCATGTGCACAGTACACTTCTGCTACCTCCACTTGAGGAATATCGGCTTGATGAAATTTATTTTATTTTATTTTTATCCACGGGAAGAAATTGCGGAAAACCACAACCACACTTTTGTACGTATTTTAATCTGTGCCGAAATAACTTAAAAGTACAGAAACTTTCTCAAAGTCTCTATCTTCCACATACATTCAATAGGTTCTTATAAATCAACATGCAAAGGTATATGGCTATTTGTTCTTCGTTCAGCATCCTAGCTAAGATCCTGTTCTTTAAGAAAGTCCAAATTGCTATCACTTTGTATAATATTAACTCAAATACAATGATCCTACCGAATCCTCCTAACATAACAGCAATAGAAAGACATACGGACCGTAAGCGTTGCAGGCATTACTAAAAATATGCACCTTAAGGTAGTCACGGATATTCTCTCTAGTATAACGCCGGGGAATAGGACGATGATGACGGAAACATTATAATTTAACTCGGTATCTAATAAGTCATCTATTTCCTTAAGCCTATCCACAAACAAATGGAGATTCTATGAATAAAAGATAAGCGATAACATCCAAATGACACAATCCATTAGTGCCAAGTTCGTTTGTTTTTTTTTTAAAGACGCCACGAAATAGTAATTTATTAATTTCTATAGAAAATAAAATTCCCCAGGTTAAGCAATACATTTTTGTTCCAATCACAATGATTTTATTCGAGCTGATATTCGAATATAGCACTAAAATTAGCCGTGTCTTTATAATAGTTTGTATATAAACATATCTGGACATATTAAATTATTTAACGTATATGTTTGACATTGTAGCTGTGTTGCTGTACAGAATAAACTAAAAATTGAATGGAGTTGGGCCATCTATGGCCTCAATCATATCATCTCAATTTAGTTTAATCAATCATATATGCCACGAGTACGATGGTTATTAATTTTATATTACCGATGAAATAGTGAATTGCCTTTCTTGAGTAATGAAAATAAAACAATACATATGCAGACATAACGTTTTTACTGTTTTATAATTTGTATATCGATAGATTCCTGTTTTTTTAGGTGTAATAATAATAATAATTTTTATTGTCATAAAATTGAATACAATATTTTGTGAAGTCGCTGATATCTGTGCTAGGTAATAACCTGTGTTATAGAAGTCAGTGCCCTCTCCCATGGTGTAAGGTGTTCAATTAATTCATATTATGAACAAAGCAAATTATTATAAAAATAAAAAGAACAACAATGAATAGAAATTAGACAAGGGAATTTAAATGTTAAAATTCTTAAACTATAAAATATTAATTCTGTGCGCACGCGCGCGCGCGCACGTGTGTGTGTGTGTGAGTGTGTGTGTGTGTGTGTGTGTGTGTGTGAGAGTGTGTGTGTGTGTGTGTGTGTGTGTGTGTGTGTGTGTGTGTGTGTGTGTGTGTGTGTGTGTGTGTGTGTGTGTGTGTGTGTATGTGCGTGAGTCATGTAGGAGGAAGCACGGGTTTACTAAAAGACAAAGGTATGAGAGTCTTATGAAATTGCTTTTAGTGTGTGATTGGGTATGTTGTTGGCCATGAAGCCTTTACAGCTTCACCGGATTAGAGGACAAGAGAGCAACAACTATGCTTCAGCCGGAAGGGCTGGCTGGGCGAATGAGGCTAACTCAGGGGCGTCGGAAGTGTCTTCTAAAGGGTATCTGCGACATCGAGGTTGGTGTCTGATTTGGCATGCCAATTCTCGTGTTCGCAAGCTGGGCTATGCACCACATGACCAATGGGACAGTGTTGTCTCAAGAGGGGGGCTAGTACAACTTCTTTAGCAAAATTATTTTACTTCTGCGCTGCCGTGCCGTGCTTGCCGTTTTTCACATATCTTCCTTTTAGCAAAGTATGATTATAATATCTCTTAAAGAGATTGTGCAATGCACCCAGTTCTATCTTACCAAATTTTATCTTTTCATAATTAACATCATCAGACACAATTTTACAAAGACACACTATATTTTGGTAAAACTCCGAAATATTCATAGATAAATAGATATTTTGAACACGTATTAAGTAAAATATTGGCGTAATGATTGACAGATTTCGACCAGCTGCCAGAAGGTTTAAACGATGGCTAAGTGGGCCATGAACATGACATGGACTAGCAGCCGTCATGGTGCTGTCTGAATGTAAAATAGGTGCAACTCAAAAATATGATTATTTGAGTTAGCAGTTAGTCTTTGATCAGTGCGTCCTACCTGTCATGACATACGGAGCCGAGACATGGACACTTACGGTGAGACTAGTCCACCAAATGAAAGTTGCTCAGCGGGCTATGGAGAGAGCTATGCTCGGAGTTTCTCTGAAAGATCGAATCCGGAATGAGGTGATCCGACAGAGAACCAAGGTCATCGACATAGTTCGCAGGATCAGCACGCTGAAGTGGCAGTGGGCTGGCCATATTTGCCGAAGGACCGATAACCGCTGGGGTAGACGTGTTCTCGAGTGGAGACCGCGGCTTGGCAAACGTAGTGTGGGACGCCCTGCAGCTAGATGGAGCGATGATATACGGAGGGTGACGGGCAGCGGTTGGAGGAGAAGAGCCGAAGATCGGGCTCAATGGCGTGCCTTGGGAGAGGCCTATGTCCAGCAGTGGACTGATACGGGCTGATGATGATGATGATGATGATGAGTTAGCACTCTGATTCCAAAATTATACAGCTTAATTTGTGTGTATGTTACGCGATTATTCCGCCAGTTATGAATCGATTTTAAAAATCTTTTTTACATTAGGTTCAGTATAGCTCCAAGGTGGTCCCATTTTAATTTCATCGGTATTGGACCTTGGATTTGGAAGATACACCAGGGAACTCCTCAACGACAAACAATTCGAATGCGTAAATTGAGATATTATGAGTATTACGTCAATCCTATAGGTACCCTGCCATAGAACTAATTAGAATAATAACCGACTTCAAAGAAGGAGGAGATCGACAATTCGTCTGTGTGTGTTCTGCATCGGCCATCTTAATCAACTGGAAGTTTCGCGGCAATATTATTAACGAACAATAAAATGAGAACGTGTCGACATTGTTGAACAAAAATGACACCTTATTCGTTATAAACCATTAAACACGTAACGCGGCGCGTTACTATAACTTCCTGATTTTTTTTATAAATAATTTTATAAAAAAAATCAGGAACATTAGGAATTACCCCTGTGTCGCGGGTGCGTTTCATTATCATTATCATCTCAGCCTATACTGCTGATAATGACCCAGATATTGGAAATGTTTCACTGTTTTTAACTAGAATCTATTAAAATGTCAATGCAATCGTCTTGCGTCATACGGTATAATTGTTCAATTCATTTAATGCGGCATTCATGGAGCTGCGTACTGTGGTGTTCTTAGAGATAACCAAGATGATAAGATAGGTGATAGCTTGTAACATGACCAGTTTTAAGCGTCTCTGTCCCTAAAATGGCTTGTTAAGCTGTTGACACATGACACACATAATGAGGCATTCGTTAAACTAAGTTGGAAGATGTATGAGCTTGACAAATTCAAACAACAGGTGGCCGAAAATCTGTACTCTTCAATCCGCATTGGATCCATGAGAGTATGACCTATTTCTCACCTCGATTAGTGGTAGAAGCAGACCTCAGCTCAACAATGAAATAGTATGGGTTGTTTATATGTAGGTATATTAAAATGGAGAAAAATATTATGGAATGTTGACGCTAGTAAACTGGAGTTGATATAAGATAAGGTTGTGTGCATATCTCAACAAGAAAATATAGATATACAAGAAAGAAAATGTTGAAAACAGAAATTTTGCAATTCGAACTTCAACAAGTAGTATTTAACCGAAAAGATTTCGTTCTTTAAGTACGGAATAAAGAAGTAACTGTTTGTTCTGTGCTTTTAAGTATATTAAAGTTCAAAATGCAGCTTCGACACCGGATGCTAACAATACGTGAGGTGGGACTCCTAATAGTCACATTTTCCGGAACACACCTCCACCACGAGCGGATGGGACACTCCTCTTTTTCTTTTGGTGAAAAAACACCATTACCCCTATATTCCCTAAGCGGGGGTGGCAGAGGTATACTATATACTACATAAACGATATCGCAAACGATATTAGGTCTCAAATTTTCCATAAAATAGGGGGCGAGCCTATTGTCATTATACCAGCCACAATTCTGGACTCCGGAATATAATGAGATTTTTTTTATAGAAAACGCTGGTCTTTTTTCGACAAATTCAGGATCTCGTGATCATTAAACGTATTATCCGCCACTACACCAACTAGGCAGTCTAAAGGTAAGAGCAGGAAGTAAACTACCCACTACTTATATTATACACTACTAACATTATTTATATCTATTTATATCATCACGCCAGATCCCTTGCGGGGTAGGCAGAGCGTACAGAGTTCCAACAGGTTCTTTCCTTACATACCTCTGTGGCTTCCTCCACTCTCATACTAACATTATAATACCATATTAAAAAAAAAAACAAGAAAAATGTTAGGTTTCGGTCTAAAGTCAACGCGGACGAAGTCACGAGCAGAAACTAGTTCATTGATAATAACAAAATATTGTTTTAGTATTGTAGCGGATAGTATATACCAAAGCGAGTGTTTTGAAACAAAGTAAGAAGTTAATTATTCCATGGAATGTAAAAAATACAACGAAGTCTTTCGGATCGATGACGGCTTGGTATAGGGGTTAGAGGGTTCGAGGGTCTACGACCGGACTTGCGTCGCCCGCCAAAGCGGCGAGTGCGTGCCCGCGCTCGAAATCAGATGGCAGGAACGACGACGCGCCCTGGAGGAGAGGCGCGCGAGGCTCAGCCAGGAGCACTGTTACGTCGTAACAAAGTATTAAAAATACAAAAAAAAAAAAACATTACACACAAACAAACAAAATAACTAGTTGTTACAATCGAATTGAAACCGCGCGCTTTAACTAGTGATAGCATCATAATGACCATATAAGGTATTCGTTGTTACCGGAAATCAAATTCTTTCTAGAACATCTAATAAGAAACGACCACAACATAGAAATATCTAGAAATATAAAAAAAATACAATAGTGAACAACGGGACAATGATCCTATCTCGCTCGGTTCAATTATTGCTATCTTAGTCCCACAAGAATTTTATAAAAAATAGACAATAGATTAGGGCGTGACTTGCTTCGGTTGAGCCGTTCTTTCCATATCTCTGTCCTCGTCTCATACGAAGGATCTAGAAATCTGGAGAGTGCGCACTGTTGCCTCAGGTAGGAAGTAGGCCGTCCCGAGATAGTATATAAAAACGAATTCGCGCAGGAACAACGAATTTTCGACGCCAGAGTTCGCACAACGAGTATTCTTAATTAATTGTTCTATTTTAAAAAGTGATAGTACCAGTGCTATATAAAAAAAAAAAATTTAGATTAGCAACATTTTTCAACCCCCTTGGTAAGTTTACTATAATTAATTCCAATAGGTTTGGTTGCTGTTAACTAATTTGTCGTGTCTGGATTAATTTGATTACTATTCAACAAGTGATTTCTTTTACCTTTTAATAGTGTAAAAAAATTTCTATGGCTATATATATATTTCTTAATAGTGGGTTAACAACGTAACGAAATGTGACAGCGAGTATCTTAAAATTGGTAAAATACAACCTAAAATACAACCTTAAATATAACCTTAACTTTATATATATAACCTTATCTATTTAATCATTCCGATAAGTTTTGAATATGTTTCACCGCGGTATTTTTCTTCATTAACATTCTATTATCTCATTAATTTCGTCCAAATCAGTCCTGCCTCCACAAGAAACCAGGAGAGATATGGCCGCGATAATTTATTCCCACTGTGTATTCCACGCGTGTGTTATTAACGTCGGTGGCGTGTGAGTATCTATTATTTTAAAATATTTATTTTATTAAAATTCCGTAAATGTAAAATTTCTATACATACATAAAAATAATAAGCTTTTGGTTTTTGTTAGTCTATTAAAAATTGCCACCGAAAAATTGTATAATAGTTGGAATTAGTTCATATAATGGAACACAAATTTATTTGCTAGATTAGCGTGATGTCACGATAAGAGGGATTTCTCGATGTACCCAATGAAATAAATATTAATGGTCATTGCTTCGCTCGATGTTTTTATCGAACTAGCGTATTGTGTATAAATTAAAATCTTTTGTACCTCATAGCGTAGTGGACTGGTGATCGTCCAAAATATAAACAGTTGGGGTTTGATCCTGGGTAGGGTAATAATGTTTTATTTAAATATTTGTTTTTTTCTATGTATTATATTTCAACCGGACATAAATATCGCCACTCCATTTCGTGTAATTTTTAAGTGCTTCGCGAACGATGCCGACGCCCACTCCTGATCTCACTTAGTGCCTGGGGGTCGGATCTTACGCGCTACAAGGTCGTTTCGACGCGTTCCAGGAAACTGGGGGTCCACCGTACGGATTGCAAAGTACGGTACGGACAACAGGCCACACTTCTGCCCGTTGAGTCCAGCTGACCTCGGCGGCTGAGGGCCTTCCATAGGGCACCCTCGAGTTCCCCACCTAGCCGGAGGAAGCTTCTCACCGAAGACCCCCACGCGTCACGTGATCGAACAGCCGAAGTTAAGTCCCCAGCGCACATAGTTTTCTTTTTTGACAGAAGGCTTCCCTGCGCCGCCAATCCACACCCCGGGTGTAGAAAAATTATTTTCCTTAATTTAATTCTTCTCTGTTTTCTTTTTTTTGAGATTTTTTTTAAATTTTTTATTTTTTATATACGATAGTATCGTTATAGTTGTTTTATTTGTACCCGCTGTCAGAGGGTCGTAACAGCACATCGCGCGCAAGCGCGTCGTCCAAGCCATCTTGCCGTCCTTCGAAGCCTGGCAACAGCCGAGAAGTGGGCGAATCACCTACAGGCTTGCTCAGATAATCACGGCTTTTCGGTAATTATCTAAACAAGATCGGACGCGAGGCGACGACGACCTGTCACCACTGTGGTGGGGACCGGGATTCCGCAGAGCACATGCTTGTCGAGTGCCTAGCGTGGGCCTCCGAGCGGCGGATCGTGGTTGACTGGATCGGACTGGACCTCTCATTGCGGGCAATAGTAGCAGCTATGCTGGCAGGGGAATTGGCGTGGGGGACTGTATCTTTCCTTCTGCGAGATTTCCCAGCAGGAGGAGGCCGAGCGGGATCAGGAGAGGGCTGATCCCGCTCGCCGAAGGCGATGGCACCGGGGTGGAGGCACAGCCCGCCCAGGCCCCCCAGCCCAATAGCCCGGGACTTTATAATACGGGCTAACTTGGGTCCCCTGCTGCAACATCTGGTGGGGGGACCCTCCTGCACCAAGACCGCAGGGGGCCTTTGGGGTCGTGGGACGCTGGGGCGGGTGCCCTAAGTGTCCTTCACGCGCGACCCCAAGGAGGATGGCGGCGTAGTGTGGCCCACACCGCCGTGAGCACCGCGACGGTGCAGGGGGGGAAGCAAGCTACAAGTTTCCCCTCCCGAGGCGGGCTCTTCGGAGCGCGGCACAAGGGGGGCACCGGCGCGTTCCACACGAAGATCACGGAGCCCCTTAGACACGTGCCAATGCCGGCTACCGTGGGGTTTTAGTCGGTAGAATCCGACATGCCCCGCCAGCTTCCCCCGAGGCTGGCGGAAATCCATGAGGATTTCCTCACGTACAAAAAATAAGGGAGTTAGAGAGTTGGCCGCTCTGCTCTGCTGTAATGAGTTGTCGTAGGTTCGATCATCGCACGGGAATATCTTTGTGTGATCTACAAATGTTTTGACTTCGGTTTTTATGTGTGTGAAATTCATGTTTGTAAACGCACTAACAACACTGGAGTACTTACTAGTGTGGGGCTACATTTTACATTAGACATAGAATAAAAAATACAATTTTATGATATATCTTTAGAAAGTATAAGTAAAATAGACTCGATCCAAAGCAAAAATGTCTAAATGATACTGGAATTTATGGATATTTGTATGAAGTTTCATCGACCACAACATGCCCACTGCCCAGCCAGTGAAAAATCAACCGTGAAATCGATGGATTTGTTTTACAACATTTTCTTGATGACGCAAAAATATATAATAACTTTTAAGTTTTAAGCAGAAAGATTCTAGAGTGGAGACCACGTATTGGCAAGCGCAGTGTGGGACGACCGCCTGCCAGATGGACCGACGATCTTGTGAAAATCGCAGGAAGTCGTTGGATGCAGGTGGCATCAGACCGGTTACGCTGGAAAGCGATTGGGGAGGCCTATGTTCAGCAGTGGACAAGTATAGGCTGAGATGATGATGATGATGATGAAGTTTCAGTGGTTAAGGTCCAATAAACAATATTTTCATAGCAAATATATAGTCACGATATTTTCTCATAAATCACGCTGAAATAAAAAAAATTGTTTGTTACGGCAAAAAGTTGTAGAAATAGTGATGGAATCTATAAGGAACTCTATAAGGGACTCTCTGTACTCTCTGCCTGCCCCGCAAGGGATCTGACGTGATGATATAGACAGATAGGTAGATAAATAACGCAAGACCTGTAAGTAGTTTGTTCTAAATCCGCAACTGAATCGATACCACCTATTTCTGTATGGATAATACATTCTTTTAGCTAAAATTGCTGGTACTCATTCAGTCCACTGAATTAAACAAGATTGAACCTTATTACAAAGAAATCGCCGTGTTTCTTTCAGTTACAATTCTAAAACATTTTCCTCAATGCGCACACATAAATATACATAGGTTTTGTAGTGAATTTGGGCATCGAAGTGTTTAAATAGTTCTACTAAAATTATAAATGTGAACGTTTGTATGTTTACATGTTTTGGTATTTATATGTTTGGATGTTTGTAACTTGTTATTCAATTACGCAATTTTGGCACACAGATAATTTATTCCCTCGATTAACACAAAGGATACTTTTCATCCCGGAAAAATGCAAGGTTCCTGTCTCTCGCGGGTAGAAATTAGTAAAATATAAATGTTTAAAATTGGATGTTTCATCATTATTATTTCCAACTATGTAAAATACTTTTTTTGTCCTTTTATTTTTATTTTGTGTGCAATAAAGTATATTATTATTATACTGAGATTCACAGGCTTTACCCGGACCTTTGAGAGGCTTGCATGGGGACATTGGTCCAACACGTAGAGGCCCTTTGCGAGAAGTTAATGTTATGTAAGCCACCTGCTGAGATCACTTGCTGAAAATGAAGAAACATAACCAGCGAACTGACCCCGGCAGGTGCAAGGACTATTGTAAATTATGGAAAGAAAACAAGGGCTATGCAAATGAGGCTTGATGGACAAAAACTGGCTTATTTCAAAGAGGACGGACACCGGCCATAATTAGTTATACCTAAATACCCGTGGCCGGCGGTGACTCGCCGCTTACTAGATGGGCCCTCAAACGGTCGTCCTAGGACAACTGAGGGCAACACCGGTGTGAGCGGCTCAGGGGTGTAGAGAGGTGTGCTGCGCTTTCTCCGAAGTTACTCGCGGCGTTATGCCCTTTAACACTTCCACCCCTGGAGTACATCGATGTAGGAACGCATTATCTTCCTACGTCGATATAGCTCTCACGGCTCCTCTCTGGACGGCCAATTAAGGCTAGCCAGAGCCGAGAGTCCTGCGGGCACCCTTCGGTTTCCACTCGACCGACGAAGACACGCCGAGTTGGGGGCCCTGACCGACTCTCTGAAGCACTCGGGTCCGTGGTGTCGTTACTCACCAACAGCTCGCCACAAGCTGCCCTGCGGGCTTATTATTATTATTATTATTTTGACTTTCTAAAGCAATAATGTAATTGGGATGTTTGAAGTTTCACATCATTATGTTACACCTTAGACTAAGACTAAACGGAGCATTGCTAAAGTACTCGTCAAGACAAATCCAACGAGCCGAAACACGGCGGGGTTATATTGTCTACTTGTGTGGTTCAATTGGCTACCTTTCGGCTTTATCATCAGACACTGAACACTATCTAGTTGCTTAGTACTTGGCAGTGCCGATCCTCAACCTTGTATAGTTCACATATTCCTGTGATCACCTTCCGACTCTATCATCAGACTAGCTAGATGGTATTATAATATGCATTGTCATCAAATTTACATACGTAACAAATTTAAGCTCAATCGGATACCCGCAAGTGCATGAAAAATGGATCACAAGATTTGAACCAGAACGAAAAATAGACAGACAGACAGACATACGAACATTGCTAGTTTAATAAAAGCTATTAAAAATTGTGACTGTGATATTGTAAAATTGGTCGCATAAAAATTAAATAAATAATAAAAGATAGACAGAAAAATAAAACATTTGTAATTTATTACATAAAGTACTTCGTACATGGCTCAAGAGATAGAATAAACATAAATACCAATCTAAAAACTTCAGTCTCAAGTAGGGTGCCAACTTAATGTAGTAAATGTGAATAATTTGTATTGTTAGGTATTGTAACACGTATCTGTGGAAATAACATTGAGAATTTGTAGTTGCCTGTTTTTAGCGTGAAAAGGTGTTCGATAGAGTATTGATATTGGATCACTAGTGAAAAATGCTTAATTTTGATTTCTCTTTATTTTGATTTCAGTTAAAATTCATATGTTACACAGATATTTGCTACTAGAAAATAAAACTAGTTTGGTGTTCTATTGATAAATGTGATGAAAGAGAGACGCCTGGATGCTCTGTGTGTAACAGAGACTAAGCGGAGGGGCAGTGGAACCTGTGATCTTCCTGATGGAACGATGGCTCTGTGGTCTGGGGTGCAGCAGAGCAGTCGTGCCAGCATGGGGGTGGGTATCTTGCTGTCCCGTCGCCTGGCCTCTGGAGTGAGAGATTATGGCCTGTGCTATGCGAGACTTCTCTGGATCCGTTTAAAACTGGGTGTCAGTAGACTATTTTTGGTCGCAGCATATGCTCCCGTAAGCTTGTCGACACCCCAGGACCTTGAGAAGTTTTGGGATAATGTCAGGGAAGTTCTAGATTTGGCTGAGGCTAACGAAAAGGTGATTTTGTGTGGCGATCTGAACGGATGGGTAGGAACCAGGCGGCAAACTTGCGACGCTGCTCTGAGTCCTTATGGTGATAAGAGAGTGAACGATGCAGGTAAGCTCATTGTAGATGTTTGTTTGGAAAGGGGTCTCCTTGTGTCTAATACGATATTCCAGCACAAGGACATACATATATATACGTGGAGAAGGAATGAACAAAAAAGCATGATAGATCTGATCCTGGTTGATAAGCGTCTCCGAAGCAAACTACAAGATACGCGTGCGTATAGAGGCCCCACTCTGGAATCAGACCACTATCTCGTAGTTGCGCGGTTTAGTGGTCTGTTCAGGAAGTGGAGGCACTGGCGAGAGCGTATCCCCTTCGGAGACCTTGAAAGAATAAAGGTTGAAAAGTTGCAAGATGAGAGCATGAGGAGAATGTATGAAGACAGAGTCCGGGACAAGCTTTTGACAGCAGGCTCTTCGGACTCAAATGTAGATGAATGCTGGAATAGCCTGAAAGAGAGTTTGGTGGAATCCGCGAAAGAAGTATGTGGTTGCTCAAAGAAGCATATTACAGCAAAAGGTGATGCATGGTGGGATGCGGAGTTGCAAAGCTCCGTAGAAAGTAAGAAGAAAGCGTGGCAGGACTATGTATCTTCTTTGAACCTGAATGCCAGTATGACAGAGATGAAGAAAGAAATATACCGGCAATGCAAGAATGCCACTAAAACTTGAGTGAAAGAAAAGCGTGAAAGAGCCAGTATGATTGAGGAGGAGAGGCTGGCGAAGAACTTCGAGAATAACACCAAACTCTTTTGGAGCAAGGTGAGAAAGGCTCGAGGTGATTCGTCAGGCTCCAGAATGGAAAGGATAAAATCTAAAGATGGTGACATTCTTGCAGACACACAAGCTGTGCTAAACCGGTGGAGTGAATATTTTGGAGAAATGTATGGAGATGTCCCGGATGCTCATGCCGCAGACGTGCCCAAAGGCGAGATTGCGGCACCAGAATCAACGGAAGACATCACTATGGAAGAAGTAGAATGGGCGATAGGAAGTATGAAAAACGGTAAAGCTGCGGGAGTAAACATGATATCTGCCGAGATGATCAAATATGGTGGAACTTGCGTCCGGGACGCTTTCCGGGCCCTTGCAAACCTTTGCTGGAGGACCGGTAGAGTCCCTACAGATTGGCGCCGCGCAGTCATAGTATCCTTGTATCAAGGCAAGGGTTCACAATATGACTGCGCCAATTACAGAGCCATCAGTTTGATCAGCTTGGCAGCCAAGGTGTACGGTAAAATTATTGAACGAAGAATGCGCGTGAAGTCCGATGGAATGTTGTGCGAGGCACAAGGGGGTTTCAGGTCTGGAAGGGGATGTTCGGATCAAGTCTTCTCACTCCGCAACATCGTAAAGAAGCATCTGGCAGTAGGGCGGAAGGTTTTCTGCGGTTTTGTAGATCTGGAGAAGGCATTTGACAGAGTTGTGCGAAAGAGACTTTGGGACATTTTGCCAGAGTATGGTATAGATGGCACTCTGTTGCGAGCCGTCCAGTCAACTTATGTGGACTGCAAGGCATGCGTACGGGTGGGTGGTAACAGGTCACCCTGGTTTGACGTTAAAATCGGCGTCAAGCAGGGTTGCGTGTTGTCCGCTAGACTGTTTATAATATATCTGGACAAAAGTCTTCAAAGACTGAAAGCGATGAATGAAGGTGTACAAATGGGTGACTTAGTGGTAAACCATCTACTTTATGCAGATGACGCGGTTTAATAGCGCCAACAGCCACTGATCTGCAAACACTAGTCACAGTTATGAAAGACGACTGCATGATCAATGGCTTACACTTGAATGTGAAGAAAACAAAGATTATGGTTTTTGAAAGGGAAGAAACCAGAACGAATGTAAGGATTGTGGTTGGTAACGATGTACTGGAGCAAGTTAATGAGTTTGTATATCTTGGATGCGCCTTCAGTAAGGATGGGAAATACATCGCTGACATAGAGAGAAAAGTGAGTGCAGGGAACAGAGTGAATGGTGCGATGGGAAAGCTACTCGGGAGCCGGCACTTAAGCCATAAGGCGCAGCTGGCCATACATAACGGAGTTCTTGTCCCAACGCTGTTATATGGTAACGAGAGCTGGGTATGTAAGAAGGAGAATGAAAGTAGGATAAATGCGGTAGAAATGCGAGCTCTGCGGAAGATGTGCGGAGTGAAGCTGACCGACCGCATTAGCAACAGCATAGTAAGACAGCGAGTAGGTATGAAAGATAGTATCGGTGTAAAGATGAAAAAGGGCATGCTCCGTTGGTTCGGGCATATAGAAAGAATGCCAGAGGAAAGAATGACAAAACAGATATACAATGTGAAAGTGGAAGGATGCAGGTACCGGAGAAGACCTAGACTATCTTACCACGACCAAATAAACCAAGTCTTATCTGATGGAGGAGTCAAGAGTCTCCGTAACCGGCGAGCGTGCATGAGACGAACTATGAGAGTCGAGGAAGCCCGAGAGGTATGTAAGGAAAGAACCTGTTGGAACTCTGTACTATCTGCCTACCCCGCAAGGGATCTGGCGTGAGGTTATAGATAGATAGATAGATTTAATTTCGGAAATGCTGTGTTACGTTAGAGCGCCATTTCAAAGTAAGGTCCTGTATTGCTAACACTAGTATTAAGTGAGTCCCTTTCGGTCGCCATGGCGCCGAGCAACTTTTATTTCATTACGAGACACGGCAGCCGGTAATCGCTAGCGAGACGTTCGCCATCTTTGTGTGGTGTCGCCGATGCACAACAAACTTCCGCTAGTTTTCCGCCAACGTATGTTGAATTTTGACTTAAATCTTTTTTTGTTTTAAAGATATATTTTTTGCTTGTAGCAAAAAAGCAATAATCCTCATTCACACCACCGTGTTTTTCAAGCGCTATAGGTATGTTTTTAACTGTGGAGCTGTTTCCTAATTGTTTTATTCCATAGTTTTTTTAAAGCGCATTGTAAATGCCCCTGTAAGAACCAGGGCTTATTTTTTCACAAATAAGTTTTGCACTTGTTATTTCAGAATAGATAGGTAAAGTTGAAGTTTGAGGTATTTTAAATTCAACAGTTGGACTACGCCTCTCATGGGATATTTTGCACTTTTTGACATAAAACATATATTAGTGACATAAAATGATGAATCATCATCATCATCATCATCTCAGCCTATACTTGTCCACTGCTGAACATAGGCCTCCCCAATCGCTTTCCAGCGTAACCGGTCCGATGCCACCTGCATCCAACGACTTCCTGCGATTTTCACAAGATCGTCGGCCCATCTGGCAGGCGGTCGTCCCACACTGCGCTTGCCAATACGTGGTCTCCACTCTAGAATCTTTCTGCCCCAACGCCCGTCCGATCTACGCGCTATGTGGCCCGCCCATTGCCACTTCAGCTTGCTAATCTTAACGGCTATGTCGGTGACCTTGGTTCTTCTACGAATCTCCTTATTCCTGATTCGATCGCGTAGAGAAACGCCGAGCATAGCTCTTTCCATAGCTCGCTGAGCAACTCTGAGCTTTTTTATAAGACCTATAGTAAGAGACCACGTCTCTGATCCAATATGATGAATGCCAATTCAATTTTTTTATAGCCTTTTCTCTATCCCTCTGCTGGGCAAAGGCCTCCCTTTTTAGTCTCCACACAAATCGATCCTGGGCCTGCAGTATCCATGCCTTTCCAGCATAAGTGTCCAAATCGTCACGCAATCTTCGTCTCGGCCGACCACGGCGCCTGGGACCGTCCTCAGGAGTCCATACCGTCACGATGTTTTTCCCCTTTGCGGGTCCATACGCACGACATGTCCTACCTACTCCCACTTCAGTTTTGCCGACTTAAAGCTTTCATCCATAAATTGTGTAATGAAACCCAGCGTTGTCTTCCTGACAAGGCCCGTCCGTTTAACACCTAAAATGGTGCGTCTCATTGCTCTTTGGCAAACGTTCAGTCTGGATTTCTGTTGGCATGTTATCATTTAATATTAATTAGTATTTCTATGCTTATGGGAATAATCACAGCTTATACTGATAATTTAGATTTTATTTTGTTTACCTGTGATTAGATTTGACTCTCAAAAATAGCTATATAAATATTTTATTCTATATGCCTTAAAATTAAGATGTGACTGTGTGTCAACCAGATCCTAATCTAGTCCCTATGATCGACTCGGCTCTCTTAAGGACTAGATAAGACGGTACCTGCCTACGTGGACGGAATCCTGATCGTAGCCAGCTCCGGAATATTACATACTTATTTGTTTTAGCACGTCCACGTTTTGTGTAACGGTTGGATCTGATTGGTCGTTACGATACAATGTGGCTAGTACCTGCGCTTATTTTGCCCTTTTTTTGTTCGAAAGCTTCAGAAAGAAGGTATAACGCAAGACCTCAGACACTCCGATTAGATTATTGCTTAACGAATTCAATATGAATATCAAACTTCCATTTTTTAGCTCTTTGGTACCTAAATTAACCATGAAACCCGTACTTTTGTGTGCATATTGAGGTATATGTATTAGAAATGCTCTTAAAATAGCCGTATTGCTTTGAATAATGATTAAATTTTGTTTAATACAGTGGATTGAACGAGTAACAGCAATTTTTAAAAATGTCATTATCGTTATAATAATTGGAATCGAGTCAGTTATAGATGTAGAACAAACTAATTTCAGGTCTTGCGTTATTTATATTACACCTTGTAAAGTGTTTTCCCATTCTCATGTCTTCTTTCCCGACTGCTCCAGAAGAAAGGGAAAGTTTTTTAACAGACTTTATTGGTGTTTATGTATATGCAAGTTTCTTTTCTTGTATTTATCAACCAATATTTATCCTTTCATCATCATCATCATCAGCCCAAAGACGTCTACTGCAGGACAAAGGCCTTCTCCAAAGATCGCCACAACAACCGGTTTTGTGCTGTACGCATCCAGCTTCTACCTGCGACCTTCACAAGGTCATCGCTCCACTTTGTGGGGGGCCACTCCACGTCTTCCGGTACGAGGTCCCCACTCGAGAACTTTTCTGCCCCAACGGCCGTCAGCAAGCTCCTTTATTAAAGTTGTATTTCCCATAACGAAGCAAATATTTTTGAGTTTCCATATTTAAAAGATATATCATGCCACAAGTCCTGAATCTACGCAGACGTGCTATTTGGTATTTGCAGAATAATTTCACGCTTCCATTATTCAAGGTTTTCCCGCTGTAACTTCGTTTAAAAGTGAAATTATACCTAAAAAGCAAGTAGTATTTCATTCTTCAATAAGGAAGATGTCAAAAGCCCCTGTCCCCTTAAGCGGGATTAAGTTAGGAAGTTCCTTTGAGTTCCAAACTACGAACTCGACGATTCTTCATCAATGTGATGCCCCATGGATTGATTTTATAATTCTAATTTGAACTACTTTAAAATAGAGATATAACATTTTGCATTTGTATATTTTAAGATAATATTATATAAATATACTGCCTCGTTCATCTAGTCGCGCCCAGTATGGCCGCTATCACGAAGTCCCGAGATCAAATCTTAGGCCATAAAGCGTAGTTTTTCTATCTGAAAATTCTTAGTAGAAAATTCTAAATAGTGCCCAGTATAATGACAATTATTTTGCTCCATATTACATTGCGAACAAATATCGACCGGGGAGATAAAGGCATGACGGTATTTATTTATAAGCTATAAATGAAGCTTTATCCAATGATTAATTCACTGGAACGTGAAATATTCAATGCAATAACGTGAAGATAATCTATTTACATAATCGAGACGTTCTCATTTCACGGCCCGAGTAACAACAGAGGCAGTGGGTTTTATACATAAATACATTACGAAGAACCAAACAACCATATTTCGTGGATGATGACATTCGCCGCATCGTCGTTTCAAGTCGAATGGTTACATTATTTTTACCATGTTACTATGTTATATTTGCTTTTAACTTACTACCACAGTATAAATGTAATAGAAATACTGTGTTGCTTCTGTAACTTGCTTTCTTTTCTATCTGTTCAGTAGAAATCTTAGAATCGATTTTAAACTGACTTCTTAATTAGTAGACTGAGACAGAAACCTGAGACTTAATTCAAAACGGGACGAAAATGCATTTATTTATTATAAAATTTAAAGAAGAAAAAATATTCCACGTTCTTCACATCTGTAGTGGGGTTCGTTTGCGGCCAACGTCGGAGCCGTGATCTCCATTATTACTTAGTTTTTTTTTTATACGGAGCCCCGCACTACGAATTATTCGTGGGTGCGTTTGACAAACATGAAATTCATATGCACAAATACCCAGACCGAAACAAATATTTGTGAGTCACACAAAGATTGGTCCCGCTCGGGAATCGAACCCGCGACTACTCAATCCAGAGGCAGAGCGACTTAAGCTCTTAACCACTGGACCAAGCCGTCCGTCTATATATTCTCTTTCGTGAACTATTTAACGAATCACCAGTGTATATTGCAATTTTTATTATATTTACGCTTCTAACCAAATAGTGTCCCTAACAAAAACGATCTAAGGATTATAAAATAATTCAAAAGAAAAAACATGAGGCGGCATATGATACTATACGATAATTAAGAAGAACAAGACTCTCCCTTGAGTAAAGGAGGAAGTCTAAAATTCCATTAGCGAAAGTGGAAGTCTGTTATGAAAATGCTACAATCGACAAAATTCCGAAACTACAACTTTCGAGGTATCCTATCCTTAAAAGAAGACCTAAGCCTGATGATATTGTACGAGTTTTATCTTGGTTTATGTTGTCTTTGACCTAATCGTTTGAATTAAAAACATCGACGCGAGAAAATCGATTACTATTCCTTTAGATATACACTAGTGTAATATGAAGGATGTTTCTGACAAGTGTCTGGTGAAATTCAGTATCTATCTATTGTAATTTAGTGGAAATGAAGTCAAGTGAGTACCACGTATTCGCAGTCAACGCGACAGAAGTAAAAGGGGTCTGTAAGATTACGTCACTTGCTAAATTTGCATTACACTCTAACGACTGTCGATTGACGCATAATATACTTCTATTAATACCCGTAGGTTATGCCGTGATTTTTGTACGTCTAACGTCTACTTTCAATCATCAAATCAAAGTTATTCATAGAATATAACACATAATAAATTAAAACACCAAACCCAACTAGGTTGTCTCGAAAAAAATCTGTTTACAAATATGAAATTCACAAACACCCAGACCGAAATAAATGTATGTGGGTCACACAAAGATCTGTCCTGTGTGGGGATCAAACTCAGACTCAAAATCAAATTATTTATTTTGTATAAACCCTGCAACCCTCCAAATAAAATGATAATTAAATTCTAGTTTAGAATTTGCGACGTGTGTGTAAGTAAATAAACATTTGCTTATGTGAAATTGGAGCATTTCAAGAGCTGATTCCAACTAGTTGAGACTGAATCCAGATACCTCGTCCACTCCTCGCGACTACTCACCCGTATCTCGACTTCCAAAATGCACGCCTTCTAGAATTTAAAGCATCTCATTAATTCAAAGATTCTTTCAAACTTTTCAGCTTGGTTCTATGGCACTGCCTTAATTAAATTTCACTTTTAATACCCCAAAGAGAACTAAGAAAACCTGTAGTATGAACAGAATAAAACGGCATTTAGGCTGGACATAGACGCCCGACTTTGCTTGCGGTTGTCTGATCAGATTATTAGATTAACTTCATATAAGACTGCCTCGTTGGTCTAGTGGCGAATACTGCGCGTAGCGATCAGGAGGTTTTGGTTTTGTAACCTAGAAAAAAAAAAAATCGGTAAAAAATTTAGTACTTAGTGGCAATAGGCTCGCCCCATATTACACGGGACCCAATACTGTCGGGCTAAAGGGAATGTAGGTAACCAAGGAACTATCCACCGCCGCTCGGGGTATATTGGAATTACGGTATTTATTCTTTTATTTATGTCCTGTTTTACTGACCAACTTTCTGTAAACTCGTTTCAGAGCTATCAAAGCAAAGGTCATAAATTCGTTATCGGCTCAGCGCTGTTTCCGACTCGGATTTACGATCAAATGCATTATCAAACTAATGTATGTGAAAAAGCGAATAAAACAGGTTAAATATAAAGTTATCATACCTGTAATATCGAACATTAATTCCGTGTGGGTACACGATATACTTTTTAACAATTCTTAGTCACTTGTTTACTACATCTGCTCCGTTCGAGCGCTCGAATCGAACTAACTGAAAAATGGCCGACCTGATCAAGTTATACTTTTAGTTGAGTCTAATCAGATACCATTATAATCAGCGCTTACGTTAAATCAACAAATCAAATGAACGTAAACAAATGTATTTATTTTCTTTAACAATTAAAAGTCCGACAAAATACTTTTACAATTCAAAATAAATCATTTGTAACCGTAAATCGTGATATTCGGCCATACGGCATCATGATGCCTCCTGGCAATCACTTACTCATAATACAAGTAGAAGTAACACTCTTATACATATACAATCTTTCTAATTTGCCCTTAATAGTTTCCCATAAGTAATAGCATACCCATTTTGGTCTTTATACATAATCATAACGCTTCCCGAAACAACTATTTCAATTCCGATTATATTAAGTACCTTTAATTATAAATATGTGTCATGAAATAATTGTATTTTTGTAAACAAACAAAACTAACATCATGGTACATGAATTTATTTTGTATAGAAGTAGTTAAAGGCGTATCTAAATCGTGACCGGCTATACACACATTATAATTATTAAACGTATTTCTGTTTAACCGATTTTGATCACAATTTTCAACCTAACCAAACCCGAATTACATTTTATAGCAATCATTAAGATAGATACCACGATTTATTACATCTGCCAAACACGTGAAGAAACTATGAATAATAAGCGGTAAGAGTGATTATTTTGCATTTGCCAATCAACCCAACCCAAACCAACCCAACTGCATTACTTTTTTTACAACCACGTTACTCTGTGACATATGTATTCGCTCCAGTGTAAGCAACAAAACAGACTAGACCTCAGACATCCCAACAAAATTTTTGCTTTACGAATACAACACCAAAACCGAACTTTCAATTATTAAGGGCTATTTACCCCTTTTTAAACATTTAGATATACAAAATAATCACGATACTTGTGACACGATACGAAAAATGTTTTAGAAATGCATTTGAAATCTTGTTTATTTTTATTTATTTATTGTTTATTATACAAAATAACATTGATTAGTTAGAATATTAAAACAAAAGATGTACAAAGGCGAACTTAACTCAATTTGAGTATCTGCCAATGCTCAATTTGAGTATCTGCTAGTTAACCCTAGAGTGAAGAAAAATTATTTATTTGGAAGTGAGGGCAATTGTACAACAATCACGGAACCAAACAGAAAAAAATCAGAGTATATAATAAGAAGTAAATAAATGATATATCCACAAAAATTAATTAATATAATAAATACACAACACATATATATGTTTAATATATATTAACTGGAAAGGATAATATATATATATAAAGGTATAATATATTCACTCTTTGATTCTTCTTTTAAAAACATCTAAAGAACAGTCATCGCGTTTGGAGTGTAAAAGGGAACTCTAAAGTTTCACCGCACGTACACTAAAGGAGCCATCATAGAGTCATCTTTATTTTGAATTAAGATTTGATTTTGTTTAATACAGCGGACTTTTCCGACACTTGACCAAAGAGTGACAGCAATTCTTGCTAGCTTACATTCGAGTATAATAAAAATAATAAATATATGGGTATATAAAAATAGATGGGACTCAATTGCCGATTTGGAGCCAACCACTTTCAGTTTCCGCGCCGTCAACGTCACACGCCGTATACACACATAATTTCTTTAGCACAGCTGCTTCCATCATCGGTACGAGACGGAGCAGATGCTTCCGTTTAACCTTTATAAACCTGCAATGACATAGTCTCGGAGATGTAAAGTCGGCAGCATGCCGCCCAATACTCATCGTCGCAGACCGCACGAGGTGGAGTACTAGCACAATCCTCTGAAGTCATTGCAATATCTCACTACAAATAATAGCAAACATTCGACGTGTAGTGAACCTAAAAGTATTTACGGGGAAACATATCCCAGCGGAAAACATATCCAATGAATCGCTAGCAACTGAGCCAACCAGTATCCAGCGGAAAACATATCCACTCAATCCGCCAACAAGTGAGCCATCCAGTATCCAGCGGAAAACATATTCACTCAATCCGACAACAGGTAAACCATCCAGTATCCAGCGGAAAACATATCCACTCAATCAAATAACCTGCTAGTTACCCAGAATCCTTTAGAAAACAAATCCACACAATTATCTGACATATAGCAACCAACTCAAAATCAAGCGAAAACATCTATGCTCCCCCTCTAGTAGTATATTTTATAGTATCCCAGCAACCATTCCCAGGCCTCCTCAAGTTTAACCATGGTGAAATACCTTGATCGTCGTTATTCTTATCATGGACTACAAAAAGAAAGTCTTGAAGAGTAGTGTAGTGATCCCTATCACGACAAGGAACTATCTATATGTATTTGGATTTCACTGGCTCACTACTACACTCAGCCCGAGCGCAGGCGCACGTCCAACCCGCACCGCGTCTAGCACCGGAATACCAGATTGACGGCTACCCCCTCTACTGGTGTACATGAGACAATGTATTATATCTATTGTATAGATACAAACACTACATCCCTTCCTTTTTAACAAATTTATTTTTATTGTAAATTTAATCAATGTTCCTTAATAATCATACATAATTATTTTTGACATTTTACTTATACAACCAATCGACTTTAATCGTAACATTAAATACATAGTCCTATTCCCATATTATTAAAATATAATATATTAGTTTCTTTGGTTGTCTGATCCTCATTTCTACTGGTCTCGTCTTCTACTGATTTCCATTGTCCTTCCACACGTTTAAGATGAATCACATTTCTTCGTAGTCTTTGTCCAGTTTCTTCATTCCTTATTGTGATATCCCCTCTTACTGACTTTTCCACTACATGTGGTGTAGGGTTGAAAGTAGTTGAGAGCTTATTAGTCTTTTCCATTTCTTTTACGTACACCTTTTCACCTTCTATCAGTTCTGGGTTTTCTGCTCTTCTTTTCCGGTCTCCATACTCCTTTCCCTTTCCTTTTTGGATCTTGTCTCGGTCTCGAACCTCAGTGTCATTTTCCGTCGCGTTTATATCTTTTAACATGGGAATTTTGTCTCTGTTCATTCTTTTGAAAAAAGAGTTCTGCCGGCGTCTTTCCAGTAACTGAATGAGGAGTGGAGTTGTACATCATTAGGTATTCATATAGTGTGTCTCTCATATCTCGTTTTCCACTAGAACTTATTTTGAGTCGTTTTACTATGTCTTTGTTTTGGCGCTCCACTTCTCCATTCATTTGTGGCCAATATGGCACCGTATTAAAAAGCTTAATATTACAACCACGACAAAAATCCTTAAACTCTTCACTGACAAATTGTCGGCCGTTATCAGCAGTGATCGATAGCGGATAGCCCAGCTGACTAAAGAGTTCTTTTAGAATTTTAATAATTTGCGAACTTGTTATGGTCTTGATGATTTTGATTTCTTTATAGCGACTGTAATAGTCAATAATTACTAGGATATAGTCATGATTTGGTAATGGGCCCAAAAGGTCCATCGCAATATCAACCCAAGGTTCAGATGGAAGTTCTCGACGTTTCATTGGTGCTGGAGGATATGGTAAGCTAACCAAGGTGCATCCTTTGCAGCTCTTTACCATTAACTCGACGTCCTTATCTATTCTAGGCCACCAAACCTTAGAACGAAGGCGACTCTTCATTGCAACAATTCCTGGGTGGCCCTCATGGGCTGCTAGTAAAACCTGCTTCCTGAGATTCTGTGGAATAACTATCCTGTTTCCTCTCAAAAGGATATTCTCATAAAAACACAATTCATCTGAAAATATTTTATATGTTTTCACAGACTCATCCCATTGGTAACTATAAATTCCTTTCTTAACATTGGTGATTTCCTGATCGCTTTCTGATTCCTTAATTATTTGTTGCATTGAAGTTGCACAAGGTCTCGCGAGTTCGACTATCTGATGAACATGATTTTCATCCGATAACTGAATTGACCGATCTGAGTATTTACATAGCCGCGATAGTGGGTCCGCAATATTGGTCTTACCCGGTTTATATTTTATTTTATACCGATACGCCTGAAGTCGCAAAACCCACCTTTCGACCCGGGCGCATGGTTTTGATTTTGGATTGAACAGAAATTCCAATGGCTTATGATCCGTTATTAAATCAAATTCTTTACCAAAAAGAAATGTATTAAAATGTTCAATAGCCCATACCAGAGCAAGGGCCTCTTTTTCAGTTTGGCTATATCTCCTTTCACGTTCACTGAGTGTTCGATTCCCATATGCAATAATTCTTGGTCCTTTATTATCAATCTGCACTAAGACTGCTCCTAGTCCTACAGGACTTGCGTCTGCTATTACTTGCGTCTTATCGTTGACATCGTAATATCCCAACGTTTTTATTTTAGATAGCATCTCTTTTAATTTTTCAAATGCTACATTGTGTTCTTCCCTCCAATATTCTTCTATATTTGCTTTTTTTCCTAGCTTCTGTCTTAGTATTTGTTTTAGAGGTCCTGTCGTCGTGGCTAAATTCAGGATCCATTTATTTATGTAATTTACCAAACCTAAAAAACTTTGTATCTCTTCTATTGTTTTTGGCACTCTAAATTCAGTTATACTCTTTATGTATTTAGGCAGCGGTTTTACTCCTTCCGGTTTTAGTTCATGTCCCAAAAAGTGTATTGTCTGTACTTTGTAAATACATTTCTCTTGATTTAACAAAACATTGTTTTGCTTCAATACCTGTGTCACTTTGGAAAGTCGCAAGTCATGTTCTTTCTCGTTGCTTCCCCAGATTAATATGTCATCGATAAAATTTGTAACTCCTTCGCACTTTATTAGCATTTTCTCCATAATTTTTTGAAAGAATTCTGGAGCACATGTGACACCGAACATAAGCCTTTTATATCTGTAAAGGCCATTAGATGTTATAAAAGTGGTCAAATATCTTGAATCCGGGTGTAGTTCTATTTGATGAAATGCATTTTTTATATCCAGTTTAGAAAAATATTGTGCCTTTTTGTTTTTGGTAATAAATGTTCCATACAGGGTAATGGGTGGTTTTCTCTCAAAATAGCTGCATTGGCGCGTCGCATATCAACACATAACCGTACATCACCATCGTCCTTAAGGATTGGAACTATAGGTGAAACCCATGGTGAAGGTTCATGAACCTCTTCTATTATATCTAAATTTAGTAATTCTTTAATTTTCTTATTTATCTTTTCCTCTAATGGTATTGGTATTCTCCGGTATGGTTGCATAACTGGTTTTACTGATGAGTCAATGGGAATCTTAATTAAAGTATCTTTAAATCTCGGGAAAGGTTTATTTGATTCCTGCTCAACTTGATTTACCTCCACGCCTACCTTCAGAACGCCCAATCGTAATGCAGTGTCTTTACCAAGTAGGTTCCGTGATCCATCTTCAATAACGTAAATAGTGGCGCGTTCAATTTTTCCGTTTGCTTTTATTACTGCTTCAAAAGAACCTTTAATTTGTAAAGGTGTCTTACTTCCATATGCTAGTAATATTTTATTTGGCTCTTTTACTTGTTTGTGACACATTATTTTTTTTTTCTTTAAATATTCCCAAGTTTTATAAGATATTAAATTTAATTTGCATCCTGAATCAATCAACATTTCTAAATTTACTCCTCCTATTTCGCATTTGATTGTTGCGTCGTCGTTTAAATTAAATATGTATTTTACTTCTTCATCTTCCAGAGAATTTACTGTAGTTTCCTTCCGTTGCCGCTTGTTCTTTATTTTTCCTTTTTCTAGAGTTTGCGCGAATTTACGTTTTTGTTGAAATGATTAACTTCTGCAACATCTTTGGTAATGGCCTAATTTTCCACAGCCGTTACATTTCTTGTCTTTCGCTGGGCAAGGAAAATCTTGAGAGAGATGTCCAGGATTTCCACATCTAGTACACCTTGTTGTCCTTTTCTCTCCATTAGACTCTTTTTCTTGTTTAGTCCATCCGGAATTATCTTTATTTCTACTTTTTATTGAATTAACTTCATTTGTCTTATACTTTTCTTTTTGTTCGTAACTGTTCAGCTGGTAGTTTACGATTTCTAAGATATTAGCTACAGTTATCACTTTGTCTAATGTAATTTCGTCACCCATTGTTAACATTTTTTTCCTTAACTCCGAAGACAAAGATTTTTCTAGAATTTGGTCAATTATGTGCTCATTTGGTTTTCAAACTTACATTTCGCTGCCGGATCTCTTAGCTTAATAAGAAATTTTTCAAAACATTCTCCTTCGTCTTGCTTAATAAGACGAAAAATATGCCGTTCAAAGGTCTTGTTTTGTTTGGGGAGGAAGTAGTCATCTAGTTTACTGATAGCTATTTCAAAAATATTAATTTTCTCTGTAGGTTCCACGTTTGCTCCGGGCAAATTATAAAATATTTCCTGCAGTGTATCTCCACCCAGGACTAACAATGTAGCTCTCTTTTTAGCTGGTATTGTGATATCAGCGGCTTCAAGATATATTTGAAGGGACCGTTTCCATTTTTCCCATCTCAAGCCAACTGATGTACTGTCACCCTCGATATCTAATTTTTCAGGTGGTGGTAGCTGATTTGCCATGATTGATCGTATTGGGGCGACCTGAAAATACACCCAATTGAATGGACGTCAAAATACCTTTAATTTAATGAAAGTCACTACGTAAAGTACATTTAAGTACCTACTGAAAATACATCCAATTGAATGGACGTCTGAATACCTTCAATTTAATGAAAGTCAACCACGTACAGTACAATGAAGTACTTACTGAAAATACACCCAATTGAATGGACGTCAAAATACCTTCAATTTAATGAAAGTCAACTACGTAAAGTACATTTAAGTACCTTCTGAAAATACATCCAATTTAATGGACGTCAAAATACCTTCAATTTAATGAAAGTCAACTACGTAAAGTACATTTAAGTACCTTCTGAAAATACATCCAATTGAATGGACGTCAAAATAACTTCAATTTAATGAAAGTCAACTACCTCTTTTTTAAAAGAAGTCCAAAATGTTATAAATTTAATTTAATGAACTTCTTATTGTTATACCGTACTTCCAATTTAATGGAAATCCAAAATTAAAGTTTACTTTCAATAGAATGAAAATTTAAAATTATTTTATTTATTGTAGGTATTTCCAAAATAAAAATAAATGAATACCGCTACGCCCACAACTGCCCCACCCAGGACTCGAAACCAGGGCCCGCGAGCACAAACGAACGACGACAAACAAAACGACGCAGTCATTATTTTCAGGTATTTCCAATATATTGGAATTTAAACCTGCACCATAAGGATTAACAATCGAATAAGAAACCTATGTTTCTGTAGTTGTGTGCGTTTATCCAACCAAGAAAAACGTAATCGCTCTCTTGCTATGAAAACTTAATCAAGCTGCTGTTATAAGCGACTTAATAAAATTTCAACAGCGAGTGGCCACAAACCTGCATCAACCAATCTGCACTGAACTTGCATGGTGGAGAATGATCCATTCTCTCTCGCCTTGATTTGTGATAGAGTTTCTGCTCAGCACCAGGACAATGTATGCTGATTTATATAATTATTTCAGATCCCGATTGGGAGGAAATAAAACGTGTTAAAGATTTCATACGAGTGGTTAAGACCTGTCCAGTGGAGATAAAACTGCTTTCGACCAATACTCTGGGGATGTACTTATTGCCAATGGTTTTAACTATACTTGTAAATCACATTATAGTTATGTTGCAGTTTACCCATGTCATATAACCAATATAATGAAAGAACAGTCATACAAGGGTCTTTTGGCCCGCGACTAAAGTCGCAAGTAACGCTATCATTAAGTGAAATGTCACTTCATGACAGCCGCAGAGTTGCCCTTTGCTATGAAATTAACCCAAGTTCTTTTTTTAATTAGTAATAGGTGGGTCGTGTTGTAATATTTCATTCTACATTTTACTAAATAGTGAACCTAATTTTACACCAACGCGTTAATGTCATCCACAGGCCAAAAGATCCTTGTCGCGCTGTATGTCAATGTTGCTTTTTAGTAGTATTTTAATGAGTGTTTTGGATGTCAATCTTGCTTTTCAATAAATACTTTGTTAAAAAATAATTTTATTTCATGTGTAATATTCGCGTAAATCTAAGAACTCAGTAAATATTATGTGCGTGATTATATGATTAATAGATAATTACAGCATTATAATTTTCATTATAATTATAATTAAAGGTGGTTTTATGATACTGATTTTTAACTCATTTGGATATGTACCATGAAGTATACAAATATTAAAAATATAGGCCAATACTGGTGCTATTAGATTTCTTACGAATTTAATAACTTTTGTGGTTATATCGTCTTAGCCTGTACTATTTGTGTTATTTAATGAATTAATTATTCTTGTGATGTCATGTGGTGTCACTGAATTAATATAGATTGAATTGCATTGTGTGTATGTCGGAGTATTATAAATTTTATTCGGTAATGTCAATGGCTTAATCTCATCTATAAAAAAATTTAACAATGGCGTAGGTTTCTGAAATTATTTTCTCGTCTATCTTTATATGTGATATATCATTTTTAGGGATATTTAACTTATAGTTATTTATTATGTTCCAACTTGCTTTTGATTTATCAGCAGCAGTTTTAATGTAATAGTAATTTTGTGATTTGCAAGTCATTTTTCTTATTCTATTTATTCGCTTAGAATAAGATTTAAATTTAACTTTGTCGGAGCTATGTTTTGTTTTTCTATATTGCCATAGTAAATGTCTCTTGCGCTTTGAGAATTCCGTAATTCCTTTACTGACCCGTTTTGGACGTTGTCGTACTTTTATCTTAACTCTAATAATAGGAAAACATAATTTGTAGAATAAACTAATCGTATCAAAAAGTTTACTTAAAGTCGACCTGGATCATTGTTACTATAGAACTCATTAAATGAAGACTGCTTAAGCAACTCTTAAACTTATTCAAATTGTCATTGCTGTAATCTCTCCTTTTAGAATACCAGTGGATAATATTGTATTTAGATTTAGTTGGACAAGTGAATAGCTGTGCTGTGTGATCTGATAAGGCTAGCTCTAGTATATCAGTCCTAGACCCTTTGACATTGCATAACATGATCTAGACATGTACGTTTAACTAAACGAGTGGGTGTGTGTACGGCTAGTTTGAGATTATATTGAGATCTTACCAAAATATACCCATATTTACGTCTGTATGTAGTAATAGCCTAGTGGGACGACCATTGGACTGCAAAGTAAGAGGTCTCGGGTTCAAAACCAGGCACGCACCTCTGTATTTTCGAAAGCAAATACGTATTGTAAATTAATTGTCACTTGCTTTAACGGTGAAGGAAAACATCGTGAGGTACCTGCATGCCTGAGAGTTTCTCGAAGCTGTGTAAAGTTC
This sequence comes from Phalera bucephala, assembly GCA_905147815.2. NCBI lineage: Eukaryota > Metazoa > Arthropoda > Insecta > Lepidoptera > Notodontidae > Phalera > Phalera bucephala. Next base: position 6,470,269 of record LR990619.1, on the reverse strand, counting down.
GCTAACCCGCACTGGGCCAGCGTGGTGGACTATGGCCTAAACCCTATCTGTTTGAGAAGAAGACCGTGCCCAACGGTGGGACAGTTTTTTAATAGAGCTAATATTATTATTTTCACGTCTGAATATCAGAGGGCTTAGCATAAACAGACTGACGTAAGCGTGACGCTATCAAGTTGATATTCCATCCTATTGACACAAAATATTTACTTAATATAGATAAAACTGACAGGGTTCATTCTCGATAGCATTATCCTCACCTAAATTTGTACGTGCTAAACCTTTAGTACCTATATAGCCATTTTCCATTGCCATATATTACATTTCAGTAAACCCTATATTTACGTTGTTCGTTAGAGGGTTAAAGTTTAAGTAATTTGGTGTCTACCTAGTAAAGTTAGGCGGGGCTGTAGCGGCGCTCGTAGAACTTTACACACTTAAAAAGTTACTTGCTTTCATAGAAGTTACGATGCTTGTATTAAGTAATATAAAACAAAAATACTTACATAATAAGTGCTCCGTTGCCTCGTTGGGAAGTGGCGAATAGCAAATAATACGCGTATCGGTCTTGAGGTCGGACAAAATGATTTTTTTTTATAGAAAAATTCCCAGCATCGAACCGGAAGCTGAAATTGTCAGGTAAGGCAGCAATAGGCTCGAACCTATTATAGTGAAACTATCATCGACGAAAAGTAGATGTACAGAGTACACTTCTGACACTCCCGCTTGGGGAATATAATCGTGACGGTGTGTGTGAAACATTATATGAAAGAACCAATTTTAAGGAGCTCCCAGTCAACTTACCTTATATAAGTCAATGTTAGCAAAATACATAAATTACAATGGATTTAAAACCTATTTATATAATCTAAACAGACAGATATAGCAATCAATAAATTAAGGCAACCGTCAAACAAAGTTGTATAATATTTAAAACTTTCGCCACATAGCCGACGCAGCGCGACGGGGGCGTGATGGTGGCGCGACCAAGGGAGTTGTAATGTACTAAATGTATGGGGGACGCCATACAGCTCCGCTACGCTCGGCTCCACGGCAAACGTCACGCCAATGCCGCGCCCGACGTTATTACAAACGAAGCACGGCGGGAGCGAGACGCCAATACGCGTACGAGCGGGATGCTAGTATTATTATCTGATTCTCATCAATGAGCAGTTTGGTTTTCGAGCCACTTGCGTATATCAAATGCATCGCATAACGGAGCACGTCCTTACTGGCTTCAACAAACCCAAACCCGTCTACACGGGTGCCTTTTTCTTCCATGTCGCAAAAGCGTTCGACAAAGTCTGGCACAGCGGCTTGATCTACAAGCTTTAGCTCATCTTACGAGACTTCGAATCGTGCCTTTCGGTATCGCGTCGAAATGACGCGCTCCACCCCCACTCCATACACGCTATTATAACACAAGCCCTCCCTATCCCTCCTATTCAGCCTTTACACGAACGATATTCCTCGTTTGAGTAAGGTGCATGTAGCCCTATTCGCGGATGACACCGCTCTCTATGTCTCGCATAGGAATAAGGGTTTCATTACCAGAAACCTCCAGGCAGCCGCCAATACGCTAGGAGATTTGTCCAGGAAGTGGCGTATTGAGGTGAACCCGGACAAGAGCACTGCGGTGTTCTTCTCCTGAGGTGCCACCCCGCGCTCCCCTTCCCCACCCCCGAAGTAATTTCGGTTAAGTGACCATGTTCGACCTACCTATTCCCTGGGTCAAACAGGTCAAATATCTAGGGGTCACCCTAAACAATACCATGACCTTCGGACCTCACATCAAGCGAGTCCGTAACCGAGGAGCCTTTGTGCTAGGTCGTCTTTACCCGATGATCTGCAAGCGGAGTAAAATGTCCCTTAGGAAAATAAGGTGACACTTTACAAAACTTGTATACGGCCCTCCATGACGTACGCTTGTGAGGGGTTGGAGCACGCCGCCCGCTCTCACAACGATGAACCGTTTGGAGTCTTCCAAACGGTTCAATCCCGTTTCCTACGCAAAGCCATCGGAGTTCGTGGTTCATACGGAATGTCGATGTTCATTTCGATCTCGGTCTCGAACCTATTCGAACCTTTATTAAAAAGGCGACAACTCCATATTTCGCGAACGTATCCAATCATAGAAATCCGCTAATCGTTGCTGCAGCCAACTACGAACCTAACTCCCCTCCCATCAGCCGCTACCGCCGTCCGCGGCATGTCCTCAACGACTCTCTCGATGCCCTTACATCCCTTCTTTCGGATACAGATACCGCACACAGGGTCAGACACCGACCTCGCCGGCGTCAAGAATCCCTTGTCCGCCAGCCGGTGCTGAGCACCTCGGCGAGACACCTAGTATACGCCCACTATTATTATTTGAATTTTAGATGTTGACAGCAACATGGCGGTCGCCCGACCGAAGCCACGGCGCGCCTGTAGTGTGACGTGCGCGCCACGCTGGAGTCCGTCAGCGTCGCGCCTTCGTCGCGCTGCGTCGACTATGTGACGAAACGTAGCTGTTGCCCGCGGCTTCCTTTGTACGAGTTTATTTTGTAATTTTTACAATTACATTTTAATTAAATTCCCTGTAGGTATCCGTCCTACCGTCGAAATAAATGGTGATGCCCTCTTGCAGGAGCCATAAATTTTACTGGGATAAAATTAGACCATAAGAATCTCGATTTGTGAGAGAAGGCCTTTGCCCCGCAGTGGGACAGTATAGGCTGGTATTATTATTATTATAATCTCTGAAAAATCCTCTATCTTTTAGTGAAAGTCCCGTTAAAATCTGTATAGCCGGATCAGAGACGCAAACAGATAGACATAATTTAATAAACGCGTGTTTGGGTTTAGGCATTGCGCAAATACCCATTTGAGCTTAAGAATAATCTTTCTTTCGAAACCACAGAGAGACATAGTCGTTTTATTTATTTCTATTAAATATATTTATTTACCTACGAATTAGTTTAATGGTTCTGAAATTCTAATCGTCGTCTTATAGTGAAAACCTTGGGAGTGCGTAAAAGGTAACTTTACAACAGTAAGAAAACTATAGTTTATTGTACTTTAATTATCTTTAATTTCTCCAGATCAAAAGCGAATAATTAGTGTTCAATGTTCAATGTTCACCCGGCAGCTAATCACCCAGATGCCCCCTGTCCCCTATTAAATGTTGATTACTACAACTTATTCAATTATTCTAGTGAGCAATTAAAATTAGTTTTAAAATGCATACGAGGGAAATTCCATCATTAATGCAAAGTTAAGATATCATGATTGAAATAAAATATTTCCCGACATTGAAAGTGCGTGAAAGTACGTGTAAAGCGCTGGAATGTTTGGCGTATATAACTTTGTTCGACAGACGCATCGAAAGTAGACCATTAGTCGTACGCATAATATATCAATGTTAAATAGACCGTGTCTTATCTGAAGGACGCGTCAAGAGACAAGAAATAACCTGTTGGGATTCTGTACTTCTGCCTACCGCGTAAGGCATTTCGCCTGATGGTATAGATATATAGATCATAGTTAAAATATATTCACATCACATTTAATTCATGTTTATCTGAGAAATAAATGATTCATTCAACATTTTTCATATAATTTACTAATTTCTTAGATTTACGCGAATATTACACATGAAATAAAACTATTTTTAAGTTCTTAAAAATCAAAAATTAACCGCGATAAAATCCGAAACATAGTTTTATTGCATATTACAATTTATTGAATAAACATGAACGTGAGAGCACGCTTACTCGACAGCGTCACGCTATCGTCAATCTTGTCGTGCTAAGTCGTCTGTGGAAAAGTTTCGTAGCAAGTTTCGACATGAGATTAAATAAATAATTTATACTTGAATAACTTTTGACAAGCGTTGAAATTAAATGTATAATATGTACATCGTATCAATCCACCGTAAAATATGAATGTTATAAAACATGTATTTTGACTGCCTCGATGATGTTGTAGATTATAATGCGGTTGGCGATGACGAGTTTATTCTCGTTTTCTATTGAAAAATCCTTAATATAGCAGTCCGGAGTCCGGATATAAGCCCTGTCTAATGCCAATAAGCTCACTCGCTATTACATTGAAACCTAATATCGTCGGCGATATGTAGCCACTGAGAAATCTATATTAGTAATACAAAAAAAAATAAAAAAAAATAAAGGTTTCACCACATAGCCGACGCAGCGCTAAGTTGGCGCATCTTGGGGGAGTTGTAATATACTGAAATGTACGGGAGACGTGTGTGTGTGTGTGTGTGTGTGTGTGTAAATGATCTACGCTTTTGGCCGCGGGGCCTTTACAGCTTCACCGGACAAGAGGGCGAGCGTGCAACCACTACGCTCGAGCCAGAAGGGCAAGGGGGCATCTAGCTCAAAAGCGACTCAAGGAGAAACGGCCTCAGCTTAGGCAGTCGCTATGGGAGAGGGCGTATACTTGGTGTCTCGCCGTGGTGCTCTGCACCAGCCGGCGGGCAAGGGATTCTTCGACCTCGCCGGTGAGGTCGGTGTCTGATCCTGTGTGCGGTATCTGTATCCGAAAGAAGGGATGTAAGGGCATCGGGAGGGTCGGTGATAACATGCCGCGGACGGCGGTAGCGGCTGATAGGAGGGGAGTTGGGTTCGTAGTCGGTGGCGACTACGATTAGCGGATTACTATGATTGGACGCGTCCGCGAAATATCGGGTTGTCGCCTTTTTAATAAAGGCGCGAATAGGTTCGAGACCTCGATCGGAATGGAGAGTACGGGATATGCCACACAGCGCAGACTCGTACGGCGCGAGGCAAACGTCACGACCTCCCGCCCACGCGCTCGACGCGATAACAAACAAAGCACAGGGGGAGCGAGACGCCAATACGCATTTCGATTGTGTCACTCGCCGCGTTCGGTCGCGTCACCGCTTACCACGCCACTCTCCCCGCGACGCAGTCCGCCCTCCCACTCGCGCGTACGTATTTACGTACGTTCGGTAGATACGATGCGCCGTTTTGACGGCACCGTCGACCTTTCCCTAGTGTTTGACGACTAGTTGCAGTTTGTTTTTAAAACCATGACTTTTTTACGTTCGTGGTAAGACTGATGGATACTTAACGGTGACAACTAATCCAGTCTTGAGCGGGACCCGAGCGCTCGCCTCTCTCCTTCAGAGGGCGGCTAACTCGGAAGGGTTTGAGTTCTGGCCTTGGGCACTACCCTAGTCAAAGCTCATCCTTTCACCAGGACCTACCTTTTACTTTCCCGCAATCCTATTCTCCGTGCGGCGGTTCCTTTTGCCCCGGAGCAGTTAGTGAAAGGCACACACCCTTTCTTTATGGCAGTTAACTTCTCACCAGAGTTCTTTCGGAACCTGGTCGAGTTCACCGCCTCGAAGTCTCCGAAGCTCATCTGGCAGTTTGAGGCGACGTACTCCCCTGCTTCGCTGGACGCGTCGCCGTTTGGGTGTCCCGAGACACCCGACTACTACGTGGCCCCTTCTCCCCCCGCGTACCCTGCAAGCGGCGATCCCGCTATGTGCGACGCCACGCGTTGCGCCCTCCGCGCGCTCCGCGACCCCTTCGTTGCGGCGGTAACTCTCGTTACCGCGTCCCTCACGCGCCCCCCGATCCCCGAGCCTCACTCGGACTCCGATATGGAGGTCGAGCTGGCATCGGCCCGCCCTGCAGCGCCCCCTCGTCATCTTCATCGGATGACGACTTCATAAGCTGCGCGACTCGCCGCGCCTGAAAATCTAGAGAGTCGAAAGCGGCGTCGCTTCCCCCGGCCCTGGCACCCCCGCGCCCCAGCCGTCTCCCAACGCGGCCCCGAACTGCCTCACCGCGCCCCGCGCGTCCGACCATCCCTCCCCCGCCCATTATCGTCCAAGACAAGATAATTCTTGAACCACCAACTAAGTGAGAATTTAAAAACGAGAATAGAAAAACGAGAAAAACAGAATTCGAGATCTGCTAATATTGAAATTCATTGTGTACCAGAAAATAGAGCAGAAAACTTAGTAAACACAGTAATGCAGTTGGGTAAAGTGATACATTGTGACATCAAAGATCCAGAAATATTACACTGCACAAGAATAGCAAAAAAAGACACGCAAAGTGCTAGACCTCGATCGATCCTGGTTAAATTTAGTAGCCCACGGATATGTGATACATTTCTTGCAGCAACTATCAAATATAATAGGAAAAATTGCCCAGATAAATTGAACACAAGTCACCTAGAAATAGCTGTAGAGAAACCACAGCCTATTTATGTTATAGAACACCTGTCGGCCGAAAACAAAGAAATACATGCTCGCATACGTGGAAAAAACTAGGATTTAAATTTGTATGGGTTCGCAATGGTAAGATCTTTATTAAAAAGGACGAAAATGCACATAGTATTCTCATAAACAATCTAGATAAGTTAAAATCCCTTACTTAAATATTGCATCTTATTGATTTAAACATTTTTCTATTATTTGGATTCATTCTGGAGCCTGACGAATCACTTTGAGCCTTTTTCACCTTGCTCCAAATGAGTTAAGTGTTGTCCTCGAATTTCTTCACCAGTTTTTTCTCCTCAATCGCACTGTCTCTTTCACGATTTTCTTTCACTAAAGAAAAATAAAGAAAAAGAAATATACCGATAATGCAAGAATGCCACTCAACCGAGTGGCATTCTTGCATTGTCGGTATATTTCTTTCCTCATCTCTGTCATACTGGCATTCAGGTTCAAAGAAGAAACATAGTCCTGCCACGCTTTCTTATTACTTTCTACGGAGCTTTGCAACTCCGCATCCCACCATGCATCACCTTTTACTGTACTACGCTTCTTTGAGCAACCACATACTTCTTGCGGGGATTCTACCAAACTCTCTTTCAGGCTATTCCAGCATTCATCTATATTTGAGTCCCAACAACCTGCTGTCAAATGCTTGTCCCGGACTCTTTCTTCATATATTCTCCTCACGCTCTCATCTTGCAAATTTTCAACCTTTATTCTTTCAAGGTCTCCAAAGGGGATACGCTCTCGCCAGCGCCTCCACTTCCTGAACAGACCACTAAAACGCGCAACTACGAAATAGTGGTCTGATTCAAGAGTGGGACCTCTATACGCACGCGTATCTTGTAGATTGCTTCGGAGACGGTTATCTACCAGGATCAAATCTATCATGCTTTTTTGTTCATACCTTCTCTACGTATACATAAGTATATCTCTATTCTGAAATATCGTATTAGACACAAGGAGGCCTCTTTCCAAACATATATCTACAATAGGCTTCCTGCATTGTTCACTCTCTTATCACCGTAAGGACCCAGAGCAGCGTCGCAAGTTTGCCGCCTGGTTCCCACCCATTCGTTTAGGTCGCCACACTAAATCACCTTTTCGTTAGCCTCAGCCAAATCCAGAACTTCTCTGACATTATCGCAAAACTTTTCAAGGACCTGGGGTGTCGACGAGCTTACGGGAGCATATGCTGCGACCAAAAATACATTAGTTACACCCAATTTTAAATGGACCCAGAGAAGTCTCGTACAGGCCATAGTCTCTTACTTCAGAGGCCAGGTGACAGGAATACAAGACACCCACCCCCATGCTGGCACGACTGCCCTGCGGCACCCCAGACCACAGAGCCATCGTGCCATCAGGAAGATTACAAATTTCACTGCCCCTCCGCTTAGTCTCTGTTACACACAGAGCATCCAGGCGTCTCTCTTTCATTACATCAATCACCTCATGAATCTTGACTTTGATACCACCCCTTACATTCCAAGTGCCTATTAGGTACTCTGCACCCCACGACTCGCCCGTTCGGGCACGTTGTGATGGTTGGAGGCCCCCATCGCCGCTTCCACCTATATCTGTACCGACGGGGGCGGGCTGGTACGCGTCGCCTCGGGGTGACGCCCTAGTCCGCACTGCGGTACGTCTTTGGTCCAAGATTGCAGCCATAATGACTGGCAGGGGTCGCGATAGCACGCTCTTGGACAGACCCCCCAGGATAGACAGACAGGCCGCAAACTTGCCTCCAAAGATCCGCACTGGGTCCGCGTGTTGGAGTATGACTTAATCTCTCTCACTTCGATACGTGAGAGAAGGCGTTTGGCCACCAGTGGAATGGTGTAAGCTATTATAATTATCATAAATAAACGTTTAATATAACAGACTTGAAAACTATTTAAATGAGTCGCGAGTTAAATGAGTCGATTTGAATCAAATTTTTGAATACACAAGACACTTGTAGGTCAAACGTTAATTAAGTAACACCTGATGAATTCAAAATTTTCCTTAAGAGCAAATTTTAAGTTTAAAATATCAAGTTTTTTAACTTCATCAGCCGCTTCTAGAGGTATTCATAGTGAATATGCAGTGGCGCCATTCTTAACACATCGGGTAATTACCCATTTTCTAGTACTATAAAGGGAATTCAGTTACCAGTAGAATATATTGGTTTCGCTTTGGTAATTATCCAGAGGCGCTCGTAGCGCTGTGCGACCGCGGTGTTCTTACCGATCACCAAGGTTAAGCAGCGTTCGACTCGGTCGGCCTGAGATGGGTGACCGTTTGTGGCATTTCATATTCGAGCGTCTCCGTGCTTCGGAAGGCACGTTAAGCCGTTGGTCCCGGTTACCACTTAATGTGGTAGTCGTTAAGCCGAGTTGGAAGCCTTAAAGGTGGCTTGATAAGTTCCAACAGCAGGTGGCCACAAACCTGCCTCCACCAATCCGCACAGGGTCCGCGTGGTGGAGTATGACCCAATCTCTCTCACCTCGATTTGTGAGAGAAGGCCTTTGCCCAGCAGTTGGCAGTATAGGCTGATATCATTATTATTATTATAATTATCCAGTGGTAATGTTAAATTTCCATTGAATTACACGATATTACAATATCGGGTTAGCTGAAATTAGATGCAATAACACATAAGCATGTGGGATACAATATTGTAATCATATTATTAATACTATCTACATATATGCAATCTGTATGTTACGATACTGAGTTTTTAGATTTACGCGAATATTACACATGAAATAAAACTATTTTTCGGATTTTATCGCGGTTTATTTTTGAGTTTTAAGTTCCCGACGTTTCGAGAGCTTTGCAGCACCCATGGGCACGGGAGGGACTGAGATCACCGTCCGTAACAACTTTTTACTTGCCTGATTTAGGATCTTAGCGCTTCCTCGTATGCCTTTCTTAGTGGATATCTTGACACACGTAGGAATGAGATTGTGGTCTCTGCATCTCTTCAAGAAATTTAGGGTCGTTGTAAATCTTGCGCGCTTAGTCTTGAGATCTTCTAACCGGCGTATTTTATTTGCGATTTCCAGTCCGTACTGGTCCACATACTGAGTTCTTAGATTTACGCAAATATTACACATGAAATAAAGCTATTTTACGGATTTTATTGCGGTTTATTTTTGATTTTTAAGTTCCCGACGTTTCGAGTGCTATTTTTTACCGGCACTCGGCACAAACCGGCACAAAATCCGGAAAATTGTATGTTACGATGTAATAACAAGGGTAACTCATATTTTATTTAAAAAAAAACATCACCGCCTCGTTAGTCTAGTGGCAAATAATGCGCTTTGCGATCACGAGGTCCTGGGTCGAAATCCTATTTCGGACAAATGTAGTTTTTCTACTGAAAAAATCCTAGTATATGATATATATGATAGGCTCGCCCCCTATTACGTAGGACTTAACATCGTTGGCTGAAAAGAAGGTGTACATAGTACAATTAACAATGACACTTGTACGTGAATGTGTGCGTATCGAGATATACGTTTTAGAAATGCATTTGAAATCTCCGTATTGCTTTGAATCAAGAATAAAATTAGTTTGCTATAGCACACTGAAGGAGTAACAGCATTTTTTAAGAAATTTTGGAATCATATCAGTTACAGATTTAGTACAAACTACTCTCAGGTCTCGCGTTAATTATGTTACAGGTTGTATATGTACATATATTGAAGTATATGTATACGTGCTATTTACAGATTTTGCTTTTATTTTCCATATACAAGGTGTAACATAATTAACGCAAGACCTAAAAGTAGTTTGTTCTAAATCGGGAACTGAATCGATTCCAACTATTTTTAAAGTTAGTTGTTTTTTGACATAAAATGCTGTTACTCTTTCCGTTCGCTGTATTAAACAAAATTTAATAATTATTCAAAGCATTACGGATATTTAAAATGTATTTCTATTACCCACACTTCAAAACGCAAACAAAATTTACTTATTTATCAAATTTTATGGTCAATTTGGGTACCAAAGAGCTTAAAAAACTCCTTAAAATTGGAAGTTTGATTTTCGTATTGCATTTGTAAAGCAATAACCTAGTTGGGGTGTCTGAGTTTTGCGTTATTTATGTTACACCTTGTATATGACTGCCTCGTTGGTATAGTGGCAAAGCGCATCGCTTGGTGATATCGAGGACCTGGGTTCCTAGGTAGTACAAATGAAGTTTTTCTAACAAAAACTTTCCAATATTATCCGGAGTCTGAAATAGTGTCCAATATATAGCAATAGGCTCGCCCCCTGTTACATGGGTCTTACATTGTCGGCGAAAAGTGGGTGTACTCAGTACACCTCTATCACCCCCGCTTGGGGAATAAAGGCATGAAGTTGTTTATTTTTTATTATTTTATATTTTTCATATCTTGTTTTTTCATTCGTCGTCTCTCACGTTGACACCATAAAATACCACTGTGAAATGTGGACATACACTTCTGAATAAACCGGCGTCAGGCTAATGTATTAGTTTTTAAGAAAATACCTTCTTACCTTTACAAAGAGCTATCATGTTTGAAATTGAAAGTCTTGTATAGCGTAAGCAACCCCAAAAATCCCATATCAACGGAATTCAAATTACCTACCAATCTTCCATAGTATTGTTATTAAAATCTCATTTTTGTTAATACTTTGATTTATGAGATCTATATTTTTTTCATTAGGATTATTGATGAAGTGAAGTTTGTTCATTTTTAACTTTTTAGGTGCTGATATTGGCACCTGGCGGCATCAATCACGGGCACCAATCACCTCATCTGCCGATTGCATCGACTCTTGACGTTGACTGATTTAGTCTTTTTTTGTCTGTTAAGATGCCTTCGTGATCCAGAGGTCTAAGTAAGAACAATTTGACGTTATAGTAACGTTGTCGAGAATGTTCCCTGTCACATTCATCTATATGTAGAAAATTTGTAGTGTGAATTGGATAGCATAACAGCTCGATAGCGTTACGCTAACGTCAATCTGTTCGTGCTAAGCCCACAGGTAATGAGATTCAAGGTGTCTATGTTGGATACTGATAATACGGTTAGCTATCTGGTCTTCATCACATTGCATTTTATGTTTTATAGGCTGTTTAAGTATGAAAAAAAGAAAGTTTTAGCACACTAGCACGTTTCTGAATTGCCAATAATCTTTGTTGTGGCTTGATTAAGTGGCGTATTGTTCGTCTGGCGATCACAACGTCTGGTATCTAAGGAAATTTTGAGTCGGGAAATAGTGAAGGTATTTGGAGTTTTTATGTAAAAAATCTGTCTTTCATTCTATTATCATGACGGACGATTTAGCGCAGTGGTTAAGAGCTTAGGTCGCTCCACCTACTGTGTTTAATAGTCGCGGGTTCGATTCCCGCACGGGACAAATCTTTGTGTGATCCACAATTATTTGTTCCGGTCTGGGTATTTGTGTGTGAATTTTCATGTTTGTAAACGCACCCACGACACAGGAATAAATCCTAGTGTGGGGCTACGTTTTTAAAAAAAGAAAAGAACAAAAGAATAATCAGGATTGTGTTCAGTATAATGCCAGAACCTTTTATTTCATTTGGCCTTCCCACGGTGGGCGTACACAGCAAACGCCCGTTATTCGACGCGCGATATGGTGATTTTATTTTGATTTCGAGATATATTTTTTGAATTATTTTCGACTAGTTTCTGCCCTTGACTTCGTCTGCGTTGACTTTAAACAGGAACCTAATATTATACCGGGATAAAAAGTAACCTTTTCGTTAATCTCGGTAATAAACTCTCCGTGTGCCAAGTTTCATCTAGTTTCATTCAGCCGTTTTTGAGTGATTGAGTAACAAACAACTAAACATACAAACTTTCGCATTTATAAAATAAGTAGGATATCAGAGATTCATTATTTTTACTTAAAAAAATAAACAGATATCACGAACGATGAGTTCATAGTAAACCTCATATGACAAAACATCATTCGTTTAGCTGATTTCATTACAAGTAAAATGAAGAATCTGAAAGTATTCGTTGTTGCTTTTTACCCCTTTACTCGCCTTCTATATCCATTTTGGTTGTTTTCGAAACCAAGTTTCGTTCGAACATCTATGGGATTCTACTACAACGATACTTATTGGTTAGCAAACCAGTTCCATACCCTATCCAATTTCCAGAGGCTGTTCGGTCTTCGCTTTGTCTTGATGGATAACCGCACGCGAACGAGGGGAGCTTACATACGGAATTTATATTTATCCAAGAAATACTCTATTTCTTTGTTCTCACCAATCTTGAATGGTATTGAAGGGAAATATCCGGACGCGTTAGATTGATGAGGTTTTGGTCCTCTTATTCGCAGCGTCTATTTGAACGTTGTTTGGGAGTAATATTGATGATATTTTTTGTGGTTCTGTCGATAGTTTTGGGTATATTTTGGCATAGGAGGCACTCTACGTAATAAGGAATATGATGCTTTGGTAATATACATATAATGGGGGTAAAGAATGCCTGGCAGAGACTAGAAATTCTTCTCAACTTACTCAATAAATGTCTAGCATTGACTTATTTGCGAGAAACATGAATTTTTGCTCAATAGTTTCTTATAACTTAGGTGCGCACTAAAAAATATTTAGAAAATTTATCTCCTATGGAGGTTTTGGAAATACTATGAATGACTAGTAAATAAATAAATTTCCCTACTAAGCAATTTCACATTATTCTCTCATATACAGTTCAAAACTAAATTTTCATCCACAAAGTCCTATTAGAACAATATAAATAAAAAAAGGCAGCGGCCAAGCTTTACTTCTTTTTTATCTGCAATAAATTATCTTTGCTGGAGGGTGCTTGAAAAGTGTTTCTAGAATCTCGGAAACATTTTTAATTTACAGATTTCTCGGTCGCCGAACATAAAGTTAGAAGTAAGAGTTTTTTTAACTCGGCATTTTTTGTAACGTCACATGAGTATACAACACGTAACATTAATAACGTATGACCTGAAATTAACTGACAGGAAATGAGCCGATTCCAACTATTTTAACTATGTTGTTGCTTGATCCTCTGTATTAAATACGTTTAATGGCGATTTCAGTTGCACTTTTAACAATATTTATCCATACGTCAGGATTTGTAGTTTATAATTTTTTATCTATCTAATTCTTAAAAAAAAACTTCTAAACTGGAACCTTTAAACTTTCGTTATAAATTTGTAAAGCAAAAATGTGATTGGGGTATCTGAGGTATATTTAAACCGTCATTTATATTACCCTTTGTACATCCAATACAGAACATACTTCATACAACCACGCTACCACAGTGCACCACAACAAGACACGGCGGTGTGAGCATGCTCTTCTAGCCGACGCCGACAAAGCACCTAACTCCCCTCCTATCAGCCTCTATTGCCGTACACGACATATTTTTACCGACCCTCTTGATGTCCTGACTTCCTTTCTTTCGGTTATAGATACTGCATACATACACACCTCGCCGACGAGATCGACGAATCCCTTGATTGCCGGCCGGTGCAAAGCACCTCGGCGAGACAGTATACACATTCCCCCATGTTACTATAGGGAAGAGCCCAAGCCGAAGCCATTCCTCCTTGAGGCCCCCTTGAGCTTGTTGCCGCCTTGTCCTTCTCGCTGTAGCGTAGTGGTTTCACGCTCTACTCTAATGGTCAACAGCGTCATTATTCACACACACACCGCCGGAGGACAAAACCGGTTTATATCGCAGAAATACAAAACCGTTAGCATTAAACACCCACTTATCATCGAGGATGGCGAAATGGATTCATATCTCTGTGGTGTGACCGTGCTGTTTATATTTTTTTAACATGCTTGCAACTTGGCCAGGCTCTCAAATATTTTTCCGATTTGAATGGAATATATTTCCTTGGACAATTCAATGGACTTGTCGTGTTGTAGCTATCTGTGGTTGCATGCACTAGACCAACGAGGTAGTGAAACAAAAATACAATTCTAATGTCCTTGAGTAACTAATTACAGTTTTATAACCATTGCAATAAAATGTTGGATCCTTACTATCATTCCCATCAATAAATATTTATCCACGGCCCTATTGGAAACGAGAGCGAGCCAATATCAATTTTATGTTACGTTACCGATGAGGTCAAATACACAATGTGTTTTTGTGGACCTGACAAGATCATCGCGCCACCGCTTTCTGGGCCTGTCTTTGTGACCATGACCTATAATAATAACAAAATTAAATAAACTTCTTCCCACGACACAGGAATAAATCGTAGAGTGAGGGATACGTTTTTTTTTATAAATATGTGTATTTCAAGTCGAGTAATAAACGTTGTACGATTGTCCACGGATACACATGTGAAAAGTCACGAGAGCGGGTTCCAGGTTTACATTACGTTACAGGAATTGATGAGATTATACACGGGAACTGAAAAGCGCTTGGTCCTTGGCCTTTCAAACGATTTTATTAGTAAACATTGCATAATTAACAAGCATTGCAATGCAAAATTATAATCGTTTTGTCACTCTTGTCCGACTAAACCAAAAACTGTTGCGTGACAACAAAGTAACGAAGGAGCTTTGATATTTTTGGATTAATACAAGTATTGTTTATTTAGTTGCATATTCGCAGGAAGAATGAGTAACGTTTAGGTAAATTCTTATAAAGTTAAGTCGGTACCTAAACACATACAGGCCTGCAAGCGCGCATGCACACGCACAAATACAACACACCCATATTTCGCCGACCAAGTTAGGTCCCAATGTAACTGGCGGCAGCCTATTTCCATTACTATATATTATTACGTGTTATTTCATGTGTAATATTCGCACGCTTCTACAAGGTGCACCATATATAACGCGATACCTCAGACACCCTAATTAGATTATATATTTACGAATGTAATACGAAATTAAACATTCAATTTTAAAGAGTCTACTACCATTTTTCAAACTCTTTGGTACATTATAATATAAACTCAAATTATCCACGAAACTTATACTTTTGTGTGCGTTTGTTTTATACAGCCGGCTGGACGAGTAAAATTTAAAATACAATAAAAATTGTTGGAATCAATTCAGTTGTCGATTTAAAACAAACTACTTTCAGATCTTGTGTTATTTATGTTACACTTTGTATATAACCTTGTCCCATCTAGGATTAAAATCCAGGACTGTAATCGCCACACGTACTACTTAAAGCAAAGTTAAGTTAAGTAGCTGCTTAAGTAGTGCATTATTTTTCTAATTAGGTAGTCATAATGATAAACACATTAAACCACAGTTGTTTTACAACTTATATAATGCATAAGCCTTTGTTCATCATTCGTTTGCCACAACAATGTACCAAATTCTAGATTAGCTCTCGTTGCAGCTGCTGCGGCGATCCTCATTTCAAATTCAAACTCGTGATTTAAAATTCGAGGCTCGAGGCAGTATTTTAGTGCAGAAATTTTCGGTTTATCTCTGTTAGGTCCCAATATACAAAAGGTGGCGAGACTATTGCCGTTATACCGCCGACAATTCAAAATTCTAAATTGTTATTAGAATTTTTCGATTAAAACCCCCAATAACACAGCCCAACCTAGGATTCGAACTCAAGACCTCGTGATAGCAATCCACACTACGAATAGTTGCTCTAATGATACACCACTAGACCAACGAGTGGGTCATAAGCTTAAAACCATTACATACCATATTCCTTGTGGTTCTTTTCTTACTGACCTCTCCGGCTTCTTCCAATATTATAATTCGTCTCATGCACGCTCGCCGGTTACGGAGACTCTTAACTAGTTAATATCAAACCACTGTTGCTCTATATAATGCATTAGCAAACTTTGTTAATAATTCGCTTGTCACAACAACGTACCAAATCCTTCATTAGCTCGCGTTGCAGCTGCTGCCTCGACCCTTATTTCAAAGAAGCTCACCGCGTAATTTGTCTGAACAATCGCTTCCAAATTGTCAGGGAGAGTACTAGAGATGCAAGAGATAATTGAAATGTATAATGTATACATCAGTATATGTTTGCTTGGTCGTGATGCAGTTTTGTGATTCAATTTAACGATTACTTCTCTGCTCCGTAAAGGCTGTCTCTCATAAATTGAGGTAAGATGCCACCACATGGACCAGGGGCGGATTGGTGGAGCAAGGTTTGTGGCCATCTGTTGCTGGAACTTATCAAGCCGCCTATAAGGCTTCCAACTTGGCTTGACGACTGCCACATGAAATGATAGCCGGGTCCAACTGTGTACCGTGCCTTCTGAGGCAATAAGACATTTGAAACTGGAGATGACACAGCGTTCAACCATCTCAGACCAACCGAGCCGAAACTTAGCTAAACATGATATCTCAGAACACCGCGATCACGCAGGTGGCTGGTCCACGAGCGCCTCTACTACTACTTGTCTCCTCTTAATTTCAACGGCCATTTCATTAAGTACACCAATTCTATAATAATCACACAGAGATACAAAATGGCGCCTAGAGAATACCGACCTCAAATACAACCCAACTATTTCACAAATGGTCACAATCCCAATCCAATTATAACCATAAAAAAATAATTAGAAAATGCGGTCAGGACTGTAGTTAATTGGAGTTTTATGACTTTCCCGAGTTCCGTCAAGACGTTTTGAACTTGTTTGGCGGTCGAGCGCTCCGGCCAACTTTTAGTGCTCAATTCTTCTAGTTTTGAAATCATGGCCGTAATCTTCAAACTATTGTAAACTGAAAATTCTGTGGTGAACTGCTGGTGTTAATGATTTATATTTTGATCTTAGCTTAGGAGTCTTCAGATCTGTCCGTTGCAGATTTCTCTGAAATTTCACAATAGGTAAATAAGTGGAAGGGAAACTTTGCGGTAGGCATAGTAAAATGAGATGTGAAAAAAGTGGATCGAAGATAGGTATAATGAAGCGGAGTGTAGAAAAATAATTGCACTATAAAATATTCGAAAAAGAACAATTTTAATATAACCAAATCGAAAAGAAAAGTTTAAGGCGTGCTGGAGTCTGTGATATAAGTGAAAAATCTAAAATAGGTTTTAACCCCTAAGTTTGTCCATTTCCGCGAAAGTGCTAAGCTATGTTCCATTTTTCAGTCGAAATCCTGATTATTTTAAAGGCGAACAAAGACGTTCCTCTGCTCTATATACTGCCAACCTAAATCAGAGGGATCAGCGCGAAAAGACAGACGTTAGCGTGACGCTAGCGAGTTGATATGCTATCCTTGTCACAACAATAATTCAATAAATAAACACGAACGTGACCACACATTTACTCTCTAGCGTTACGCTAACGTTAATCTGTTCTTGCTAAGCCCAAGCATTATTTTGTTAACCTTATTTTCGGTCTTGTGCTAAAAATGTCTAGTTATGATTTTTGACGTTGTTCTTTATACAAAAACGTGTTCTTAAAAAATCTTTGGCCACTTTAGAAGGGTCGGTCAAAGGCGAATTATTAAGTTAAGTACATCTTTGATTCTGAAGTGTGATAAAGGTGACCTCTTATGATTTCTTGCGTATACTTGTCTCTGCCGAGTAATGTTATTCTATTTCGGATACTTGACTTGTGAAATACGAACAATTTTTAGGGATTCGTTACTGAAGGCGTGGGTGTAAGACTGGAGAGGAAGGTCCGCATTTATCCTCAGCTTGTCAAACTTTATACTAGAACCAATTTTATACTAGTATGAAGGCCACTAAGATTCGTATTCAAACAACCATGTAAGTAATTATAGTACTAAGTACAAGCACATTATTGTATAAATAGAGAGTTTAAGGCTGTTATTTTTTGCCAATACAGTTTTTATTATTTATTATTATTATTTAATGATTTGCGAACCATAAGTACGCACGCTGGTGATAATAGAAAATGATAGTTATAGTGATTTTGCAAAGGATCGATGAAGGCAAGATGATATACAGGCTGTTGTTTTGTATCTTTATGGAATTTGCAGGAGTAATTGTAATAGATAGATAGATAAATTCTTTATTGTGCACCAATAATGTAACAAATAGTGATTGGACATAAACAACATTACAAGTAACACAAAGGGCGGCCTTATCGCTAATGAGCGATCTCTTCCAGGCAACCTTAGGATGGAGAATTATCAAATGATAGGAATGTACGGGGTGCACTAAATTAAAATGATAGTAATGAGAATATTAACATTACTTAAATACAATAACAACAAAAAGATGCTAAGTAAAATAAAATCTTAATCAAAAGACTAATAATAGTAGGATAAGCAAATAAATATTTGAAAAGTGACGCGTAATTATGATGAAGGTGCTAATACCGTATCTGGTAAGCGGTCTGAAAAGTAAAATTCCGTAACTTGTTCTTTAAAGCGTTCTAAAGTCGTCGCGCGCCGTATAATGACAGGCAAAGCATTCCAGAGTGTGACTGCCTGGACGGCAAAAGACCTATCATAGAAACTGCTACTATGCAAGTGCATCTTTAGACTTAGATTTTCAGAGGACCTTAGACGTTGAGTATCAGAGTTTTGGGAATACTCGAAACATTCTTTGAGATAAGACGGAGAGGAAGAGTTAAATCTTTCTATCTATAACCTCACGCCAGATCCCTTGCGGGGTAGGCAGAGAGTACAGAGTTCCAACAGGTTCTTTCCTTACATACTTCTCTGGCTTCCTCGACTCTCATAGTTCGTCTCATACACGCTCGCCGGTTACGGAGACTCTTGACTTTTCCATCAGATAAGACTCGGTTTATTTGGTCGTGGTAAGATAGTCTAGGTCTTCCCCGGTACCTGCATCCTTCCACTTTCACATTGTATATCTGTTTTGTCATTCTTTCCTCTGGCATTCTTTCTATATGCCCGAACCAACGGAGCATGCCCTTTCTCATCTTTACACCGATACTATCTTTCATACCTACTCGCTGTCTTACTATGCTGTTGCTAATACGGTCGGTCAGCGTGACTCCGCACATCTTCCGCAGAGCTCGCATTTCTACCGCATTTATCCTACTTTCATTCTCCTTCTTACATACCCAGCTCTCGCTACCATATAACAGCGTTGGGACAAGAACTCCGTTATGTATGGCCAGCTGCGCCTTATGGCTTAAGTGCCGGCTCCCGAGTAGCTTTCCCATCGCACCATTCACTCTGTTCCCTGCACTCACTCTTCTCTCTATGTCAGCGGTGTATTTCCCATCCTTACTGAAGGCGCATCCAAGATATACAAACTCATTCACTTGCTCCAGCACATCGTTACCAACCACAATCCTTACATTCGTTCTGGTTTCTTCCCTTTCAAAAACCATAATCTTGGTTTTCTTCACATTCAAGTGTAAGCCATTGATCATGCAGTCGTCTTTCATAACTGTGACTAGTGTTTGCAGATCAGTGGCTGTTGGCGCTATTAAAACCGCGTCATCTGCATAAAGTAGATGGTTTACCACTAAGTCACCCATTTGTACACCTTCATTCATCGCTTTCAGTCTTTGAAGACTTTTGTTCAGATATATTATAAACAGTCTAGCGGACAACACGCAACCCTGCTTGACGCCGATTTTAACGTCAAACCAGGGTGATCTGTTACCACCCACCCCTACGCATGCCTTGCAGTCTACATAAGTGGACTGGACGGCTCGCAACAGAGTGCCATCTATACCATACTCTGGCAAAATGTCCCAAAGTCTCTTTCGCACAACTCTGTCAAATACCTTCTCCAGATCTACAAAACCGCAGAAAATCTTCCGCTCCACTGCCAGATGCTTCTCTACGATGTTGCGGAGTGCAAAGACTTGATTCGAACATCCTCTTCCAGACCTGAAACCCCCTTGTGCCTCGCACAACATTCCATCGGACTTCACGCGCATTCTCCGTTCAATAATTTTATCATACACTTTAGCTGCCAAGCTGATCAAACTGATGGCTCTGTAATTGGCGCAGTCATATTGTGAACCCTTGCCTTTATACAAGGGTACTATGACTGCGCGGCGCCAATCTGTAGGGACTCTACCGGTCCTCCAGCAAAGGTTTGCAAGGGCCCGGAAAGCGTCCCGGACGCAAGTTCCACCATATTTGATCATCTCGGCAGATATCATGTCTACTCCCGCAGCTTTACCGTTTTTCATACTTCCTATCGCCCATTCAACTTCTTCCATAGTGATGTCCTCCGTTGATTCTGGTGCCGCAATCTCGCCTTTGGGCACGTCTGCGACATCAGCATCCGGGTCATCTCCATACATTTCTCCAAAATATTCACTCCACCGGTTTAGCACAGCTTGTGTGTCTGCAAGAATGTCACCATCTTTAGATTTTATCCTTTCCATTCTGGAGCCTGACGAATCACCTCGAGCCTTTCTCACCTTGCTCCAAAAGAGTTTGGTGTTGTTCTCGAAGTTCTTCGCCAGCCTCTCCTCCTCAATCATACTGGCTCTTTCACGCTTTTCTTTCACTAAAGTTTTAGTGGCATTCTTGCATTGCTGGTATATTTCTTTCCTCATCTCTGTCATACTGGCATTCAGGTTCAAAGAAGATACATAGTCCTGCCACGCTTTCTTCTTACTTTCTACGGAGCTTTGCAACTCCGCATCCCACCATGCATCACCTTTTGCTGTAATATGCTTCTTTGAGCAACCACATACTGCTTTCGCGGATTCCACCAAACTCTCTTTCAGGCTATTCCAGCATTCATCTACATTTGAGTCCGAAGAGCCTGCTGTCAAAAGCTTGTCCCGAACTCTATCTTCATACATTCTCCTCACGCTCTCATCTTGCAACTTTTCAACCTTTAATCTTTCAAGGTCTCCGAAGGGGATACGCTCTCGCCAGTGCCTCCACTTCCTGAACAGACCACTAAACCGCGCAACTACGAGATAGTGGTCTGATTCCAGAGTGGGGCCTCTATAGGCACGCGTATCTTGTAGTTTGCTTCGGAGACGGTTATCAACCAGGATCAGATCTATCATGCTTTTTTGTTTATTCCTTCTCCACGTATACAAATGTATGTCCTTGTGCTGGAATATCGTGTTAGACACAAGGAGACCCCTTTCCTAACAAACATCTACAATGAGCTTACCTGCATCGTTCACTCTCTTATCACCATAAGGACCCAGAGCAGCGTTGCAAGTTTGCCGCCTGGTTCCTACCCATCCGTTCAGATCGCCACACAGAATCACCTTTTCGTTAGCCTCAGCCAAATCCAGAACTTCCCTGACATTATCCCAAAACTTCTCAAGGTCCTGGGGTGTCGACGAGCTTACGGGAGCATATGCTGCGACCAAAAATACTCTAGTGACACCCAGTTTTAAACGGACCCAGAGAAGTCTCGCATCGCACAGGCCATAATCTCTCACTCCAGAGGCCAGGCGACGGGACAGCAAGATACCCACCCCCATGCTGGCACGACTGCTCTGCGGTACCCCAGACCACAGAGCCATCGTTCCATCAGGAAGATCACAGGTTTCACTGCCCCTCCGCTTAGTCTCTGTTACACACAGAGCATCCAGGCGTCTCTCTTTCATCACATCAATCACCTCATGCATCTTATCTTCCATACCACCTCTTACATTCCAAGTGCCTATTCGGCACTCTGCACCCCACGACTCGCCAGTTCGGGCCCGGCGTGATGGGTGGCGGCCCCCATCGCCGCTTCCACCTATATTCGTACCGACGGGGGCGGGCCGGTACGCGTCGCCTCGGGGGGACTAGCCGAGCCTAGCCCGCACTGCGGTACGTCTTCGGTCCAAGATTGCAGCCATAATGACTGGCAGGGGTCGCGACGAGCACGCTCTTGGACAGACCCCCATTCTTTGAGATAAGACGGAGAGGAAGAGTTAAACAAAATTTTATAAAGGAGGGAAAGAATATGAGTATTCCAGCGTAATCGAATGGGCAGCCACTTGAGTTGAGCACGAAATGTAGACATATGGTCATATTTCCGCAAGCCGTATATGAATCTGATCGCAACGTTTTTCAGTCTTTCCAGTTTATCTAGTTGGTCCTCTGTTAAATCTGGATAGCAGGCGTCAGCATAATCTAGAATCGGGAGCAAAAGAGATTGTGCAAGAGCAACCTTAGTGGCAGTGGGTAATAAATTGCGAAGTCTTCTAAAAGATGCCGCGGTAGCGAATACTTTGGAACTAATGGATTCCAGTTGTGGACCGCAGTTTAGGCAGCGGTCTATCAAAACACCAAGATTTTTGACAGTTTCACTGTATGGAATGCGAATTCTGCGAATTCTGGAGATCATCCGGGAGCTGCCTACGATGGTGACTTGCGTTTTTACAGGATTTACATTAAGACCGTAAGATTTGCTCCATTCAGTAATTCTGCACAAATCAAGGTTTGTATCTTCGATAGCTTTATTAAGATGCGCAAGTGGGGCTTAGCAGTAAATCTGTAGATGGTCTGCATATAAGTGGTAGGAAGAAGTGAAATTTTGGAAAATTTAATTAATAAAAATAGCAAATACGAGAGGAGATAAAACGCCGCCCTGTGGTACGCCAGCTGTCGTGTAACACCAGGCAGAGAAAGTTTCTTCCGAGCGAACACGCTGCCGACGACCAAGCAGATAACTGCGAAACCAATCGACTACTGATGGAGATACGTGAATAGAGCGAAGCAAAGTAAGGAGAATGTCGAAGTTAACAGTGTTAAAAGCATTACTGAAGTCCAATAATGTTAGTACGGTTAACTGCCCCTTTTTCATACCTAGACGGATGTCATCAGTAATCTTAACAAGCGCACAAACCGTACTATGACCAGAACGGAAGCCGGATTGAAAGTGGTTAAGAAGATTATTACTGGAAAGAAAATAGCTAAGTTGTCTGTGTACAAGTCGCTCTAAGACTTTAGATAGAAAAGGAATGATAGATATAGGTCGGTATTCAGAAAATGACTTGGGATTAGGCTTTTTTGGCAACGGTATGATTTGAGCATCTTTCCAAAGAGCCGGGAGGACACCACTGAAAACAGAGTTATTGAAAATGCAACAAAGAACGGGAAGGATGAATTCAAGTATAGGGATCAACACATTTCGACTGATACTATCGCCACCAACAGCTTTCGAGGTGATAGACAGCATTGCTCTCTTAACGTCACCGTCAGTGAACCGTTTAAATACAAAAGAGGGATGGTCGGCGGAAGCAATGGCAGAAAGGTGATTTAATGTGGCATTTTTATCCGAATTGTAATGATTATAGTGAACACAAATTCATAAAAAGCGAGACACAATTTTTTATGGTTTTATTTTTTTTGTAGCGTGTTTGTTTGAATATTTAGTTTGAATGTGTTCAATTTTCTAAAATACTTTTAGAAAACTCGATCTTGAATATATATTAAAATGTTATATTTAATGGTGGATTGGATATGTATGAAATATACACGTAAAAAACTTAAAATATGGTCCATATCAGAATTATTTGAAAAAAACCTGCATTTTGGGTCCTCCGGGCACACTTTTCAAAGTGGTCATCGGACAATGAAAATTTTCAAACAAAAATTCTCAAGGTCATTTACGTTACTAATTCCCTTAAGAGAATTAAAAAAATATTGATTAAGAGATGTTTGACTATTATTATGACATTTTTATTTTTAACAAATACTATCGATGCCAAAACTTGATTAACATCTGGTAATAGTTTGACGAATAACTTTTAGTTATTTTCATCGAATAGGAATGTTTACAGACCCTGGCTTCTAACAATATACATTTCATCATTTATCGTAAACCGATTAGAAAATGACAACGTAATTCCTACATTCTCTAAGCGGCGTAGAAGAGGTGTACGGTATACACCCACTTTTCGCTGACGATGTAAGGTCCTATGTAATAGGGGGGCGAGCCTAATGCTATATGCCGGGCACATTTCCATACTCCGGACTGATACGGAGAATTTTTTCGATAGATAAACTACATTTGTCCGACCTATGCTTTAAAACCAGGATATCGTTATTTTTAGCCGCACCATGCGCCACTAGAGTAATTATTATAATTTCACTCTTCACGCTTTACTTCTTAACGATTAACTAAGTTAAGCTGCATTCGTCTCGGTTGACGTGGGATGGGTAACCGTTTATGCTAATACATTTTCTAGCGTCTCCGTACTATATTGGGGTTATTATGTGCCTGGTATAATAGGAATACGTCGGCGGAGTGTGTGTACACAGTATGAGAATACTGTGTGCCACTATTATTATCATCATCATCTCAGCTTATACTCGTCCATCGCTGAACTTAGGCCTCGCCAAACGCTCTCTAGCGCAACTGGTCTGATGCCACCTGCGTCCAACGAATTCCTGCCATCCTCACAAGAAGGTCGGTCCATCGGCTGTCCCATGCTGTCACGCCAGTCACCACTCTGTGTCTTCCGCTTCTGTTATCGTCAAATCATCAAAAGTCATATAATATTATAATATATTGATAAACGACATGATGGACGGTATTTCATTATCCGTAAACTTTCATCACCAACTATAGCGAGACCCCGTTGATTATGGTGGACTATGCGAGGCGACCTCATGTTATGCTTCCTTTATAATGTGGTTACGACGTAATGACACACTGGAATTGGTTAGAGGCAAAGATAAATAGAGTCTGGATAAGAATAAGATTGTTTCAATATAACTTGGGGCTTTTCTATCTAAAAATTCTTAACAACCGGCCGGAGTTTGAAATTGTGACCGGAATAGTGGCTGTGGGTCGCCCATATTACATTACGATCTAACATTGTTGGCGAAATATGGGTGTTGGAAATACATCTCAGCTTCCCCTGCTTGAGGTAAATAAGCGTGATAGTATTTTTATATTTGAGATCAAGAACCTATATTTTCATTATAATCAAGTCAATACTCTGTCACACATATTATCTACTGAAATTATTGATTAAGCTCACAAATAGGCCATTTAAACCTTTTACCGCAACCGTATACTTAGACCTCCGCACAGTTGGTTCCTAGTTGTATCCTCCCTATGGTTGCTCTATCAATTTTTCCGATACTGTCTCCTGCTCTGCAAAGTAGGGAAGTAAATATATATTTTTTCTTACTCCCGTGTTCTTTTATCTAATTAAATTTGTTGTGAGTTTTCACTCTCTCCATGGAACTCTGTGAGATTTATATTGTCATCAATGGCCATTATGGTTTCTGATTTACAGGAGGAGCGAGCTTAGTACCATAGAAGAAATCAGTATTTTGCAGTTTTATCCATCTCTGTGTTTCAATTCCATGGTGAGTTGACGAGGGTATGAAAGCTGCTCAACCGAAAGGTCGATAGCGAACATGGCAATAACTCGGTGCAATTTGTATCTGAGAGTATTGTTTGACATGTTAACAACTAGTTGCCCAACTGTTGGCGTTGCGTTGCGCGATGATTAATGAATATAATCCCTTTTATACTACGTTACACTGATTAAAATATTGCATAGTTTTATAATTCAATATGTTGGATAATGCTTGTAGCTGGTCGAAATAAATTATTGTTTAGGTGTTGAATTTAATTTTAGGATGACAAAAAATATTTACAGCTTCGTAAGCACCCCTGCTATTAAAATAATAAAATAAATGAACACTGTCAGGCTTTTATTCGCCAAAAGAAGGTGGCGTAGGTATACTGTGTACACAGATTTTTCCAACGATGTTAGGTCCCAATTCGAAGCAGGCTCTCCAATTTCAGATTCCGAATTACTTGTGAGAATTTTTCAATAGGATAACCTATAACTGATTTGTAGAGCTTATTAATAACGATTCATATTTTATGGGTGAAATAATCGGGCTTTTAAACCTGCAAGTTTTATTTGGATATTTAACGATATTGTGTAAATTAAAATAATATTTATCAAAAACTGTCACTACGTTTTTGGTAGTCGCTACATGGTTTATACCAAATGACGCTAAACTAAGTGGTCAATAGTGTAAACCATATTAATATATTTGCGGGTAGATTGTCCGATTGTTTTCCTACTTCTATAGATTCTCTCTTCCTTACCCCACCATAATTGAAATTGACTATTAAACGATAGACAACCTTATCGTCCCGTATGCGTGATTTTGGGTATAAAGTGCCTAATTCGTAAGTTTGGCAATGTTTTGATTAAAATGTGAACGTTTAATGTTCTGATGAGAACGTCTGATGTTTTTCTCAGGTGACGTGTTATATAATATTCCATTTAAATTACGCGACTTATTGGGCTTTTGAATTAATGATGTCATGTTTTGTGGACAAGTATTGTGATTTTGTGTATATTTGATCAGTTTAACCAATCAAGTAAATAATCTGGTATTTTGTTAGTTTTAATTGTGTCACGCTCGTTTTATTTGAAGGTAAGTAGGGGTTAGTTACTCCAAAGTATTATAGTTTCAACGCGGTAATAGCAAATCTAGTTTGCCTCTGGATTTAGCCTCCTTTAGTCTCTTAGAAGTTTATTTGCCTTTCTTCGTTTTGTATTTTTTTGTTACTGCTCATATATTGTCTGAGGTTCGTATGTGTGCTATGCTAAAGAAACATTTTAACTTTCTTTCTTCTTCTTTTTTCTTCTTCTTTTTTCTTCTTCTTTTTTCTTATTCCTTTTTTCTCTTCTCTCGATTGTGCATTAAGCTCGAATTTTGATTGACGTAGGCAATTATTAAAATAAAAATGATTGGGAACGCTATAATGTGACTGTCACTTTCTATCGGTGAAGGAATAAGGGACGTGAAAAAAGTTCCATGTTCGAGAGAACTTAAAAAATAATCATAAAACTTGGTGAGCTGGAAGAATGGCGATAGGGTCGTCCCATGTTGCCTAAGGTCCAAAAATACTTCCGTGACATGTACGGCGAAATGTTGATGTTGTATGTACATCTCTCTGCTCACCCATTGGGGAAGGGCAGTGAGAGGCATTTTATGTTATTATACTAGAATTTCTAACAAAACCATAGCTACATTCACAAGTAAAACTGAAATTAAATATTTTTGAGACCCCCGATACAATTAAATCATTGCTAAGGACATATTGTCCTTAGCTATGAGCAAGTTCTATAAAACAAAAAAACTAAATCAGAATCGGTTCATCTGCTTAGGAGCTACGATGCTTCAGACAGACACACGGATACACATGTTAATAATACTCTCTTTTGGATCAAGGTGTAATAAATATATATATATGTATATATATATATATATATATATATATAACACTTTGAAGTACGAGGAGGGATCAAAAAGTAGTGAGAACGACATACTCCTTGGTAAAAAAAAAATACTGGCAGGCATAGCTCAGATACATATTTGTAATATTAATAAAAAAATCTTCGATACTCTTTTGTTTTTTTCTGAATGTAGTCATTTGTTTACTCCGTGTCGGAACGTATTCTCGAAAATGGAGAAAAACGAAGTGCGAGCCGTTATTAAATACCTCTGTTTAAAAAAATTAACGACGCAAGATATTCATTGCGATTTAGAGGCAACATTAGGAGAGTCTGCTCCGCCGTATTCCACTGTCGCGAGGTGGGCTTCTCAATTTCGAGTAGGGAGAACGAGCACGGAAGACGAACATCGTTGCGGCCGTCCATCGACGTCAGTCACCCAAGAAAATATTGCGAAAGTCGAGAAAATTGTATAGAGCGATCGAAGACTTACCATCCGATACTTAATTCAAGAAACGGGCAGTTCATATGGAAGTATTCAATCCATATTGAAACAATCTTTGAATATGAGAAAAGTCTATGCAAGATGGGTGCCGAGAATGTTAACCGTAAGTCAGAAACAAAATCGACTTGACATTTCGAAGATATTGTTGGACAAGTTTCAAGAAGTTTCTGAAAACTTTTTGCCTCGTTTCGTAACAATGGACGAAACATGGGTCTATCATTTTGATCCCGAGACAAAACGGCAATCTTTGCAATGGAATTGGCCATCATCACCGACCCCGAAGAAGTTTCGTGTCGTGGCATCGGCTGGCAAGGTTATGGCCTCAATATTTTGGGACTCAGAAGGAATATTGTTAATTGATTACCTGGAGCGTGGAACCACTATTACAGGCCAATATTGTGCAGCTTTAATTCCCAAGTTGAGGAATGCCATTAAAGAGAAAAAGAGAGGGAAACTTCGAAGGGGCGTGCTGTTTCATCACGACAACGCAACCGCGCACAGGTCGGCAGTTGCGATGGCTGCCATTCAGCAAGCTGGCTTCGAATTGGTTGACCACCCCCCTTATTCACCAGATCTGGCGGCTAGCGCTTTTATCTGTTCCCCAAATTGAAAAAATACTTAAGGGGAAACAGGTACGAAGACGATAACGAGGTGATGGATGCCGTGAAGAGCTTTTTGCAGGAACAAGACAAAACTTTTTTTGTGAAAGGGATTGAAGCCTTGGAAGAGCGCTGGACTCGGTGTGTAGAGAGACTCGGAAACTATGTAGAAAAATAAATTATTAAGTTATCAATAGTCATTATATTCTATCTCATTCGCACTACTTTTTGATCCCTCCTAGTATTTATTACTTAATTACAAAGTGAAACTAAAGGGTGTCTGTCTAAGTAAGACCATTAAGTTCTTATTGTTTTGTTTAAAATATGTTGCGTAATAGTAGGTATTCTAAATATAAAATTAATGATAATTCCACATTTGTTTAAAAGAATCTATGATGTTAAATTTTATTTCTAAATTCTTAAGACGCAAATAAAGTTTAACACATTGCTATTTAAGATAACGAGCAAGAATAAATATATTTTGTTTTAGTAGTTTAGAAATTTCTGATATTTTATGTCTACCGCAGCTCTGCGTATTAAATATCTAAATGTATGTTTTTGTGATATTATGGATGACGTTAACATTGATTTGACCTAAATTAAATGAAAATTGTAAAATAAATGCACAGATATTAAGAGATCACATGCACAGATATATGTTGTACATCACAAGATCCTCATAACTTTGGGGACCTAGCACTTGGCGAAAAATGCACGCAGTGCACAAGCTATCCCCTTCCCTTTCCTTTTTTTCCGTTTTATATCAGCTTTGAGCTTTTGGTTATAGAAGATTTTCCTTAAATCCCACGCAGACTTGCTACTTTTAGTATCGACGACTGTTAAACTAGTTGCTTTTGGGAACATTCATGCTGCGCCGGAACGCTTCCATGATCATGTCGGTTTTTGGACGATCGATGCCGCGGCAGTACGCTACGCTACACTGATCTTGATATTGCTATCGACAGCAGTTACCCGATGTAGTTGCTGAGACGTGCTATTTTCACATCGCTATCGAACAAAGCATGTCATCAAAATATAATCAATACAGCTTCAAGACAGTCGCTAAATCACCAGTCGACAATGCTAGAATTAAGGTGGGTGCTATGACATAAGCTAGCGATCATGACTTACCGTGTACCCATAAGTGGGGGGTGTGGGTGGATAGCAGCACGTTCGGATGTGTTTAATATAGAGCGTATGACCGGAAAGAGGGATACATGCTGACTGAAGAATAGGAACTACTAAGGAACTTGTCCGTGTGGGGACGGATCAAGAATACAGTCTCCCCACCGCATGCTGGCCTAAGAGCGGGTCGTAAGAGGCGACCAAATCCAGCAACAAATACCGCAAGCGGTAGTTCAAGCGAGGCAGTACTCTGGTGCCACACCGGAAGAGGGCTCGCTTGGGCTGAGTGTTGCCGGAAGCAGGGCACCACTCTCTGGAATGGCGATACACATGGCATCCAAAGCCCTAGTTAGTTGGGTTACTGCTAGGAGATCAAAGCCCACAGGTGCCGTAAGTGGTGCCTAAGGGACTTGTAAGATGAGAGGATGGGCAGCAGCGTCCTCTTAATACCTACTAACGCTATACTGCGATCGCCAACCCGCCTGCCAAGCGTGGCGATTATGGCATCATCCCCCTAATGACATCCACACATATTAAACGGCCCCCAGTCCCCGGCGGTAACGGCGGGGCAGGGGGTGCTAAGAATCCCCGGAAGAGGCATGGCTACCGACAACGAAGACCATTGGCCCTGGCAACTTTTAACACGCGCACACTGCGAACTGACGAAAAGATCGACGAGTTGGTGGAAGAATTGAGCAAGTTACACTGGGATATCATAGGATTATCTGAAGTCCGAAGAGAGGGTGAGGACTCGATAACACTTAAATCCGGTAACTTGCTCTATTTCCGGGAGGGCGACCAGCAGTCCCAGGGTGGTGTCGGGTTTATAGTTCACAGGTTAACAGTCATTTAAGATGAAGATTAGAACTGCCTATGTCTATGCCAAATTGACGGTTGGTACAATTATTTTATGCACAAACGAAATTTTCAACCACGGTGGCTAAAAAATATTTAGCGTAAAGTATTAACTTCATACATTTTTCTACTGAACCCTAACCTCTTCCAAAAACTGTAAAGTCGTGTTTTCCCACTGATAGCTCTCAGCGGTGATTGATAAGATGGCTTTGTCTCAACAAATTGTGATTCCGCCGCGACGGCCTGTAGATACCTAAATATAAAAACAATTTGTTATTCGTGTAAAAGTTTGACCACGGCTTTTTAATTTGCCGGAGTGGAGAATAAAGTATTTGGATATCAGCCTTGATTGTACGTACTTTGTAATTACGATAAACATGCTTATAAAAACAACCATAATTATAGATATTATTGCCCCCGGGGTAGACTGGTTCTTGAGTGGAGACCACGTTTGGGCAAACGTAGTGTAGGGTACCATGACACTAGGTGGCGTGACAATATTTGTAAGGCAGCGGGCAGGGATTGGAGATCGAGCTCAGTGGCGTGCCATGGGAGAGGCCTACGTCCAGCAGTAGACTGACACGGGCTGATGATGATAATAGATATTATTTGTCATTATATCGACTTCATTTGTCATTATAGGAGTAATTTGTTAGTAAATCAAATCAAATCTGTCCCACTGCTGGGTAAAGGCCTAACTAATCGAGGTGAGAGAAATTAGATCATACCGCACTAGGTCCTCATAGTCTACGTAGTAATTTTACGCAAATAAAATCAACATAAAGTATTTTTCTGTGCCTTTATAAAAAAGCACAACTTATATCTCTCTATATAGATAGATAGATAGATTAAAGTGGAATAAACCTTGCAATAGATTACTACTACTAGTAACGGTCGAAAGTAAAAGGTGATAGAGTACCCTATGCGACATGACAATTTTGTCCATAGTACAATATTTTGGAGGGGAAAATTATAAGGTCGAGTAACGAAATCAAAGAGAACTTTAAGAAGAAGTGAACGGAGAAAGATGCTTAAATCGAGTGCTCCAATAAGAGTCCAGTAGGTCTACCATGAAAGTGTCAATCCGAAACTTCGGAGCCGAACGATACACGAACGAAATACGATGCGTGTACCTACCATGAAGTTGCATCGGATTTATTTCTTTCGGTCGGGCACCATAGACTGTGTTCGTGAATGAATGACAGATGCGAAGTATGTTTCCGTTTACCAAAAAAGTTAGTAATAAATGAAATAGTATAAACCAACCTAATAAAAAGTGCATTGGTTTCTTGCCAGACATATGGTAACTGATGAACATTTCAAGTTAGCCATGTAAAATGATTAAATGTCAAGCTGTCATAATGACATAAAAGTGCGAACAATGCATATTATGTTCCAAAATTTCACAGTAGAAACCTAAGTTTAAATGGCGCAATTGTCTTTATCATATTTGCAATAGATATCGATGTGAGTTCGAACCCGACTATGATCTTTTCTTTTTGTTTTTACAATTTTTATATTTTGTTATTATAAGCATGGGGACGGCAACAAAGGCTATTTGGTTGTTTAAGGAAAACAACTCGAAAAGAATTATTATGAGGAACGCGCCACCGATCTTTGAAAGAATTTTTAGAGAAATCGTGCTATTTCGTATATTTGTTACTCCGTGTTCCATATCTCTCTATCTCTCTTCTCTATCTCTTTTTAAATAAATAAATAAAAACACCATATAATTCCAGTTTGAACGCATTAAATCATTCGTGTATAAATTAAAACACCTTAAATTATGAAATTCATACTTACGAAAGTAAAAAGTTACCTATTTAGTTTTCATATAATTGAGGTTAAAATCACGTAATAAGTGATAGCCTAGTGGTTAGACCGGTGGACTGCTAAGTCAAAGGTCTCGGGTTCAAACCCAGGCACGCACTTCTGTCTTTTCGAAAAGCATGTGCGTATTAAAATTAATTATCACTTGCTTTAACGGTGAAGGAAAAACATCGTGAGGAAACCTGCATGCCTAAGAATTTCTGGAAGGTGTGTGAAGTTCGCTAACCCGCACTAGGCCAGCGTGGTGGACTATGGCCTAAACCTTCTCAGTTTGAGAGGAGGTCCGTGCCCAACAGTGGGACAGTTTCTTAACAGGGCTAATATTATAAGAAGTGCTGTCAAAATGCCGAAACTTCGTTTGTTCGGACCACTTCGTGGTAGCGCTTTACGACGAACGAAACGTCAGAAGCCGTGTTCGGGACCGATTTCGGAATGAAAGTACTTCGTGGTAGGAATCGCCCGAAATTTCGATCCAAAACTTCGGAATTACGTTTCATGGTAGACACACAGATCTTAAATTAAAAACAATATCTTTTCAAATTAGTAGTCAATGTTTAGCAGTACTTGCGCAACGCCCGAACAAATTGTAACCCAGACATTTCTAAACGTGTTTTTATATGTTCTACACCTCTAAATAGTCGAACCAACCTTTTAATATAATCCACATAGAGGCGCACGTAGCGCTGTGCAACCGCGGTGTTCTTAGCGTTCACCAAGGTTCAGCAGCACTCGGTTCGATCAGTCTGAGATGGGTGACCGTCTGTGGCATTTTTATATTCGAGTGGTTTGAAAGATATGTAAAGCCATTACTCCCGGTTACCACTTAATGAGCTACCTAGTCTTTAAGTAAAGTTGAAAGCCTTATTGGTGATTTTATAAGTTCCAACAGCAAGTGAGCATAAACCTGCCTTCACCAATCAGCACTGGTTCCACGTGGTGGAGTGTGGCCTTATCTCTCTCATCTTGATTTGTGAGAGAAAGCCTTTGCCCAGTAGTGGGACAGTACAGGCTTATTTATTTATTATTATTCAATGTACGGACAACCTCTTCTGAATGTTTATAATATTGACAGATAGACACGTCTTATACATAGCTAGTAATACCCAGTGTGTATACGGCTGCGTATCTTGCGCGGCACTAACTCCCGCTAAGGGTCCTTACTGCCACCATCATTACGCTACAAAGTGTCCCATCCAATTTAGACCGGGAGGCAGCGCTCATTATTACACATTTTTTGAATTTTTATTGTATAAAAATATTTGGCTCATTTCTTGCTGAAATGTTGCTATATCAGAACATATAGAAAATAGTTAACTCCTATCTATATATATCATCGCCCCAGATGCCTTTGTTACGACCGCCTGACGGCGGGTACAAATAAAACACACAATTATAAAAAAAATACAATTGTTTATTGTTAACAGGAACAAAATATATTTAATTACGCAAACAATTAAAAATCGTAATAAGAACAATCCAGAAAATTAAAATAAGTAATAATATTAAAATGGGGCGTGAATTCCCGGCACAGGGGAGTTTTCGGGTCCACAAAAAAACCTATGGGCGCTGGGGACTTATCTTTAGGCCGCTCGATCCCGTGACGCGTGGGGGGGTCTTCGGTAAACAGCCTCCACCGTCTAGGTGGGGAATTTGGAGGTGCCCTGTAGAAGGCCCTCAGCCGCCGAGGTCAGCGGGAGTCGACGGGCAGAAGTGAGGCCTGCTGTCTCCCAAACCGTACTTTGTCAACCCGTACGGTGGACCCCCAATTTCTGGAACGCGCCGAATTGGACACATGTAGCGCGAAAGATCCGACCCCCAGGCACTAGGTGAGACCAGGAGTGGGCGTCGGCATCTTTCGCGAAGCAATTAAAATTTCACGAAATGAAGTGGTGATATTTACGTCCGGTTAAAACATAATACTAAGGAAAAACAAATATATAATAAAACTTATTACCCAACCCAGAATCAAACCCCAACATTATATTTAGGACTATCACCACTCCACTACGCTATGAGGTACAAAAGATTTTAATTCTTACACATTACGGTAGGTCTATAAAAACATCGAAACAATGACCATTGATATTTTTTTTTTTGTCGGGTATATTGAGAAAGCCCTCTTTCGTGACATCAATCCAGCGAATAATTTTGTGTTTACATTATACTATTTGCGGTGGCAATTTCTAATAGATTAACAAAACCAAAAGCTCATTATTTTTATGTATGTTTAGAAATTTAGTTATTACGGAATTTTGGCAACAAATATTTTAGAAAAATAGATATTCACAAGCCACCGATGTTAAATAACACACGCGTGGAATGCACAGTGGAAATTAATTATCGCGGCCATATCTCTCCTGGTTTCTTGTGGAGGCTGGATCGATTTGGACGAAATTAATATGATAATAGAAATGAAGAAAAATACCGCGGTGAAACATATTCAAAACTTATCGAATGATTAAATAGAAATATATTTTACAATTTTTAAGATACTAGCTGTCACATTTGGTTACGTTGTTACCCACTATTAAGAAATATATATAGCCACAGAAAAATACACTATTAAAAGGTAGAACAAATCACTTGTTGAATAGTAATCGAATTAATCCAGACACGAAAAATTAGTTAACAGCAATCAGAACTATTGGAATAATTATATTAAACTTACCAAGGGGGTTGAAGAATGTTGCTAATTTAAACTTTTTATTTTTTTTTATTTTAATAAAGCACTGTTTTAACTAAACTGAATTGTTGTCGTGCGAGCTCTGGCGTCGGAAAAGGGTTGTTCCTGCACGAACTTGTTTTTATATACTGCCCCCCCAGGACGGCCTACTTCCTGCCTGGCAACAGTGCGCACTCCCCAGATCTCTTGATCCTTCGTCTGAGACGAGGACAGAGATATAGAAAGAACGGCTCAACCGAAGCAAGGCACGCCCTAAACTATTGTCTGTTTTTTATACAATTCTTGTGGGACCAAGTTAGCAATAACCGAACCGAGTGAGATAGGATCATTGTCCCGTTGTTCGCTATTGTATTATTTCTAGATCCTTCTATGTTGTGGGCGTTTCTTATTAGGTGTTCTAGAAGGAATTTTATTTCCGGTGCCAACGAATACCTTATATGGTCATTATGATGCTATCACTAGTTAAGGCGCGCGGTTTCCATTCGATGTAACAACTAGTTATTTTGTTTGTTTGTGTATAAAGATTTTTTATTTTTATTTTATATTTTTAAAACTATGTTACGATAGAGTACGAGCATAGAGTCCCAACAGGTTCTTTCCGTATAGACCTCTTTCACTTTTCTAAGTAACGGTGTACCGTATAAGTATTGGCGGATAATGTTAGGTCCCAAAAAGAGTGATTTCTCCATCGAAAAATAGACAGTTGCTGACCGGAGTCTGACGTTTTAATACCTCTACCAGCCTTGCTTGGAGAATAAAGACTTATCGGTGTTTCTACAACTTGCCATGTTAAGTTCCAAATGCGTTAAATAAGGACACCAGCTCCTTGCCTTCAAGCAGTATGTCTCAGTGACGGTGGCTCGGCACTTTGGCCCGGGATTATAGTGGGGGCTCTTTTTCTTAACTACCACTTTACCTATAACATACCCCATGTATAATAAAATGCACAACTATTAACATACATCAACATTTATACAAGATTTATACACCCGTCGCGAAAAGTCTGTAATCTCTTTGTGTAGGTACATGTTAGTCAAAATTACTGACACCCTCTCTCACTCTCTCTCTCTCTGTTACTGGGTCAAGTTTTTAATTTTAATTTCGTAAAAAGTTTTTTTTGGAAAAACGTAGGATATCTTCTTGTATTGTGGATGTGTTTACAAACACGAAATTCACATACACGGATACCCAGACCGAAACAAACATTTGTGGGACGCACAAAGATTTGTCTCGTGCGGGAATCTAACCCGCGCCTACTCGATCCAGCGGGCGGAGTGGCTTTAGCTCTTAAACAAGATGTTATATATTTGATCGCGTTGTAGTGCCTACTATATACTATCCTAA
Source organism: Phalera bucephala (assembly GCA_905147815.2). Classification (NCBI taxonomy): domain Eukaryota; kingdom Metazoa; phylum Arthropoda; class Insecta; order Lepidoptera; family Notodontidae; genus Phalera; species Phalera bucephala. Next base: position 6,434,012 of record LR990619.1, on the reverse strand, counting down.
ACTCCGTATTGTTACTAAGAATCGTTTTACATCACATACATCAATCAAATCAAATATTTTTTTATAGACGTGGACCAATAAGTACTGATGAATATGAAATAAAACCATTTTTTTGGATTTCATCGCAATTTTCCGACATTTCAAGTACTCATGGCCACGTGACGGACTATAGGAGTCCCTCCCGTGACCATGAGTGCTGCCTTATTGCTGAATTTCTGGTGTAATATTCGCGTAAATCTAAGAACTCAATCCTAATGTATAGTCAAAAAAGGAAATGCAAGTGATTACTTAAGACTACCACCCATTCGGAATGACGAATGGTTGAAGAAGGGCAAGAAACGCCACGGTCCTTTTATTGCCAGCTATACCATGCGCTACGAAAGCGTGTGAAGTGAATCTTCAAGTCTGCTGTACACACAAGCAATAAACAGATAATCTCGTAAACGAGTCATTTAGTCGCAGTTTAATTAAATCGCCGAGCCGCGATGCACCAGCCGCCAGACAACGCCGGTCGTGACGAGCGGTCGTTGCGCATTAACTCCTCTATACACGTACGACTGTGCTGCTATCCGCCCACGCCCCCACTGACAGACATACAGACCGGAACGATCGTTAACTTTAAGAAAACCAACCAAACTGTCTTACTCTGCTCTGCCAATTTAATAATAATAATAAAATATAATGATCATAAAAAATAATTGAAAAAGGGTAAAGGTTTTTCATAGTGACTACTAATTAAAATAAAATAATTACACTATTGAAAAAAGTGAAGCACCTAATAAAAGATCAAGTGGAGTAACGTCGAATAGAGACGTTTGGCGATTGGCCAAATTAAGTTCATAGTTTGTGAGAGCTGAGCTGCAATTGGCGGGGTTGGCTGCTAATGAAATCGAGCTGTGAATGTGTCTAGTATAATTTATCCGACATTGCGGACAATTTCTTGATATCTGATTGCACGCCACACTTTTCATACATGAAATGTCTTCATTGTCCATCTGCATACATCTTTAGTAGTAAATAATAGGTTCTATATAGGTACGTTCTAAAATTGTATAAAGACTGTATGTATAGTTCTTTGTATAAAGGAGGATCGGCTTTTCAGAGGCTTCTGAAGACAAAATAATATTTTAAAGAATGAGTGTCTGTTTCGTTGTTTATTTAGGCATCACGTACAAACCACTTTACATTTGGACTGATGGTCTAAATTAAAAAGTGTCATATGTTTAACAGAAATTAGTTGGATAGAATTTGAAAAATACTGCTTGATCTATAGTTGAGTCGTGGGTGTGTCGTGTTGTTTCTTGGGTGGGTACGCCCACGTGCCTACTATGCACATTTGCAACCTAGGCAATTAATATCGTAATAAAATAATGTAGTAAGTTTTTTTCAAAATGACCAGATTTGATACCAGACTCGTATATGAGTTTTTTGAAATCAATGAGTGCAGTTTTTCTTGTCTTTAAAATCGACAACATGGTTCTCTATCACTTTTAATTTCGAACGTCCCCATAATAACGAAAAACGGTTAATGTTTTAAAGTGTTTTATTTTTCGCGCTTTTGTTTGGAATTTAGAAAAAAAGTTGATTGCTATTTAACATCAAAAAGTGTTAAGAGTAATTCTTTAGGTATTCATTTGAATTAATGGCCTCAAAAAAATTATTTTGTTGAAAACTTCATTTCAAGGAGTTTAAATCCAATTTCGGATCTTGGTCAAAACTTAATAAAAGGATTTTAAGTGGGCCAAGAATCGTTTAATATCCAGCCAAACTAATATTATTTTTTGAAGAACTCATGAAAAATCGAATCGAATGCAAAATTCCAAATTAATAATCTAGTAGTATTTTTTTAATTTTTTATAAAGAATGTTAGGTTTTAGGTATTATTTTTGAGTCGTGTAAACAACATAAAATTCACATACATAAACACCCAACCGTTACAAACATATGTCAACATAAAGATTTGCTTCGTGACCCATTCAGTGACACTTTAATCACAAGACAAGCCTTCGTCACAATTAACAGTAGGTTTCGTGAATTTAGTAAGTTAAATCAGAGAAACTGAATAAAATACAGGCTCAACGGCTGTCATTTTTAAAAGCTGTCATTTTCATAACGTTATATTATTTATACATAATGTACTCTGCTATATTCTTAATAATAAATTCAATATGTTTCTGAGAACGAAACAATCCAATTTCAATGGACAATCTTATTATCTCGTAATAAGGCAACTAATTGGTTCTTACAAGTAATTTTCTTGTGTGAGTGTAGATCCACTCACGTGGGCTGTTATTTGTAGAGATGCTTGTAGAGTCGGCGGAGTACCTACTTCTTTTATTAGATGTGGTACTCAAAGAGTTTATTTTGTATAAGCTCTGCAAGGGCAATTACAAATAGTCAATTTAATTTTTTTTAATCTAATTTAACTACAAATCTACCACCAGATCGGAACACGGCTTCCACTGAAAAGATCTGGCCAAGTACCTCAGCGGGCTGGTCTTTTTTATTTACTTCGCTTTCTCTTTTTCCTTTTCTTATTTTTCTATCATATTGTGTGGATACAATGTTTAGGTTACAATTAAATCGTTTAGGATCTAGCTCCAGTATGATGCCTGACGATCGAGATATGAATCTAATGATGTTATCTGTTAAGAGTGTCTAAAGGATTCCAGATGAACCACCAGCAGCACCCGTTCACGAGTATTACTGTTGGAACAGCCATCTCTCCCCTGACCATATTGGAAGAAAGGGAGTGACCCGCGCCAGACAGCCACCGCAAGCAAAGACATTATAGTGAGCATGACCAAACCAGAACCCCAAAGACGGTAGTCAGATTGTGTGTGGTACTATTCTTTTTTTTTTTTTTAAAACGTAGCCCCACACTAGGATTTATTCCTGTGTCGTGGGTGCGTTTACAAACATGAAAATTCACAAACAAATACCCAGACCGGAACAAATAATTGTGGATCACACAAAGATTTGTCCCGTGCGGGAATCGAACCCGCGACTAATTCGACACAGTGGGCGGAGCCGCTCAAGCTCTTAACCACTGCGCTAAATCGTCCGTCAAATCTTTTATTGTTCTTTGTATCTGCATTGAAGGTATTAAAACCGGAACTTGCGTATAATAATAAGAAGTTTACTTTAATAATAAGAAGTTATTTAAAAAGAGATGAGTTAATTTTATTGCTTTCTAAAAGTGTCAAATTAAACATTCCAAAATAAAGTAAATTGTTATTCCAGTGAGATCGATGTCATCCATGTACCAATTTTGATAAGCAATTTTATATTAAAGCATGGAATCCTGAATTATTATGAAAGGAACTGTCTGCGTTTTCTTCATTGCCAGATTCCAATTCAAATTTTAAATAAATTCTAATTTTATACGTTAGCTTCGTAGCGTTTTATTAAAAGCATCCGTTTTTTACTGCCGTCTGACTCAACGGAAAAGTTCAAATTTGGAATACGACAGTCGCATAATGACTTCCGCTGCCGCAATAATGCTGCACCACTATTGAGATTGATTCAAATCGAGAAATCGATACCTGACTTGGAGCGGTCATAACAATGTAGACTAGAGTTACTAACAGTGAGTCAATAGCGTTAAAAGTGCAATAAGCGCATCTTGTTTAAAATATCCTATCTATAGACAAATTGTATCTGTATTTTTAATAGTATTGCGCTTAGGGTAAGGTGCCGAGACCCAAAGTTCATGCTCTATTTAGGCCTGTCGCACATGTGATACTTTGATCATTAGCGATTTGCGATTACACGATTATTGTATATAGAGACCAAAATGAATTACATTTTTCTAGGGCCATAGTAACGTATAGATAATGCTGCTATTACATCGCGACGAAGAGAGATTGAGAGCAGAACGGTGACAATGATTGATTAGTTTTATTAAGTACAGTCAGCGATTTAATCACTGAACGTTTTCAATTATTCAAATCGGTAATACATACTCATTATTTTACACACATCGGTGAACGTTGTGAAAATCAAATATTACAAGATATTTAATATTATTAAAATCGAGGAAATTAATGTGTTCGAGGTAAAACAAAACTGTGCAAGCAATCTGAAGAACTGGGATGTTCAATTGTTCAGTTCCTGTATTCAGTCTATCAATATTATAATATACCTCTATCTATCTATCTATATCATCACGCCAGATCCCTTGCGGGGTAGGCAGAGAGTACAGAGTTCCAACAGATTCTTTCCTTACATACCTCTCTGGCTTCCTCTACTCTCATAGTTCGTCTCATACACGCTCGCCGGTTACGGAGACTTGACTTTTCTTTCAGATAAGACTCGGTTTATTTGGTCGTGGTAAGATAGTCTAGGTCTTCCCCGGTACCTGCATCCTTCCACTTTCACATTGTATATCTGTTTTGTTATTCTTTCATCTGGCATTCTTTCTATATGCCCGAACCAACGGAGCATGCCCTTTCTCATCTTTACACCGATACTATCTTTCATACCTACTCTCTTTCTTACTACGCTGTTGCTAATGCGGTCGGTCAGCTTCACTCCGCACGTCTTCCGCAGAGATCACATTTGTACCGTATTTATCCTACTTTCATTCTCCTTCTTACATACCCAGCTCTCGCTACCATATAACAGCGTTGGAACAAGAACTCCGTTATGTATGGCCAGCTGCGCCTTGCCTGGTCCAAGCCGAGCCGAGCTGAAAGCCGGCACATGAGCCAAGTGCCGGCTTTCAAGTAGCTTTCCCATCGCACCATTCACCCTGTTCCCTGCACTCACTCTTCTCTCTATGTCAGCGGTGTATTCCCCATCCTTACTGAAGGCGCATCCAAGATATACAAACTCATTCACTTGCTCCAGCACATCGTTACTAACCACAATCCTTACATTTGTTCTGGTTTCTTCCCTTTCAAAAACCATAATCTTGGTTTTCTTTACATTCAAGTGTAAGCAATTGTTCATGCAGTCGTCTTTCATAACTGTGACTAGTGTTTGCAGATCAGTGGCTGTTGGCGCTATTAAAACCGCGTCATCTGCATAAAGTAGATGGTTTACCACTTGGTCACCTATTTGTACACCTTCATTCATCGCTTTCAGTCTTTGAAGGCTTTTATCCAGATATACTATAAACAGTTTAGCGGACAACACGCACCCCTGCTTGACGCCGATTTTAACGTCAAACCAGGGTGACCTGTTACCACCCACCCGTACGCATGCCTTGCAGTCCACATAAGTGGACTGGACGGCTCGCATCAGAGTGCCATCTATACCACACTCTATTGACTATTCCAAATATACACATTCTATGGAGCAGCCCGTCTGACTGACCCCCTAACTATGTAGGCAGTTTGAGATTTTTTAAAGAAATTAAAAAAAAAACGATGGCCTACATTACTAACTGATTATTCACATGTGTCGACCACAAAAAATACCCATACCGCAACAAATATTTGTGTGTCTCACGAACATACATCCCGTGCGGATATTTAACTCACGACACTTAATCCAGTAAAGGAATCGGCTTATTTGCGTGCGTTTTAAAACATGTACTACCTATTTATTTTATTCCAGCACTTTACTAATGCACATACTGCAAGCGATGTCCAACCTTCTATCACGCTCTGCCCTAAAACCTGCATGCAGCAAAACACGATGTCTGCTTCCGGCCGCGTTTTGGACCACATAAACATATTGCCGTGGAAACGCTTAGAGGAAAAAAATATACTGTGTGTGGCAGACTTTAGACGGTTCGATAAGGCTGGAACGAGGGAAGCAAACATGTGCCGAGCCACGATATAGCTGCAATTCGATTGTTGGATGTGTTATATCAACAATCGAATGCCGATATATCTCGATTTTGCTGCCGGCTGTGACATCCTTAAAAGTTACATATTTTATTTCAAACTATCTTTCTCTGAATAGATCTTTATAATTCTTGTAGTATTTATCAAGGGCTTCGGTTTATTTAACGCAATTATGTAGGCTAATAATATAATTTTAAAGCACGAGGAACCACTTTTTGGTCCACACAAATGATTGACGGTTTGATCCCTTAATTCGCTCCGGCCACTGGATCTAGTAGCCGTGGGTTCGATACCCGCCTGGGACAAATATTTGTTTGACCTACAAATGTTTGTTCTGGTCTGGGCGTTTTAATATCTAAATTTCATATTTGTAAACGGACCTACGACACAGGAATAATTCCTAGTGTGGGGCTACGTTTTATAAGAAAGAAAAGAAGAAGAATGATTTGATATATAACTAACTAAATATAAAGGCCTAGGTTTTGTTAGTTTTTTCAACAAAAAAGAAATAGACTGATTGCCTGTTGGTGTAGTGGTAGGTTCTGATTTCGAATTGTAAGTCGATAAAGTATAGATTTCCGATTAAAAAATTTTGTCAGTATCAGTCCGGAGTCTAGAATTGTATCTGCTATGATGAGAACAGCCTAGTTAGTCCCTTGTTACATTATGACCTAACTAACCTAACGTCTAAAGCTTAACTACTAACATCGCCTCTCGCATCTGGATAGGAGAGGTGTACACAGTACACCAAATGCGAGATCGAGATCTATCCAGATGCAAGATGCGAGATTCAGCATAGGAAAATTGGGCTCAACAATGATTTTTTATTGTTCCTGTCTGTTTAGTGTATTGAAATAAAAAAAAACACAGCAGTAATTTAATCAATTTCAACACCCAGGTTGACTTGCAGAGATACCAGGCGCAATGGTTTGATGAAACAAATTGCCAGTGCCACGTAAAAGCTGGCAGTTCATCGTAAAAATGGCCGGTCGTAACATAAATCTAAATTACAGGCGCACCTGCTACCCTGCTATCTATTGCAGAAACAGATCAAATAGGAGCTTCGATATGCGAGATAGGAAATATGTCATTCATTCATTCATGTGTAAATACGTGGTTCCTAAAGTACATATAGTGCGACAAGGATATTTTGGCCCGTGGATAACATTGACAGGGTTGGTGTGAAATTAGGGTTATCATTTAACAAATTTTTTCTACTTCCAGGGAAATACTCAAACAGGTGGGTAAATTTCATAGCAAACGGCAATTCTGCGACTGTCATGAAGTAACATTTTCTTGATAACAGCGTTAGTTCCGATTTTGTATGCGGGCCAAAACATCTTGTAGCAGTTTTGGATCCATCAAGTCTATAAGTAAAAAAAAATATTACAGGAACAAAGCCAAGCATTTTAAATTACATTTCAATGCAAAAAAATAAATAATATACTGAAATAAAAAGGAAGTAAGATCAAATAAAAAGTGTCATTTTTTTATATTATTTTGTTGATTTTTTCTTTTTCTTTGATATTGGATTTAAAATGCTTTCCTTTGTTCATATTTTTTTTTTAAATTTCTAAGTAGTTATTTGCTTTGTTATTAAAAAAATATGATTAAAATGAACATGGACAAAACGAAAATAATGTCTAACGTCCATGTCGTACCCACCGCACTCACCGTTGGGAACTCTACTCTTGAAGTTGTCGACGAATACATTTACCTGGGACAGGTAGTCCGGTTAGGTAGGTCCAACTTTGAGAGAGAGGTCAATCGACGAATCCAACTCGGCTGGGCAGCGTTCGGGAAACTGCGCAACATCTTCTCATCCAAAATACCTCAGTGCCTTAAGACTAAAGTTTTTAGTCAATGTGTGTTACCAGTGATGATATATGGATCAGAGACGTGGTCTCTTACAATAGGTCTCATAAAAAAGCTCAGAGTTGCTCAGCGAGCTATGGAGAGAGCTATGCTCGGCGTTTCTCTACGCGATCGAATTAGGAATGAGGAGATTCGTAGAAGAACCAAGGTCACCGATATAGCCGTTAAGATTAGCAAGCTGAAGTGGCAATGGGCGGGCCACATAGCGCGTAGATCGGACGGGCGTTGGGGCAGAAAGATTTTAGAGTGGAGACCACGTATTGGCAAGCGCAGCGTGGGACGACCGCCTGCCAGATGGACCGACGATCTTGTGAAAATCGCAGGAAGTCGTTGGATGCAGGTGGCATCGGACCGGTTACGCTGGAAAGCGATTGGGGAGACCTATGTTCAGCAGTGGACAAGTATAGGCTGAGATGATGATGATGATTAAAAAAATTATTATAAACGTCATATTTTGGGTGGTGAGGTGTTCTATCGGTAAGTAGGTTCTCCTCAAATAAAAAAGGGCCTTCCTCAAAATAAATACATAAAAAATAATTCTCAATGGATATCGCAGATTATCTTGTTTTTGTTTCGTCACCTGGTATCCTCGTCGAAGGGCGACGAAGCGGCAAATCGGCCCTTTTACCACGTCATCAGCTGACGTCTGACGTTATTGCATCAGGGTAATCGCTTGGCACGTGAATGACACCCTGGACCGGGCACATCCAGTTTTATAGGGCGAGAATAAAATAGTGAAATAGTGGCCAGTACTTTGGGAAGAGTAACTAAAATGTTTGATGTTTAATTGGAGCTTCTGTTATTTGTAGTCTGTATCATAGATGTGGTTTTTGAAATGAGTTTTTTTTTTGAAAAGGACATATTTGAACTATGCACCTACTGTCTCTCTGTACGCCTATCCTGCAAGCGATCTGGCGTGATAATATCGATTGATAGATTTGTTATATACAAAGTGCGTGAGTTTGTGCCTATATCGATACCTATAAAATCGTATAATAAATGACATTATAGTGTGATATATTTCTCAATTTCGCTCGCACGCGGACTGTTTCGAGTGCATTATAAGTGACTTTACTTTTATATAACGAAATGGGTTCGTTAAACACCAAAGAAGAATTATTGATTTCTCAAAATGCCGGAAGTGTAAATCAAGTCTCTATCGAGCAGTTGTAGACTGGAATCGAATTACGAACATAGCTTTGGGCGTAATTTTAACTATGGCATTGACGGCAGGACTGTACGTCCTTTACCGAACTTACAAAAACTGTCACATGCAATGGATAGCGCAAGCCCTTAATCACCATGCATTGCGGCGCTCATTTTTGCGTTCATCTCCAAGGACCCAGGCAAATGTGGGAATCGGCGGTGTGGCCGGCGAAGCGATTTAATGTGTAGTGCGATTATGGAGTGTGGTAATAGTGTGTATAAAATGTGCTATAGTGATACGTTATAAGAAAAACAAGTGCGATGCGATTATTTTACTTATTTTAGCAGTCAAAGCAATTTTCATTTCGATTCAATGGACAATTGCAGTATTTGGGACGTTGCGTGTGGTAACATTAATATCTAAGTAACTATTCCTAGTAATAGTTATGTATTATTAATTTTTGTAATCATCTGTGTAATAAAATGTAAGTACTTATCATTATTGTTATGGCAAAGAAATAAAAGATTAGAAAGTATCTAATTAAAATAGGCCCAAGTCGAAGAAAAGGAAATATATTGATTAAGAAATTAACTGCGCAAATAACCTGTTCTCTAGGTATAGTTTTTGTATTATTAAAATTAGTAGCGATATCAAGAAAGGTAATATACAATCTAGTGATGCAGAGTTAATTGATAAATATACTGAAAAGTTTCAGTTATTATACAACGAAAAAATAGATTTGTGTAATCCTGTTGAATTTATAGAATCTACGAATCTACGTTTAACCTTAAAGTTGCTTTGAGCATACTACCGCTTATGACAGACGAGGAATCTAATACTAAGCAATTAGTAGATAACATTTAATATTATGACTCTACTCTCACATCAGCAGACTGTAAGGCTAAACTTGTTCAGTTTATATTAAAAAGTAGATTATCCCAGGCAAAATTGCGATTAAATTCTTATTACTCTAGCGTGAACGAATTAATTTCAGATATGAAAAAAAAATGTTGTTGCCTCAGAATTTGGCAGCCGCTATTCGGGCGAAGTTAACTAATATTAGACAAAATGATATGACTAATATTAGACAAAATGATATGACTAATATTAGACAAAATGATATGACTAATATTAGACAAAATGATATGACTATCCAAGATTACGGCAAACAAATTACGGAATTATTTGTTGACCTTACAATTTCTCAGGCCAATGGAAATTCCGTAAACTACCGTGTATTTAAGCCGTTTAACAAACATTATGCGATTAAAAAATGGCGATCTCTGATGGCCTGAGGAATCGAAGGCTGAGTACGATAATCACTGCTCGAAATTTTAGTTCACTTAAGGATGCGATACAGGCAGCGCAGGATGAGGAGGTGGTCCCATCTACGAGCCAAGGTGAAATTTTGGGTGTCCTCGCGAGGTTTGTATAATAATAATATCAGGTATTATAGAGGCAGAGGACGTAGTTTTTCACGAAGTCGTGGCAGATTTAATTATCATTTTCTGGGCATCGAGGCTCACAGCACGGTAGTTATTATAGCTACCGTGGTGTTCAATCGGATAATCGGGGTGGTTACCAAGCACGTGGTCAGTAGCAGTGGTATTCTTTAACGCCAATACGAGGCGCAAGGCGACCTTATAAAGCTAAGACAAAATCAAGGGAAACGCAACGTAAATGTTATTATGGAAACTAAACCGGAAGAAAATAATGAATCTATTTTTTTCGAGACTAAAGAAAACATATTATCATGTAATTGTTCAATTAGTTTATCTTTAAACAAACAAAGTTACCACTGGTTACTTGATACAGGTGCATCGGTTTCAGCTCTAAAGTATAAACATGCCTTAGAGCATCGAATACCTTTCCATAAAAAGAGCACAGTTATAAATGGCATCGGAGGCAAAGGCCAAGCAATAGGATATAGTTATTTAAATCTCTTTCTGTGGTCATTGCTTGAATCATTAATTATTTATAATTGATTACTTACCAATTACGACGAATGGCATAATTGGATGCCACTTTTCGACGAAATTTAAATCTGTATTAGACTTCAATAGAAAACTTTTAAAAATTTATACACAGTATGTTAACATTGATATTCCTTTGTCTACATTTTCTAAGAATAAAATAAGAATTCCACCTAGATGCGAATCCACCCACTACATAGAGACTAATTTTAATGAAGAAGGAGTAGTTTGCGTATCAGAAATTAATGAAGGGATTTATTTAGCGAGTACATTAGTGAAACCTTTATGTAAGGTAAGATTCCTATAAAAATATTAAATACTACAGAAAATTATTTTACGGTTTATGATATAAAACCGGTTATCCATAGTATTAATGACTATAATATATGCGCTTTTACGGATACTCAAATAAATGCAGACCGAGCTAAAAAGTGGTTTTCTCAGAAACAATTAAATCATTTGAATCAGGAAGTACAGATATCTGTAGAGAATTTGTGTGCCAAATATTCGGACATATTCTATTTAGATGACGATAAATTAACAACAACAGATATTTATGAGCATAAAATAACATTAAAACAAGATTCAACCCCTTTGTTTTCGAAGCCATATAGATTGCCACATTCGCAGAAAAAATAAATACAAAGCTAATTAAATAAAATGTTAATAGAAGGTATAATAGAGGAATGTAAAAGCAAATGGAGTAGTCCAGTTTTATTTGTTCCTAAAAAGCTGGATAGAAGCGGAAAGAAAAAATAGCGATTGGTGATAGATTACAGGAAATTAAATAATTGCATAGTAGACGATCGTTTTCCTCTTAATATTGTTGAAATTCTAGATTCTGTATCCGGATGCATATATTTCAGCCATATAGATTTATATCAAGGTTTCTATAGCTTAAAACTTCAAACTGATAGTAAAAAATATACTGCGTTCTGTTCGGGTCAGTTGCAGATGACCAGAATGCCAATGGGGTTAAAGACTAGTCCATCATCATTTTATAGGATGATAAATATGGCTATGGCTGGTTTAACCTACGAGAAATTTTTAATTTATCAAGATGTTCATCATGTCAATTTATCATTTTGTTTATGGTTCTGCCAAAAACATCAGATAAAATGAAAAATTTACGGAAAGTTTTTGAGAGGCTACCAAATGTCAATTTAAAACTTAATCCAATAAAATGTGAGTTTTTAAAAAAAGTACTGCTTTATCTTGGACATGTAGTATCAGAAAAAGGTGTTTTACCTAATCCGAAAAAAGCTATGGTAGTAAAAAATGACCCATGTCCAAAGTCACTTGACGAAGTAAAACGATTTACGGCATTTGTTAATTATTATAGGAAAACTTTGCGAAAAAGGCTTATCCTTTATATAATTTGCATAAAAATAATGCACCATTCGCTTGGGATGAATGCTGCTAGCGATCATTCGATGAATTGAAACAATGTTTCATTTCCCGACCTGTTTTAGAATATCCCGATTTCTCCGAAGATAATGAGTTCCTAGTGCAGACAAATGCTTCAGGTTACGCAGTTGGCGCTATTTTATCTAACGGAAATAATAAACTGATATCATATTCAAGTAGAATTTTAAACGCGGCAGAGAAACGTTATCCAACCATTGAAAAGGAGTTACTGGCAATACGAGTAGTTTCGGCTGTTAAGTACTTTCGCCCATATTTATATGGTCGAAAATTCAAATTCTTACAGACCATAGGCCTTTAGTTTATCTTTTTAGTGATCCATCGAGTAGACTTATGAAATCTCGGCTTCTAGACGTAAGGGACTTAGACGTTATGCGAAAAAATAATGAGATTACTACAGAAAGAAGTCCCTTTTGTTATGTGGATAGTAAATATACCATATTTAAAAATTCAGATTTCCAATCACAGATGACGCGAGCCGCATTTGTGAGGGAGCTAGATTTTTTATGTAAGGTTATAAACGTCGAGGAGATATGTATGTATATACATATATAGCTACGTAGGTAAGATGCGCCCGCCATCTATTGATTTATCAGTTGTAGTACTAGCCACTGGTCGAATCAACGCATGTCCGTTCATTAAGAAACTGTTTTGATTTCGTTATCCCCGGTACCCTGCAAACAGGATTTTTTTGGTATTTGTAGCATAATATTCCATTCTGCTGCAGTTCGTAAAAAAGGGTTAAGACTTCTTGAATGAAATAATGCAACATATTATTTATTTAAACTAGGCACATACTTTTTAAAAGGCCATCTTGTCCGAAAACATAGAAAATAAAATACAACACAAACAAAAACATCATACAAAAAAATTATTTAAAAAAAACCTGTTATTATTTATATTAATTTAAATCATTGAAATGAAATGTGAACGTACACCAAAGTTTTCTGACAAAGATGACCATAAATACTAATTGCAAACAATAAATTAAATTGTTTAGTTAGTCTTTACTGTGCTTTTTAGCTTAATGATTCTGCCTCTGATAAAGATAAGAAAATAAATAAATTTATCCAACAAAGAGTGTGTGAACAACAGGTGCTCCGCAAACTTGTGTGGATGCACACAAGATTTCACATCTACTAGGAGGGATCAAAAAGTAGTGAGAACGACATACTCCTTGGTAAAAAAAAATACTGGCAGTCATAGCTCCGATACATATTTGTAATATTAATAAAAAAAAATCTTCGATTCTCATTTGTTTTTTTCTGAATGTAGTTATTTGTTTGCTTCGTGTCGGAACGTGTTCTCAAAAATGGAGAAAAACTAAGTGCGAACCGTTATTAAATACCTCTGTTAAAAAAAGTTAACGACGCAAGAGATTCATTGCCATTTGGAGGCAATATTAGGAGAGTCTGCTCCGCAGTATTCCACTGTCGCAAGGTGGGCTTCTCAATTTCCAGTAGGGAGAACGAGCACGGAAGACGAACATCGTTGCGGTCGTCCATCGACGTCAGTCACCCAAGAAAATGTTACGAAAGTCGAGAAAATTGTATTGAGCGATCGAAGAGTTACCATCCGATACTTAATTTAAGAAACGGGCATTTCATATGGAAGTATTCAATCCATACTGAAACAATCTTTGCATATGAGAAAAGTCTCCGCAAGATGGGTGCCGAGAATATTAACCGACAGTCGGAAACAATATCGACTTGACATTTCGAAGATATTGTTGCACAAGTTTCAAGAAGATTCTGAAAACTTTTTGTCTCGTTTCGTAACAATGGACGAAACATGGGTACATCATTTTGATCTCGAGACAAAACAGCAATCTTCGCAATGGAAACGGCCATCATCACCGACCCCGAAGAAGTTTCGTGTCGTGGCATCGGCTGGCAAGGTTATGGCCTCAATATTTTGGGACTCAGAAGGAATATTGTTGATTGATTACCTCGAGCGTGGAACCACTATTACAGGCCAATATTATGCAGCTTTAATTCCCAAGTTGAGGAATGCCATTAAAGAGAAAAGGAGAGGGAAACTTCGAAGGGGCGTGCTGTTTCATCACGACAACGCACCCGCGCACAGGTCGGCAGTTGCGATGTCTGCCATTCAGCAAGCTGGCTTCGAATTGGTTGATCACCCCCCTTATTCACCAGATCTGGCGGCTAGCGATTTTTATCTGTTCCCCAAATTGAAAAAATACTTAAGGGAAAACAGGTACGAAGACGATAACGAGGTGATGGATGCCGTGGAGAGCTTTTTGCAGGACCAAGACAAAACCTTTTTTGTGAAAGGGATCGAAGCCTTGGAAAAGCGCTGGACTCGGTGTGTAAAGAGACTCGGAAACTATGTAGAATAATAAATTATTAAGTTATCAATAGTCATTATATTCTATTTCATTCTCACTGCTTTTTGATCCCTCCTCGTATTTTGCGGCACCCCTTCAGGGTTATCAAAATCGGAGCGCGCCGCGAGAAAAGTTTCTGTCGATACACAGACGAAATTCTATGATTGACCCGAGTAGGGATAAGGATAATTGTTGTTTCTTTATGTTTACGTATCGTGAACTAGGTCGTGATTCAAATGGCGATTTCTTATGATAGGCCCGCGGGTTGATAATATTTTTGGGGGGACTGGTCCATCCGGAATTCTTTACACTTACTCTTCAGAAATACCTTCATTAGTCTCATATCTCGAACGTAATACATACTGATAGCGAGAAATAGAATAAAGAGTAAGAGAAATAAATAAAAAAGACAAGCCCGCTGAGTTTCTCGCCGGATTTTCTTAGTAGTTTTCTTAGTAATAGTAGCTTAGTAGTTAGATTAGATAAAAAATATAAATTGACAATTTGTTAGTGCACGCGGTTTTTTTGTAATTTGACATAGATATAGTAGTTTTCTATCTCCCCGAGGGATGATTTAAAAAAAAAAAACACGAAAAACAAGTAGTCCTTTATTTCTTACCATTCTTTGAATTCTCGTACGCCTAACTTGAAAAATGATGGGTTCCCACACACAACAATCACAGCCACTTTATCTTTGCTTTGTGGACTTGGAAAAGGCCTTTGACTGCGTTCCTCGGGAGGCTCTATGGGTTATTTTAAGGAAACTGAGTTGTACAGTTGGCCGCGTGGTTCCCGGCTTAGAATAGGACCAACCCATCTCATCCCATCGGGTGTCGTACAAGGCGACTAAGGGAAAACTAGGGAATGGGCAGCAGCGTTCTCTTAACACTTCTGCGATCAAAAACTGCGCTCGCCAACCCGCCTGCCAAGCGTGGCGAGTATGGCAAACCCCCCAATCAATATTATGGAAGAAAAGAAGAAAACCAGGCCCCTAGTCCCCGGCGGTCCTGTTCGTCCTGGCTACGGTAGCAGCCATGGTAACGACAGGACAAGGGGTGCTAAGAATCTCCGGCAGAGATTCGGCTACCACCAAAAACGAAAATTGGCCCTGGTGACATACAACGCACGCACTTTGAGGACAGATGAGAAGCTTGCTGAGCTGGAAGAAGAGATAAACAAGTTGCGGTGGAATATTGTTGGTTTATCGGAGGTCCGAAGAGAGGGCGAGGACACGATAACCTTAAGATCCGGCAACTTGTTTTACTACCGGGAGGGCGAACAGCAGTCCCAAGGTGGTGTCGGATTTATCGTCCACAAGTCACTCATAGACAACGTTGTGTCCATCACTAGTGTGTCGAGCAGGGTAGCGTACCTGATACTCAGAATATCCAAAAGATATTCGCTGAAGGTCATACAAGTCTACGCACCGACCTCGGCATACTCAGATGATGACGTCGAAGTTATGTATGAGGACATTAGTAGAGCCATACATACTTCCAAAACACACTTAACAGTGGTTATGGGTGTCTTCAATGCGCGGCTGGGCAATCGGGGCGATGATGAGTTGAGAGTGGGGCAATTTGGATATGGGCAGCGCAACCCCAGGGGTCAGAGGCTGGCCGAATTCCTGGAGCAGGAGGGACTCTTTATGATGAACTCTTTCTTCCAGAAGCCGCCTCATAGGAAATTGACCTGGATGAGCCCTGATGGTTCCACCAAAAATGAAATAGACTTCATAATAAGCACCAAGCGACCAATATTTAATTATGTCTCCGTGATCCACAGGGTAAAAACCGGCAGTGATCACCGAATGGTCAGAGGCACATTAAATATTAATGTCAAAATGGAAAGATCGCGGCTGATGAAGTCTACGCTCCGACCTTGTAATGCACATATCCAAAACCCCGAGAACTTTCAACTCGAATTGGCAAACCGCTTCGAATTGCTAGACAGCAGCGCATCAGTGGACGAAATCAACAACAGGCTGGTACAGACTGTCCATACGATCGGGTCCAAGTGTTTTAAGCCCCACCGTAAAAATAGACCTCAAAAGCTATCCAACTACACCCGAAACCTCATGGCTGAGCGACGTTCCATGACGCTCCAAACCTCCGATGATGCTAAGTCCTATAGGCAGCTCAATGTACAGATATTGAAGTCCTTGCGACACGATTTACGGTCCTTCAATACAAGGCGTATTGAGGAGACCATAGCACAGAACAAGGGCTCTAAAGTGTTCGCAAGAGACGCGTCTATTGTTGTCGCAAAGCCAGTTGACGAAGCTGAATACGGAGGACGGAAACGTAACGTCGAATAGGTCGGAGGTGCTCAGGGAGATAGAGAGGTTCTATGGGCAGTTGTATACCTCAGTAGCTGAACCAGTTGTTGACTTGGTAAAAGACCCAAGAGCCAAGCTAACCCGACACTACACTGAAGATATCCCGGACACCAGCCTGTACGAGATTAGGATGGCTCTCAAACAACTCAAAAATAACAAAGCGCCGGGCGAAGACGGAATTACCATAGAGCTTCTGAAAGAGCTTCTTCTGTACGCTGATGATCTCCGCTTTGTGGCTGAAAGTCCTGATGCTCTGATAGAACTTATATCAAACTTTCACGCCCCATGTCATCAATTTGGATTGAAAATCAGCATCACCAACTAAGGTAATGGCAATAGATCGCACAGACCTAAGCGTGCCACTCGAGAGTCATGTGCTTAAGCAGGTAGACAAATTTAAGTATCATGGCAGCATAACTTTCAAAGGGGACCTCGATTCAGAGATTAACAGTAGTATTGATGCTGCTTCGGCCACTTTTGGAAAACTCCGGAAGAAAGTATTTCAATCCCACGATCTTTTCTTAAGCACGAAGGTCTACATGGCGATCGTTCTCCCGAATCTTCTGTACTCCTCAGAGCCGTGGTGCTTGTACTACAGTTGCATACGCGTGTTGGATAGGTTTCATCTCAAGAACCTACGTGACATTATGAACATAACGTGGTCAGATCGTGTCCGAAATACGGAAGTATTGAGAAGAGCCAATGTTGCTGGAGTGGGGGCCTATCTAATCTATAACCTCACGCCAGATTCCTTGCGGGGTAGGCAGAGAGTACAGAGTTCCAACAGGTTCTTTCCTTACATACCTCTCTGGCTTCCTCGACTCTCATAGTTCGTCTCATACACGCTCGTGGTAAGATAGTCTAGGTCTTCCCCGGTACCTGCATCCTTCCACTTTCACATTGTATATCTGTTTTGTCATTCTTTCCTCTGGCATTCTTTCTATATGCCCGAACCAACGGAGCATGCCCTTTCTCATCTTTACACCGATACTATCTTTCATACCTACTCGCTGTCTTACTATGCTGTTGCTAATGCGGTCGGTCAGCTTCACTCCGCACATCTTCCGCAGAGCTCGCATTTCTACCGCATTTATCCTACTTTCATTCGTCTTTTTACATACCCAGCTCTCGCTACCATATAACAGCGTTGGGATAAGAACTCCGTTATGTATGGCCAGCTGCGCCTTATGGCTTAAGTGCCGGCTCCCTTGTAGCTTTCCCATCGCACCATTCACTCTGTTTCCTGCACTCACTCTTCTCTCTATGTCAGCGGTGTATTTCCCATCCTTACTGAAGGCGCATCCAAGATATACAAACTCATTCACTTGCTCCAGCACATCGTTACCAACGACAATCCTTACATTCGTTCTGGTTTCTTCCCTTTCAAAAACCATAATCTTGGTTTTCTTCACATTCAAGTGTAAGCCATTGACCATGCAGTCGTCTTTCATAACTGTGTGTTTGCAGATCAGTGGCTGTTGGCGCTATTAAAACCGCGTCATCTGCATAAAGTAGATGGTTTACCACTAAGTCACCCATTTGTACACCTTCATTCATCGCTTTCAGTCTTTGAAGACTTTTGTCCAGATATATTACAAACAGTCTAGCGGACAACACGCAATCCTGCTTGACGCCGATTTTAACGTCAAACCAGGGTGACCTGTTACCACCAACCCGTACGCATGCCTTGCAGTCCACATAAGTGGACTGGACGGCTCGCAACAGAGTGCCATCTATACCATACTCTGGCAAAATGTCCCAAAGTCTCTTTCGCACAACTCTGTCAAATGCCTTCTCCAGATCTACAAAACCGCAGAAAACCTTCCGGCCCACTGCCAGATGCTTCTCTACGATGTTGCGGAGTGAGAAGACTTGATCCGAACATCCTCTTCCAGACCTGAAACCCCCTTGTGCCTCGCACAACATTCCATCGGACTTCACGCGCATTCTCCGTTCAATAATTTTACCGTACACCTTGGCTGCCAAGCTGATCAAACTGATGGCTCTGTAATTGGCGCAGTCATATTGTGAACTCTTGCCTTTATACAAGGGTACTATGACTGCGCGGCCGTCATAGTTCCGCCATATTTGATCATCTCGGCAGATATCATGTCTACTCCCGCAGCTTTACCGTTTTTCATACTTCCTATCGCCCATTCAACTTCTTCTATAGTTATGTCCTCCGTTGATTCTGGTGCCGCAATCTCGCCTTTAGGCACGTCTGCGGCATCAGCATCCGGGTCATCTCCATACATTTCTCCAAAATATTTACTCCACCGGTTTAGCACAGCTTGTGTGTCTGCAAGAATGTCACCATCTTTAGATTTTATCCTTTCCATTCTGGAGCCTGACGAATCACCTCGAACCTTTCTCACCTTGCTCCAAAAGAGTTTGGTGTTGTTCTCGAAGTTCTTCGCCAGCCTCTCCTCCTCAATCATACTGGCTCTTTCACGCTTTTCTTTCACTAAAGTTTTAGTGGCATTCTTGCATTGCCGGTATATTTCTTTCCTCATCTCTGTCATACTGGCATTCAGGTTCAAAGAAGATACATAGTCCTGCCACGCTTTCTTCTTACTTTCTACGGAGCTTTGCAACTCCGCATCCCACCATGCATCACCTTTTGCTGTAATATGCTTCTTTGAGCAACCACATACTGCTTTCGCGGATTCCACCAAACTCTCTTTCAGGCTATTCCAGCATTCATCTACATTTGAGTCCGAAGAGCCTGCTGTCAAAAGCTTGTCCCGGACTCTGTCTTCATACATTCTCCTCACGCTCTCATCTTGCAACTTTTCAACCTTTAAACTTTCAAGGTCTCCGAAGGGGATACGCTCTCGCCAGTGCCTCCACTTCCTGAACAGACCACTAAACCGTGCAACTACAAGATAGTGGTCTGATTCCAGAGTGGGGCCTCTATACGCACGCGTATCTTGTAGTTTGCTTCGGAGATGGTTATCAACCAGGATCAGATCTATCATGCTTTTTTGTTCTTTCCTTCTCCACGTATACATATGTATATCCTTATGCTGGAATATCGTATTAGACACAAGGAGACCCCTTTCCAAACAAACATCTACAATGAGCTTACCTGCATCGTTCACTCTCTTATCACCATAAGGACCCAGAGCAGCGTCGCAAGTTTGCCGCCTGGTTCCTACCCATCCGTTCAGATCGCCACACAGAATCACCTTTTCGTTAGCCTCAGCCAAATCCAGAACTTCCCTGACATTATCCCAAAACTTCTCAAGGTCCTGGGGTGTCGACGAGCTTACAGGAGCATACGCTGCGACCAAAAATACTCTAGTGACACCCAGTTTTAAACGGACCCAGAGAAGTCTCGCATCGCACAGGCCATAATCTCTCACTCCAGAGGCCAGGCGACGGGACAGCAAGATACCCACCCCCATGCTGGCACGACTGCTCTGCGGTACCCCAGACCACAGAGCCATCGTTCCATCAGGAAGATCACAGGTTTCACTGCCCCTCCGCTTAGTCTCTGTTACACACAGAGCATCCAGGCGTCTCTCTCTCATTACATCAATCACCTCATGCATCTTATCTTCCATACCACCTCTTACATTCCAAGTGCCTATTCGGCACTCTGCACCCCACGACTCGCCAGTTCGGGCCCGGCGTGATGGGTGGCGGCCCCCATCGCCGCTTCTACCTATATTCGTACCGACGGGGGCGGGCCGGTACGCGTCGCCTCGGGGGGACTAGCCGAGCCTAGCCCGCACTGCGGTACGTCTTCGGTCCAAGATTGCAGCCATAATGACTGGCAGGGGTCGCGACGAGCACGCTCTTGGACAGTCCTATCTAATACGGCATGAATTGCTTATGGATGCAACATAGAACCTTCTTGTTGGGAGGTTCTTGCGCAAAATTGATCAGAGTGGCGGCGATTGGTGAAACGGAGTGTTTACTCGTTTGAAGATGACAGACAACGAGACCTTCAATCGTAATGAGCAAAAGAATAGGCCGCCATCTAATATGGAATATAACATCATTAATGTTATCCTGACGTGCCGCATATGTTTTGAACTTTAAAGCCAAGATAGGTTACCATAGTCATGTGAAGGTACATGAATGACAACTTGACAACAATTAACAAAAATAGTGGTCGCCGTGGCCGAAACAAATAGGAAGAGATAGAGAGTAACTTGAAAAAAAATGGGTTCCACATACAAATGTTAATCCCCTATTTTACACCCTTAAGTGTTTTTTTTAAGATAAAAAGAAGCCTATGCCCTTTTTCCGGATAAAATGCATCTCCATGCCGAATCTGATCAAATTCTGTTCAGCAGTTTAGGCGTGAAAAGGTTACAGAAAAACAGATAGACAAATCTTTAAGGGGGGAACCTAACCCTAACTCCAAAAAATATGCTCTTTTTATAGAAGATTGTTGATTAAAGATTTTTTAATTCAATATAATCAGAAAAATAGTAACAGTGCGTTCGCAAACAACTGCATTAGGGACTGTGTTGCAGCTGTTTGCGCCCGCCTCCTTAAACAATAAATAATTTTGTTTTTACAATTCTATTGTACTATAGGAAAGGTTAGTGATTTTCATGTGTGTGTAGAGTGTATGTATGTATGTGTGCGTGTGTGTGTGTGTGTGTGTGTGTGTGTGTGTGTAAATATGAATCCAATTTGTATGCGTATGACTTATAGTATAGTATACATCTTATATATTGTGTTTAGAGTTTAACATCGAACATGGATAAAAATATTATATTATTAGACATTTAGATTATTATCATCATAAGAGAGTTCTTGTAGCCAGTTTAATATTTTATATTTACACTCTCGATTTGAGAGTGCATAAATATTTAATATTTTATTTACACTATTATATACTTTAGAGCTCAAAAAATAACTATGCTTACTACTATAATTAATTTTTAATACGCACATGCTTTTGAGCTTAAAATATGCTCTATAACTTCGATGGATGACCATTTTTGAATAATTACTACGGGGACACTTTTCACTGTTGCTAAGGTCATCAGACAAGGGAAATTTTCAAACAAACATTCTCAAGATCATTCACGTTAGTAATTCCCTTAACTAATCTGCTTAAAACTAACTTATAAGGAGAACTTGTATTCAAACTAATCTATTAGGATTCAATGTACTTCTCTATATCATCGCGCCAGTCCTCTTGCGGGCAGAGAATACCGAGTGACAACAGGTACATTTGGTGTGCTTATGCCCACTTATTAGGCCATATCAACCTGATTTTGGACGGACGTGTCGGTCCAGAGCTTAAGTCGCTCTCCCACTGGATCGAGAAGTCCCGCACGGGACAATTTGTGAGACTCACAAATATTTGTTTCAGTCTGGATGTTAGTGCATGTGAATTTCATGTGTGTAAATACACCCATGATACAGGAATAATTCCTAATGTGGGGCTACGTTTTATAAAAAAGTAAAGAAGACGAGGAAGTGCGATTTTATAAAAAATGTAAGGGCATAGGTTTTCATAGTTTTGTTGTACTCTTAATATTGAAGCAATAGGAAACAGATGCGCTTAGTTTTTGTAGTGTCGTTTCTCCTAAAATATCTTCATTGTCGGTTCATAAAGCCGTACGTAAAGAGGGGATTTTCATAGGAGACATTAACACTTAAAGTGTTTATTTGAATAGTTTGCAAGAATTTTAGAATATTACAATGGCAATATTTCACATACTTGAAAATATACTTAACCGCAGTCGGTTAAGTATATTTTGTGTATATCATGTGATCGCGTCCAGCATTATTCGCCACTAGACCAACGAGGCAGTCCTCGTTGGTCTAGTGGCGAATAATGCTCGACGCGATCACATGGTCCTGGGTTCAAATCCTAGGTGAGGCAAAATGTGATTTTTTAGTAGAAAAAAATCCAGTATCAGTCTAGAGTCTGGCAGTGTGCCCGGGAAATAGGCTCGCTCCCCATTACATGGGACCTTACATCGTCAGTGAAAAGTAAGTGTACATAGTTCAGTGCAGTGCAGTGCGTGCTCGGTTTCGGACGTGCCACTCTGCATTTACGGATTATTTATAATTCGCGATTTGCGGTTGCCGCTATGAATTCGGAAAAGCTCATAGCCAACGAAGTGTTGGCGTTTCTACAGAACGCCATCGACACCATGGATGAAGTTAGCATCTTGAAGATTTGCAAGACTAACTTCATATATGAAAAAATCTGCAGTGCGAAGGTGCTGCTGTACCAATCGTTTGGGAGGAGCGATCGCATGCTGACCCGCAGGAAGGACGAAAAGGGCGAGAGAAGTCTCCAGGACATCATTATCCTGCTGAAGGAGACTGATCTCGATGACGTGCCCGCGTTCGTGGCGAAGCAGCTGCACAGGCTGCCCCCCGTCACATTCGACCACGTCGATGTCACCAGGCTACTGAAGGACATAAACACCCTGAAGTCTAGTCTGGCCGAGGTTCAATTCACCTCCTTCAAGAGGCCTTTAATATGAACGTTCGTCGCGGGGCGCAAAATGCATCCGTCGGCAGATTTCAGTCGGCCGATGAGTCGCCGGCTGTTGTTACAGCCCCGCGCGATGCACCGCGTCCCGCCACCCGCAGCACACCGCGTCCCGCCAACCGCAGTACTCCGCGCCCTGCCGCCAGCTCCGGGGCGCCGCCGGTGACATCAAAAGTAAACACGGCTTCTGCTTGTCGTGATTACGCCGCCGCTGCCGCCCGCGCACCAGAGAAGACAACTAGGAAGGCACCTAAAGTGCCTCGGACCCCCACCAAGGGTCAAGTTGATGAGGAAGGCTTCATCAATGTGGAAAAGAAGAAGAGGCCTCCTCGAAGAAACCGGTGTGGGTCTGCACCGGTCGATGATCGGTCGGATGCACACTCCTGCGTTCAGCGGTACCGACGACGCTGCTGTACGTGTCACGGCTACACTACACCACCAAAGCCGATGACATTGTGGAGTATGCCCGCAAGAAGTCCTTGTATACTTTGAGGGTCGAGAAGCTGAATTCGCAACACAATGCGTCTTTCAATTCCTTTGTGGTGCGAGTTCCCACTGCCAAGCTGGAGACCTTCATGAGCGAGGACTTCTGGCCGAGGGGTGTTGTATTCAGAAGATTTCGTGGAAGACTGAGGGACACCCCTATACAGCGCAAAATGTCGCCGAAAATACATGTTATTTAGATTATAAGTTCAATATATTATTATATGTATGTTAGTCTGTAAGGTATATTTTCTATGGGCCAGTAAGTTGTATAAATATATTTTTGACAATTTCTGTTGCCTGAATTAAATGAGTTATTATTATTATTATAGTACACCTCCGCCACTCCCGCTTGGGGAATATAGACGTGACAGTGCTTATTTTATTTATTTTTACTTTTGTGTCTTCTAAAATACCTTTTCTTATATACACTTTTTTAAATGACGGCGGTGATATGCAATTGACACTATATAATTTAGGTAGGTACATATTATATTCATGTCTACATCGCATGTCCGGTTCAGCATAAGATAATCAAAGTCGTTGGCGTTGGAGCGTGGCCTCGGCTCGCTATCGGGGTGCGGCACACAGCATCCCTCATCTCCGCCCGACCGGAAGCCCTGATCTGAGGCTAATGTCCCGATGCAATCACGTTGTCGCGCTTCGAACTTATGAGCTTGACCAGAGATATATGTAGGTTTGTTAAAGGGAAGTGTAAGTTCAAGCTTTAAGATAGGGAACCTTTGAGTTGCTATTTTTATTTTACGATGGCTCCTAGGTTTCAGTGTATAGGTCGCTTAATCTATGACGATACGTCCAATCCTTCCCCTGATCGCTTTCGGTGTCAGTAACAAATGTTCTGTTTGCACTAACATGCACGCACGCACGCACGTATGTACGTACGCACAAACGGACACACGTACGTACACTTAATATTTATGTGTAACAATGGAAAATAGTGCTAATTAAATAATAACAGAATATTGTACACTTACACTATAAATGATTAAGAAATGTGGGGTGCGTTTTTGTGGACTAAAAATCAGGATAACCGATTTGTAATAAAAAAATAAAATGTAAAATTTCTTAAAATTCGAAAATATTGATTGATGATTTGAGGGCACAGTTTGCATAAAATAATGGATTGAATAGTTATTTGTAGTCTAGGCTTATTTACTTTATTCCGGTTGCGGAAGAACGAGCGAGTTAACCGCGGTAGCGCCTAACGACCGGCCGGTGCTGCCGTCCATTTTCCTTGCATCAGCGTCCAAGCGACCCCTATTATTCGCTAATGAGGGACTCTATTGACCCCAAGTATATTCTGCTAATTGGTTATAGTTGTAATGAAATTAAATTGTAATGAACCTACTTTTTGGGAGTTAATCGCATGGGTTTGTTTTTAGTTTCTTGGTTTTTTGGGATACATAAAACTCAAGAAGATGTCTACGATCTCTGCAGGAATACGTTTAGTACCTAAGTAGTTTATTGAATACTCTATGTTTATTTGTACCTTCGGTCGGTTACCACTTTAGTTTATTTTTCAATTGCAGGTTAACTTGTGTCAAGCGTCAGGTGTACATAACATGTCAGATATTTCCAAACAGCAACGAAACTACCAAACAAATTATATTCGCGCTTAAAGTTGAATCCTCAACTGTTTCAGTATTTCCACGGAAGGCCTGTTTGGCTCATGTACTTAAGAACTAATACTAGGTGTATAAGTTCCTAACTATACGTCCTTATTGGCGCGCCTCGCGTCTCTTGCGAGCACTTTGGAGCCCTCTATGGTCTCCTCAATACGCCTTGTATTGAAGGAAAAACGTGTCGCAAGGACTTCAATATCTGTCTATTGAGCTGCCTATACGACTTAGCATCATCAGAGGTTTGCAGCGTCATGGAACTTCGCTCAGCCATGAGGTTCCAGGCTAGGTGGAGCGACATTATTCATAAGGCGGCGGGATGGGACTGGAGGAGGAGAGCTGAAGACCGAGCTCACTGGCGTGCTATGGGAGAGGCCTACGTCGAGCAGTGGACTGACATGGGCTGATGATGATAATGAGTAACATACATAGTACCAAGCTTTACGTAGTAATATACTTAGTAACTAACTATAGATGCTGTGAAAATATTATGACAGTATTGCATTTACACCCCCACACAGTTTTACTGTAATCGGCTATAGGATAGATGTTTGGTTTTTACTTGCAGACAAAGACTCAGGCCTACCTACTTGTAAATAAAAAATTTGCAAAAACACACAACAGATATACAGGTAGTTATGGAGGCAGACTTGTGAAGGATATGTGAATGTGAGCACGTATCCTACTTTCCTATAATGGAAAATACATGTCGGTTTCGTTTGTGGAAAAAATAAAAATTACAAGTGAGTCGAGATTTGTTCTTTCTGGATATAAGGTATTCTACTATCCGTTAAGCGCCTCTCATTTGTAAGGATATAGTAAAAACAAAGAGGAAAAATGATTTAGGCAGATTAAACAATTTGTGGAGGAAGCCAGAGAAGTCTATAAGGAAAGAACCTTTTGGTACTAAATAACTCTGCTTACCCCGCAAGGGATCTTGTGTGATGATAAAAATAGAGTTATCACGACAGTGGACCGATTACAAGGCCGTTTTTAATACATTTTGGTAAACAATTGGTATACTTATTTTGCAATTCTGGCGAACTCCATTTACCTTTTATAACTATGATTACCTATTTATCGATAATTATCATCATGCCAGATGCCTCGCGGGGTCGGTAGAGAGTACAGAGTACCAACAGTTTCTTTCGCTATGAACTGAAACCGATCGTATTTATCTATAATAATCTATCTATCCATATTATCACGCCAGATCCCTTGCAGGGTAGACAGAAAGTACAGAGTTCCAACATTTGTTCCATCTATACCTAATAATAATTTATTTAATTAGGATATTATGCTGTATTGTGGTTTGACCGTAGGCCACTTGACTCACTCGATGAAGACGTCGTGCTTCAATACCAACATGGGACTAGTTAATGTGCGAAGTACAGATTTTGTTTCAGCCTGGTTGTAGGTGTATATCAAATTTGTATTGGCCAACAGACCCATAACATAGAAATTAACCCTTAGTGTGGGGCAACGGTACGAGAAAAACATAAACATTATTTAACAACAAAAAACAAAACTATAACAATGGGATCTACTGTCGTTAGCGAAATGTGAGAGCACACACTACAGCTATGCCACCTCCGCTTAAGGGATATTGTTTAAAACGTTGCGGGACGGGCGGGACGTTGTTTAAAATAATTACAATATTTCCAAACTACGGAAGTACTTCGTTCTCTCTTCGCTTAAATAAGAATAAAAGCTAACAAAGAAGCTGGCGAGAGCATTCTGTAAGATTAGATCGTATTAAGACTTCAAACAAGACAAGGGTATGTAATGAGTGTTTGCAAACACTTGCGAACGTTTGCCTTCGATCTTCTAACCTAGACAAGATAGTTCGTCTCCGAGTTAAAACACAACACTTGTTACTGAAATTCCGTAACTTTATATTACAAAAAGAATGTTGAACCTTAAATGTTATAAGCTGTACTTCTGAGGTATGAATTCATTTAAACCTTGAGAGCATAGACTAGCACCTTACTTTGAGACTCAAACTATAGAGTATATAAATTTTGACAGTTCTGTATTTAAAATGTTGTAATTTGATTGTAATCATTGTAATTGCCTAATTGTTGTAAATATCGGGACTAACATGTTGAAATTCGAGTATTTTTAATAATATTAAACTAAATTGGAGATAAGCAATAGTGGCAGGTGCGAATTGTGAAACAATTTCTTTTTTCTGGAATCAATTTATGATTAATTGTTATAATCGATGATATTAGGAACGGTATTCTACTACCGCGTGTTCTACACTATGCGAGGCAAAAATCTGATATTTCTATACTTAACCGAATGTAATAGCGAAATGAATCACACAGTTAATTAGTTGAATTAGTGCTGTAACTTCATGATTAAAAGGCTTGATTTCTCCAATTATTGTTTTTTAGTTGTGTCACTATTTCATGTAACCAGCGATATGTAAATCAAGTCAACGGGATATATCATAATGGCTGGCGTCTGACTCGAGCGTAGTGATGCACGCTCACTCTTTAGTCCGGTGAAGCTGTAAGGGCCTCGCGGCCAACAGCGTATATCACTCAAACATACATATATATCATAATGATGTGAAGGTTTGTTATCAATAAACAAGCAATATAATGAAATATGAATGTCAAATTTCTACTTTTTTTTTTTTAAACATAGCCTCACACTAGGATTTATTCCTGTATCGTGGGTGCGTTTACAAACATGAAAATTCACTTTATTGTGTACACATTATTATATTGACTATATAACTTATTTTTGTGGTTTTTTTTGGCATAATAAGCTATTGAGTAGTTGTCATCACTAGCGTGCATTAAAAGTTGGCTGCTCCGGAGTGACGATTGGATTATGGCGGGATTTGAATAATAGCGTAATTATTAATATTTAACATTGTTATGAGTAACTGGAATGTTTTTATGAAATAATATAGCTACATCTACACTTCTGAACTAGTTTTACTTTTATTGGCTTCATAAATCTACAGCATTTCTGGAGTATTATAATTGTATAGCATATTTTATGACTCTCAGAAAATACAAAGATTTCTCAAGGTAATATCGACTTAATTGTCCATGAAGTCAGTGTGTGGATTGCATCACGCAGTCCCGTGTTTAATATAGAGGCAATAATGCGCAATGGTCGCTCCGACCTCCATTGTCCTTAGTCCGGTGCACTGTGACATAAGGCGACTTAATTAAATTACTGAACTAAACGGTATCTTAGAGACGATATTAGTGTATAGTGGCCGCGTCGTGGGACGTAAGATATTGGTGATCACTTCCGTAGAGATAAGACTTTAAGAGCAGAGGAATAAAGAAAAGAGATGCGTAGGACGACGGAAGAAATCATGACTGCGGAATATTGGGGATCACCACCGCACAGCAGTTATTTCATGTTTGGATTCGCAAAGCTGATGTTGGCCATCAGCTTAGCGAATAGTTTCGTAATGAAGAGACACTTGTAGGATACCAGTAGTAATTTAATGATAGTACAACTAAATATGTATGTTACCGATAATTATTGATTTCTTCTATCATATTCCTTCTTAATTACATATCCTTTATGCTTAGATGTATTAGTTGTGTAGATATATTCGGGATCTGAGCGGTTTAAGAGCTCTGTTGGCACTACACTGGAACTATAGTAATTTTTATCGTACTTAACATGTATTTTAATATAAATTTCCTTTTTTTTTAAACTTAGCCCCACACTAGGATTTATTCCTGTGGTGTGGGTGCGTTTACTATCGTGAAAATTCACATACACAAATACCCAGACCGAAACAAATAACTGAGGATCACACAAAGATTTGTCCCGTGCGGGAATCGAAGCCTTTAAGCTCTTAACCACTGCACTAAATTTTTCGTTCGTTTTGTTATATACCTATATAGTTCTAAATGATTAAATCATGTAGACACTTCCATATATAAGGTGTAACATAAAAAACGCAAGACCTCAGACACCCCAATTAGAGAATTGCTTCATAAATACAATACGAAAACCAAATTTCCAAATTTAAAGGTCTTTACTTTTTTTAAAGCACTTTTATACCCCAATTAACAACGAAACTTGTATGTGTATGTATGCGTTATGAGAAATACGTTCTAGAAATGCATTTGAAATCTCTTTATTGCTATGAAGCAAGAATAAATTTAGTTTTTTATAGCGCACTGAAGGAGTAAAAGTATTTTTTGCAAAATAAAAAAAAATATTAAGATACATTAAAAATTGTTGGAATCAATTCAGTGACCGATTGAGAACAAACTAATTTAAGGTCTTGCGTTTATTATATTACACCTTGTATATTCTATTTTTAAATTAGCAACTTCTTATAATGTTTGTGTTTACTTAAGCCTAGTTTGTTTTGCAAAGCTCTTCCATACACCATCACACTATATACAAAAAGAATTGTAAACTTGTAATAAAAAAAAAGAGAACTCTTGGAGTTTCTTGCTCTTCTTCATAGGATTGACATTTCGAACGGATAGTAGAGTCTTAAGTACATAATTACTTTACAGTTATTTCTTGATTATGCATAAGTACTTATTTAGTTCTTTCTTGATTTTTCATGAGTACTTTTTTTGGCGATTAAAAAACTTTTATTGTTTTATTTTGAAATATTGCACCACGCGTATAATTATTATTATATACGCGTATATTACAACTAAATTGCCTTAATTAAAACTGGGCCCCCAGTCCATTATTGCAATTTTATCAAAATTGTTGATCATTGACACCATAATTGTTAGTTTTGACTTGTTTTCAATCTACTAATTCAATGCTTTCTAATTCTTATGGTACCTATCAATAATTCTTAAGGTTTTACATAGTCGTAGGTACCAATTCAAACAATTGCCGACTTTGGCACAATTGTAATTAAACAATTTTTGTAGCATGTCATAATTACAAAACACGTAACAAATAGTAAATTTAAGGCACAGATAAATGCATGAGGCTAAATAATATGATGTTATTTGGTTTCTTTTGTACAATGCGTCACGGTATCGCGGACGAAGGCGTACTCCGAATTAAAACACTACAAGGGCCGCTGCCCCGGTGATACCGCGGGAATTGGCCTTCCGCTACGGATGTAATTAATTCGAAGCGTGATGAAAATACGTATTTTATAGATGTACTTAAACAAATGGATATTGATATGTGGCTTAGGTCGCCTGGTCTAAAACAAAAAGCGCTATATTATTAGGCTGGATATCTTGCTTAAAAAGCCGGACGTAGAATTTTTAATAGTCAATATTTTTATTAATAAAGCTAGATGTACTTTTTTAAATCTAGAAATAAATTGTATAATAAAATTAGCCGCCCGGCTTCACACGGGTGAATAATACACTTATACCTTTCTCTTGAATCACTCCGTCCATTGGTGAAAATCGTATGTAAATCCGTTCGTTAGTTATTGAGTTTATCGCATCAGACAGACAGTCGCGGCGGGGGAACTTCGATTTATTACATGAAGTTAAGTACTGGTAACGTACCCTAGACTAAGGCCCATATTACAAAATGAAAATCATTCATAAATCTAGTTTTAAAACGAACGTTTTTGTATAAAAAGCGGTTTTTAAAACTAGTTTCGCGACTGCTTTATGTTTTGTAATACGGGCCTAAGACATTTACGTACATACTTTAAGTGATCTTAGTTTTGTTACAAAATTAATAAGCTACAGTTAACAAGAAGCAGTAATGCGTTCTATCATCAGTTGGTGTTTACTTCGTGCAATGCGGTATAATGCCAAAAAAAGCTAACAAAAGCCGTACAGACCGGACGTTATAAAAAGTATAGCTATTATTCGGTGAAGCTGCAAAGCTGGC
This sequence comes from Phalera bucephala, assembly GCA_905147815.2. Classification (NCBI taxonomy): domain Eukaryota; kingdom Metazoa; phylum Arthropoda; class Insecta; order Lepidoptera; family Notodontidae; genus Phalera; species Phalera bucephala. The sequence goes on along the minus strand of LR990619.1, from coordinate 6,402,691 downwards.
CAACATCATACACATTTACACACAGGTAGAAAACCAAAGTATGTCACACAGATTTGTATTTTTTTTTATTTTTAAAAGAAACATGAATTTGTATGTCCCTTATTCTTTTGTTTTTTTTATAGCTGTACGTATTATGTCGTTATCTCAGGCAGTATCGCACACTTCCTTTAATTTACCACATCCGAAATGTTCCTCTTAAAAGGGAGTGCGGTGAACGTAAGATATTTTTAGGTAGCTTTCAAAGAATATATTTTATAACTTTTGTCGCTTTGATATGAATAAATATTTGGTATTATTTTTAGGCACTAACGGCTATACCTTTCAAAGCACGGATACACTTGAAAATGGAAATACCACAAACGGTCAACCATCTCAATCTGACCGAGCGGAACACTGCTTAACCTTAGTATTCGCTAAGACAACTCGGTCACGCAGCTTTACGATCGCTTCTATCAAAACACCAATTCGTAGTACGGTCAGCGACATAAGTCCCATAGCATTCTCAGTTTTTCAAATCGTTTGCACACTTTTGTTTGATACAAAATCTATTATTTTTGTTGATCTAAACAAATTTAAATACGTTTCTGATAATTTGGCTTTGACTTTGTTCACCGAAATTTGAACAGTAAAGGTTTCGTCACATAGGTGACGGAGCGCGACGCTGGCGTGACGCCGGCGGAAAGCAGCACAACGCGTACGTCATACTACAGGCGCGACGTCGTACCTGCCGGCCGGGCGACCGCCATGTTGCTGTCGTCCCGCTCGCACTCGTCTTGGTGTCTCGCTTCGTTTGTAATTGCGCCGGACGCAGCGGGGACGGGTCGTGACGTTAGGCTTGATAAATTCCAACAACAGGTGGCCACAAACCTGCCTCCACCAGTCTGCACTGGGTCCGCTTGGTGGAGTATGACCTCTCTCACCTCGATTTGTGAGAGGCCTTGGCCTAACAATAGAACAGTATAGGATATATAAAATGTTTAATAATATGACCAAAAGTAGCAATTTATATTAGAAATTATAGGCACCTAATTAGCTGCGTGCGGTCGGGCTTGCGGCCAGGCAGTTTAGTGCCGGTAATTAGACGAGAGGTTTATGCCGCCACTAGTGCCACTAATTGCCTGACTTGACGATCGACAATGTGCCAGCCACGTACCAATAGGGCAATTTACCAATTGCCCTATTGGCACGTGGCGTGATACCTCACGAGGGCTTATTTTGTTGACGTATGCTCGTTAAGGATCTATCGCGATCGATCATTTAACGACCGGAAGAGTCAGTGATGTTATTAGTTTACATAAGTAACGTATGTGCAAAAGAATCTTATCTCTATCTATCTATATCATCACGCCAGCTCCCTCGCGGGGTAGGCAGAGAGTACAGAGTTCCAACAGGTTCTTTCCTTACATACCTCTCTGGCTTCCTCCACTCTCATAGTTCGCCTCATACACACTCTCCGATTACGGAGACTCTCAACAATTTTATAATTTCCTAAAAAATAAACTGTTTACAAAAACTTTGCTACAATTATTTGCTATATTTTTAAGTCAATTCCATTGACTAGTTCGTAAGCGTTTCGCGTTGAAATCAAAAAATGTTAAGCGTTAGAGATGACTTTAAATTTTTTTTCTATCGTGCAAAATTTCGTTTAAGTCACGAAATGATATTTCTAAATATTATAATTATAATGCATATACTGTCTAGTCCATATACTTCTTGAAGTGCTTGGAATACAACACGTTCTTTTCGCAGTAGCCCCTTAAAGACTGCCTCGTTGAACTAGTGGCAAATAATGTAGTTCAAATCACAATGAGAACGGAGCAACCCAGAGAGGTATGTTAGAAAAGAACCTGTTGGAACTGTACTCTCTGCCTACCCCGTAACGGATCCGGCGTGATGATATAGATAGATAGTTAGGTTGAAATTACGGGCCGAAAAAAATCCTGTATCGGTCTGGAGTTTGACATGGAGCCCGGTATACTGGTAACAGGCTCGCCCCTTATTACAAGGAATCTAACATTGTCGGCGAAAAGTGGGTATATAGTACACCTCTACGACACCCGCCTGGGTAATATAGGCATGACTTTGTTTATTTATTTTTAAGTCCATATTCGTGAGTTTTGTCAAGGGAAGATATTTTAATGATGGCCCAGTCCAGTGGTTAAAAACTTAAACTACGCATAGTACATTGTACATTTTCTTCATATAGCCAAAACATGGGACAAAAGAGTACTAACATTTCCATCTTCACACATTTCTATCCCTGCAAATATTGCCTTCTGTCGTGAGTTTTGTTCAAAAGAAGATATTTTTGATGAAGGGGCCATTGGTTCAGATCTAAAGACGCGCATAGATACTTTGTAGTGTTTCCTCATGTAACCAAACCAAAACTTAGAAAAAAACAGTTCCAACGTTTCTATCCTTACACATTTACATGCACTCCCAAATTTTTTCATCACCTGATTTATGTATTTTCTTTCCTTTATGTTATCTTTTAAAACGTAGCCTCACACTAGAAATAATTTATATGTTGTAGGTGGGTTCACAAACATGAAATTCATATACACAAACATCCAGATCAAAGCAAACATTTGTGGATCACACTCTCTAACTTTTTAAGCCACTGGACCAAATTGTCGTCGCCGTATTGATAAGGACTATCGCCAGCTTTGGGTGTTTCACAACTGCCTCTTTCAGTCTGTATTACTAACTAATCCAAGAAACTTGGAGTCATAAGTAATCCAAAGTTTTGTTGTCTTAAGATTTCAACAAGAAGCGCTTTGTTTTGAAGTCTGGCTTTTATAACGTTGCAAACATTTGTTTGAGTGCTTGCAAACACTCATTACCTTCTCTGTTGTTTAGTCTTAACGTTCTCGCGTCTAGTCTTCAACAAACGCTGTCTAAGTTTTCATTACCTGAGATTAGAGTTTTGATGAGATAGACCTGATACAAATGCTGCATTATGTCCAACGCAGGAATTATGCTCTTTTCTGTACTTACCTAACTACATTTTATTGTAATGGACGGAATTGTTAAAGGTAGTAAGGCTTCTATCTATCTATCTTGCTATATCATCATGCCAGATCCCTTGTGAGGTAGACAGAGAGTACAAAGTTCTAACAGGTTCTTTCCTTACATACCTTTCTGGCTTCCTCCACTTTTATGGTTCGCTCATACACGCTCGCCGGTTAGAGAGATCGCAGTAATAAAAGTTTATATGTTAATGTGACTACCAGTTAATGTGTTTGTCGTCACGCCCAGTTAGATGCCTTATAAGCGCCTTGATACTTATCAAGCCGCCGCATTGCTGATTGGTAGCCACCTGCTATTGGAAAGTTCCAGCAGGTGGCCACCAATCTAGCTTTATCAATCTGCACTGGGTCCGCGCATCGATATAAAACAGGATTTTTATATTACTGGCTCCGCGTGGAAAAGTATGAGCTAATCTCTCTCACCTCGATTTATAAGAGGAGGTTCAGAAAAGGGATAAAATAGGCTAATTTAGATATATCAATAACATTACCCTCCTTCTGAGATATATGATACCAGTTTCTTTTTACGTGAAAAAATTCTCATGGATTTCCGCCAGCCTCGGAGGAAGCTGGCGGGGCAGGTCCGATTCTTACCAACTATAACCCCACGGTGGCCCCCACAATAATCCGGGATCTCCGTTACGAACACACCGGTCCCCTCTGTGTCGTGCTCCGAAGAGCCCGCCTTCAGGTGGAGAGCCTATGGACGGTTGCGGTGCTCACGGCGGCATGGGCCACACCACGCCGCCATCCTCTTCGAGTCGGGTAGGTACATAGGGTAATAAAGCACAGTGTTACTTCGATACAACACCTCATGTGTCTAATGGGGTATGGTGCGGCGGGAAATCACGAGGTCCTAGGTTCAATTCCTAAGTTAGACATAGTGTAGTGTGTGTAGAGGTTCTTCTTTCGACGTTGATAAACATTGTTAAATCTAAAAATTAGTAACATAAATTAATCTCCCTGACCGTTCCTTGGTATTGGTTATTTTTGCCTTCATTTAATACTTGAGTGTATGTTACTTAAGGTATCCTTTTTAAAAAAACAACTAAAATATATTAACAATTTAATCGCCTACCCACTAACGCCGTATGATCGGGGATTATTACAGTTCTGGGGGTTCGGTACCAAATCCCGCAGTCAAACAATAATCCCGCATAGATTTACCCAAATAACGGCGTGATTTGCACAGATATTGACTGTAACGCAATGTGGGATTAACGTAACGAGCGAAATATTACAAAATACAAAGGGGTGGCGTGACGCTATAGAATTCATATGCCATCCTCTTTACACTACCAATATCGATGGGTTAGCAATAGATAATAATAATAATTGCCATTGATTGCCCAGGAACATAGCGCACGCCCGTAACCTTTGTGCGGTTCGCCTAACTCGCCTCAGTCGTCGGAAAATGAGTTATACTTCACGCCGCCGACGTCTGGGGCCTCCAGCGATGAAACCGAGCCACCGGCGTCTTCGCATCCGCCAAGACCTGAGAGAAGAGGACGCCCACCGCTGCCGGCATGCATAGGGCCAGCGGAACACTGTGCTCCGCCCACGGCCCCTACTACCGGTGGTGTAGTGCGCCGCATGAGATGGACTCCAGAGCTGAATATGAGTGTCATGCGGGCCTACTATAGTGCTACGGAGGGAGAAACCATCCTCACCGCGTACCGTCCGAAATTGCTATCTCTGGATCTCTTCAGGAGCTTGCTAAGTTTTGAAGAACCTATCTCTTTGGATAACTTCGCACGATCGGAGGAGGTAAATAGCGGGCAGCGGGTGAAGAGAGCTTTGAAGGATGCCTTTGCGGAGTATCGGTCTGCACCGATTTCTCTAAGACCATGCCTACCCCGTTTGCCCATGCATAGACGTAACGTTTCGTTTGTGGGTGCCCTGGACAATGTTTTAAAGTCACACTGGGAAACCAGTGTGGACTTATGTGATACCCATTCTATTTTGTACTGTGGAGCGGTGGCGGTGTGTCGGGTCGCCCGACTCATAAATGCTAAGCCGCTCTGGCAGTGCAGAATAGAGCGGCGTATAAATATGGCTAGGACGCTCATAGCAAAATTGTTATACTTCCAGGCCGGAAACAACCGCCCAGAGTTGTGCGTTTGTGCACTCCTGTAGACTATATGGCACGGGTAACTGAACGCACTACTGGAAGCAGAAAGTTTATGCATGGGCGAATAGGATTCGCAGATATAGGGAAAGAGCAGACCGATACCACGTGAATCGTACCTTCGAAGTGAATCAAAAGAGTGTATACCAGGCTTGGGAGCGCCCCCAAGAGAGAGTGACTGACGTGCACATGCCAGATGCGGCCACGTGGCTGCGTTTTGGCGTAAAATTTGGTCAGTGCCCGTCAGTCACTCCGAGGGCGAGTGGTTTGGGACGATCGTGTGAGCCCATTCAGGAAATGGAGCCCGTAGTCATCACCCGTGACGATGTAGCCGGTGCGGTCCGTGCGGCGCCGAACTGGAAAAGTCCGGGGCCGGATGGACTGCACGCATTCTGGCTAAAGAGGCTCCAGAGTTCACATGCTCGTCTAGCAACTCAATTCCAAGAAGCTTTTGAATTGGGATCGCTACCTAGCCTTTTGACAACGGGTGTCACTCATTTGATTCACAAATCTGGCAGTACTTTGGAACCTAAAAATTATAGACCGATTACATGTTTACCTACGGTCTATAAACTCCTTACATCCATTCTGAGAATAAAAATCATAATCACCTTAAGGCACAGCACATTCTATCGCCTACTCAGAATGGGTATAAGGGGGGGTCCCGGGGTACAAAAGATTTGCTCCTCATTGATATGGCCATTTGCCAACAGGTGCGACGATCTAAAAAGAATGTCTCCATGGCCTGGATCGACTTTAAGAAGGCCTATGATTCGGTGCCTCATACATGGCTAAGGAGGGTGCTAGGGCTATACAAAGTACACCCGGCGCTATGCACTTTCCTCGGTTTGTGTATGGGGCAGTGGACCACAGTTCTTCGTCATCCAGGATATGGAGACCTTTCTGGCTCGTCGGACTTGATAATGATAAGTAGGGGTATCTTTCAGGGTGACAGTTTGAGTCCATTGTGGTTCTGCCTGGCTTTGAATCCATTAAGTGCTATACTTAAGGATTTAAAGCTAGGTTACCATTTGCGAAGAGAGAGAGTGAGCCTATATCTCATCTACTGTACATGGATGACCTTAAGTTGTACGCTTCGAAGAAAAGCTCATGAAGCCGCCTCCTTCAGTAATCTGACGATGACCTGGAGACTTCTCTCGCCTTTTTCATCCCTCCTACGGGACGGCATCCGATCACTCATGCCGAGCGATTGATACAGCAGCACCTTTGCACTATAAAGCTCTTCCTTGTAGAAGTTAGTCGTGCATATCTGCTCGATGCTAACTGCATCTATGGTGTCGATGGCGTGCTGTAAAAACGCCAACACTTCGATGGCTATGAGTTTTTCAGAACTCATAGCGGCAATCACGTGCAGCGGCTATAGCCGCGCAAAACGCGAATTCTAATAATTCGAATATGCAGTATGCCACGTCCAAGTCTGAGCGTGCCCTGCACTGTACGATGCTGCATAATGACGTTAGCATAATGCTACCGAGTTCATATGCCATCCTCTTCGGCCGTGGTCTATATTACTTTTGGATAAGGTAGCTTTCTAATGGTGAAAGAATTATCAAAATCACTCCAGTATTAGAGTTTATCTATTACAAACATACAAATCTTTCCCCTTTATAATATTAGTATATACTAGCTGTTCTTCGCGCATTCGCCCGCATTTCGCCTAAATTACTCCTTATAATTTCAGCTAATGCCAGTAAATTTCCCGTCAAAATAGGTTCACCCGTTTTGGAAATGAACCGGCACAAACAGAGAGAAAGACAAAAATTAAAAAAAAAAATATTTTTGTTATAAGTATTAATAAAAAAAGACGTAGACTTTCGTATGCATTTAGTAAAAATCTGCTTTTAAGGTTACAATCACACACTTCAATTTCATTTATTTGTATAGATAAGTCCTTAAAAACATGTAGCACTATCTACTTCCCGTAACCATTCGGAACTTAGTAAACACTAGGAGGAATAGTGGCGTTTCAAATTCAATCTATTTTTAATATATTATCTGTAAGGAGTTGCCGAGTTGGGCAATAATGGCCGCCGTCAATCCCTCCAGGCAGGTCACTGCCCTGCACATTCATTCATTATCCCGGATTTTTTGTCCTCTCAGAAAATAAACAAAAAATACGGGTTCAGATCCACTTCCTACAAGACCGCTATTCATCAAGTTTGGAAATGTAGCAAGAACAAGAACGAGAAAAGAAATATACAAAATCCAAGGCCTACTGTTTTAAACATGTATCATCATCATCATCAGCCGAAAGACGGCCAGTGTAGGACAAAGGCCTCCCTCAAAGATCGCCATGACTCTCCTACCCGCAACCTTCATCAGGTTATCGGTCCGTCTTAGACGGACGTGGACTGCCACGTCTTCCGGTACGAGGTCGCCACTCGATAACCTTTCTGCCCCAACGGCCGTTAGTACTACGAGCGATGCGATTGAACATCTATGTTCTAAAATAAATAAAAAACATTAACAGCAGCATGTGTCGTTGGTCAATTCGCACAAAATGCGATTGGTAATCATAAAGTGCTTGGTTTGAATTCTAGGTAGGACGGAATTAATAGGAGGATTCTCAGTCGCTGTCTGGAGTATGGATTGAGTCTGATATAATTTGGCAGCTGGTTCGCCCCCTCTTTATTGGAACTTAACATTGTCGGTGATTTATGAAAGTACACAGTACGTCTCTGCAACCACCTTTTGGGGAATATAGGCCCGATGGTATTTGTTCGATAGAAAAAACCTCAATGACGCTTTGTACAGCCTCGGATTTGAACCTAGGACCTCGGGATTGACGGCAGCGCCGCGGATAAGCTTATCCAAAGTCTGAAGTAGTCAATATAACTACGCTGACTTCCTAAGTCTGAAATCCGAACTACTCCAAAGTAGCCATGCCGATTAGGAAGTATCACGCCGTTTGGGAAGTTTAAAGTCCGAACTAGTCCAAAGTAGTCACGCCGTTTAAAAAGTCTGAAGTTCGAACTAGTCATAAGTAGCCACGCCGTTTAGGAAGTCGGAAGTCTGAATAAATCCAAAGTAGCCACACTGTTCAGGAAGTTTGAATCCGAAATAGTTCAAAGAACAGTTTTGGGAGTCTCAAAGCCTATATGCAAAAAGGAGATGCAGTGTTTACGACTATGTTCATAGCCGGATTTTCCGTACGTTGTGACGTCTTAAAGTTGGTATTGCTTCTTTTCACTACCGGCTTTAATGCTCGTTCAAATAAATGTTTATTCCATAAAAAGATATTGTAATCATAGTAACCTACTTATTCTGAGGAAGTCACCCCTTTGGCTATTGGAGATTCGCTAAAACTTTCGCAGTTTGGTGGTGGAATAGGAGCCGAAAAATACATGCTTAGAATGTACCTATTAAGTGTTATTTTTTACAATCTGTTTATATTATCACGCCAGATAGCTTGCAAATACACAAAACAAATAATAAATAATTTGTCGGTTTTAGGTTGGCCTCACTAAAAAAACACTGTCATGCCTATTTATATTCCAGAGGGAATGGCAGTGATGTACGGTGTACACCCACGTTTCGCTGAAGAGCTTAGTAATGGGAAGCGATCCGATTACCATTATACAGGACACACCGCCGGACTCCGGACCGCAATTAAGAATATTTCATAAGAAGAATTACACTTTCTCCGATCATTACTCTAGATCCCTTGCGGGGCAGAGAGTACACAGTTGCAACAGGTTATTTCCTTGCAGACCTCTGGCTTCCTCCACTTCCATAGTTGGTCACGTACTACATCTTTCATAGTAACCCTTTTTTTCTCTGACTATTATTATTCTCCATTTTGTAAATAACTATAAATACACTGAGTGATACCATTACACTAAGAACACTGATATTTAATCTATACTTAAGCACATCTATTGAGTTCTTAGATTTACGCGAATATAACACATGAAATAAAACTATTTTACGGATTTTATCGCGGTAAAATCCGTAAAATAGTTTTATTTCACATCTATTGAGCTCGTTCTGCAGTTCTTCTCAATTCCCAAGCCCCTTAAAAGCAATGCATACAAAAAAATGTAAAACTCTCAAAAGAGTAATGGCGTAGTTTCTTACCCTTTTTCTCCACAGGACTGACTTTCCGAACGGGTGGTAGAGTCTTAAGTAATCAATAATTTTCTCTTTTTGACTATGCACAAGTGCTTTTTGGTCAACAGGAATAAAAGCGTTTGATTTTGACTTTGATACACGTTGGCCGGTTACACTAACATCCAGACCAAAAAAACAATTGTGGGGTTACACAAATATTTGGGCATCGAACCCACGTCAACTCGGTCCAGTGGGTGAAACAGCCTACGCTCTTACCAATACTAATTGTTGCTTATCCTCTCGAAATTTACAGGACTTGTCTTAGTGTAAACATTGAACTCAAATACTGAGTTCTTAGATTTACGCGAATATTACACATGAAATAAAACTATTTTTTTCTTTCTCGGATTTTAAAAAACTTTCTAAAACTTAAAAATAAAATAAACCGCGATAAAATCCGACAAAAATAGTTTTATTTCATTGAACTCAAATTCACAAAAAAAGGCACAAGAAACTAAGTATTTGCTTGCTAATTATTTTATTTTGTTATTTATAAAATAAATAAAATCTATTTTCTGTTATTGCTTCACGTGTGTCGTGATCCATCCGCGAGGTCAGGCCGAAGCACACAATACTCTACTACTACTATCTACATATCTACCTCGTGGTAGGATATTTTTCATTTCGGCTAAAGGTTTTTTTCTAAAAAAAAACAAACGTAGCCCCTAGAGGTGAGTCGTATTTATTAGAACAGATCCAAAGAACAGGTATTTTACGAGAATAGGCGGCACCTAATCCAATTCTGACAATACCTAATCAACCTTATATTCATATTCAATAAAAACTATAAACTAATGTTTAGCCTTTTCGCGCGCTCACTCACACCTGTTCCCGCGCTCTCTCACTCACTCATATGCTTATCGCTTTGCTATCCCGCTTACGTGGAAGGGTGGAGGGAGCGAGACAGCGCTATACAACGCGTATTGATAGAATACAAATGTAAATATAATGAATTAAAATCTTTTAAATACGCCATCTTGCGAACGCTAAACTTTCGCGGAATATTTAATATCGCAAGACTCAAAACTTCATACATTCGTAAGTTAACAGTCCTAAGCCTGTCAAAATTATGAAGGGAAGATACCAATTCATCACTAATATATCATTAAATGATAAAATAGAATACAAGTATCAGTTTATTCAACCAATTTCGTGCAGAAATATCTAATATAATCAAAAAAAAAAATTTTGATTCCATTTTGAAACTTCCATTTTCTTAAAAGTGTTATTATGACTGTAACCGTTCTTAACTAACAAAACAATTTACCATTTAATTAATTCAAATATCGATAATTTGATATAGAATAGGTGGATTGAGATCACTAAGGAACGGTATGTGTATGAGATCATTGAGATTAGGTGGATTAGGTGGAATAGGTATTTGGATTAGGTATTTATGCAGACTAGGAACAGGTGTACTTAGTACCTGATTTACGTAATACGACCCATCTCTAGTAGCCCCACATTAGGATTTATTTCTGTGTCGTGGGTGCGTTGACAAACATGAAAATTTACATACGCAAATACCCAGACCGAAACAAATAATTGCGGGCCGCAAAGATTTGTCTTGTGCGGGAATCGAACCCGCGACTATTCGACCCAGTGTACGCAGCGGCTTAAGCTTTTAACCACTGCTCCAAATCGTCCGTCAATTATTTTGATTTACCGTCAAATTTAAACAACCAGCGTGCTTTAAGTATTAAAAAATAGTCAAGTAGGTACTCTCTCCATTATGAGGATATTTCATAAATTCCACGAGAATACAAACTCCAACCATTTTGTATAAATCTATGGCCTTAGACTAAGACTTGTCTAGACTGAGCATTGCTACCAAAACTGGCGTCAAAACGGCCTCTGTTATGTGGACTATGTGTGCGTGATACCAGTGATTTTTTTTAGAAACTGTCAATGTGAGCGTGCGTTGCGTGTGCGTACTACAATGTATACACCATAGGGGTAGATAACTTTTATGCCGTATATGCGCGCGTGTGTGTGTGAATAATCTACGCTATTGGCCGCGAGGCCTTTACAGCTTCAACGGACAAAGGGCGAGCGTGAAACCACTTCTCTCGAGCCAGAAGGGCAAAGGAGCAACTAGCTCAAGGGTGCCTCAAGGAGGAACGGCCTCGGCTTGGGCAGTCGCTATGGGGGAGGGCATATATTAGGTGTCTTACCGTGGTGCTCTGCACCGGCCGACGCGCAAGGTCGGTGTCTTATCCTGTGCGCGGTAACTGTATCCGAAAGAAGGGATGTAAAGGCATCGGAAAGGTCGGTGAGAACATGCCGCGGATGGCGGTAGCAGCTGATAGGCGGGATCCGTTTCCGCGCGCGTGATGTTCCGTCTGGGTAAGTAATTCATCTAAATCAGGAGCACTTACAATTGTAATGTTTATTCTTTGTTGTAACTTATTAATCTACCACCGGATCGGGATGCGGCCTCCAAATTTCCAGCGAGAGACTGTTGAGTCTCTCGCCGGTTTGTCTTTTTAGTCTAATTATTTTTTTCATCATTTTATTTTCTTAAGCTTGTACAGATAATTAAAGTACTTGGCCAAGAACATTCCGTTGACAGTTCATCGCAATCTATTAGGTACACGACAAATGATTTCGGTTCAATATTGATCAACCCCAGAGGGAGACAATCCCTGCGAAAAGCTTCTGTTACTATGTGTAATTTGTCTTTGTATGTATTTGAGCAATTGGTTTTAGAGTTGGAGGATAAAATTAAAATATCGTCACGGCTACATTCCCCTTATGAGGACTGCAGAGGTGTACTTTGTAGGCCCATGTCCGCATCGTCTGAGGCTTAAAATTCAAATGACTATTTTTGTCGTCATATTAATTTTAGTCGTTCGTCGTCGTAATTAACACCGTCACGCCTATTTTCCCCAAGTGGAGGTAGCAAATTGTATCATATACCCACGTATCGCTAACAATGTAATAGGGCACGAAGCTATTGTCATTATACCGGGCACAATTCTAGACTTTGGACAGCCATTGATTTTTTTTTCTATAGTAAAACTATATATTGTATATATTACATACTGATGTATATGTAAATCAGGATTAAATCTGGTTTAAAATTGAATTTTTGATAATTGAAAAAATGCAACTAATTCAGGTCTTGCGTTAATTATGTTACATGTTGTATACTTCTATGATCATTATCTATGAAGTGATGGTCAGAGGATTTTTAATCACTTAAAGTTTTACCGCACCTCCGTGTGCGAGCAACTAAAATAGAGATATCGTACGTGGAATATTGACGCATTATTGTTATTGCATCATCATGTTTGTTATTATGTATACATTAGTATCAGTAGGTATTTCTTTATTATTCTTCTTTATGCGTGCTGATTCTTTGGATTTGTTGTAATATGACGATGGTCAACTGAAAATCAGTGTTGTGCGTTAAAAATATTGTTTACTAAATGCCCATGACACATATTGTACCAATTTACGTCCGCTTTAGTTTTCATTTTGTTCTTTTCTTTTTCTTCGGTTTGTGTGTTCATGTGTGTAGTAAAAAGAAATAGGTTAAAAGGCATTAATTCTGGGGTAAATTGAAAATACCTCGGCAATACCGGAGCCCGTTAATGGAAACCGGCCTGCAAACGTCCCGGTTTTCTTTAAATAATTACATCGCATACCCTCCTGAATTACCAGGGTCCCAAATCGATCGGAAGACAAACCTTATTTGACTTATAGATCTGTTTGACAAACAATTGTTAAACAATCACAGAACGACCGATAAACTTTTGATCGAAAGGTTTTATTTATTGAATAAACAATTACTTGTGTTGGGTTTAGAAATTTACCGAACTGTCGACTATATATGATTATGAAGCTAAAGTTTGACCAATTAAGCTATCATGGCTAATTTATTATTATTTTTTTTTTAAACGTAGCCCCCCAGTATGAATAGATCCTTTGTCGTGGTGGCGTTTTACAACATAAAATTCACATACTCGTTTGTGTAAACACGCCGTTACGCCGATCCCCAAGTGAGGGTGGCAGAGGTGTACTGAGTATACCCACTTTTCGCCGATGATGATAGGTCCCATGTAATAGGAGATGAGTCTATTGCCATATGCACAGACTACGGACTCATACCGGAAAGTCTTCGTTAGAAAAACTATATTTGTCGGACCTAGGATTTGAATCCAGGGCTTCGTGATCATAAAGCGATGTGATTTGCCATTAGACCAACGAGGCAGTCGAGGCACACGTTTGTGTAGATATGTGAATTTTATATTCACATACGTGTGTTTTTTGGTCCTGTGTCGTAGGTTTGTTTACAAATATAAATTCGCATATACAAACACCCAAAGCGAAGCAATTATGTGGGTCACATAAAAATTTGTTCCGTGCGGGGATCAAACCCAGGAGTGCTCGACCCAGTGAGCGGAGCGGCCGACGCTCTGAACCATTGCATCAAGACGTAATTAATTATAGCCGCCTGTACATTATAGTTATTAATAAATATAAATTAACTGAGTCTTATCTGAATGATAAGTCAAGAGTCTCCGTAATTGGCGAGCGTGTATGAGACGAACTATCAGAGTGGAGGAAGCCAGAGAGGTATGTAAAGAAAGAACCTGATGGAACTCTGTACACTTTGCCTACCTGCAAGGAATCTGGCGTGATGATATAGATAGATAGATAAGTATTTGAGCCTATACTGTGCCATTGCTGGGCAGAGGCTTTCTATTACAAATCGAGGCGAGAGATAAACTCCAAGTGGTTCAAAACCGCTTCCTCCGTAAAGCCGTAGGAGCCCCCTTGTTCGTACGGAATGTCGATCTCCACTCCGATCTAGGTCTCGAACCTATTCGCACCTATATTAAAAAGGCGACAACACGACACTTCGCGAACGCATCTACCCATGCGAATCCGTTAATCGTAGCCGCCGCCGACTACGACCCCCCTCCCCGACCCCTGCCGCCACCGACATGTTCTCGCCGATCCCCCCGATGCTTTGTCATCCATTCTTTCCACTCAGAATACGGGCGACGACGACGTAGTCGTAGATCCGCTCCCATAGACGGCGGTTGACCGGTGCACTTAGTAGTGCACCCCGTCCCCCCACAGCGACTGTCCCAACCGAGGGCGCCTCTTCAAGGAGCCCTCGAGTATGTCGCCCCTTGCCCTTCTGGCTCGAGCGTAGTGGTTGCACGCTCGCCCTTAAGTCCGGTGAAGCTGTAAAGGCCTCGCGGTCAACAGCGTACATCACTCACACACAAACACACACACATAGATAAGATACTAAAATAAAATACAAACTACACCACGTAAATACCCCACCACGCGGATCCAGTGCGGATTGGTGAAGCCAGGTTTGTGGCCACTTGCCGTTGGCACTTATCAAGTCGCTTCCAAGTTGGCTTAACGACTATCACATTAAGCGGTAACCAGCACTAACGGCTTAATGTGTCTTCTGAAGTACGGAGACGCTCGAACATGAAATTGCCACAAACAATTTCCCATCTCAGACCGACCGAGTCGAATGCTGCTTAACTTTAGTGATCGATAGGAGCACCACGGTCGCACAGCGCTACAAGCGCCTCAAGCGATTTGGAATTATAGGCGGTTAGCGGCGCGTTTTGATGAATGATACAAGTTTGTGCGTTAATGATCCAGCGAAGTGTGAACGTTGAACTTAACTGTACTTTGTGACAGATTTCGACCTTATCGGTTAGATAAACGAAGACAACATGGCTTTTAGAAAATGTCCACGAAGCAGCAATACCCCCCATTTCTGCTTTGTAGACATTATTTATTTATTTATTTATTTAAGGCTCACCATTGGTTACACAACAATATATTTACATAAATTTGCAATACAGTGTGTTTAGGTACTTATACTAGGAATGTAACCTATTAAGGTGAACACAGTGCATAATTTGTAACAGCCTATACAAATATTAGGTCAGATTTGATGACAGTGTACATAATATTATAGTGTGGGTGTTTACAATCAGTGTGTGCCTTCTCGACTGACCAACGCAGTATTGATACACTTTCGAAATCTGTCAATTGAGTCATGGTGTACATCGCTTGAGGAACTGACTCTGTTGTACAACCTACACATTCTAGGAATTGGCGAGTTGAATCCTAGCGTAATTAATCCTCTTGGGTACCTCCCAGGCACACGAAAGTTGACTTTTTGTAGTAATTG
Source organism: Phalera bucephala (assembly GCA_905147815.2). Classification (NCBI taxonomy): domain Eukaryota; kingdom Metazoa; phylum Arthropoda; class Insecta; order Lepidoptera; family Notodontidae; genus Phalera; species Phalera bucephala. The sequence continues at coordinate 6,387,225 of LR990619.1, read as the reverse complement.
CGCGGAATTTATTTTGTTCCGCAGAAGCTTGTATAAGAACACTAAATCCAAATATTCTCTGCGTGTGGAGAGCGCGATCAATTTAAAGTGTTGTAACCTTTTGGTGTAAGATGTTATTCTTTTAGCTATACCAAAGTTAAATGAGAGGTGATAAAGAAACCGCTTTTGTATACGCTCTATTCTCAGAGAATGCGTAGCGAAGTGCGATCGCCACACGATGGTGGCGTATTCGAGTACACTCCTAACGAGTGTTGTATACAATAATATTTTCGTGCTGGCATTTTTGAAGTCCTTAGTATTACGAATAACAAAACCTAGTAGTTTAGAAGACTTTTTAATTATGTTTTCTGTGTGAGGAATGAAAGTCAGCTTGCTGTCAAAGATGACCCCGAGATCATTGACATTTTTAACCTCTTGTATGGTGTGTGATCCTATTCGATATGACGAGGAAATAACATTATTTTTTCTGGTACACTTCAAGTGTTTACATTTGTTAGGATTAAGAAGCATGTGATTGTTATTGCACCATTCTTGAAGTGAATCCAGGTCCAATTGAAGGCAGTGGGCGTCTTCGATTGAATCAACTATTCTACTAAGTTTGAGATCGTCAGCAAAAAGTAGGGGACACGAATATTTAAACACGGTCTGTACGTCGTTAATAAAAATGCTAAAGAGTATTGGACCCAGGTGGGAGCCCTGTGGGACACCTGACGTAATGGATCGACTCTCAGATTTATATCCCTTCACTACTACATAAAACTCACGGCCATTTAGATATGATTTCAACCACGCGAGCATAGCATTTGAGAATCCGTAAGCCTGTAATTTCTGCAACAGTATAGGTTGAGATACTCTATCGAAAGCTTTGCTAAAGTCTGTGTAAATTATGTCAACTTGTTTGTTTGTATCTAAGGCTTCCGATAGGGCCTCCGTAAAGCAAACCAAATTCGTTGTGGTTGATCTTCCATGCATGAAGCCATGTTGCGTTTCTGTGATATATGGTTGAATGAATCGTTGAATATATGGGCAGACTAATGCTTCAAATATCTTACCAAATGTACTTAGGATGGAAATGGGTCTATAGTTAGTGACTTCAGTTTTGTCTTCCGATTTAAAGATTGGAACGACTTTTGCTGTTTTCCACTTTGTAGGAAAGTATCCTGACTTAAGGGATTGATTAAATATAATGTACAATGGAACGGCTAAATGCGATGCAAATTTTGATACAAATAAAGGAGGTACGCCATCAGGCCCCATGCCCTTATTTACGTCTAAGCTCTGCATATTTCTTTTAAAAGAATTTAGTGGAATAAATATATCTAGAAGATTATCATTTGTTATGTCACTATTAAATAATAATTGCGTGTTTGACTCTTGAGGCTGGTTAGTTGGCAGATACACGGAAGCAAAGAAGGAAGCAAAGAGATCACAAATAGCTGGTCCATTCGAATAAGTTGTCTTACCGTCTGTAAATGTTGCTGGGTAAGCATTATCATTCCCTCGCCTTTGTTTTATGTATGACCAAAAGTACTTAGGGTTATAAGAAATTTTTGATTCCGTACTAGTAAGATATGATCTGTAGCATTCTTTATTCAATTTATCACAACGCTTGCTTAGGACGGTTAGCGATATTTTATCCATTGGGTTATTATATTTCTTTACCCTATGCAACATATTATTTCTCTCTTTAAATTGATTTATAAGATTATGTGTGTACCACGGGGGATATTTCCTTTGTTTCGTTGTTTTACTGAGGGGGACAAATCTTTCGATTGCCTCATTGATGTGTAAATAAAATACGTCTACCATAGTATCAATATTTTTGTTTTGTCCTAAGAGTTCATGCCAATCTACCCCTGAGAGATAAGAACTTATTGATGCTTGATCAGCTTTGTGAAAATTACGTCTAACAGTGGTGGGATTCAAGTCTAGTCCTGAAACTTTTCCTTGCATTGAGATACATACCGATAGTTGAGGGTGGAGTAGATCAATACTACTTAGTGCGTCCATTGCAGTACAAACGACACAATCAGGTAAGTCACTTAGAACCAGGTCAAGTACCCTACCCTTATTATTACATATAGTGTTATGCTGAGACAGATTATTTACATTTGCAAAATCTACCAAAAGTTGAGCTTGAATTGGAATTGGAGTATTCGATGCATTGTAATTGACCTGTTTCCAATTGATACAACTTAAGTTAAAATCCCCAAATAAACAAAAATTACAGTTCTTATCCAAATAGCGCTCGAACACTGAGTTACAATTATCAATAAAGTTTTCCGTGGTTTGTCGCAATACTGGCGGTGGCAAATAAACAGCACACAACAATAGAGTATGAACATTAGGACTTAACTTTAGATCCAGCGATACCCATAGATCCTCTTGCTGGCTTTCGTGATCCTGTAGACGTGTGAATATTATATTTTTCATAACCGCAATTAAGACCCCTCCGCCAGTCTTATTATACTTAAGTCTAGAGGTATCTCTGTCTCTCCTATACACTTCATATCGGTTATCGAACAGTTCAGAGCTATTAATGTCGCCATTCAACCACGTTTCACTTAATACAATGACATCATAATCGTGGCTAGCTAGGTTCCTAAAGAACTGAATCGTTTTAGTCCTGAGTCCACGACAATTCTGATAATAAATTTTAAGGCTAGTGAATTTGACTATTCTTCTTACTACCACATGCAAAAGATAAATATGATAATGAAAAATAAAAAAAAGTTATTTAATCTTGTTCAATGAATTAGTATCTCTTTTTAATATAAAATCTGAGTCATCATTTTTTCGAGCGAATATTTTGCCATTTCGCACCCATACATATTTAATGTTCATTTCCCTTGCTTTTGTTCTTGCTGCAGCTTGCAGTGTTTTGTTTGCCGGCGATAGATGCTCCGTTATGAATATGCCTCTTTTCTCGCCTCCAGTTCCTATGTGTGTCGTATTAAGTTTATTTTCAGGGTGGTTCTTATTGTAGGTTATAACTGCTGCTAGCACTTTATCACGAACCCCCGGGCTTGAGAGTTGTACAACGATAGATCTAGGTCGGTTAGATGTCTTATTGATCTTAGCAATTCTTGTGCACTTTATTATCTGTTCGGGTTTCAGTTTGCAGCCTACGGCGTCACCTAATTTCATTATAATAGACTGTAAGTTTTCGTTTTTAAATTCAGGAACACATTGTACCTCTATGTTATTTGAGCGGGCTTGTTGCTCCAGTTGGTTGATGCGACTATTTAGTTCATTAACTCTTGATTGTAATTGTACGTTTTGAGATTCTAAGTCTTTGATACTCTTCGAAGCATCCTGCTGCAATATTTTGAGCTCATCATATTCGGCACTCAGGTAGTTTATCGAGTCTTTAAAGTCCTGCAAGTCATTCCTTATAGTTTGCAGATCCTTGCTGATCATGGAATGTATATTCGAACTTATCTGCGACACAACTTCCTTGAGTTCTTTTCTTACCACTTCCCTCACTATACCTTTTAGGTCGTCACTTCCCCCAGGCATATGTAGACTGTATCCAGGAGACGAAGACAAAGCCTGCCGCTTGTTAGATCTTGTTGTAATATTTCTTTCGCTCTCCGCATCTACTTTAATTGGATCTGAAGACATTTCGAACGTTTCTGAACAACTGCGTTTCCGAACGTTTCGTAGGTAGTCTATGGTATGTCTTTAGTACGTCACCGTTGACAGACGTCACTAGCTGTCAGGTGTCACTGTCACCAATATTGTTTTAATAAGAACAATAATTTGTGGGTAGATATATGTATATAGGTCTTGTTAGCACTTGACTCAGAATCAAATTTTGATACGAAAATAATATCACTTAACTGTTTCAATCGCCGTGAATAACGTTCCTGAGGATATTGCAGATCACGACGCCTTAAACTTATAAACCATTTACACGTATATGTCAATATTAAGCGAATAACAGATTTAATATTGAGTAACACTTCAGACCGTGCTGTTGACAGTTGACTGATCTTAAATTCTCTCTGGTTTCCTCCATTATGAGAGTGGGGGAAGCCAGAGAGGTATTTAAGGAAAGAATCTGTTGGAACTAGCGTTGAAAAAACCTTAAAACTTTCCAGTTTCTTTCAAAATCCATTGTTATTTTTTCCATGATTCATTCGAAGAAAAATAAATGACAGCTGATCCGGATTAAAACATGTTTTTTTTCTACTAAAACTGAAAAATCGAAAGTGTCAGAAAAAAACGATGGTTTCTTTCATTTACATACAGAGCCGGGGGCATGAGTGGCTAAAATTTGACACAGTGAGACGATGCGAGGTGTTGAGAATTATGGATGTACTCCGAACTCAAATTTCTCTGACGATAGGTGTACTTTCGCATACGATGTTTGTTCGGCTTAAAAATATAGATCCTCGCACGGAGGTGTCAGAAGCGTACTATGTACACCCACGATTTTACCCACGATATATATACTTTGTACGCCTACATTTCGCCGACGATATTAGGCCCTAAAATATGTTCCCCAAGCGGCAACTGTAGATTTGCACGAAGTAAATGTTTAAAGTATCGTTTTAAACCGTTTTATTCAATTAAACCCGTTCTTTTCATAAAAACCTTGTTTCAATTTTTCAACAAAAATACAAAAGTAACTAAAAAAAGGGAATTTTCCGTTTTTTCGTGACGCAAGGGATCTGGCGCAATAATATAGATTGATAGATAGAAGCGCCGGTTTTCTGTGGATTACGTTAATTATCCAAATATTTAAAAAAAAAAAAAGTATATTTATGGAAGCAAATAATCTACCCGATAACTTAAAAAAAAGTCAAATAAAATATTGATAATCTTCATTCTGCGAAAATAATACTTAACACAGCAAGCATCAAATTTATGTTCTCAAAAATCAACTTAAAAAAGGGTCTGCATTTTTAACCGACTTCAGAAAAGGAGGAAGTTCTCAATTCGACTATATGTTTTTTTTTGTATGTATATTACCCGATCATTCCGCCAATTATGAATCGATCTTGATGATTCTTTTTGCATTGGGTTCAGTATACCACCAAGGTAGTCCCCTTTTAATTTCATCGGTATTGAACCTTGGACTTTAAAGATACACCAGGGAATTCCTTAACGACAAACAATACGATTGCGTAGATTGAGATATTATGGGTATTACGTCAATCCTATAAGTACCCTGCCATAGAACTAATCAGAATATTAACCGACTTCAAAAAACGAGGAGGTTGACAATTCGTCTGTGTTTTTTTATAAAGTCTTTATCTATGAACTGATTTTGATGATTCTTTTTTCGTTGGGTTTAGTATAGTTTCGAGGTGGTCCCATTTTATTGAAATCGGTATTGAACTTCGGACTTTGAAGATACATCAGGGGACTCCTTAACGGCGAACAGCATGAATGTATAGATTCCGTTATTATGGTTATTATATCAATTGTGTAGGTGCCTTACTGTACAACTCAGCAAAATAATATAATATAGGTATATGAATATTAGCAAATAATTCACTCGGCACTTAAAATTTTAAAATAAAAATCTTTTTAAAAAACGGTAAACCGACTTCAAATAACAAAAAATAAATATTTTAAGTCGGTGCCAAGTAACTGACTGCACTAACCGCTACAGCTTTTATTTTAATAAGATTTTATTACCTAGACCGCTTGTTTAAACGTTTGTAGCGAAAAGTTTTGGGTGATAAAACGAACATAAGTACACGCACTTTTTTCTCAAAACCATTCATCCCTAATAGTCTTTAGCCGAAATAACTTAAAAAAGGACGGTAAAAAGTGATATAAAGCGTGCGCGTACGTCCATTTGTATCTTTTAATGCGAATATTTAATTCCAAACGCCAAAAGAGAGGTTTTATAAGTTTAACGTGTGTTCAAGGTCTGTGGCTTCGTAGCTCCTAAACACGTGAACTGATTTTGATTTATTTTTGTTGTTTGAAAGGTGATTTGATTGAGAGTGTTTTACATATACATTTTAATCGAGTTGGTTGTTTTTTTGAATTGAAGTTTACTTTTTATACAATTATTTTGGATTGTATGTGCCTGATTTAAAATTTAAAAGCGGCTGTTTCTGTATAGTTTTAAGTGTGGTAAAATGTATCAGGTACGTAAAGAGTGACTTCTTGAAATGATTTCTTAAACACAATTACGCCTATATCTCCGAAGCGGAAATGGCAGATGTGTACTATGGACACTTATTCATCGCTGACGAAGATTCCTGTATAATAGGGGGCGACCACATTTCCTGACCAGACTCCTGACTGCGATTGAGATTTTTTCCTATAGAAAATTTGCATCAATAGACCAACATAGCAGTGTTATCTTTTACGAATATAATATGGTCTGTCCAAGAGCGTGCTCGTCGCGACCCCTGCCAGTCATTATGGCTGCAATCTTGGACCGAAACGTATCGCAGTGCGGGCTAGGGCGTCCCCCCGAGGCGACGCGTACCGGCCTGCCCCCGTCGGTACGAATATAGGTGGAAGCGGCGATGGGGGCCGGCACCCATCACGCCGGGCCCGAACTGGCGAGTTGTGGGGTGCAGAGTGCCGAATAGGCACTTGGAATGTAAGAGGTGGTATGGAAGATGATGCATGAGGTGATTGATGTGATGAAAGAGAGACGCCTGGATGCTCTGTGTGTAACAGAGACTAAGCGGAGGGGCAGTGAAACCTGTGATCTTCCTGATGGAACGATGGCTCTGTGGTCTGGGGTACCGCAGAGCAGTCGTGTCAGCATGGGGGTGGGTATCTTGCTGTCCCGTCGCCTGGCCTCTGGAGTGAGAGATTATGGCCTGTGCGATGCGAGACTTCTCTGGGTCCGTTTAAAACTGGGTGTCACTAGAGTATTTTTGTTCGCAGCATATGCTCCCGTAAGCTCGTCGACACCCCAGGACCTTGAGAAGTTTTGGGATACTGTCAGGATAGTTCTGGATTTGGCTGAGGCTAACAAAAAGGTGATTTTGTGTGGCGATCTGAACGGATGGGTAGGAACCAGGTGGCAAACTTGCGACGCTGCTCTGGGTCCTTATGGTGATAAGAGAGTGAACGATGCAGGTAAGCTCATTGTAGATGTTTGTTTGGAAAGGGGTCTCCTTGTGTCTAATACGATATTCCAGCACAAGGACATACATATGTATACGTGGAGAAGGAATAAACAAAAAAGCATGATAGATCTGATCCTGGTTGATAAGCGTCTCCGAAGCAAACTACAAGATACGCGTGCGTGTAGAGGCCCCACTCTGGAATCAGACCACTATCTCGTAGTTGCACGGTTTAGTGGTCTGTTCAGGAAGTGGAGGTACTGGCGAGAGCGTATCCCCTTCGGAGACCTTGAAAGATTAAAGATTGAAAAGTTGCAAGATGAGAGCGTGAGGAGAATGTATGAAGACAGAGTCCGGGACAAGCTTTTGACAGCAGGCTCTTCGGACTCAAATGTAGATGAATGCTGGAATAGCCTGAAAGAGAGTTTGGTGGAATCCACGAAAGAAGTATGTGGTTGCTCAAAGAAGCATATTACAGCAAAAGGTGATGCATGGTGGGATGCGGAGTTGCAAAGCTCCGTAGAAAGTAAGAAGAAAGCGTGGAAGGACTATGTATCTTCTTTGAACCTGAATGCCAGTATGACAGAGATGAGGAACGAAATATACCGGCAATGCAAGAATGCCACTAAAACTTTAGTGAAAGAAAAGCGTGAAAGAGCCAGTATGATTGAGGAGGAGAGGCTGGCGAAGAAAAAGATAAGATAAGACATATAAAGTTGCTTTCTGAAATTCGCTCATGGAACAGATAAATAAGTCAATTCTCTCGGCAACTTTATTTAGTGTGTGCAAAGCACGCGTCAGAGGCGAGTTGGCTAGCAAGCAGGTCCTGGCGCGCGGCACCGCCAGCAGCCGCGGCCGCCGCCGCCGCGCCGCGTACCCGTCCGGCACGCACAGGCCTAGCCAAAGCAGTATGCTGGGATTGCAGACGATGCCTCTCAGCACCCTAATTAAATAATATGCGAGAGCCAATTCCCTTCTTGTTTCTAATTTATCGTATCCAACCATGCCCAAAACGAACAAGGTTGGATACATCAAAGGGTAGAAAGGATACACTCCATATAGCTTGAGGTACAAGCATCTAGCAAATTTATTTTGTATGCGCTCCATCATTTGCCTGTATTTCTCTTCATGTGGAGCCCATACGACGGCATTGCACTCCAGCTGACTCCGAATGAGCGCGTTGTACAGGACCGCTATTGCTCTCAGATTTGTGAAGCTCTGAGATTGTCGTAAAACAAAGCCTAAAGTTCGGAAAGCCTTTTTGCAAACGTTGGTGATATGATCCCTGAACCTTAATTTTGCATTCAGATGTACACCCAGATCTTTGACTACTTCTGTCCGGTTCATTACTGAGGAGTCAATTGCATACTCGTAATGAAGTGGAGCTCGCGATCTACTAAAAGATATTACAGAACATTTGCTGATATTAAATTGCAATTTATTTTTCCTACTCCACTCTGCGACTCTGTTTATGTCCTCTTGCAAGCGTTCGCAATCACTCTTGTCTTTAATTGCTAAGATCAATTTGAGGTCATCGGCGAACAGTAAGCACTGGGCTTCCCTGACAACTTGCGGTAGATCGTTTATCATAATGATAAATTCCAAGGGCCCTAAGTTACTACCTTGTCCTACTCCAGTTCTAGTGAAATAAGTGTCAGAGCGATATCCAGCGTATTCCACATACTGCATCCGGTCCCTCATGTAGCTAACAAAAAAATTTAAGAGCTGTGTAGTGCAACCTACTGTCGCCAACCTTGACAACAATATATCGTTATCGACTAAGTCGAAAGCTTTTTTGTAGTCAAAGTAGGCGGCGTCAACTTGCGTTCCCGCGTCCACGTGTGGTACTATGTAGCTCATCGCGCTGAGTAGGTTGCTGGTGGTGCTGCGCGCCTGTCGGAACCCGTGTTGCGCATCAGACAACTGCGCCGACACCTGCGATTGGACACTCTGCTGTACCGCTCCCTCAAAGACTTTAGCCGGTGTCGACAAAATTGCTACAGGTCTGAATCCACTTACGTCAGAACCCCCTTTACTTTTGGGTATGGGAATTACTCGCGTAATTTTCCAGCGTTCAGGGAAATATGATGCCTTCAAACACAAATTAAATATATGCATCAGTGGTTTCTCTAGTACAGCCCGACAATCTCTTATAACAAATGCAGGAATACCGTCTGGTCCTGCAGAGCGCTTCGGTTTCAGTCGCCGCAGCGCCGCCCGCACCTCTGGCAGCCTGAGCTGCGCCAAGTGCACGCGCGCGTCGCTCGACCCGCCCGCTGCCATGGCGGCTCCGACGTCCAACTTGGCCGGTTCGCTGCCGTATACCGACTGAAAATGCTTTGCGAACTCAATTGCGCATTCCGAATCAGACAAAAGATTGCCATCTTTGGTAATCTTTCTGCGACTTACCATACCCCTTTTTTTTCTTATATACTGCCAAAAAGATTTTGGATCTTTCTCTAAATTTAGTTGAACTCTATTTTTATGTTCCTCATGCGCAAAATATATCATTTCCTTAACTTTAGCCCTACACTTCGAAAAGAGCTGATAGTTTGCCGCCGTCCTGTTAGATTTGTAATTCTTATGGAGCTTTGCTTTTAATTCTATCGCTTTTTTAATATCTAAGGTGTACCAATCTGGATACCTATACCTACCGACTATTTTACGGGTCCTTTTGCTAGGTACACAGCCACTAATGATATTATTAATAATAAAATAAAAATAATTTACCGCTTCCTCCGGCTCTCGCATATTATATAATGAACCCCAATCAATATCTGCAAATAGCGAGTACAATAAACTATAGTCTGCTTTACCGAAGTTCCATTTTTGGAAACTTTCGCACGCCAGTATGTGAGCCGAGCCTATAGGCGGCGCGGTCGACATCGGCGACGGCGCGGCGCGTAGCCCGAGTTTCACGATCACGGCGAGAGGCGGGTGATACGCGTCCACCGGCACCAAGGCCTCGTCCGCCTCATACACACCTCCAGTAGAAAGAGCCAGTATGATTGAGGAGGAGAGGCTGGCGAAGAACTTCGAGAACAACACCAAACTCTTTTGGAGCAAGGTTAGAAAGGCTCGAGGTGATTCGTCAGGCTCCATGCATGGAAAAGATAAAATCTAAAGATGGTGACATTCTTGCAGACACACAAGCTGTGCTAAACCGATGGAGTGAATATTTTGGAGAAATGTATGGAGATGACCCGGATGCTGATGCCGCAGACGTGCCCATAGGCGAGATTGCGGCACCAGAATCAACGGAGGACATCACTATGGAAGAAGTTGAATGGGCGATAGGAAGTATGAAAAACGGTAAAGCTGCGGGAGTAGACATGATATCTGCCGAGATGATCAAATATGGTGGAACTTGCGTCCGGGACGCTTTCCGGGCCCTTGCAAACCTTTGCTGGAGGACCGGTAGAGTCCCTACAGATTGGCGCCGCGCAGTCATAGTACCCTTGTATAAAGGCAAGGGTTCACAATATGACTGCGCCAATTACAGAGCCATCAGTTTGATCAGCTTGGCTTCAAAGACTGAATGCGATGACTGAAGGGGTAAAAATGGGTGATCTAGTGATAAACCACCTATTGTAGCCAGATGAAGCGGTTTTGATAGCGCCAACAGCCACTGATCTGCAAACACTAGTCACAGTTATGAGAGATGACTGCATGAACAATGGCTTACATTTGAAAGTGAAGAAAACCAAAATTATGGTTTTTGAACGGGAAGAAACCAGAACGAATGCAAGGATTGTGGTTGGTAACGATGTGCTGGAGCAAGTGAATGAGTTTGTATATCTTGGATGCGCCTTCAGTAAGGGTGGGAAATACACCGCTGATATAGAGAGAAGAGTGAATGCAGGTAATAGAGTGAATGGTGCGATGGGAAGGCTACTTGGGAGCCGGCACTTAAGCCAAAAGGCGCAGCTGGCCATGCATAACGGAGTGCTTGTCCCAACGCTGTTATATGGCAGTGAGAGTTGGGTATGTAAGAAGGAGAACGAAAGCAGGAGAAATGCGGTCGAAATGCGATCTCTGCGGAAGATGTGCGGAGTCACGCTGACCGACCGTATTCGCAACAGCGTAGTAAGAAAGCGAGTAGGTATGAAAGATAGTATCGGTGTAAAGATGAGAAAGGGTATGCTCCGTTGGTTCGGGCATATAGAAAGAATGCCAGAAGAAAGAATGACAAAACAGATATCCAATGCGAAAGTGGAAGGATGTAGGTACCGGGGAAGACCTAGACTATCTTACCATGACCAAATAGACCGTGTCTTAGCTGAAGGGCAAGTCAAGAGTCTCCGTAACCGGCGAGTGTGTATGAGACGAACTATGAGAGTGGATGAAGCCAGAGAGGTATGTAAGGAAAGAACCTGTTGGAACTATGTACTCTCTGCCTACCCCGCGAGGGAGCTGGCGTGATGATATAGATAGATAGATCATGTTTAATGAGCATGTCACGCCGGGACCGATCTACGTCGATGGTTTGATGCACGAAGTTGTCCGGGAGTATGTCTACCTTGGACAAGTTGTCCAATTTGGTAGAAACAACTTCGAGAAAGAAATTAACCGCAGGATCCAATTGGGTTGGGCAGCATGTGGCAAACTACTTCACGTTTTCGCTTCGCCTATACCGCAATGCCTGAAGACTAAAGTCTTTAACCAATGCGTCCTACCTGTTATGACTTATGGGGGCGAGACGTGGACACTCACAGTGAGACTAGTCCATAAATTCAAAGCCGCACAGCGGGCTATGGAGCGAGCTATGCTCGGCGTCTCTTTGAAGGATAAAATTCGTAACGAGGTAATCCGACAAAGAACCAAAGTTACCGACAAAGAACCGACATAGCTCGCAGACTCAGTAAGCTAAAGTGGCAATGGGTTGGTCACATCTACAGAAGGACCGACGGCCGATGGAGCAAGCGTGTCCTAGAGTGAAGACCGCGACTTGGTAAGCGTAAGGTAGGACGGCCCCCAGCTAGATGGACCGACGACCTCAAAAAGGTCGCTGGGACAGACTGGATGCGGAAGGCGGAGGACCGTGTGCAATGGCGCGTGTTAGGAGAGGCCTATGTCCAGCAGTGGACTACGATAGGCTGATTGATTGATTGACATTTTTGTCAATCTATTCTGTCTACTAACATACCACCGGATCGGAACGCCACATCTACTGAGATCCAGTGAGAAACTCAGTGGACTGGTTTTTTTTAATTTAATTCTTTTTTTTATTATTGATTTTGAGGATATCATATAAATTGACGTATTTAAAAGATGAACCAGGCATTAGCCAGGCGTGCAAGGGCGTCAGTCGATTCCGCATCTAGGATAGGTGGTGTGTAGTACGGAACTAATATTTGAGTGATCTACAGGTATTTGTGCATATAAAGTTTGTGTTTTGTGTGTATGGATACGCATCAGCAATACTGAAAAAATAAAAAAGTATTATTTGGCTTAAAGAGACACTACACCCAATAATAACTGATTTAAAAAAATGCTGGTCGCTTTTAAAAGTTATAAACGGATATTTAGGCTACAGAGCTTGCTAAAGGAATAGACGTACTCGAAAAACATTCTCCTCTTTCTGCATTCGGTTAAAAATTACATTTATATCAATTAAAACAGAGAAATTTTAAATTCAGTCAGGTTATAGTTTAGTTAATGAATAACATTTATCAGAAGACTGGAAAATCAGCCGTAACAGGAAAAAAATAAAAAGCATTACCGCTTTACATCAACCACATTTTTAACACTTACATGTAAATGCACCGAGCGTAAAAGAGGAGGGTTGACAACACAAGGAGACGTTTATTAAGTAAAAAGTTAGAAGTGCTACGAAAAGTTCTACTCTGTGATAGCAAGGGTCTCGCTCCGAATCGGAATCCAAATTACGGTCACGGCCAACGCGGAGTGGCTCCGAAGTTTGTTGTGCTCCTCACAGACTGCCTTAGATTGGGTCGTGCACATAATGTCAGGACGGAGAATATCAATTTCCTTTATCATGTTTTTAGAGAATCTTTTAAGTAGGATCTTAATACTCGAGATTCGTTGGCGCATAGTTGTTACACGCTCACTTTCTTGTTCCGTAAAGCTGTAAAGACGGTTCGCATCCTTATCACGGTTTCTCTGTGAAAAATTGTCGCATGAATAGGTGATAGAAACGTCCCCTATTACTTTAAGCCTAACCATGTGAATGAAATATCGGTATATATACCTAATACACCTCTGCCATCTCCTCTTGTAGAATGTAGGTGTGACGGTGAAAATGCTTAATATGTCTGCGATAGCACTTTAAAATTATTTGCTCGAAATTAAAGCAGATTGAAGTCTAGTAAAAGCAAACGATAAGCTTGTTGAATAAACAAATTAAGCCGAAGCCTAACTACGGAGAATCTCACAAATAATAATGTACTTACACAGACTTTAGCTTTTTTAGAGTAGCTACATTGGTAATTCCGCAGAAGAGTTTCACTTATTAAAACCTTTTATTTAACTTGCAATGTTCGTATGGCTGTCTGTCTATCTGTCTGTCTTTCCAGTCCAAATCTTCTGATCCAGGGTCTGATTATGGAGCCAAAAGGAGGCTGTAGGAGCTCCTCAATTAAGCATCATGTTGTCGTTGTATGTTTCCTATAAAAGCTAGTTTTTAAAAAGATCTAAAGCACCGCTACTCCTATATTCCCCAAGCGGGGATGACAGAGGTGTATTGAGTACACCTACTTTCTGTCGACGATGTTAGGTCCCATATAATAGGGGGCGAACCTATTGCCATATACCGAGTACGAATCCAGACTAACACTCGGATTTTTTAGTTAAAAAAACTACATTTGTCCGACCTAGGATTTGAACCCAGGACCTCATGTTTATAAAGCGATGCGCTTTGCCACTGGACCATAAAGGCAGAAAAAAATATTTTTAAGTTAAATTTATACTAGCCTAGTGGTTAGACCGTTGGACTGCAAAGTCAGAGGTCTCGGGTTCAAACCCAGGCACGCACCTCTGTCTTTTCGAAAGCATGTGCGTATTTAAAATTAATTATCACTTGCTTTAACGGTGAAGGAAAACATCGTGAGGAAACCTGCATGCCTAAGAGTTTCTCGAAGGTGTGTGAAGTTCGCCAACCCGCACTGGGCCAGCGTGGTGGACTATGGCCTAAAACCCTCTCAGTTGGAGAGGAGGCCCGTGCCCAGCAGTGGGACAGTTTCTTAACAGGGCTAATATTATAAATTTATACTGGTCTCCGGTTATCATCATCACCAGCCGAAAGCCGTCCACTGCGGGACAAAAGCCTCCTAAAAACTCCACGACGAACGGCTTTGTGCTGTATGCATCCAACTTTCGATATAACGCAGTGTTTAAGAGCTTAAGCCGCTCCGCCCACTGAGTTTAATAGTCGCGGGTACGATTCCCGCACGGAACAAATCTTTGTGTGACCCACAATTATGTTTCGGTCTGGGTATTTGTGTAAGTGAAATAATATGTTTGTAAACGCACCTACGACACAGTAATTAATCCTACTGTGGGGCTACGTTTCTTTTGCAAAAAAAAATACTTTTACCTACAGCTGTTACCATGCCTAGTAAAATGGAACACAAATTCATAAAAATTAATATAAATTAATAAATATATATTTCGTAGTTTTGCTTGCGTGTGCCGTGGACCAATCAAAGCAATTAATAGTGTAATTTATATACATATCGCGTAATAGGGTATTCTTCACTTTGACTATATAACATAGAACAGCGTGCCTTCAGTAATGAAGTATAATTAAGTATTCCGCCCATTACGTATTCCATTATATGTGTGTATTCCATAAATTCCTCTAAAATACAAATCAACAGCATGTATATATAGCAACCGCGTGAATATTAATAAATAACTTAAAAAAAGGGAAACGACTTCAAAATTAAAAAAATAAATGTTTGAAGTTGGTGCCAGTCAACCGACTGCAGTGCAGTGTGTTACTTGGCACCGACATCAAATATTGATTTTTTGGTTTTTTAGGTCGGTTTCCTTTTCTTAGAAAAGTTATTAAGTGATGAGTAAATTATTTATTATTTATAATTATTTACCTTTATTATATTATTCTACTTAATTCTACAGTAAGGTGACAAAATACCATAATAACTCAAACTACACATTTGTACTGTTTGTCGTTAAGGAGTCCCCTGGTGTATCTTCAAAGTCTAAGGTTCAATACCAATCAAATTAAAATGGAACCACCTCAAAGCTTCACCAAATCTTAAGAAAAAAGAATCTTTAAAATCAGATTATAAACAAGAAGTTACATAGATAAATTGTGAACTTTCTCCTTTTTTGAAGTCGGTTAATATGCTGCTTAGTTCTATACCTATAAGATTAACATAATCATTATATTAATACTTGAAGCAAAAACTTTATACCCCTTTTTACGAAAATTGCGCGGACGGAGGAGTATGAAATTTCCCACACTTATAGTTTATATCGAGAAGGAGTGCAGAATGCTAATATTTTTTTTTAATATGCATAAAAAATACATTAAATCAATAAAAAACACATTACACACCCTACCATGTATTTGACACAATACACTTCAAATTGAGAATAGATTAATATTGTTTTATTTTTAATATTATTTATTTATTTACTGAATGTCAAACATAACCAGCAAACGATGAAAGAGTTTTTACAAAAACATCGTTAACAGAGAAGTTTTGCATCATTAATTAAATTATCGAAATATGTATGTCATGTTCAATGGACAGCATTTTCTTTTTGGTTTTTTGTTTCAATAAAAAAAATAAAAAAGTTATTTTTTATTTCATAGAGATAGGATTATTCATTTTAATCATTTTTTTATTTTATTTAAATTTCGTATAATTTGTTTGAAAAAAATAGACAAATTAACATCGAGCCTTGGCAAAATCTGTGATTATAGAAGTATAGTCTTTGACAATAGAACCTTAATAATGTTCTTCAATGTTCAAGCTTATAATTTAAATTAATTATGGTCGAATTTCGACCAATGGGCGACCACTAGTAAGTATAATAACTCAATCTTGTATTGTTCTTGTTCATCTTTGTATTGTTTGCCGTTAAGGAGTTCCCTGGTGTATGTTGGACTTTGGTCCAAGGTTTAATACCAATGAAATTAAATGGCATCAACTCGGAGCTATACTGAACCAAACGCAAAAAGAATCATAAAAATCGGTCCACAATTGACAAAAATATCGGTAAACATACAAAAACAAATACATACCGACCAACATAGAAACTCCACCTTTTTGAACTTGGTTAAAATAGTTAGAATCGATTCATTTGCCGAATCGGAACGAGTCACTTTCAGTGCTAATTTTAATGTTAGCACGTTCAGTGCTAATTTTAATGTTTATATGTGTTTATTATATTAAAAACATGAAACAAGTCTTTCAAAATAATTCAGGACAGGTCACGTACTGGTAATATTTTTTCGTGGGGCGCACAGCGATCGGTGCAGACCACATGGGCGCGCACGTGACGCGACTCTGTCGCGCTATTTTGTATTTCACATTCTATTTTTGCCGAATAAAGTCTGCATCGCATGCACGATGAGGCAATCTCAATAATATCAGCCTATACTGTCCCACTGCTGGGCAAAGGCCTTCTTTCATAATCGAGGTGATAAAGATTAGGTCATACTCCACTACGCGGACCCAGTGCGGATTGGTGGAGGCAGGTTTGTGGCCACCTGCTGTTGCAACTTATCAAGCCGCCTATAAGGCTTCCAACCCGGCTTAACGACTACCACATTAAGTGGTAACCGGGACCGACGGCTAAGCGTGCCTTCCAAAGCACGAAGACGCTCAAATATGAAAATGCCACGAACGCTCACCCATCTCAGGCCGACCGAGTCGAACGCTGCTTAGCCTTGGTGATCGGTAAGAGCACCGCGGTTGTACAGTGCTTCGAGCGCCTCAATTAGGCAATCTCGGATAATGCCAGTATTCAATATGGGCTATTTACTAATTTAATAGTAATAGTACCAGTTTCTGTCCATCGAAACTTCATTCCTAAAGTCCTTGTTCTCTTTCCATAATTTACAATAGTTCTTGCATATGTTGGGGTCAGTTCGCTGTTTATTTTTTCAGCAATTGGTCCCAGCAGGTGACTTCCATAATATTAACTTCTCGTATGGCTTTTACGTATTGGACCCATATCCCCACGTAAGCCAACAGTACGGGTAAAACCAGTATGATACAAATAATAATAATATCTCTTTATATAGTGAGTTTCTAGGAGTTATATTATAAGTTACTAGTTTCTGTCCGCGCCTTCGTTCGCGTTGATAGACACATTACACTTTTCTAGGGATGTGCCAAATTTCATTCAAACCCGTTCAATCATTTTCGCCCTATTGAGTAACAAACATCCAAACATCTCAATATACAAACTTACACATTTATAATATCAGTGAGATTACTAGGATATCAGAGTCTCAATATGTTCACTTTATAAATTATCTAGATATGACGTACGCCGAGTTTATATTAAACCTCATAAGACAAAATTTATTTACAAGATTTCTTTACAAGTTACAAGTAAAATGGAACCAACTTTTCGTAACAAAATATCTCACACGAGTAATCTATAGAGTAATGATTTTAATTCGAAAAGAGACCTTTTTAATAAGAAGCTTTTATAGCAAAACACAACCAAGATATCTTGCTTATTTGAGAAGTTCCTATGGCTTCAGACAGACATGAATATTGTAAGTTAAATAAAAGCTTGTGAAAAAATTATAAATTATGTTATAATTAACAAAAAGGAATGTATGGATGTCACTTCCTTTGGGAAACATTTTGTTATGTTTGTGTTCACCTTAGAAATGATTTCGTTTAATTCTAAAATCAACACATCGTGTGTACCTTCCCTTACCCCTGTCCGCACGAGCGTACACGCGTAAATAAAGCGCTGAAATGAAACAAACGGCTAATCGTACATCTTATTGAAAAGCGCTTTTCACCACAATGGCTTGAAAAACCATCCGTGCGAACGCTGATTTAAGCATACCGGGTAAGATAAGATGTATATTTTGTTTGTTCCAAATACGAAAGTCGTGTATTCAGCACTAATATTTTATCATCAGGCAAAGGCAAGAGAAAAAAAAATACAAAAATCTAGTGTATTATTTCTGATTTTAGGTCAAAAACATAAATAGTTTAACTCAGCGTATCGAAATGTGTCCAAGCGACAAAACGGAAATAAGGTTCAGAACTTATTTCCTGTAAGGAATCGAACCTGCTCGTCAAAAAAACAAGATTGGTATAATTTTAGCCCGTTTTTTGCCAATGTTAGCCTTATTCTGTACTGATTTTTATATTGGTTTTTAAAATATGAACTCCCTGACTATACATTGCTTACCAAACACCTTAAGGTATGAACCTGTTGGAACTTGTGTTCAAGTCAGAAGTGTACTATCATCATCATCATCAATCAGCCTGTATCTACCCACTTCTGAGTGTAAGTCCCCCCTCTATCACTGAGGTGTACAATGTACATCTACATTTCGCTGACATGATTTTTAGTCTCACTTGCAGACTCCACTATGACTGAGATTTTTCCGGTAGCGAAATCTCAATAACGTTCCATTCAACCTAGGATTCGAATCCAAGAACGCATGATTACCAACAACACCAAGCCACCACTAGACCATCGATCACGTACCTTACGTTCGTATTAACATACATACATAATTTCCGGAGGACAATTCCTCCTGCGAATAAATCCCCTAATACATTGTTGGAAGCTCTAAAGAAAAATCGTCATAATTCACTCTTGAGACAGCCCCAAGCCTTGCTAGTGGAAAGGAAGATACATCTACATATTGTTTTGTATTCAAGAATTTTATCTATCACTAGACTTTACCCATGGCTTCACTCACCTGAACCTAATACATTGAAAAACATGATCTGACTAAAAAACTGCAATGGTGTTGGGACAATAACACCAGCAATTGACCGTGGCTTATTGTTGTGGCATATTACGCACAAGTCAATCTATATCGGTGGATTTGTCAAACTGATTTCCACTAAACATACTGAATTGGTTTTAATTACCGATTAATCGATCGTAATACTATAATGGGGTAAATAACCTAGTATTGACCGTCCCAAACATTTTTGTGCCCGTACCGCCCCTGTTGTATTCATCCCATAGAAAACCTCTTTTCAACTTTTTATTGTGCTTCGATTCCTGAACACAATTTATACGAATTTTGAAGACAAAACATCTCGTGTAGACAACCGAATAATAAGACAAGGTGCTCTACTTTTTGGCGCCGGCATAATACAAATCACCTGGCTGAGATAGAAAGAGACTGAAGTTGTATTGTAACCAATGATAATATGCCGAATTGTCTTTTTTGTTATTTACCTGTATCTATATGATTTTATTGGAATTATAGCACAAAATACTGGCCTTTATAGCACAAAAGAACATCTGCACAAGTTGAACCAGCGACGTGGTATGCAGGAACTGTGGTACAGGAACTGAAATCATGAAGCACGTTCTCTGCAACTGCGACGCACTGGCTGCAAATGAAGCTACTGGGAGTGGCCTATCCAACTCCAGAGGAATTTTGGCTCTCCCACAGCAAAGCCCCCCCCCCCCCACCGTTTGGAATCTACTATGTGATCCATCAGTAGGAGCTGGAGCATCAGGGCAAAGGACGGGTCTTCTCATTCCGAAATAGTCAACAATAAGGTAAGAGAAGATAGGCATAGATAGGCATAGGCATTAGAGTGTTGGCCGTCCCACTCACTGGATAGTCTGTGTCTGTGCAGTCACGGGTTCGATCGTAGCACGAGATTTATGTTACCCACAAAGATTTGTTTCGGTGTAGGTGTTGGTGTATTTGAATTTCATGTCGGTAAGCGCAAACACCCGGTTTATGTTTTTTTTTTTAAATAATAGCGAGTTTTACCGTGCGCCACTAGACGCAGATCGTGACAGACAGTAAGTCAATATTTTTGGCGTTGATTCTAACTTTGTAGCGATCCTAACCTAACTATCTACCAATAGATGGCGCTGACGTGACGAAAAAGTATGAAGCAGGACCATTAGACAACGATCCGCCATACATTTCTAGAACTCGATGTGAGAGTTGGCTCGTCGCGTATAATATATATAAGCCCCCTTCAATTTGGACGGATGATTTAGCGCAGTGGTTAAGAGCTTAAGCCGCTCCGCCCACTGTATCTAATAGTCGCTGGTTCGATTCCTTTCTTTGTGAGATCCACAATTATTCGTTCCGGTCTGTGTATTTGTGTATGTCAATTTTCATGTTTGCAACCACACCCACGTCACAGGACTAAAATCCCAGGAAGAGGCAAGTTTAAAAAAAAACACTTGCGAATGCACAATAACCATATGGTTTAACTGTAAATTATTTTAAAAGGGTAATATTATATTAAACTTTACATATTACGTTTAATGGGCTGTTCTATGTAAGTTCTAATAATTAATTTATTAAGGTATAAATAAATTAATTATTAGAAATTTTATTATTATAATATTTTTCACATAGGTTGGGTACTGACAGTTCTAAGTGCCAAACGAAATGAATATTTAATTCATTGGTATTAAGGCATAAAGTCATAAGTATAGAAACCGGTCATGCCTCTTATTGCCGTTGAATAAACTATAATTTTAATTAAAAATATATATACTCACAATTTAACAGCTTTATCGTTGGCTTAATATTAGTATGTATCGAGAGCATAATATGTTTGATTTAGTGAATTTTGTGGCAACGATAATAGTGTAATGGAAATTATTTGAGTAACAGCACATATTTCGGTAAGATTGTTTACAAAGCGAATAGTTTGCCTTGATATCCTAAAAAGCGATTAAAGAGATATGCGTAAAACTCAATTTAACCCTTACGGTCAAAAGTGGGTGTTTCGAAATGTATAGAATTTCAAAAATTTCCGACCTTTTAGAAGATATAGTTGTAAGAAAAGAACTGACGATAATAATTTTGAATAACAGCGTTATCGTCGTCAAATTAAAAAACTATACATTTGAATAGACCAACAACCTCCATAATATGGATTTTATAAATTATAGACCGTAAGAGTCTCGGTAACCAGCGAGCGCATATGAGATGAACTAGGAAAGTGGAGGAAGCCACAGAGGTCTGTAAGGATAGAACCTGTTGGAACTCTATACTCTCTGCCTCCCCGGCGTGATGATATAGAGGTAGATAGAGATAGATGAACCATAAAGCCTTAAATCGAGGTCAAATGAAAAGTCTGTACGGAAAGAACCTGTTAACCTGACAACATCATTATTTATATGTTCCTTTAGCCATCTTCCGACTTTATCATCATACCAGCTCATACAATGCAATAGCATTGATACCAAATTTACATAGGTAAGCCGAATTTACGCTCAATCAGATACGCCCAAGGGCTTGAAAAAAGGATCACAAGATTTAGACCGGAAATACAGACAGATATACGAACATTGCAAGTTAAATAAAAGCGTGTTAAAAGTACGTGGCCTTTTACGGTCTTTAAAAGCACGAGTGGCAAGCCAAAGTTAACATGTTGTGGTATTCGTAAAAGTTTAACGTAATTCATAGAACTACAAATTACATTTGCTTGAGCCTCAAACTAAGTAGCTTGTATGCTGAGGCTCTAGTGTTAAAATTAACCAAGACACAATATTATCCTTGCCATGTTAGTTGCGTATAAATTATGAGAGAAACACTAGATCTCAGACTACTACTCTGAGCAGGGTGCTAATTCTGCTAACAAAAATCCTGAAGTCGGTTAAAATACACGTTACGATAACGTATTATCGTAACGAACCGTGTTTGGTTAAATCCAAAACTCTACGGTTACTCTCTTTAAAAATGAGAGTTTTGCAATTTTTTTATATACATTGCATTCATGGGGTATGGGAGAACATGCAGAACGAGTTAAGTGGATGTGCTTAAGTATAGATTAAACATAAATGTGCTAGATTTGTCGTATTGATCAGTGTCTACATAGTCCTCTTATTTACAAAATAGAGGCTTTGTAAAGGTATATGGGACAGACGATTTGGCGCAGTAATTAGAGCATAAGCTGCTCCGCCTACTGGGTCGAAAAGTCAAAGATTCGATTCCCGCACGGGAGAAATCTTAGTGTGACCCGCAATTATTTCTTTTAGTCTGGGTATTTGTATGTGTATTGTGTATATGAATTTTCATGCTTGTAAACACACTCACGAAACTAAAATAAATCCAAGTGTGGGTCTACACTTAAATGAAATAATAATAATTTAATATTAAAATAACGTTGTCGTGAAGGTTGCAGGTGAAAACTGGATGCGTCCAGCAGAAAGCCCGTCACCGTTGTCATCTTCGGATGAAGATCCGAAGATCCTTTCGAAGAATAAGAAGAAGAATTAGAAGATTCCGAAGAAGAAGAGAGACTGTTGGAAAATGGTCCAGCAGTAAACATCTTTCGTCTGATGATAAATGTTGTGGAGGTTAGCGGTGTTTCCGAACTAATTTCCTTGTTGGTCTAGTGGCAAAACGCATCGCTTTATGATCACGAGGTCCTGGGTTCAAATCCTAGGTCGGACAAATATAGTTTTTCTAACGAGAACTTTCCAGTGTGAGTCCGGAGTTTGGAATTGTGCCCGGTATATGGCAAGAGACTCGCCTCTTATTACATGGGGCCAAACGACGTCGTCGAAAAGTAGGTGTACTTAGTACACGTCTGCCACATCCACTTGGGGAATATAGGCGTGATGGTGTAATATTATTCCATTCTAACTTCGTTAACATAAATACAAAGTTATTTATTAATGAATAAATAAGCATATGTGTAGCGTCCTACTATTGGGCAAAGATTTTCCCTCATTAAAGTGAGAGATAAATTTATGGCCGCGTTGATCTAGGTCTCCGGAGGTGGGGTGCTAGGTCAGACAACCTCCCCGTGGTGCACCCTGGGCGTCGCCAGCAGCCCCCCCCCGTTTCCCGGAGGGACTGCTGACGGTGGCGAATAGTCTGGCGCGTGGTGGAAGACGCCTCGCTGCCCCTCACACTCTCCAGCTTTTGGAGAGGGTGGGGTGCAGAGGAGATGTTGGAGATGCGTTCCCCGGGGGGCTCTAAGTACCTCTCTGGATATCAGAGAGGACTAGTAAGACCCTTCAGGCGACGAACTGGAAGGAGAGGGCGCAAGGCCCATGTACACTACACACGCACAAAATACTCACACACAAACACACACTTACATACTTTCACATCCACTCACACACATTCACCTACACTACACAACCAGCCGGGATGAGAGGTCCACCGGCTCTAAGGGAGCACACCCATTCAAAGCCAAAGCTGTGGATCAGCACCCAAAAATTATGATGTCGCAGCGTAAAGTTATATTACCCCAGGGAGGTACCGGACGGCCCGGAGAATCCTCCCCGGAGCCCTTGGGCTCCGGCTGCCCCTCGTATTCTGGGGGGGGCAACATGCTACATCAACCTAACGAACAAAGCGCATCCATAACGGACACCCGAACCCACAACAACACGATCGACCACGGCTTACCCAAACCGGATACCCGACCATGCAGCGCTCTAATAAAAGACGCAGCGGAGGGGCAAAAACGTCTCCGTAGAGAACGGCGTTCCTCGTCCGCGAGTGACAGAAGCCTGCCGCCTCCAAAGATAACGACTGCAAGGCGGGGCCGTACCCTCCCCTCACTGAGGGCACCGGCCCGCATGAAGAACGGGCGGTTTGCCAAGCGTGCTGATACGCCAGTACAGTCATCAGCGGCATGTGACAGCGAAGAATCGTACGGCTCCCGGCAGTCGAGGGATTCAGGGGTACCGCAGAAAGCGAATCGTCCCGGACCTATAAACGCGCAAGGCTCGGACGACGACGACGTGCTTAGCTCGTCGTCTCGTCCGACCATGACCAGGGCCAAAAAGGCCCTACCCGGACCGGAGGATTTGGCCCAAGAGATGGTAGCGCGACCGAGCGCGGACCTTGGCACCTGTATAACTGAGAACCTGGCGGTCATAGAAAGGGTTGCGGACAGGTCGCGCAATCTTAAGGGCAGCTTCGTCCGCGGCCTTAGAGTGGCTACACGGTCGGTAAAGGCGGCCGTTGACGAGCTGTCTCGTCGCGCTCCAATAGACCCACACGTGGACAAACTGGAGCGTGAAAATTCGGAGCTGCGTTCGCAGCTGGCCAGCCTGACGGTGGAAGTGCGGAGCCTGACGGAGGAGGTCAAACTCCTCCGAGGGGCAAACCCGCAGGCTGGCGGACGCCAGCTGGAGCCGCAGAGTTCACTACCTCCGGCTCCTCAGGGACCGACTCCCCGGCCTACGGCTCTTCAGCCGCCTGCTGGATCATCTGGCGCTCCACCGGGTCGCCCCCGGGCCTCGGAGCCGACGACGAACGAGTTTCTGGCAGCCTCAATAATCCGGCAGGTCGGCAACATGCTAGACGCCCGGTTCGCTGGAATCGAGGACCGACTCCTGCCGCCGTCCATAGTCCGGCCGTCGTTGGTTGCGGACCTGCGCAGATCCTCGGCTGCGCCTACTCCTGTCGCTTCGGGGTCTATGGCTTCAGCGCGGGCCGCCAAGCCCAAACCTAAAAAGGCAAAGAACGGGGGGGCCCCAGCGCATGCACCGGTACTGGAGTTACCAGCAGTGCCCGCCCCTGTTCTTGGGGGCGCTGAGTCAACGGTAGCAGACGCGGGGACTTGGGTGGCAGTCGCCAAAAAGCCCAGGAAGGCCCAACAGTCAATACCCGCTCAACCGGGGGCCACTGGCCGGCCCTCCGTGACAAATAAAAAAAAGAGGTCACGAGGGAAAAGCAAAAAGAGACCGCCGAAAGTTCCAAAGACGGCAGCGGTCACGGTCACAGTTATCGAGGGGACAACGAATGCCGAGGTCATGGGCAGAGCTCGTAAGAAGATTAACCTTGCCGACCTCGGCATTCAAGCGACTGACCTCGGTACACGGAGGACGATGACGGGGGGTCTGCTCCTGACAGTCGAAGGCCCCGACTGTCAGGAGAAGGCTGATCGCTTGGCGGGACGCATGCGGGAGGTCTTGAGTGACCTTAAAGTCCGCGTCGCCCGGCCAAACAAGACCGGCGAGATAAGGTTGCGAGGCCTCGACGACGCTGTCACTGCCGAGGAGGTCGCATCTGCGGTTGCTGCAGCAGGTGGGTGTTCGGTCGCTGACATCCAAGTTGGTCCAATTAACCGAGCACCCGCAGCCCTTGGGACCGCAAGGGTTAAGTGCCCACTTGCCGCCATGAATAAACTCGTGGCGGCGAAGAAGATCCATGTGGGCTGGGGGGCTACAAAGGTCGAGGCATTGGAGGCAAGAGCTTTATACTGCTTCCGATGCCTCGAAAAGGGACATGTTGGGGCCATGTGCCCCAACAACGTCGACCGGGGAGCCCGATGCTTTCGGTGCGCTGACTCTAGTCATAGGGCCAGCGAGTGCCGGGCGCAAGCACTACGATGTCCCTTATGCGTGGACAAGGGATGTGCATTCAACCATCGGCTGCACGCCAAGAAGTGCAGCCCCCCAAAGGGAAAGAGGAAGCAGGCCTCTTCCCCTGCCGGCACCCAGGAGACCACCATGGCACCAAATGCCACGGCTGCGGGCACTAGCAGCCCGCCAGTCGAAATGGAGATGGCTTAAAATTTCATCCCCAAAGAGTTCTCCAGGGTAACTTGAACCACTGCCGCAACGCTCAGGACCTGTTACTGCAGAGTGTTGCGGAGTGGTCAGTTGCCTTGGTGGTAGTGGCGGAGCCCTACCGAGTCCCGGACCATCCTCGCTGGTTCGGGGATGATGCGGGCTCCGTCGCCGTGTACTGGGGAGGAGGGGAGGGCGCTCCGCCCTGCTCCCTACTGGAAAGAGGGCAGGGCTATGTAGCTGTGCAGTGGGGAAGAATGGCCATAGTGGGCTGCTACGTCTCTCCCAATAGGTCCCTCGCCGACTACGAGGTGTACCTGGATGGGCTGGCTAACTGCATTCGCAGATGCCGGCCTCGTCCATCGATCGTCCTCGGGGATTTTAATGCCCACGCCAGGTCGTGGGGCAACCCCAGGGACGATCCGAAGGGAGGGACGTTGCAAGAGTGGGCGGCTGGGCTGGACCTCCGGCTCGTGAACCGGGGGTCCGTTAGCACATGCGTGCGGTGGCAGGGGGAGTCGGTCGTCGACCTAACGTGGGCGACTCCCTCGGCCATGAGCGCGCTGTCGGGGTGGCGCGTAGCGGAGGAGGTGGTCACATTATCCGACCACCGCCACATCGTCTTCGATGTGGCCCTCCGCCCCCCCGACCGCCCCAGCGGCCGTGCAGGCAGCCCCCCGCGACGCTGGTCTCTCAAGCGGCTTAACCGAGATCTTCTCGAGGCCGCAGCCAGCGTCGCGGCATGGCCAGAAATCGCCGATGAGGTCTGGTCCGATCCGGAAAGGGAGGCGGCCTGGTTCCGGGGCACGATGACGGCGATATGTGACGCCGCCATGCCCCGGGCCACCTGCCCCAAGCGAACGGCAGTGTACTGGTGGTCGCAGCAGATAGCGCAGTTGCGCGAAGTCTGCTTACGCGCACGACGTCAGTACACTAGAGCCCGAAGGAGAAGGCGAGCCACCGAGGAGGAAAGGGCCGGAGCATACGAGCGCTATCGAGCGGCTACAAAGGCGCTCCAAATTGCCATCGCGAATGCCAGGTCTCGGTCCTGGAGCGAGCTCCTAGAGGGACTCGACAGGGATCCATGGGGGCGCCCCTACAGGGCAGTGCTGGGTAAGCTTCGCCCCTGGGTGCCCCCCCTGACGGAGACCCTAGACCCCGGACTGCTGCGTCGGGTCATCGACGCACTATTCCCGACAGT
The DNA here is from genome assembly GCA_905147815.2 of Phalera bucephala. Classification (NCBI taxonomy): domain Eukaryota; kingdom Metazoa; phylum Arthropoda; class Insecta; order Lepidoptera; family Notodontidae; genus Phalera; species Phalera bucephala. The sequence goes on along the minus strand of LR990619.1, from coordinate 6,360,306 downwards.
CCGGGACAGTCCCTCTGTCCCCCCGACGATTTCGTCGGCCTTTTACACCGACGAGTTCGGGGTGACCGAACAGGAGCTGGACCGAGCCGTCAGCCGCTTGCGCGCTCGTAATACTGCGCCCGGGCCCGACGGTATACCGGGGCGGGCGTGGGTGATCGCTCTGGCCACCCTGGGGGACAGGCTGAGGCGGCTGTTCAGCAGCTGCCTCCGACATGCCAAGTTCCCCACGGCCTGGAAGGAGGCTCGCCTGGTCCTCTTGAAGAAGGAAGGCAGGACCGCAGACTCTCCCTCTGCGTACCGTCCGATATGCCTGCTGGACGAGTGCGGCAAGTTGTTCGAGAGGATTCTTGCCGCCCGTCTCAGCGGGCATCTGTCGCGCGTCGGTCCCGACCTGGCTGATAGCCAGTACGGCTTCCGCCAGGGGCGCTCGACGGTGGACGCGATCATTCGCGTCCGCTCCCTGTCGGCGCAGGCCGTGTCCCGGGGCGGGGTGGCGTTGGCGATAAGTCTCGACATCGTCAACGCCTTCAACTCCCTGCCTTGGGACGCGATCCGGGGGGCGCTAGAACATCATCGCGTTCCTCCGTACCTGCAAGCCGTAGTCGGGGACTACTTGCGTGACAGGTACATCCAGTACATCGGACAGGGCGGTACACTGCACCGGAGGGAGGTGTCTTGCGGGGTTCCGCAGGGGTCCGTGTTGGGCCCCATCCTATGGAACCTCGCCTACGACGCGGTCCTGCGTGTCGATCTCCCCCCCGGCATCAGTGTCGTCTGTTACGCTGACGACACTCTAATAGTGGCCGAGGGGGACACCTTCGAGAGGACTGTTGGGCTCGCCGAGCTTGGGGCAGAGGTCGTCGTCGCCAAGATCCGCGAGTTGGGCCTGCAGATAGCGCCTCATAAGACCGAGGCGCTATGGTTCCATAAACTGCCTAGGAGCAGGGAACCGCCCGACTCGTGGGTTCGCGTCGGAGATTCGCCAGTCCGAGTGGGGCGGTACCTAAAGTACTTGGGCCTCACCCTGGACAGTCGCTGGGGCTTCGAAGAGCATTTCGAGCGTCTTGTCCCCCGAGTCGAAAGGGTAGTGGGTGCCATGCATAGACTGCTACCCAACCTCGGGGGGCCGTCGGAGGAGGTACGCCGCCTTTACGGGGGGGTCGTGCGATCGGTGGCTCTCTATGGGGCGCCTGTATGGTCACACCGACTGTCGGGCGTCCGGCGCTGCAGGACCAAAATCTATAGCCTGCAGCGCAAGATGGCCATCCGCATCGCACGAGGATACCGGACCGTATCTTTTGAGGCGGCGACCCTCTTGGCACGCTTTCCGCCGCTCGACATCCTGGCGGACATGGACGCGAGGGTCTACGACCGAACTCGCGTCGTCCGCCAAAGCGACGAATGCGTGCCCGCGCTCGAAATCAGACGGCGGGAACGACGACGCGCTCTGGAGGAGTGGCGCGCGAGGCTCAGCCAGGAGCACATCGCGCGTAAGCGCGTCGTCCAAGCCATCCTGCCGTCCTTCGAAGCCTGGCAACAGCGGAGGAGTGGGCGAATCTCCTACAGGCTTGCTCAGATAATCACCGGTCACGGCTGTTTCGGTGATTATCTGAGCAAGATCGGACGCGAGGCGACGGCGATCTGTCACCACTGTGGTGGGGACCGGGATTCCGCAGAGCACACGCTTGTCGAGTGCCCAGCGTGGGCCTCCGAGCGGCGGATCCTGGTCGACCGGATTGGACCGGACCTCTCCTTGCCGGCAATAGTAGCGGCTATGCTGGCAGGGAATTCGGCGTGGGGGGCCGTATCCTCCTTCTGCGAGACTGTGATGTCACAGAAGGAGGAGGCCGAGCGGGATCGGGAGAGGGCCGATCCCGCTCGCCGAAGGCGAAGGCGCCGGGGCGGAGGCACAGCCCGCCCAGGCCCCCCAGCCCAATAGCCCGGGGCTCCATAATACGGGCTAACTTGTGTCCCCTGCCGCAACATCTGGTGGGGGACCCCCCCCTGCACCAATATCCGCAGGGGGGCCTTTGGGGTTGTGGGACGCTGGGGCGGGGGCCCTAAGCGTCTTTCACGCGCGACCCCGAGGAGGATGGCGGCGTGGTGTGGCCCACGCCGCCGTGAGCACCGCGACGGTGCAGGGGGGGAAGCAAGCTACAAGTTTCCCCTCCCGAGGCGGGCTCTTCGGAGCGCGGCACAAGGGGGGCACCGGCGTGTTCCACTCGGAGATCCCGGAGCCCCTCTGACACGTGCCAGTGCCGGCCACCGTGGGGTTTTAGTCGGTACGAGTCCGACATGCCCCGCCAGCTTCCCCCGAGGTTGGCGGAAGTCCATGAGGATTTCCCCACGAAAAAAAAAAAAAAAAAAAAAAAAAAGGTCTCCGGAGGTGATAGTTTTACTGTGTGGTTTTTCTATAGAAACACTCTCTGTAGTGAGATATCACGTGTATTTATGTTTTCTTTGACCTTGACTCACCTTGAAAACTTTAAAGATACTTTGTACCAAAAATACACGTGAGTTTTTAACCCACCCTCACCAGGGGGGAGGGTGGGTTAAAAAGTTCCTGAAACACATCACGTGATTATTGGACCCCTTATGTTAAAATGAAATTTTAAATATCATTCATTCTACCTATATCATCACACGAGATCGTTTGCGGAGTAGGCGAACACGCTAATCGACCGCAGAGCTCGCACTTCGACCGCATTTATCCTGCTTTTATTCTCTTTCGTATACAATGTAACATAATCAACGCAAGACCTGAAAGTAGTTGGATGGTAGCAAAAAAATTTAAAGAATCTTAAGTTTTTTTTATTTTGTTAAAAATACTGTTACTTGTTCAGTGCGCTATAACAAACTAAATTTATTCTTGATTGAAAGCAATACTGAGATTTCAAATGCGTATCTAAAACATATTTTTCAATACGCACACCTTCACGTACAAGTTTCATTGTTAATTGGGGTATAATAATAATAATAACCATGGCAACCGCTGTCAACGACACGTCGTTTTGTGTAAATAAAATTTTTTTTACGAAGAAATATAGAAACGAAACCGTTTAGACATTAACAAACAACAAAAAAGAAACACAGTTTCAGAGCAAAATTTACAATGCGAACGTGGGTTCGCAAAATGTGGATTTGGACGAAAATATATAACAGATCTGTAAATGGCCGAGCCCAGCCGAAGAAACCCCGTGCGGCTGTGTCGGCAGCGGGATGCCCGGACACCTAGCGCACGCCCAACACCCTTACCCGGCTCGCCCACCTCGCCCCAGCCTTCGGAGGATGAAGATTTTTTCACACCGCCGACATCTGGGGCCTCTAGCGACGATGCCGGGATATTGGCGTCTCCACCTATATTAACATCTGCGAGGAGAGGACGCCCACCGCTACCGGCACGCCTAGGACCAGCGGGACATTGTTGTGCTCCGCCCACGGCCCCTGCTACCGGTGGTGTAGTGCGCCGCATGAGATGGACTCCGGAATTAAATCTGAGTGTCATGCGGGCCTACTATGGTGCTACAGAGGGAGGAACCATCCTCACCGCGTACCGTCCGAAATTATTGTCTCTGTTTCAGGGGCTTCACCCGACTGTCGCCGTTACTGCGCAACGACTATCGGATCAAGTACGTGCCATCCAGCGGTGCAAGTTGTTGGATGACACAGTGCTTGAGCGACTGCGCCGCAAAGCACTTCCTGCTCGTACTGAATCCAACGTGCGAAGTATCGAAGAACCTATCTCTTTAAATAACTTCGCACGATCGGAGGAGGTAAATAGCCAGCAGGTAAGTGTTAGTGACCAGCTACAGGAGCAGGTGAGGAGAGCTCTGGAGGATGCCTTTGCGGAGTATCGGTCTGCACCGATTTCCCTAAGACCATGCCTACCTCGTTTGCCTATGCATAGACGTAACATTTCGCTTGTGAGTGCCCTAGACAGTGTTTTAAAGCCACACTGGGAGACCAGTGTGGACTTATGTGATACCCACTCTATTTTGTACTGTGGAGCGGTGGCGGTGTGTCGGGTGGCAGGTGTAAGATTTCCTAATCTACATCGAGCCACCCAACCCACAAATGCTAAACCATTCTGGTAGTGCAGAATAGAGCGGCGTATAAATATGGCTAGAACACTCATTGTTATGCTTCCAGGCTGGAAACAACCGCCCAAGAGTTATGCGTTTCGTGGTCCAAGTCTTTGCAGGCACAGGAGTGGCTCCTGTGGACTATGTGGCAGGGGTCGCGCAACGCATAGACTACTGGAAGCAAAAAGTTTATGCATGGGCGAAGAGGATTCGCAGGTATAAGGCGAGAGCAGACAGATACCACGTGAATCGCACCTTCCAGACGAATCAAAGGAGTGTATACCAGGCTTGGGAGCGCCCCCAAGAGAGAGTGACTGACGTGCACTTGCCAAATGCGGCCGTCATGGCTGAGTTTTGGCGTAAAATTTGGTCAGTGCCCGTCAGTCACTCCGAGGGCGAATGGTTTGATGTTGTTGGACGATCCTGTGGGCCCATTCAGGAAATGGAGCCCGTAGTCATAAGCCGTGAAGATCTGGCCTATGCGGTTCATGCGGCGCCGAACTGGAAAAGTCCGGGGCCGGATGGACTGCACGCATTCTGGCTAAAGAGGCTCCAGGGCTCACATTCTCGTCTAGCGACTCAATTCCAAGAAGCTCTTCAATTGGGATCGCTCCCTAGCTTTATGACATCGGGTGTCACTCACTTGATTTACAAATCTGGCAGTACTTCGGAACCTAAAAATTATAGACCGATTACATGTCTACCTACGGTCTATAAACTCCTTACATCCATTCTGAGAATAAAAATCAATAATCACCTTAAGGCACAGCATATTCTATCGCCTACTCAGAATGGTTGTAAGGGAGGGTCCCGGGGTACAAAGGATTTGCTCCTCATTGATATGGCCATTTGCCAACAGGTGCGACGATCCAGAAAGAATGTCTCCATGGCCTGGATTGACTATAAGAAGGCCTATGATTCGGTGCCTCATACATGGCTGGGGAGGGTGCTAGAGCTGTACAGAGTACACCCGGCGCTGTGCTCTTTCCTCGGTTCGTGTATGAGACAGTGGACCTCAGTTCTTCGTCACCCAGGCTGTGGAGGCCTTTCTGGTTAGTCGGACTTGATAATGATAAGTAGGGGTATCTTTCAGGGCGACAGTTTGAGTCCGTTGTGGTTCTGCTTAGCTTTGAATCCATTAAGTGCTATACTTAAGGATTCAAAGCTAGGTTACCATTTGCGGAGGGAGAGTGAGCCTATATCTCATCTACTGTACATGGATGACCTCAAGTTGTACGCTTCGAAGAAAACAGACCTGATGGAGTTGCTCAAAATAACCGGCAATTTTAGCAACGACATCGGAATGGAGTTTGGAGTAGACAAGTGTGCGGTCATCCATGTACAAAGAGGGAGAGTTGAAGATTCTTTTAATCTACAGCTCTCTGACGATATATCCCTCAGGTCTCTCTCTGAAATGGATTCCTACAAGTATCTTGGTATGTCACAAGCCTTAAGTATAGCTGAACAGGATATGAAACAATCATTGAGGGATCGGTTCTTTGCCCGCCTGATAAAAGTGTTAAAAAGCCTTCTATCAGGTGGAAATAAGGTACGAGCTTTCAATGGTTGGGTCATGCCTGTTCTTACATACTCTTTTGGCATACTAAGGTGGACTCAGTCTGAACTGGATGCCCTGGATAGAAAGGTCCGTCGATTGCTGACAGCGTATCGTATGCATCACCCGCGGTCATCTGTTATGAGGTTGTACATCCCGCGGAAGTGCGGTGGTCGTGGGTTTTTAAACGCTAAGACTCTACACAACCGCGAGGTGTGCAACCTCAGACAGTACTTTTTGAGTGTATCCGTGGTGATGCATCGAGATGTTGCCGCAATCGATAGAGGCCTAACTCCGGTTTCCTTGGCAAACGAGAACTGGCGAAGGCCCCAGGTATTAAGTATTTCGGACCGCACAGCCATATGGAAGGGCAAGAAGTACACGGACGGTTCTATCGGGCTCTTACAGGGCCTGATGTGGACCAGCTCGCTTCCGTGAACTGGCTACGCTTCAGCTACCTTTTTGGGGAAACTGAAGGGTTTGTCTTTGCAATTATGGACGAAGTTATCATGACGAACAACTACCGGAAGCACATCCTAAAGGACGGCACGGTTGACATTTGTCGGGCATGCCACCGTCCCGGTGAGTCTATTAGACATGTAGTTTCCGGTTGTTCTCGTCTTGCTAACGGAGAGTACTTGCACAGACACAACCAAGTGGCTAGAATTATCCATCAGCAACTTGCTCTTAAATATGGCCTTGTGGACTCTGAAGTACCGTACTACCAGTACCAGCCTCTTCCAGTTCTCGAAAGTGGTCATATCACGCTCTACTGGGATCGATCTATTATCACGGACAGAACTATTGTAGCCAATAAACCTGATATCGTGATAATAGATCGATCGATGCGTCGTGTAATGCTAGTTGATGTCACCATTCCGCATGATGAGAACCTTGTGAAGGCCGAAAAAGAAAAATTATCTAAATATTTGGACCTGGCCCATGAGGTTACCGCCATGTGGAATGTTGATTCAACTATCATTATTCCGATGGTCGTTTCAGTCAACGGCCTTATAGCGAAGAGCTTCGATAAACACCTTGAGAAGCTGTCGCTAGGCAGTTGGGTGAAGGGCCTGATACAGAAGGCAGTAATGTTGGACACGGCACGCATTGTGAGGAGGTTCCTCTCTTTGGAGCCCTGACCACCGGTAGCTTGGGTCGTAGACCTTGCTGTCGGTGTAGCACATTTTTTTTATACAATATATATAAGAATATTTGTATTTTATATTTTTATATATATTTTATAAGAAATTATACTTAATAAATATATACATAATAATAATAGCCTTTATTTAACAATCTTACATAAAATATATTTACAATATAAACTTATTTACTCGTTTCACACCGGTCCGTGAAGATTGTCTTGCTGTCCAGCATAGGCCTCCCCTAGAGTACGCCACCGAGTGCGGTTCAGAGCTTGTCTTCTCCAAGTATACCCCGCTATTTTCACAATATCGTCTTCCCATCTACGTCACTGTCTCCCTTTCTTTCTTTTGTATTGTCTCGGGCACCATTCTGTTACATCCCTAGACCATTTATCTATGTTTCTCCTAATCATATGACCTGCCCACCTCCATTTTAGTTTTTTAATGCAGTATGTGATATCTGTGACTCTTGTTTTGCTCCTTATAGTATCTAGCTTAATTTTATCTTTTAATTTAATGCCCATCATGCTTCGCTCCATACTGTGCTGGCAAGTCTATAATTTGCGTATGCTTTGATTAGTTAGGCTCCATGTTTGGCACCCATATGTCATAACAGGCAGAATGCAGGAATTAAATATTTTACCCTTCGCTTTCAACGGTACGGAAGGATTCTTCATCATCTCTTTGAGAGACCAGTATTCTTCCAAGCCAAAGTGACTCTGTTATTTCTTTCTCTTAGTTCAGTCCATGCTTTCTTGATTCCGCCTACTTTTTCTATATGGTAATTTAGTGTTTCAATTCTTGATTTCTCTCTGTGTTTACGTATTTGCAAGGTTATTTCTTTACTCAGTTTTATTATTTTTTGTTTGTTGGTTTTCCTGACCTTAAGCAAATTTTTTCTTTGCATAATTAACTTTCTTGCTTCTAGACCTAATTTGTCTTTTATCTTTTGTTGTTCTAATTTTACTTTCGGTTTCTTTTAGATCCTTTTCTAGAGCATCGTACTTTACTTGAATTTCTTTGATATTATCTATTTTTTCTAATTTAGTGCGTAGGGACTCTAAAATGTTTTCCGGTATTTGTAAAGCTACAGGTTTTCTTGTATTGTAAATATTTTTCCTTGATGTTTGTGGTTCCATTATAAACAGTTCACCTCTAAGTAGTCTGTGGTCTGTGTTGTAGTTAAATTGCTTGACAATATTTATATTTGAGAATAATCTTGGCTTGTTTGTGGTAATGTAGTCTATTTCGTTTCTTATCATCTCATTCGGTGACATCCATGTCCATTTTCTATTAATATTCTTATTGTAGTAGCTCTTCATGATGTGTAGGTTGTTTTCCAAACCAAAGTTTATTAGTTTTCGTCCATTGTCGTTCCTTTTGCCTGATGTATGTGGTCCGAGTGCTTTGTCTTCGTTTATTCTCCTCTTTCCTATTTGGCCATTGAAGTCCCCTATTACAATTATGGTTTTGTGCAAGGTTGGCATTATTTCATCGAGTTTGTTATAGAAATCGTTTTTTATTTCTTCTTTGGCGACATCAGTCGGGGCATATATTTGAACTATTGAAGGTGGTTGTTTATAGCCGGGCAATATAATGTTCAAAACTGCTATCCTATCTGATATGCCTCGAAACTCTATTATTTTGTTTTTGAGTTATTTTTTAACCATATATCCTACTCCATATAGGCCAGCTGTTATTTTTTTGTAGTAAAATATATATTTTTCGTATTCTTCGATTTTCTTAACGGCTCTCCGTACTTCGCTTAAGCCTATTATGTCCCAGTTTATAGTTTCAAATGCATTTTCCATTTCAATTGGGGTATAGAAGTGATTAAAAAAGGTTAAAAAAGTTTAAATTTGGAAATTTGATTTTCGTATTAAATTTGTGTGAAGCAATTATCTAGTTTGGGTGTCTGAGGACTTGCGTTATTTACGATACATCTTGTATACCTGCTCTAACTGTCATATAGCATCGTTGGGGCAAGTACTTCGTTATGTATGGCCAGCTGTGCCTTTTGGGTTGAGTACCAGCTTCCAAGTAGTTTGCCCATCGCACCATTAACTCTGTTCCCTGCATTCACTCTTCTCTCCTTGTCAGCGGTGTATTTGCCATCCTCACTGAAAGAGCATCCAAGTATACAAACTCGTTTACTTGCTCCAGCACATCGTCACCAATCGCATTCCTTGCATTCGTTTTGGATTCTTCCTGTTAAAAAATCATTAAATGTATCTCATATTGATGTACTCGTATTAATATCTATTACCTATTTATGGCTGTTCACTTAAACCAAGGCTGGCTTTGGGTTGATAGCGCGCTCTACGTAAAATAGTAGGGAACTAACAATGGAATTATGAACAATATCCCCGACGGTTTTGTTGAACTAGAAGTGGGGGGGGGGGGGGAACCATAAAGGTTTATTCTTCGTTATTATTTTCCAGTAATATTATAGTGTATATGAATTTAGATTGCAATTTGAATGAATATAAAGAAAACAGAAAAACCCGCTTTATTTTCCATCTAGCTGTTGGTTTTCCTTAAAAAAAAAAAATCGAATACAATATCAAATTCTTCAAAAAAGGTGACAAAACCTTGCTGAACAACTACAGACCCATCTCACTCCTGAGCCACGTCTACAAGTTGTTCTCGAGAGTACTCACAAATTGCCTCGCCAGAAGACTTGACGAGTTCCAGCCACCGGAACAAGCCGTGTTTCGAAAAGGCTACAGCACCGTAAACCACATCCATACTGTTCGGCAGATTGTACAGAAGACCGAAGAGTACAATCAGCCGCTGTGTATGGCTTTCGTGGACTACGAGAAAGCCTTCGACTCCATCGAAACCTGGGCGGTTTTGGATGCTCTGCAGCGATGTGGCATCGATTGGCGCTATATCGAGGTGTTGAGATGTCTTTATGATACCGCCACAATGACCGTCCAGCTCCAGGACCAAAAGACCAACCCGATCGAGCTGCATCGAGGGGTAAGACAGGGGGATGTAATATCCCCCAAGCTCTTCACCAATGCACTCGAAGACGTCTTAAAGACGCTGGACTGGACTGGGCGGGGCATTAACATCAACGGCGAATACATCTCACACCTTCGGTTTGCCGATGATATCGTCATCGTGGCACTATGCCTCTGCCACTGGAACAGTTAAGCGAAATGCTGCATAGCCTAAATGAAGCCTCTCGGGGTGTCGGTCTCGGCATGAACTTGGATAAAACCAAGATCATGTTTAATGAGCATGTCACGCCGGGACCGATCTACATCGATAGTTCGATGCTCGAAGTTGTTCGGGAGTATGTCTACCTTGGACAAGTTGTCCAATTTGGTAGAAACAACTTCGAGAAAGAAATCAACCGCAGGATCCAATTTGGTTGGGCAGCATTTGGCAAACTACGTCACGTTTTCGCTTCGCCTATACCGCAATGCCTGAAGACTAAAGTCTTTAACCAATGCGTCCTACCTGTTATGACTTACGGGGCCGAGACGTGGACACTCACAGTGGGACTAGTCCACAAATTCAAAGTCGCACAGCGGGCTATGGAGCGAGCTATGCTCGGCGTCTCTTTGAAGGATAAAATTCGTAACGAGGTAATCCGACAAAGAACCAAAGTTACCGACATAGCTCGCAGACTCAGTAAGCTAAAGTGGCAATGGGCTGGTCACATCTGCAGAAGGACCGACGGCCGATGGAGCAAGCGTGTCCTAGAGTGGAGACCGCGACTTGGTAAGGGTAAGGTAGGACGGCCCCCAGCTAGATGGACCGACGACCTCAAAAAGGTCGCTGGGACAGACTGGATGCGGAAGGCGGAGGACCGTGTGCAATGGCGCGTGTTAGGAGAGGCCTATGTCCAGCAGTGGACTATAATAGGCTGATTGATTGATTGACAAATTCAAAATCATTTATTTCGGATAACATTGGATCCATATGCGATAAATTGCCAAAATAATTATAGAATAATAATATAATATACAATAAAACAATAATAGAAATAATTATAATGATTAAATATAATAGTAATTAATAGGTACTGCTTATCAATACTTTCTCTCCGGCATGGCTATTGTGCTGTGTCTATCACAGCAATACCGGAGATAAGGGCAGTCCAGTCTGTCGACAATTATTTTCAGGATAACATTGGAGGTGGCCCGTACTCTGCGCACTAAAGATGTGCTTAGTTTACGCATGGTCCCTTAAAAGCAGATCGTTCGTGCCTCCGCAAACATAGCGCTGCGGAAACGGGGCATCCCCAAGATCACCCTGAATGCATTATTGTACAGGATGCGGAGGTCGCTGTTAGATCACTTAGTATAGTCCGCCCACAGGCTGCCGGTACAAAAAGATATGCAGTAGGCTCAGAAGAGACAAGTTTGACCTCCTGTGAGCATCTCGCAAACCTGCGAGTAATCATATTGGCTCTTATCGACAACGCCTTCTGCTTCCGTTCAATGTCCGCATTGTCTCTAAAAACTGAGGTAACAATGTGTCCCAGGTACTTAAATTGTGTAACTATTTCCAATGGTATACCATTCAGTGGCACCGGTGGTATACTCTGGGGAAACCTCGTACCCGCCCTAAAGGCCATGAATTGACATTTCTTACCATTGTATATTAGTCCGTGACCACTGGCATACTCTTCACACGTCCGAATTAGCCTCCGCACACCGCAGACCGACGCGCTCAGCAGTACCATGTCATCTGCATAATTCAAGTTGTTGACGCATACACTGTCAACATGACAGCGAACACGCTGACTGCTGAGCGCCTCGATCAACCCGTTAATATTTAGATTAAACAGGGTTGGAGATGTTAATCCCCCTTGTCTCACTCCTCATTCGAGCTGATACGGTTCCGAAATTACCCCCGCCCATCGGACACAGTTGGATTGATGCGCGTACCAGTATTTGAACATGTTAATCAGTTCTTGAGGTAAACCTGTGTTCGTCAGCTTGTCCCACAGTAGGGCATACCGGACCAGACCAAAGGCTCTGGACAAGTCGAGGAAGCAAGCATACACAGGCGTCTTGTAGCCTGAGTAGTATTTGACTGTATGCTTAACACACGGTTGCACTTTCAGTGGATAGTTGAGGCCTAAACCCAAACTGGTTATCGTTTAATGTCACGTATCTATTTCTGTGTGTTAAGTAGACAGTCAAACACTTTGGCCGTAATAGTGGCAAGAGAAATAGGCCTGTAGTTACTTCTATCGGCAAGGTCACCAGTCTTATTCTTCACCACAGGCACTACCACTGTTCCCATAAAATCAGCTGGTAAGTAAGAGTGGCCCACGCACAGCGAGTAAAAAATTGCCAATACTCTAGCGATATGAGGCCCTGCATGCTGCAAGTGCTCAATGCTGAGTCCGTCATGTTTTGGGGACTTACCTTTTGATATATGCCTGATCGCTTTAGGGACATCTTTCGCAAGAAATGTAGTGTTTATCCCTTTATTGTTTATGTCAGCATCGAGCACCTGCGCCACCGGACCTAAAGGAGAGCTCGCAGTACAATTCTCTTTAAACGCATTCGCAATGTCCCTAGGGTTGCTCATACCATCGACGCTTACAGGGACTTCAGGTCGTGCATTCACTTTATTGGTGTTCTGCCAGAATCCGCGAAAGTTACCTTTGGAATGTTCTTCCGCAAGAGAGTCCATTTGGTCCTGATGGTCTTGACACCATTTTAGCCTGGACTTAAAAACTCGTCTACTTTTACACATTTTGTATATCTAATACGAGACCAGACTTTGGCCTACCGCACATCACCCATTCCTTAAACCTGGACCTAGCAACCCTGTGAGCCTCTCTGATGTGTTCCACCCTGCCATGCGAGGGCCACCTACCCGCCTCACTTGCCCCCGACTTTTAACTGCTGCATCACGGAGAGCGGTCACAATGTCGGCGTAAAGCTTATCCAATAAACACATGTGGCCACGGTCATAACAAAATCCATCAGCACAGTTTACAAATCGAGACACAAAGTCAACCAATTTTAAACGGTCATGACATTCTCTTGTATATATAGTGACTTGTTCCGCACTTCTTTCACTCCACTATACGTCTATATTTACATTGTAAATTTTAGGCAAGACTTTGGGTGTATGTAACTTTAAATTACAATGTATAATAAGTGGGAAATGGTCTGAGCACAGAGTGTCATACATAACTTCAACATTAGTAACAGTTTGCTTTGCCGAGTGAGTAGTACTACAGTGATCGAGCCAGCTACAAGTTCATGCGCATCACTTACATACGAGACAATAATTGGTCGTTACATACATTTAAAAGTTTTTTTTTTTTTTTAAAGCGTAGCCCACACTAGGATTTATTCCTGTGTCGTGGGTGCGTTTACAAACATGAAAATTCACATACACAAATACCCAGACCGGAACAAATAATTGTAGATCACACAAAGATTTGTCCCGTGCGGGACTCGAACCCGCGAAGATAAAAACCGCGTCAATTCCATATTCGTCAATAATGGCTATCACTGCACCCATACATTCTATAATATCACTACAATGTCACTAATATCACTACGATCATTTTTCGTTACGTTAGTACAGCTAACGTAACAAGAGTGCGCTGGGTTAAGACATGGATTTTCTATAACAATCTGAAACGCGCAAGAAGAATTTACAATAAGCGAAAAGTTGGATTTAAAGGAAATGTTAAACCGGAATGTGAAATGTTAAATAACTATTTCATCTGAACAATAATCTGACATTTGATTGCTACTTGTTATGTTACTTAATAATATAAGCCCGAATGTTTGCGAAGCTGGATGTATGTATGCTTGTTACTCTTTCACGCCAACGGATTTTGATTGAACTTACAGTAATATAGCTTATACATTAGTATTACACATAGAATATAGTTTATAATTTAGATATCACAAAATGAACGCATGCGCTGCCGTGGGTAACAGCGAGTTAAAAATAATTACTATGAATTGTAATAGAAACCAGTTGTAAGACATGTTGAGGACAGATTATTGGTAATATTGTTGTTGGTGACGACAAATAAACTCAAACTCTAATTATTTATTTTGTATACACCCTGCTTGTACTTACTAATCTACCACCGGATCGAAACACGGCCTCCACTGAGAAGATCCGGCGAGAAACTCAGCGGGCTTGTCTTTTATGTCTAATTTTCTATTCATTTTTTTTCATAGATAGTAAATACATACATTTTATATTATACAAAATTAAGTCTGCAATCTAGCTCCAGTGTGATGGCTCATGACTGAGATATAAGAGTAATAATAATATTTAAAAAAATGATAAGCTAAAGGAATCTTTGTGGACCAGTCTCCACAAGCAGAGAAAAGGAAGATACCTGCACCAGATAGCCACTGCAAGCCACTTTTTAGTGAGCATGAGCAATACTAGACCCCAGAGAGCAGTTAGAAAAAGTCTACAAAAGGAGCAAATACTTCGAGGTCGTTTGGCAGAACATGCTACGCTTCGACTTTTTTGTTAACATTAAAGACATGCTTTATGACCAATAACCTTCAATAAAATAAGCAGATACTCCCACGGAGAAGGGCAACTCCACGGCCACTAATTAATACAAAAACTGTTCTATGTACATTGTGGGGTAGGTCAATTGTGGGGTGTAGGAGAAAATAGTTAAGCATAACACAAAGATAAACGTGTAATATTACGCGAGACCTGTCCCTCATAAATTAATTTACACGAACGATATTCCTTGTTCGAGTAAGATGCATCTAACTCTATTCGCCTATGATACCGCTAATGAGGGTTTCATTACCAGAAACCTTCAGGTAGCCGCCAATAATCAATCGGTTAAGGAAGTGGCGTATTGAGGTGAACCCGGACAAGAGCGCTGCGGTATTCTTCTCCAGAGGTGCCACCCCGCGCCCCCCTTCCCCACCCCCGAAGTAATTTCGGTTAAGTGACCATGTTTGACCGACCTATTCCCTGGGCCAAACAGGTCAAATATACTATCTGTAAGCAATCTAGGGGTCACCCTAAACAATACTATGACCTTCGGACCGCGTATCAAGCGAGTCCGTAACCGAGCAGCCTTTATGCTCGGTCGTCTTTACCCGATGAACTGCAAGCGGAGTAAAATGTCGCTTAGGAATAAGGTGAAACTTTACTAAACTTGTGTACGGCTTATCATGACGGACGCTTGTGAGGTATTCGGGCACGTCGCTCGCTCTCACATCGATAGACTCCAAACGGTTAAATCCTGTTTCCTCCGCAAAGCCGTCGGAGCCCCGCGGTTCATACGGAATGTCGATCTCTATTCCAATCTCGGACGATTTAGCGTAGTGGTTAAGAGCTTGAGCTGCTCCGCCCACTGTGTCGAATAGTCGCGGGTTCGATTCCCGCACGGGACAAATCTTTGTGTGATCCACAATTATTTGTTCCGATCTGGGTATTTATTTGTGAATTTTTATGTTTGTAAGCGCACCCACGACACAGGAATAAATCCTAGTGTGGGGCTACGTTTTTAAAAAAAATACTAGAAAAAAAAATTCCGTCTCGAACCTATTCGCGGCATTATTAAAGAGGCGACAACCCGACATTTCGCGAACGCGTCCAATCATAGGAATACATTAATCGTAGCCGCCTCCGACTACGAACCTAACGAATCTATCAGCCTCTACCGCCGTCCGCGGCGTGTTTTCATCGACTCTACCGATGCCCTTACATCCCTTCTTTCGGATACAGATACCGCACACAGGATCAGACACCAGCCGACCGGCTAAGCACCACAACGAGACACCTAGTATATGCCCTCCCTCATACCCTCATACTGCCCAAGCCGCGGCCGTTCCTCCTTGAGACGCTTTTGAATTGCCCCCTTGTCCTTCTGGCTCGAGCGTAGTGATTGCACGCTCGCCCTCTTGTCCAGTGAAACTGTAACGGCCCCGTGGCCAACAGTGTAGATTATTCACACACACACACACACACACCCACATTGTAATATAAAATAGTGATTTTAATATAAAAAATGTGAAGTCGAACCGACGTAACCCGCCATGCATAATTAATGCCCGGTGCCTATATTTATGAAGTGACTCGTTTTAGTACCGAACTGTTCCAATAAAATCGAAAATGTATTACTAAAGGATGGGAGTGTTTGCCCGTTATACTTAGCTCTGTAAGCAATTTGTATGGAGATAGATTGGGATGTTACATCAAAATGTAAACGTCAGTATATTTTCAAAATTACCTTTAGTTGTTAGATTTATGCCTCGTAGAAAATGCAATGGACAGAAAAACATGATCCACATCTTTCTTTCCTTATTTTTTGGTAGGACATCCTATTTAGGAAGCTTTCACATTTTAACACTTTCCAACTTCGGGCTCAAGACAAGGAACATAGGATGTCTGATTTCTGGCCGATTTAACAGTTAGAATGTGTTAGGATCGGAAGGTATGGATCGTGCTTAAGCGAAATGAATCGTTTCCTAAGATTTCACTAAAATGAAGGTCTTTTGCATAAGCGCGAAAAGGTTCAAGCAACGATTTACTTTTTGTACGGCATACAGGATACCATTTTGAAAAACCAAGCAAAGGCGCGTTGAGGAAATGCGTTTATATTAACTACGCGTTATGATGTCACACTTTATTTGTAAGGCATTTCTTTGTCCGGTGAAGCTAAGGCTGGTAAAACATTGTATAAAGGAAAATTCTGTTAATCTTATTTAGAGTAATCACCTACCTTGCTGGGGAAGAAATATCTGCGCGTAATCATATAACTATTAAACAAGCTCTTTTGAAGAGAATTGGTTCCGAAAAAGGTGTCAAAAAAGTGTAACCAAATTAAGTCGTAATATAATGTTTTATTTCTGTTGCTGAAGGTTAAATCTTCTAATTTTAGCGGAAAATTTAAAATCAATAACCCTAATTCAACTGACGTGGCTCACCACGATTGATTGAAATATTTTGTGATAAGATGGTCCGACCCCGCTTAATTTTCAGTCTATTCTGTACAGTGAAACAACTACAATGTCCAATACTTGTGCTAAATACCTTAATATTTTATCCAAATATGTTTCTTTACAAACTATTATGAAGACACGAATGGTTTTTGGGTTACATTGGAATATCAGCTCGAACAAAATAATCGTGATCGGCACAAAAACGTATTGCTTAGCCTGCGGAATTTTATATTCCATAAGCATTTATCAGCTTTCGGCTGACATCCTTTCAGCAAAACAAATGACCTCAATACTTACTAATTGTATTATCCCGATAATGTCGCTTGTGTTCAATTCAGAGAATCTACAGTTGTTTGTGGATAGGCTCAAGGAAGTAGGTAACTTAGAAAATACCGTGTCAAACTTTAATGTTCCCGTGGCCAGCATCCTGTTCCTTGGCGTGATACTAGAGAGAATAGCTATGACTAGCTTATGGTGCATTGATTTACAGAAAGTGTGCATCGCTTTTGCTCGCTTTGTCGGTATATACGCCGCTTTCCTTACAGCTGTTATGTTATCAGGTTTCAGTATAATAATTGTATTTGAGTTAACATTGTATAAAATAAGAGCCCTTCGGAGTTTCTTAAAAAAGAAGATCTTAGCTAGTATGCAGAACGAAGAACTAATAGCTATGGAAATAAACCGGTGCATGCTGGTTTATAAGGATCTTTTTGATTTGATCTGGACGATTGGTACGCCGTTGAAAATTATGGTAATTCTCTTGAACAAATACATAGTTTTAGTACAGATGATGCCTCGTATTATGTAGAAATGTGTGACAATTTGTTTAGTCGGTTGCAACATGTCACTCAAAGAGGTTTCATATATCGGTTGTCCATTCTGCTTTGCGCAACAGACGTCTACACTCTGCGACTTCTGTTCCTCAACAAAAGCGACGTGATGACAATGAACAGGTCTCGCGATGTCGTCAGAATTGTTTAGCCACTTGCCGACCGTCGCTCGACTTCGTCTGAACTCACCAGCTATACGTGATGCAGGATGTTTGCCCCCTTATGATTATCATGGTTGTCAATACCTGCCGTTTTTAATCTTAATAATAAGAAGTATTCATTAGATTGTTTATCCATTTTCGACACTTGATCTCAACTTCTCGCAAAGGTCTTTGACGCGCTGGGCCTATATCCCCACGCATACCTTTCAAAGGTCTTGGCCAAATTCGTGTATCTCAGCGATTAACATTATTAGACACAAGGACTTTGCATTTAATATGCGGACCGTTAAAGATAACATGAACATTAGTAATTGATGTGTTAACTCCTCTTTTGTTATAGATTACAGTCTCCAATTTGTTTTTTGTATCAAAAGTAACGATGCATATTCACGCATTTTACAAGCCTGATGCTGTGGTATGGAGAACCAAGATTCATTTTCTAAACACAAATATGATTTAAACTACGCAGACGTGAGCACTAAACCTCAATGTTACACCCATTACCTAAATATTATTATTAAAAAAAAAAAAGTCACACTTACCTTTCCCAAGCGGAGGTACCAGAGCTCTACTATCTACACCCACATTGTGTCGACGAAATTATAAATAATAGAAAATGCGAAACTGTACAGAAATTACATCTTACAAAGAAAATTCATGTGGCCTGAACAAGGCGCTATCGACTGCGGAAAAATAATAGATACAAAATACTTGCAGTTTGGCTATGCCGATGCAACATGTCTTTATATGATCACATATCATTTGGGGTCCAAACCAGCAATAGTGAGTGACGTTGATGACACAAAAGATTGATGATACTATTCACCATAATAATGATAATATTAGCCCTGTTAAGAAACTGTCCCACCGTTAGACATGGGCCTCCTCTTAAACTGGCCCAGTGCGGGTTGGATGATAATGATAGGAAACTGGAGTCAGCCTAAAAGTTATAAATGATTTCAGAATTCGAAAACTGCTTTTATCGATACTATTGCGATGTGCTTGATTTCGCTAATTCCGGGAATATTTGGGTCGCTGATCTCCAAAGAAGTTGATGATATCAGACTGCTTATTTTGAAACAACTTTTTGTCTGCAGCGACGATTCCGGGAGTAAGTTAACTGTATAACTATTTTATATGTATGATTCTTTCTTTCATGATTATAGAGGGCTAGTTTTCCAGGATTTGATCGAATTGCTTTGTTGTTGTCTGATTTATCTTAAGCAAATGCACTTTGGATCACGATATTTAAGGACTTGCAAGCGAAAAGATTGAGAAAAGTACCATAAAGATAAGGTCATAACACAAACATAATTGATTCTATTTTTGTAAAATTCTGCTACCAATAGTTCGATGATTGAACTGTGTAGACATAAATATTAGAATTTGTTAAGCATATCTAAGATATAAATATCACTACGTATTGTCTATTTTCAGATTCAGAATTGGAGCTCGTGATTTCGGCCTCCTTGGAGTACATCAATCAACGACCATTTCAGTTCAGAGTGTGGAACATGTTCACCGTAGACGCCTCGATGATCCTCAGCGTGATTATTTGCGCCACAACATGCTGCATCATCATGATACAATTTGCACACTTTTATGGTTAATAAGCTTATCCACCCAGTCAGCCTTACTCTTTGTCTTAGGTGAGAGGGAAATTCGACAATGCGACGCAAAGCCGGTTTTAAGACTGTGAGATATTAACTGATGGATAGTGTGCGAGTAAATAAATTCAAATGGGGGTCATACTCATTCAGTTGCGCTTAGCAAAATAGTTCACACAGTGAACCAATAACTATCTATATTTTCATTTTGCCTATATAACCTGGTAGATCTAATTGCAGTGTAGCTCAGCTAATTAAGTCCGCATAGATTGAAGTTACGTAAGAGAAGATATTGGTTTTGATTGTGATACAAGATTTTGGAAACAAGCTTTCCGCTGCCGCTTCAAACACACTATCAATTTTATGGTTCTACGTGGACAATTTCATGCCAACATATTATCACAGTTTGAAGCACTTTTTAATTTCTTGTTTTCCGTTTAATGCACAAAAAGTTTGTTAAGGGACATATTACTAATAGTCTTTCCCGACAATTTATTTAAACACAAATTGTATGTAATTACTGCGTTTTGATTCTAAGTAAAAGTTGGATGTGTACGATTACGATTTCAATAGGAGGCCTTTAGCCCTGCAGTGGACGTCTTAATCATGATGGTCATGATTACAGAACGTGCCTTTACGAGGTTGAATCGCTATGACTAGGTAACAATCGTTTGTTATTGCTAGTACGACAATTCCCGTGTCATGGGTGCGTTTAAACCATTAATTTGACATACACACACTCAGGCTTAAAGAAACGTTTGTGTATTTATGGTATATATTTTTTCTACAGTAACATGATGTTGAATTTACATCTTTTGCTGAGCAATCCAAATCTGTATTCTCTTATGTATGTTTGTACCTAATATTTTAGCACTAATGTAAGCTTTATTTGTGCCCATTCGCTGAAGTATTTTTTTGCTGAAGGAATCATCTACTATGGTTTGTTATTCAGATTAATACATTAAATTGAATGGTCAATGTCTTGGTTATTGTAATCTGTTTAGTACGCCAATAAATAAATAGATTTTGAGTGTTTAGCGTCCAGTTTTTGCCGGCTACCTTCATCAAATCATTAGTTCTTACAGATTAGCTCCTCACGAAAACTAGTTTGCAGTCTCGACGTACACTCCTCATCCCTAACGTAAACAGTTAATGAACTTAGCAATTGAATAATGCAGCAAAGGAAGTGGCTTTGCTATTTTTTTCTTTCTAATTAAATGTATTGCGGGATCCAACACAATCAAAGTGCTTTCCGAGACACTCCGTGGTACAAATCTCGGTGTTATCTATGGAGGCTATTGTGGATCCTAGCTTTTAGGAGTTACATTGGTGGAAATGTGTGACAGGCTTAGTCCCATTAAAAAACCTTTATAATAACTGGGAGACGCACACGACAAAAATATTTCTTTGAAGTAAAATCTTAAATCAAAGTTCTACTGCTGTGACCATCTGGGACAGTTAGTTTGGGCCAGCAAAAAATAGTTAAAACACTGGGAGACCCGCATTATCAGCGGACACGCACCAATGAGCTTGTTTATGATATGTGATATGAGGAAACCCGTTATATAAGTGTTTTGTGATTATGAAAGGGTTTATTATTATACCCTCTTAATAAATGACCCGTTTCGCTTACTGTCCGTTGAATCTTCAACGAGGTGTAAATCTAACAACGATTAACATTATAAGACACAAAGACTTTGCATTTACTATTCGGACCGTTACAGATAACATGAATATTAGTAATTGATGTGTTAACCCCTTTTTTGTTATAGATTATAGTCTCCAATTTGTTTGTTGTATCAAAAGTAACGATGCATGTTCACGCATTTTACAAGCCTGATGCTATGGTAAGGAGAAACAAGATTAATTTGTCTAAACACAAATAAGATTTTAACTACGCAGACGTGAGCACCAAATCTCAATGTAACATTGAACACCTATAATATTATTATTAAGAAAAAAAGTCACGCCTACTTTTCCCAAGCGGAGGTAACAGAGCTGTACTATCTACACCCACATTGTGCCGACGAAATTACGACTTGCCATTGTAACTTGCATCAAACTAGGCCTATAGCATGGATTTATTATCCAAAACGCACTCTGCAAAATGCGTGACAACAAGGATACTCATCTAGAACCCTACGTCTCTTTCTGAGTAGTATAACCATACATGGGTATGATTAAGGACTTAATTAAATTTAGGCAAGCTATCTATTTTATTTAATATTTCGTTACATGCGGTAGGTAAATAAATGCCGAATAACATGTAAAGCAGTTACTTTATTAAGTGCTATACCCACAAAATTAAATCAAGTACAAAATATACATAAAGATACAAATGAGTATAGATTACAACTTCCAATTCGTACGGACGACGACTTGATCCAGTGGTTATAGCTTAAACTGCATTACTCATTGGATCGAGTAGTTGATCGCCGTTCGGGAAAATTCTTTGTGTACCCTGTAAATATTCGTTTGGCTCTCAGTGTTTGTGTGTGTGAGTCTCATGTCTGTAAGCGGACCCAAGACTCAGGGACATTTCCCAATGTAAATTATGTTAAAAAAGTCACATAAATAATCGTTGAAGTCTGTATATATACTCATACTAGACACGTACACGGTACAGTATATACTATGTAAATAAGCACGCATTTGAAACATCATAAATAGCTATAGTCCGAATAAGTTCTTCGTATGATCTCGTACTGCATCTTAATGCGTGCGAGCGAGACATCGGGCTCCAGGTTGTTATCATGGTTCTCTATCTCACTTATCATGGTTTCAGGAGTTATTAAAATCATAGAAAATTCGGTGTGTGTCTGTGAGTCAGAATTAAATATTCTCTAGCAATATTTTGGCAATACTCAATCCGTTTTGGATAATAAATCCATGGCCTATAGTAAGACAAGGATCTTTTGGATCGTGGATGACATTGGCAAATAAATTAGGGTTATCACTTAGTAAAATATTCCTACTTCCAGCGAAACATTTCAACAGGTGGGTCCACACGGTTACTAATTAAAAAAAGAACTTGGGTAAATTTCATAGCAAACGGTAACTCTGCTACTGTCATGAAGTGTCATTTCACTTAATGACATAAAGGCCGCGGGTCAAAAGATCCTTGTATGACTGAAGGTCGTACCACGCTACGTGATTAACACAGATTACTCGTTTTATACTCCACATCGCCAGGCAACGCTGCGTGCTAAGTTATGCGGTGTGTTTGGAATTATTATATTGCGGATTACGTGGGTTCGGTTCCCACCCGAAGTGATGCATTTTTCTTTCTATTTAGAATCACTGAAGGTTCTATTAGACTACACTGAAATCAGTAACGTAAGTTCATAATCAAAAAAATACGTATATAACGGTTTCGCCATATTACAGTGAATGATTTCCGTGGCGCGAATTCGCTGATAATGCCGGTCTCCCAATACTTTAACTATTTCTTGCTGACGCATGCTAATTGGTCTGGAGGACCCGTTACATTCATTCACATATAAATTATCACAGCAGTTTAGCTTTGGTTAAAGTTTTTACTTCAAAAACAATGTTCAAAAATTATTCTTGTGCGTCTTATAATAATCATTTTATATGTCCCACTGCTGGGCAAAGGCCTTCTCTCACAAATTCAGGTGAGAAAGACTAGGTCATACTTCATCACGTGGACCCAACATGGATTGGCGGTAGCAGGTTTGTGGCCACCTCCTGTTGGAAATAATCATGCCCCCCATCAGGCTTCCAACTCGGCTTAAAGACTACCATATTAAGTGGTAACTGGGACCAACGGCTTAGCGTGCCTTCCAAAGAACGGAGACGCTCGAATATGAAAATGCCACAAACTGTCACCCATCTCAGACCAACCGAGTCGAACGCTGCTTAACGCTGAGGGCACCGCCGTCGCACAGCGCTGCGAGCGCCTGTTCATCTTAGTCCTTCAGTAATTACGAAAGGGTTTTTTAATGGGACTAAGCTCGCCTTACATTCCTACCACTGTAACTGCTAAAAGCTAGGACCCTTAACAGTCTCCATAGATGACACCGAGGTTGTAACCACTGAGCATCCCGTGAGCACTTTAATTGTCATCGAAGCCGCAATAAATTTAATTAGAAAGAATAAAATTGGAAGGCCACTTGCTGCGTTCTTTAATTGCTAGTAGATTAACTGTTTATTTGTTGAGTCACATGTAGAGAGTGTGTGGAGACTACAAACTGATCTTCTTGAAGAATCGAACCGTAAGAGCTGATGAAGGTAGCCAAAAAAGACTGGATGCAGAACACTCAGAGTAAATTTATTTATCGACGTATTAAACAGATTACATTAATAAAGAAATTAACATTATTTTTTGTATTAATCTGAATTGCAACCACAGAAGGTATACCTGCCAAAAAAGCACTTCAGTGCATGAGCACAAATAAATGTATTAATTATATTAGTGCTTAAAATATTAGGTAAAGTATAAATGAGAAAACGTACACACACTTTAGAGGAATGATGTATACTCAACACTGGACGGCTTCAGAAAAACATATATTCTGTAAATATACACAAACGTTTTAACGCACCTATAACACGGAAATTATCGTACTAACAATAAAAAAAGTATTATTACCTAGGTATTGCGATTCAATATCGTAAAGACTCGTGTAGAGGTATTAAATAATAAAATTACTATTATTAAATATTATTTTAAAACTTAGAATTAGGTAATAGTGCAATAACATTCATTAAAATGCGCCCTAAGGCCTTTACAGCTATCATTGGATCAGAAATATGGAGGTGTAAAGACACCTTATAAGGACTCCGTGTTCTGTAATTAGCGTACGCTTTCTCCTTCAGTTCGCAGAGAAAGATAGATGTAATAAATTGAAAAAAAAAACAACCACTTTCGCAATTGGCGAATGTATTCATCCACTTTAACCAACTTAACAACAACCTCTTGATTATACTGCATCTTGTCTATAATATTTAATATATTATAGAATTAAAACAGAACATTAACATTAAAATTGTGTTTGAATTCTTTTTTTTAATGTCGATGGTTCATGACTGACGATTTAGCGCAGTGGTTAATAGCTTAACCCGCTCCGCCCATTGTGTCTAAAAGTCGCGGGTTCGATTCCCGCACGGGACAAATCTTTGTGTGATCCACAATTATTTGTTCCGGTCTGGGTATTTGTGTATGTGAATATTCATGTTTGTAAACGCACCCACGACACAGGAATTAATCCTAGTGTGGGGCTACGTTTTTATATAAAAAAAAAAACAAGTAACTATCCAGCTAAGTGAGTGGCTAGCACAATCGCGCCGTCCGTGGCCGCGCTCAGCCCTTCCCATGAACAGATGGTGGGGCACAAAGGGCAAACCAGCAAGCGCGACATAGTCTGTGAGGTTAAATCAATTGTGGGGAGTGACTTATGACTTTTAATTATTTCCCTAAACACACTTTTGTGCAATACACGGAAAATAAGAAATTGAAAAGTGCTTCAAACTGTGAAGTAATATTGACCAAGTAGACCCCTAAAATAGAAACAGCCTGAGTTTGCAGTGGGAACGGAAAGCTTGTTTCCAAATATTTAACTTCTTCCCTTACAACCTGAATCGATGCGGCCCAGTGCGAAAATATCAAATAAGGCACTCAACTACAATTAGCCTATGTTAAGAAAGAAATATAGCTACGTCCAACATTTGATATTTAGGGCGCCCAATAGAGAGATACTAACTAATAGTAGCTAGTACTTATTTAACAGTTCAAGTTTACAGCAATGGCAATAGAAAGAATTAACTAGTTATTGGTTCACATTGTGAACGATTAAAATTTTAATTCACCTCAATTAGTATAGTATTTGCTAGCTTCAAGTAGCTCAGCAATGAGTATGACCGCTATTTGTTAACTTTGCGTTGCGTTGTCAAATTTGTTTTTCAACTAACCGAAAGGGTAAGGTTGACTCGGGTGGAGTCGCAGGCAAATGCTAATTAACCATAAAAGTGTGCAAACTGTATTATGATAATACAACATGTTGTGGCGCAGTTAATCACGCCGAGGATCATCGAAGCATCTACGGTGAACATGTTCCATACTGTGAAGTGGAAGGGACGGTTTTCAAGGTACTCCAAGGAGGCCGAAATGACGAGTTCCAATTCTGAATCTGAAAATAGGAAACACGCATTGATATTTATATCTTAGATATGCCTAAGTAATTCGTATATTTACGTGCAGATAATTTTAACTTCTGGTAGCACTAACTGGCATAAACCCTAAATTTTTCCAAAAAGGGTGTCATTAATTGCTGTAAGGTGTATAAGCCGTCAAACAGCTTAGTCCAATGAGCATTTGCTTAAGGCGAATTAGACAACAACAAAGAAAATCGATCAAATCTTGAAAAAAGTATCCCTCTATAGTTACGTAGGACAAAGAAAGTACCACACATATGAAATAGCTATACACAGTTAACTTACTACCGGAATCGTCGCTGCATACAAAAAGTTGTTTCAAAATAAGCAGTCTGATATTATCAACTTCTTTAGAGATCAGTGTCCCAAATACTCCCGGCATTAGTAAAATCAAGCACATTGCACTGGTATCGATAAAAGCAGATTCCGGATTCTGAAATCATTTATCGTTTTAGTCTGGCTCCAGTTTTTTGTCATTAGTCGAATAGTACCTATCCGCATTAGTGTCATCAATGTGTATCGTTTCCCTAGTTTAGGCGCGAAATTAATGTAATCATATGATATTCAGCGCCTTTATCAAAATTAAAAATCAATATATCTTTATTTTAGAAAGAATAAATAAATAAAAACATAGTTGACCAAATAAATTGAAAAAGTGAAATCATTTAAATTTCGATAAAAACACAATTAAATAAAATTAAAAACATTAAAATAAAATAAATAAAAGTAAATTAAATTGAAGAATAAAATTAATTAAAAACACAATAAAAATGAAATATTAATTCAGATGAGGACTGGACTGTTTCACTCGTTCTGCTATTAGCTGCAGGTAGGTGTTGAAGCTGCCGCGCATCCGGCGCTGCAGCGATGCAGCTAGGTACGCTTCAGTAAATATACCTGATACCGCGCTACAGAAACGCGGCAACCCCATCAACGCCCTGTACGCATTATTATATTGCACACGCAAGGCATTGTATGTCTTTTGCGTATGCTTGTTTGAATGTATAGACTGAACGCGTAGATTGACTGACAATACGCTGTAAATAGTGTCACTTTCACATGTTCAGTACAACGTGAAAATCTAAGTACCAGCATAGTGGCTCTGACTGACAATACCTTGCGCTTCCGAAATGTTTAACTTTTATTAAAACGCATCTGTTTAAAGTGACTGGAGGAACGATGCTATAGGTTATTAATCCTTCTTTGAAAACCTTTTTGATGTAGCGCGATCGGGCATAGCCAAGTTGCAAGTATTTTGTATCTTTTTTTTTTCCGCAGTCAAAAACACCTTGTTTTGACCATTCATTCCCGACATTCTCGTACTTTTTTCGTTTTCCTTTAACTTTAACGACTCTAGAACGTCAACTTAGCTACAGGCTCTGCTACAACTTGCCCGCATTAGGAGATGATGGTGGAAAATAAACATGAGAAGTAACTCAAACAGAAAATAGCAGGAATAGGAATGTTTAGTTAATTAGTATTTATGAACTCTGTGGTCTGGAGGCGTATAGTGAAGCTAGCTGTCACGAGATCCTGGGTTCAAATTGGTCCGGAGTCAGACCGTGTTAATGGATATCTGAAATTGTGCCCGTGATTATGTTAATACGCTTGTCCCCTATTACCTTGGGACTTAATTTCGTCGGCAAAATGTGGGTGTAGATGGTACACCCCTGACCAGCTTGAGAAATGTAGGTATGACTGTTCTTTTTCTTAATAATGTTATTTGGTGTAACATTGAAGTTTTGTGCTCATGAATGCGTTGAAATCTATATTCGTGTTAAAAAAACGTTTTTTTCCTTACCATTGTATTAAATAAACCAGGCTTGTAAAATGCGTAAACAATCATCGCCACTTTTGATACAACGAACAAATTGGAGACTGTAATCTATAACAAAAAAGGGGTAAACACATCAATTATTACTAATCATATTACCATTAACCATCCTTTAATATTCCGTATAATAAGAGCGAAGTCCTTGTTGTATAATGTTAATCGGTGAGATGCATGGGTTTCACCCAGACTTTTAAAAGGCTTGGGTGGGGACATGGGTCAAGCACGCAATGGACCTTTGCAAGAAGTTAATATAATGTAAAGTACCTGTTGTGTGAAACTGAGAATGGAGAAACAATGAAATCAATTGTTAAGACGGCAGGAAAGAAACTGCGGGTATTGACAACTGGAGACGCTTGATAAGTCTGGCAACTTTGTTGAGAAATATAAGTCACAATGTGTAGACGTGTATAGTGCAACAATATGGACGAACGATCTATGAAACCTTTTAGTGCGACGTGATGTAAGCGATGAAACAAATGTGGACGACTAAATTTGCGGGACAAAACGTCGAGTGTCGTCGCTTGACTTCGCTCGATATCGCAAACGAAAAATTTTGAGTGGATTTGTCCCCGAATAAATACGTGGAATAATCTGTACTGAAACTGTTTGTTTAAAGGATTACCGTAATTTTCAACGGCGTATCTATCTTCCATATCAAATCTAATAGATCCTTATAAATCAGCATGCACCGATTTATTTCCATAGCTATTAGTTCTTCGTTCCGTATACTAGCTAAGATCTTCTTTTTTAGGAAAATTTGAATGGCTCTCATTTTGTAGAATGTTAACTCAAATACAATTATTCTACTGAAACCTGACAACATAACAGCTGCAATTAAAGCGCTGTGTATACCGACATAGGGAGCAAAAGCTATGCACACTTTCTGTAAATTAATGCACCATAAGCTAGTCATAGCTATTCTCTCTATTATCACGCCAAGAAACAGAATGCTGGTCACTGGAACATTACAGTTTGACATGTTATCTACTAAGTTACCTATTTCCTTAAGCCTATTTACAAATACCTGTAGATTCTCTGAATTAAACAAAACTGACATTATCAGGATAATATAGTCAGAAAGTATTGTGCTTAAATGTTTTGCTGAAAAGATGTCAGAAGAAAAAAACTTGTGAAAGGTCATGACATATAAAATTCCGCAGGCTAAGCAATACATTTTTGTTCCGATCACGATTATTTTGTTTGAACTGATATTCCAATACAACCCGAGAACCAGCCGAGTCTTCATAATAGTTTGTAAAGAAACATATTTGAATAAAATATTAAGGTATTTAACGTAAGTATTGGACATTGTAGCTATTTCACTGTACAGTATAGACTGAAAATTAAGTGCGGACAGGCCAACTCATTGCAGAGTATTTCAATGAATCGTGGTGAGCCACGTCAGTTCATTACGATGGTTATTGATTTTATATTTCAGGCTAAAATTAGTTGATTGTCAACCTTCAGCAACGGAAATAAAACATTAGGACACCTTTACTTACTCTTCATAGTCAATTTTATTCTGTTAAAGGGCTAATGGGCTCGTTTAATAAATTAGTAATTGTGTAGACTAGAAGGCACTTTAATCTTTCAGTTAGGCAAAGCTAGGCAAAATAAAATTTAAAGTATTTCCTATATACCTTGGGACTTATAGTTACAGGTTAGCTTTCAGTGGATCCTGCATTTGCCG
Organism: Phalera bucephala; assembly: GCA_905147815.2. Lineage (NCBI taxonomy): Eukaryota > Metazoa > Arthropoda > Insecta > Lepidoptera > Notodontidae > Phalera > Phalera bucephala. The sequence goes on along the minus strand of LR990619.1, from coordinate 6,331,299 downwards.
ATTAGAACGGTAACTTCAAAATTTGAGGTTGTGACCTGCTCGGTGGGTATAAATACGGCGGAAGGGCAAAAGGGGTAACTAGCTCAAGGGCATCTACATTTAGCGTCCCACATCTCGTGATCACCAGATAGACTATGCCACATACGGCGCTAGATTTTGTGTGAATCATACATATCAATCAGCATCATAAACAAAGAGACTTTTGAGTATTTAATTGATTTCCACATTCTATTTTTGGTACCAAATTCTTAATATAAATAGAGATTTTTGACGTACTATATGCGACAACAAGTTGTTAAACATTCTTAACAACAACGTATTCAATACATATATACGTATATAATACGTGCAGATACATTATTTTGTAATTATTGTCTGTCTGTCCGTCTATCTGTCTGTCTCTTTGTTTTTTAATCACGCAAAAACTACCGATCAGATTTCAATGAAATTTGGTATCGTAAAAACTTAAACTCAACTTAAAAATAATAAATACTTTTTATCCCGGTAAAATGAAGTTATCCGGGATGTACGCGGGATAAACCATCAAAATTTATAATTTTTGTTATTATGCAAGCTGCAATGTTACGTTAAAATAAATACGATTACATACATACGATTTATTTTACCTACACATGAATTCCTCATTCATGAATGCACTCGGGTTCGTCTCGTAATGAAGAAACTCTTCAGTGGTTAATAGCAAGCGACGGAAATTGTTTATATTGATTTAGATACGCCGATATGATGAACCGATGATGGAGACAAGATATTCTCTTCACGAGTAAACTCTTTAATGATGACTGACCCGGACACGAAACTGCATATTCGTTTGTTAAAGGAAAACATGCAAGATTTTTACAGAATAAACTTTATTTCTCCATACTATCACGACTGAACAGATTTTAAAGATACTTAGTATGGAGGTGTCTTAGGTCAGTACAAGATCTGTGCCATCCCGGAAAGGTCGGTCAATCTATGTCAAATTACAAAATAAACGCATGCGTAGCCGCGGGTCATAGCTAGTTAACATGTTCCACACTTTGAACTTGAAGAGATGTTTCTTAATGTTCCCCACAGTATCCAAAATTACGAGCTCCAATTCCGAATCTGAAAATAGGAAATACGCATTGATATTTACATCATAGATGTGCCTCGTTGGTCTAGTGCTGCTCAACATTATGAGGTCCTGGATTCGAATCCTAAGTCGGACAGTGTGGTTTGTCTATCGAAAATTTCAAGTGACAGTTCGGAGTCTAGATTTGTGCCCAGTATTGCATTTCGGCATCTATTACATTTGGACTTTACATCCTCGGCGAGATGTGGGTGTACGTAATATCTGCCATCCCCACTTCGGGACGGTTTTTATTTTATTTTTAGATATACTTATTAGAATCATTCTAATCCGGTACTGATTAATTTATACTTCATCAAGATGTTTCAAGAAGCCTGCTACTACTCTCCTCAAATATCTTGGTCGAATGTGCATTTGCTTAAAATAAATTAGAGAACGACAAAGAAGTTCAATTAAATATTGGGGAAATCCCCTTCTTTAGTCGTAAAATTGTTAAACGCAAATAACATACTAGCGGATTCGTCACTGAAAATAAAAAATTGTTTTATAATAAGTAGTCTGATATCATCAAAGTCGTTGGACATCAGGGACCCCAATACTCCCGGAATTAGCGGAATCAAGCACAATACAATGGTATCCAAAAAAAACAGTTTAATTCTGTAATAATTTATAATTTTTACCGCACGGATGTTTTTTCAGCCCGCGGTGCTGAAACAACACACCGTCACGCCTATATTCCTCAAGCGGGGGTAGCAGAGGTGTACTGAGTACACCCACGTTTTGCCGACAATGTTAGGTCCTATGTAATAGGGGGCGAGCCTATTTCCATATACCGGGCACAATTCCAGACTCCGGACTCGCACAAAGCAATGCGCTTTGCCACTAGACCAACGAGACAGTCATTTAAGGCGCTTTAAAAAAAAAGGTACAAGAACAATCTTGAAAAGCTGCTGGTTACTACAAGCTGAAAGGAAAGAGCCCAAGAGGACGCAGCTCTATGTGTTGATCTGATCAGGTACGATCCGCGATTGACACCACAAAACGTGGTCGTCGACCACAAAACGTCGGCAAAACGTGGATTATCTATCGAAATATTCACAGTAACAGTCTGGAATAGAGTCTGGGATTGTACCCGGTATAATAAGAATAGGCTCAACCTCTATTATATTTGAGCTTAACATCATTGGCGATATACTATAGGTATGCACAGTACTCTTCTGCCCCCTCCGCTTGGGAAATATAGGCCAAATGGAATTATTGTATTTAATTTTTACCCACCGGAAAAAAATGCGGGAGTCTACAACAACGTACGAATTTTAATTTGTGCTAAAACAATTTATAAGTATCGAAAGATTAACATAATTTTCATTGGTGTCTATCTTCTGAAAACATTCAATAGATTCTTTTAAATCAGCATGCCATGGTTTATCTCTATGGTTGTTCGTTCTTCGTTCAGCGTGCTAGCTAAGATCCTGTTTTTAAGAAAGTCCAAAGGTCCCTCATTCAGTATACTATTAACTCAAATACAATTATCCTACCGAATCCTCCTAACTTAACAGCTGTCAGGAAAATGGCCTATTGAAAGACATACGGACCGTAAACGTTGCAGCCATTACTAAAAAATATGCACCGTAAGCAAGTCACGGATACCACCGTAGTGACGGGAACATTAAAATTTAACTCGGTATCTAATAAATCATCTACTTCCTTGAGCCTATCCACGAACAAATGTAGATTCCCTGTATTAAATATAAGCGATAACATCCAAATAACACAATCCATCAGTGCCAAGTTAATTTGTTTTATTGAAAAGACGCCATGAAATAGTAATTTATACATTTCTATGGAAAATAAAATTCCCCAGGTCAAGTAATACATTTTTCTTCGCTTACAATGATTTTATCCGAGTTGATATTCCAATATAGCCCCAAAATTAGCCGTGTCTTATAGTTTATATAGAAACATATTTGGATAAAATATTAAAGTATTTAACGTATGTGTTGGATGGACATTGTAGCTGTGTCACTATACAGAATAAACTGATAATTAAATGGAGTTGGGCCTTCTATGGGCTAACTTACACAATTTAGTTCAGTCAATCATATGTCCACGATTTTGAGTACAATGGTTATTAATTTTCATATTACCGACAAAAATGTCGACTGACGTCCTTCAGTAATTAAAATAAAACATTACATATGCCGACATAATGTTTTTACTGTTTTATAATTTGTATATTGATAGATTCCTGTTTTTTTTTAGGTGTGATTAGTTATGCTGTTGGCCAAGAGGCCTTTACAGCTTCACCGGATAAGAGGACAAGGGTGCAACAACTATGCTTTGCGAAGGGCGAACGGGATTAACTCAGGGGCGTCTGAAGGGTCTTCTAAAGGACATCTGCGTTTTCTAGGTTGGTGTCTGATCTAACATGCCAATTTTTGTGTTCGCGAGCTGAACTTTGCACCACATGATCAATGAGACAGTCTTATGTCACGAGCTTGGGTAGTACAACTTCTTTAGTAAAATTATTTTAATCTTCTTTGCGCTGCCGTGCTGTGCTTGCCGTTTTTCACATATCTTCCTTTTAGCAAAGTAAGATTATAATATCTCTTAAAGAGATCTTACAAATTCTTATCTTTTCACAATTTATCCCATCAGCTACATTATTACAAAGACACACTATATTTTTGGTAAAAACCCGAATTAGATATTTTTGACGGAGTGTGTATTAAGTAAAATATTGAAGTAATGATTAACCGATTTTGACCAGCTGCCAGAAAGTTTGAACGAGGGTTAAGTGGGCCATGAATATGATATGTACTGGCAGCCAACATGGTGCTGACTGAATGTAAAGGAGATGCAACTCAAAAATATGGTTATTTGAATTAGCACTCAAATAATCATATTTTTGATTTCAAAACTATCTATGTCTATATCATCACGCCAGATCCCTTACGGGGTAGGCAGAGAGTACAGAGTTCCAACAGGCTCTTTCCTTACATACCTCTCTGGCTTCCTCTACTCTCATAGTTCGTCTCATACACGCTCGCCGGTTACGGAGACTCCTGACTTGTCCTTTAGATAAGACCCGGTCTATTTGGTCATGGTAAGATAGTCTAGGTCTTCCCCGGTGGGGTGCTGGGTCGGACAACCTCCTCGTGGTGCACCCTGGGCGCCTTAAGCAGCTCTTTCGTTTCCCGATGGGACTGCTGGCGGCGGCGAATAGTCCGACGTGTATGACGGGAGTCGCCATGCTGCCCCTCACAATCTCTGGCTTTCGGAGAGAAAAAAATTGGAGAAGCGTTGCCCGGGGGTTCTAGGTACCTCTCTGGGCTTCAGAGAGGACCAGCGAGACTCCGCAGTAACGGCAGTCGGGAGAGGGCGTGAAGCCCTAACATAACCCTTCCCTTCCCCTTCTCTATCCCCATCCCTAACTTCCTTCCTAATCCTTTCTCTTCCCCTCCTAGTTGTCGGGTCTGGTGTGCGCTTACCCCGCCTCCAGACACGGTCTTGGACCACCGATGGCGAACCCGTAACCGGCAACGATGAGCTTCGGCTCTACGCTGGGACGGGGGCCTTGCCTTCGCCGGCTGGGCCGCGTGGAAGAAAACCACTTTAAAAAATTACCAGCCGCTAGTGCGGCAACCCGAGGCACCGGCCGACCCCTCGGTGTATATAGGCTTGCCCGGGTGCAGGGGGCTCCGCCCGGGTCGACGATTTATTTCCCCCATTCTCGTGGGACTAAAAATGGAACCGAATAAAAATAATTTCGAAGTTAGGGAGGAGGAAAAGAGCAGTGGGGAATCCGGCTGCTCGAGTGCAGAGTCTGTTAAAGATGATGGCGGCAGCTTAGAGCGTTGCTCCGAGCTCTCAAAAAGCAGCGGGCTCAATCGCAAGTGCGAGAAAGGAGGTGGCATAGCATTAAAATCGACGTCCAGCCATAAACTCATGCCGGCACCAGAAAAGGTGCTAAAAGCGCAAAGAGGGCGAGGCGGTGTCAGCACCAGTGCTGCCAGAACCAAGCGCGATAGAAGAGGTCGCTTTTTGCGAAAAACCGACACACCAGCCGCAAGCGAGGTTGAGTCAGACTCCACGGAGTCATCGCAATGTAACCTCCTGACCTCGACCCGGAAAAAGAAACCGAAGAACGGGATCGAGACAGAGCTGACGCAAATGTCGGAAGATGCCCGCGTGAGAAGAAGTGCGCTGGGGATTGACGTTGCACAGGAGGTCCCTACTGCGGCAGCGCTTGGAGAGCGTGTCCAGGAGGATGTGGCCATCATCCTGAGGGTTGCTGCCAAATCAGGAAACCTTAAGGGCACGTATCAACGTGATCTTAAGGATGCGGCGGCCTCCATTAAGGCGGCCACAGAAATGCTACAGGCGAGAACTTCAACGGCAGAGACCGCCAAGCTACAGGTAGATAACTCTCGCCTGCAAGCTGAACTGGCGGAGCTGAGGGGCGAAGTGGTGGCGCTGCGAGAGGAGCTCGCTCGAACGCGCCAGCCGGTAGTTTCTCCTCCGCAAACATCAGAGGAGGAGTGGGAGCGGAGGATGCGCGCCATTATGGTAGAAGTTGGCACAATGGTCAACGTGCGGCTGGACGCCATCGAGGCGAGACTCCCACCGGAAAGACGCCTCCGTCCACCCCTGGCTTCAGACGGCACCAGTGCCTTGGCGGTGGTTGGAGCCCCGTCGCGACTATCGCAGTCGTTACTGACGCCGGCTGCGCCCTCACCACCGAAACCGTCACCCGCGCAGCCGCACGCGCCGCTGGCTCCTGCAGCCAATAAGAGGGCCCGAAAGGCGCGAAGGCCGGATATTTTGGTGCACCCGCCGGTTCCTGAGCTTCCCCCTGTGGAGGTCCAGGTGGTGGATCCGCCTGCCCCTGGAGGGGGAGGGTCCTGGGCGACGGTCACCAAAAAGCCGAGAAAGGCCCAGAAGGGTCCGTCGCAACGGGCACCCGAGACGCGTAATCCTTTGCGTAACAAGTGTGAGAGGAGACCGCGAAAGGCTCCTACGACGGCAGCGGTATCGGTCACCGTACTCGACGAGAAGACCACATATGCCGAGGTCATGACTGCGGCAAAAAGTCGCATTCGCCTTGCCGATCTCGGCATCGAGACGGTGGCCCAGAGGAGGGCTTTAACTGGGGCGCTTCTCCTGCAGCTGGAGGGCCCAGAATGCCAGAACCAGGCCGACAAACTTGCGGCGCGGATGCGCGAGGTCCTATCCGACCTCAACGTGCGTATCATGCGCCCAACAAAAACGGGCGAGATTCGGCTCTACGGCCTGGACGACGCCGCGACGCCAGAAGAGGTAGTTTCAGCGGTCGCCGCGGCGGGCGAATGTGCGGCGGTTGACATTCGAGTTGGGCCTATTCGCCGTACGTCCACAGCAATGGGAACTGTGTGGACCCAATGCCCAGTGGCCGCCATGTCTAAAATTGTGGCGGCCAAAACCGTTAAGGTGGGCTGGGGGTCAGCAAGGGTCGAGGCGCTGGAGCAGAGGCCGTTATATTGCTTCCGGTGCCTCGAAAGGGCCACGTGGGCAGCAAATGCCCCAACGGGGTGGACCGGAGCACACAGTGCTACGCATGCGCTGAACCCAATCATAGGGCCGGCGCGTGCACGGCACGGGAGCTTAAATGCCCCCTATGCTCCGCGAAAGGGTGTGCAGCAGATCATCGGCTGCACACCAAAAAATTTGTCCCCCCGAAGGGAAAAGGGAAGGGAAAAAAGCAGGTCCCTTTCCAAACACAACCCCAGGCGGCATCTGAGGCACCGGCCACGGAAGCGGGCTCCGATAGCCCGCCGAGAGAGCCAATGGAGGCCTAAAATTCTCTCCCCAAAGGATTTTGCAGGGCAATCTGAACCACTGCCGTAACGCGCAGAACCTGCTGCTGCAAACCGTTGCGGAGTGGTCCATTGCCCTTGGCATTGTCGCCGAGCCCTACAATGTCCCGGACCATCCTCGTTGGTTCGGGGACAACACTATTGGGGGGGAGGAGAAGGCGCTCCACCCTGCTCCTTGATAGAACGGGGGCAGGGGTACGTGGCTGTGCAGTGGGGAACGATGGTCATAGTGGGCTGCTACGTCTCTCCCAATAGGTCCCTCGCCGACTACGAGGTGTACCTGGACGGGCTGGCGAACTGCGTGCGCAGATGCCTACCCCGTCCGCTGATTGTCCTGGGGGATTTTAACGCCCACTCTAGGGCGTGGGGCAACCCCAAAGACAGTCCAAAGGGAGAGACGCTGCAAGAGTGGGCGGCTGGGCTGGACCTCCGACTCGTGAATCGGGGGTCCGTGAGCACGTGCGTGCGGTGGCAGGGGGAGTCGATCGTCGACCTAACGTGGGCGACTCCCGCTGTCATTAACATGCTGTCGGGGTGGCGCGTAGCGGAGGAGGTGGTCACACTATCCGACCACCGCCACATCCTTTTCGATGTGGCCCTCCGACCCTCCGACCGCCCCAGCCGCAGAGCAGGCAGCCCCCCGCGACGCTGGTCCCTCAAGCGGCTAGATCGAGATCTTCTCGAGGCCGCAGCCAGCGTCGCGGCGTGGCCGGAAAACGCCGATGAGGTTTGGCCCGATCCGGAAAGGGAGGCGACCTGGTTCCGGGATACGATGACGGCGCTATGTGACGCCGCCATGCCCCGGGCCAGCTGTCCCAAGCGAAAGGCGGTGTACTGGTGGTCGCAGCAGATAGCGCAGTTGCGCGAGGTCTGCTTGCGCGCGCGACGCCGGTACACCCGAGCCCGACGAAGAAGGCGAGCTACCGAGGAGGAGAAGGCCAGAGCCTATGAGCCCTATCGAGCGGCTACTAAGGCGCTCCAAATCGCTATTGCGAACGCCAGGTCTCGGTCTTGGAGCGAGCTCCTAGAGGGACTCGACGGGGATCCATGGGGGCGCGCCTACAGGGTGGTGCTGGGCAAGCTTCGCCCCTGGGTGCCCCCCCTGACGGAGACCCTAGACTCTGAACTGCTGCGTCGGGTAATCGACGCACTTTTCCCGACGGTTCGGGGTAGTCTCTCAGTCCCCCCGACGGTGTCGTCGGCCCTTTACACCGACGAGTTGGGGGTGACCGAACTGGAGCTGGACCGAGCCGTTAGCCGCTTGCGGGCTCGAAATACCGCGCCCGGCCCCGACGGTATACCGGGGCGGGCGTGGGTGATCGCTCTGGCCGCCCTGGGGGACAAGCTGAGGCGGCTATTTAATAGCTGCCTCCGTTACGCCAAGTTCCCCACGGCCTGGAAGGAGGCTCACCTGGTCCTCTTGAAGAAGGAAGGCAGAACTACAGACACACCCTCTGCGTACCGTCCCATATGCCTGCTAGACGAGGCCGGCAAGTTGTTCGAAAGGATTCTTGCCGCTCGTCTCGGTGGGCATCTGTCGCGTGTCGGTCCCGACCTGGCTGAAAGCCAATACGGCTTCCGACAGGGGCGTTCCACGCTAGACGCGATACTTCGCGTCCGCTCCCTGTCGGCGCAGGCCGTGTCCCGGGGTGGGATGGCGTTGGCGATAAGTCTGGATATCGTCAACGCCTTTAATTCCCTGCCTTGGGGCGCGATCCTGGGGGCGCTGGAACACCATCGCGTCCCCCTATACCTGCAGGCCGTGGTCGGGGACTATTTGCGCGACAGATACGTCCAGTACATCGGACAGGGCGGTACATTGCACCGGAGGGAAGTGTCTTGCGGGGTTCCGCAGGGGTCCGTGTTGGGCCCCCTCTTATGGAACCTCGCTTACGATGCAGTCCTGCTTGTCGATCTCCCCCCCGGCGTCAGCGTCGTATGTTACGCTGACGACACATTGGTGTTGGCCGAGGGGGACACCTTCGAGAGAACCATAGGGCTCGCCGAGCTTGGGGCAGAGGTCGTCGTCGCCAAGATCCGCGAGTTGGGCCTGGAGATAGCGCCTCATAAGACCGAGGCGCTATGGTTCCACAAACTGCCGAGGAGCAGGGAACCACCCGACTCGTGGGTTCGCGTTGGAGACTCGCCAGTCCGGGTGGGGAGGTACCTAAAGTACCTAGGCCTCACCCTGGACAGTCGCTGGGGCTTCGAGGAGCACTTCGAGCGCCTAGTCCCCCGGGTCGAAAGGGTAGTAGGTGCTATGCACAGACTGCTGCCCAACCTTGGGGGACCGTCGGAGGAGGTGCGCCGCCTCTACGGGGGGGTAGTGCGATCGGTGGCCCTCTATGGGGCGCCCGTGTGGTCACATCGACTGTCGGGCGTCCGGCGCAGCAGGATGAAGATCCAGAGCCTGCAGCGCAAGATGGCCATCCGTATCGCACGAGGATACCGTACCATATCCTTTGAGGCGGCAACACTCTTGGCGCGCTTTCCGCCGCTCGACATCCTGGCGGACATGGACGCGAGGGTCTACGACCAGACTCGTGGCGTCCGCCAAGGTGGCGAGGGCGTGCCTGCGCTCGAAGAAGTGAGACGGCGGGAACGACGGCGCGCTCTGGAGGAGTGGCGCGCGAGGCTTAGTCAAGAGCACATCGCGCGCAAGCGCGTCGTCCAAGCTATCCTGCCGTCCTTCGAAGCCTGGCACCAGCGGAGGAGAGGGCGAGTCACCTATAGACTTACTCAGATAATCACCGGTCACGGTTGCTTCGGTGATTATCTGAGGAAGATCGGACGCGAGGCGACGACGACCTGTCACCACTGCGGTGGGGATCAGGATTCCGCCCAGCAAACGCTCGAAGAGTGCCCAGCGTGGGCCTCCGAGCGGCGGATCCTGGTCGACCGGATCGGACCGGACCTCTCCTTGCCGGCAATAGTAGCGGCTATGCTGGCAGGGGAATCGGCGTGGGGGGCCGTATCCTCCTTCTGCGAGACTGTGATGTCCCAGAAGGAGGAGGCCGAGCGGGATCGGGAGAGGGCCGATCCTGCTCGACGAAGGCGACGGCGCCGGGGCGGAGGCACAGCCCGCCCAGGCCTCCCAGCCCAATAGCCCGGGGCTTCAGAATACGGGCTAACTCGCGTCTCCCGTCGTAATATCTGGCGGGGGACCCCCCCTGCACCAACATCAGCAGGGGGGCCTTCGGGGTCGCGGACGCAAGGGGCGGGGGCCTTGAGCGTTCGAACCCCGAGGAGGACGGCGGCGTGGTGTGGCCCACGTCGCCGTGAGCACCGCGTTGGTGCGGGGGGGAGCGTGTCATTAAGTCTCCCCCCGGAGGCGGGCTCTTCAGAGCGTGGCACAAGAGGGGCACCGGTGCGTTCCATACGGAGATCCCGGAGCCCCTCCAAAGTGCTGATGTCGGCCACCCTGGGGTTTTTAGTCAGTAAGAATCCGACACGCCCCGCGAGTTTCCCCCGAGGCTCTTCCCCGGTACCTACATCCTTCCACTTTCGCATTGTGTATCAGTTTTGTCATTCTTTCTTCGGACATTCTTTCTATATGCCCGAACCAACGGAGCATACCCTTTCTCATCTTTACACCGATATTCTCTTTCATACCTATTTGCTTTCTTACTACGCTGTTGCGAATACGGTCGGTCAGCTTCAATCCGCACATCTTCTGCAGAGCTCGCATTTCCACCGCATTTATCCTACTTTCATTCTCCTTCTTACATACCCAGCTCTCGCTACCATATAACAGCGTTGGGACAAGCACTCCATTATGTATGGCCAGCTGCGCCTTATGGCTTAAGTGCCGGCTCCCAAGTAGCTTTCCCATCACGCCATTCACTCTGTTCCCTGCACTCACTCTTCTCTCTATGTCAGCGGTGTATTTTCCATCCTCACAGGGTACTATGACTGCACGGCGCCAATCTGTAGGGACCCTACCGGTCCTCCAGCAAAGATTTGCAAGGACCCGAAAGGCGTCCCGGACACAAGTTTCACCATATTTGATCATCTCGGCAGATATCATGTCTATTCCCGTAGCTTTACCATTTTTCATACTTCCTATCGCCCATTCAACTTCTTCCATAGTGATGCCCTCTGTTGATTTCGGTGCCACAAACTCGTCTCTGGGCTCGTCTGTGTCCGGGGCATCTCCATACATTTCTCCAAAATATTCACTCCACCGGTTTAATACAGCTTGTGTATCTGCAAGAATGTCACCATCCTTACACATTATCCTTTCCATTCTGGAACCCGACGAATCACCTTGAGACTTTCTCACTTTGTTCCAAAAGAGTTAAGTGTTGTTCTCGAAGTTCTTCGCCAGCGTCTCCTCCTCAATCGCACTGGCTCTTTCACGCTTTTTTTTCACTAAGGTTTTGGTGGCATTCTTGCATTGCCGGTATATTTCTTTCTTCATCTCTGTCATACTGGCATTCAGGTTCAAAGAAGAAACATAGTCCTGCCATGCTTTCTTCTTACTTTCTACGGAGCTTTGCAACTCCGCATCCCACCATGCATCACCTTTTGCTGTTATATGCTTCTTTGAGCAACCACATACTTCTCACATGTTAACGACTCATACCATTTTGTTAGTGAGATCAAAACTCTACATCTTACTGACAATGAAACTATGGTCAGTTTCGATGTCCAGTCACTATTCACATGCCTACCTGTACAAGACTGTGTCGAAATTGTAGAAAGGAAACTAGCGGAGAACAACATGCCAGCGGAATACTCAGAACTATTGAGACACTGCCTTATATCTGGCTACTTATTGTAGAAGGAGCAGTTCTACAAGCAAGTAGATGGCGTGACGATGGGCTCCCCTGTTTCTTCAATTGTTGCCGATATATTCATGGGAGACTTTGAGGAGAGAGCCCTTCGTATCTCACCTGTAAAGCCAAGTTTCTACAAGCGGTATGTAGATGATACTTTCACAATATTACCATCTGAGAAAATCGATGTATTCCTACATCATCTTAACTTCATTAACCCTAAAATTCAGTTTACAATGGAGTTGGAGGCAAACAATTCGCTAGCTTTCCTAGATGTTTTAGTAATCCGTAACCCCAACAACACCTTAAGCCATACGGTTTATAGAAAAAAGACCCATACTGATAGGTACTGAAACGGTGAATCTTACCACCACCCAACACACTAAGCTACAGTGGGTAAATCTTTGTTTCAGAGAGCACAAGGGATCTATAACAAGAAACATCTGGCTGCCGAGCTTCAACATGTCAAGCAAGTCCTGTACGACAATAAGCTTCGAGTCTCACGCCAACGTCACAGTGACCGAGCGAAACCAGCCACAGTCGCGCGTCTCCCTGCAGTACTACCTTACATGAGAGGAGTCACGGACAAGATTGGCTACATCTTGAAGCGTGCTTCAATTAAAACATTTTATAAGCCGCCGAAGAAGATCAGTCAATTTTTACCATCTGTCAAGTGTCAGATTCCTCTACCAGATGCAGGAGTATACAAGCTTGATTGTGAATGTGGTCTCTCTTATATAGGACACACAAAAAGACCGATAAAACTCGGGTTAAAGAACACATAGCTGACCTAAAACACCGTCGCTCAAAGAAGTCTGCAGTCTGTGAACATGTCCTTGACCGCACCCGCCATAACATCAGATTTGATAGACCACAAATCCTCGTGAAAGAACACCGATTCCTACCAAGGATGGTTCGCGAGGCTATTGAAATAAAAAAACATCCTAATTTCAATAGAGAAGATGGCTGAGTGCTTCTATTATATATACTTGGGATCCGGTAATTAATATAATCAAATCCAAAACCAAGCATAACACTGCAAGACCTCAAGACACCGTGAGCTCATTCTGCGTAGATCAGACCAACGAAAACAAAAATAATTAAGTAGTTTGAGGGTACCCCGGAACAACTATGCCTTTTGGACGTCTAACACCTCAGTCCCTCCCGTAACCATGGGTGCTGCAAAGCACTCGAAACGTCGGGAACTAAAAATCAAAAATTAACCGCGATAAAATCCGTAAAATAGTTTTATTTCATTCTAACTAATAGAAGGCATACAAAAAATGTTTCTACGGCATCTGGACTACAAATCACAGACTGTTTCAGTGGACTATGATGATCGTTGTAGGCGATATCATTTCCTACCTTTGCAGGAACGGCGACGTATTAATGATGTTTGTCTTCTAGTTAATATTGCGAATGGTTCTATTGATTGCCCTGAGATTCTGGCCAATATATCTCTCCGCACTAATCTGATTGGTTTCAGGCCGCGACCTATCTTAGATGTGCCATTTGCTAGGACAAATTATAGACAGAATGCATTCTTCTTACGTAGTGCCATATCTTTTATTAACCTACCGACGGACATGGATATCGATCTATTCAATACTAGCTCCAAAACAATAAGAAACCGCATGAATACAAAATTCTTCTTTAGTTAGGAAATAACTGAAGCAGGCATTACTCAGACTGTACTGTTCTTTAAGTGCTTTTTGGTTTATATTATGTTTTTAATTTATTTATTTTTTTCTCACTGGCGTTTTATTTATTTTTTGTTTTCTTCTAGTTTTTCTATTTTTTATTATTATTTCACTATCATAATTAGCAATATTGTTATTTGTTTGTTTCGACATATTATTTTCGTTATAAGTCTGTAAGCTTACCTAAAATAATAAAATAAAATAAAAAAATAAGTAATTTTTGCGTAAATCTAAGAACTCAGTAAGTATCCTGTGTTATTTCAGGTAATAAAGCATTTTTGTGCCAAACTTCCTCCGAATCCATTCAGCTATTCTTGCGTGATTGAGTAACAAACATCCAAAAATACAAACTTTCACATTCATAATATTGGTAGGATTACATAAAACCTCACATTTTTTTGTTTTATTAAAAAATTTAATTTACATATCTTTATTTCAGGCACAGTCCATAGTGGTAACATTTCAAATTCAATAAAATACAACTAAATCAAGAAAAATACAATTAAAATTCAAAAGTAAAAACAAAAATAAATGCATCTAAATTTAATTGAGATATAAATAAAAAAATAAAAAAAGTAATAAAACAATAAAAATAAAATATCTAATTTAGATGTGGACTGGACTGTCTCACATTCACTTTTATCCAGTGCACCATAATAGCACACTCCAGGCCCACCCGTCCTGCTATTAGATGCAGGTAGCTGTTGGAGCTGTCACGCTCCCGGCGCTGCAGCGATGCAATTCTCTTGCGCAATATCGCTGCAAACCCGTCCACGTATGCTTCAGCAAACATACCTGATGCGCTACGGAAATGCGGCAACCCCATCAGCGCCCTGTACGCATTGTTGTATTGGACGCGCAAGGCATTGTATGTCTTTTGCGTATGCTTAGTCCATAGACTGCACGTGTACATTGACTGGCAGTATGCTCTAAATAGTGTCACTTTCACATGTTCTGTTCAACTCTGACTGACAATGCCCTCGCTCCTGTTCCATGTCCAGGTCTTCTGTGAGTTCCTCGGTGAACCAATGACCCAGATATTGAAAAAGGTTTCACTGTTATGAACTAGAATCTATTAATATGTCAATGCAATCGTCTTACGTCATACGGTATAATTGTTCAATTCATTTAATGCGATATACATGGAGCTGCGTACTGCGGTGTTCTTAGTGATAACCAAGATGATAAGATGGGTGATAGATTGTAACATGACCAGTTTTAAGCGCCTGTTCCTAAAAAGGCTCGTTAAGCTGTTGACACATAATGCGGTAGTCGTTAAGCCAAGTTGGAAGATTTATGAGCTTGACAAATTCAAACAACAGGTGGCCGAAAATATGTACTCGTCAATCCGCATTGGATCCATGAGAGTATGATCCATTTCTTACCTCGATTAGTGGTAGAAGCAGACCTTAGCTCAACAATGAAATAGTATGGGTTGTTTATATTACAATGGAGAATAATATGGAATATTATGGAATTTTTACGTTAATAACCTGGAGTTGATATAAGATTAGGTTGTGTGCATATCTAAACAAGATAAATATAGATATAATAGAAGAAAGAAAATGTAGAAAACAGAAGATTTTGCGATTTAAACTTCAACAAGTAGTATTTAACCGTAAAGATTTCATTCTTTCGAGAACGGAGTAAAGAAGTAACTGTTTGTTACGTGCTTTTAAGTATAACAAAGTTCAAAACGCAGCTTCGGCACCGGATGCTAACAATACGTGAGGTGGACTCCTAATAGTCACGTTTTACGGAACACGCCTCCACCACGAGCGGATGGGACACTCCTCTTTTTCTTTTGGTGAAAAAACACCATCACCCCTATATTCCTTAAGCGAAGGTGGCAGAGGTATACTATGTACTACATAGACGATATCGCAAACGATATTAGGTCTCAAATTTTCTATAAAATAGGGAGCGCGTCTATTGTCTTATACCAGGCACAATTCTAGACTTCGGAATATAATGAGATTTTTTTCTTTGTTCGACTAATTCAGGATCTCGTGATCATTAAACGTATTATCCGCCACTACACCAACGAGGCAGTCTAAACGAAAAGAGCTGGTAGTAAACTACCCACTACTAATATTATACACTACTAACAATATAATCTCATATTACAACACTACTAATACACACTGTTGAAATATAAATGTGAAAGTTTGTATGTTTAGATGTTTGGATGTTTGTTACTTAATCACACAAGATTTGGATGAAATTTGGCACACAGATAGTTTATTACCTGAGTTAACACATAGGATACTTTGATCCCGAACAAATAGTTAGCGGGACAGACGATTCGGCGCAGTGGTTAAGAGCGTAAGCCGCTCCACCCACTGTGTCTAATAGCCGCAGGTTCCACACGGGACAAATCTTTATGTGATCCACAATTTTTTGTTCCAGTCTGGGTATTTTTGTATGTGAATTTTCATGTTTGTAAATACACCCACGACCCAGGATGTAGGGCTACGTGTAAAAAAAGACCGAAAAAAAAACAGGAAAATGTTAGGTTCCGGTCTAAAGTTAACGCGGATGAAGTCGCGGGCAGAAACTAGTTAATTAATAATAACGAAATGTTGTTTAAGTGTTGTAGCGGATAGTTCATACTACCGCCAGTGTGTTCAAACTAAATTAGGAAGTAACTATTCCATGGAATTATAAAGCAAAAAGGAGTCTTTAGGATCGACGACGGCTTGGTATAGCGGTTCGAGGGTAGGCAGCTCAGCTCACTGTAATGAGTTGTCGCAGGTTCGATCATCGCACGGGAAAAATCTTTGGGTGAACCACAAATGTTTTAATTTCGGTTTTTGTATATGTGAAATTCATGTTTGGTAAACGCACTAACGACGTAGGACTACTGATTAATGTTCGGCTATATTTTACATAAGAAATATAATAAAAATACAATTTTGTACCTTATTTTCAAAAGTATAAGTTAAATAGACTCGATCCAAAGCAAAAATGTCTAAATGATAACGGAATTTATGGATATTTGTTTGAAGGTCCATCGACCACAACATGCCCACTGCCCAGCCAGTGAACAATCAACCGTGAAATCGAGGGGTTTGTTTTACAACATTTTCTTGGCGATGCAAAAATATATTATAACTTTTAAGCTCCAGGGGTTAAGGTCGATACGATAATTTTCTCATAAAACACGTTGAAATGTAAAATTGTTACAAAAAAAGTAGAATTAGCGATGGAATCTATAAAGTATAACATAAATAACATAATGAAAGAACCTGTTGGAACTCTGTACAATCCGCCTGCCCCGCAAGGGATCTGGCGTGATGATATAGACAGATAGGTAGATAAATAACGCAAGTAGTTTGTTCTAAATCCGCAAGTGAATCGATACTAACTATTTCTGTATATATAATACATTTTTTTTAGCGAAAGTGCTGGTAGTCATTTAGTCCGCTGTATTAAACAAGATTGAACCTTATTACCAGCGCCGCGTGGTTCCCGGCTTAGAATAGGACCAACCCATCTCATCCCATCGGGTGTCGTACAAGGCGACTAAGGGAAAACTAGGGAATGGGCAGCAGCGTTCCCTTAACACTTCTACCATCAAAAACTGCGCTCGCCAACCCGCCTGCCAAGCGTGGCGAGTATGGCAAACCCCCCCAATTTATTAAAATGGAAGAAAAAGATAAAACCAGGCCCCTAGTCCCCGGCGGTCCTGTTCGTCCTGGCCACGGTAGCAGCTATGGTAACGACAGGACAAGGGGTGCTAAGAATCTCCGGCAGAGATTCGGCTACCACCAACTACGAAAATTGGCCCTGGTGACATACAACGCACGCACGTTAAGGACAGACGAGAAGCTTCTTGAGCTGGAAGAAGAGATAAACAAGTTGCGGTGGAATATTGTTGGTTTATCGGAGGTCCGAAGAAAGGGCGAGGACACGATAACCTTAAAATCCG
The DNA here is from genome assembly GCA_905147815.2 of Phalera bucephala. Lineage (NCBI taxonomy): Eukaryota > Metazoa > Arthropoda > Insecta > Lepidoptera > Notodontidae > Phalera > Phalera bucephala. Next base: position 6,313,963 of record LR990619.1, on the reverse strand, counting down.
GAAACTTGTTTTACTACCGGGAGGGCGAACAGCAGTCCCAAGGTGGTGTCGGATTTATCGTCCACAAGTCACTCATAGACAACGTTGTGTCCATCACTAGTGTGTCGAGCAGGGTAGCGTACCTGATACTCAGAATATCCAAAAGATATTCGCTGAAGGTCATACAGGTCTACGCACCGACCTCGGCATACTCAGATGATGACGTCGAAGTAATGTATGAGGACATTAGTAGAGCCATACATACTTCCAAAGCACACTTTACAGTGGTTATGGGTGTCTTCAATGCGCGGCTGGGCAAACGGGGCGATGATGAATTGAGAGTGGGGCAATTTGGATATGGGCAGCGCAACCCCAGGGGTCAGAGGCTGGCCGAATATCTGGAGAAGGAGGGACTCTTTATGATGAACTCTTTCTTCCGGAAGCCGCCTCATAGGAAATGGACCTGGATGAGCCCTGATGGTTCCACAAAAAATGAGATAGACTTCATCATGAGCACCAAGCGACAAATATTTAATGATGTCTCCGTGATTCACAGGGTAAAAACCGGCAGTGATCACCGAATGGTCAGAGGCACATTAAATATTAATGTCAAAATGGAAAGATCGCGTCTGATGAAGTCTACGCTCCGACCTTCTTATGCACATATCCAAAACCCCGAGAACTTTCAACTCGAATTGGCAAACCGCTTCGAATTGCTAGACAGCAGCGCATCAGTGGACGAAATCAACAACAGGCTGGTAGAGACTGTCCATACGGTCGGGTCCAAGTATTTTAAGCCCCACCGTAAAAATAGACCTCAAAAACTATCCAACTACACCCGAAACCTCATGGCTGAGCGACGTTCCATGACGCTCCAAACCTCCGATGATGCTAAGTCCTATAGGCAGCTCAATGGACAGATACTGAAGTCCTTGCGACACGATTTACGGTCCTTCAATACAAGGCGTATTGAGGAGACCATAGCACAGAACAAGGGCTCCAAAGTGTTCGCAAGAGACGCGTCTATTGGGCAAAGCCAGTTGACGAAGCTGAAGACGGAGGACGGAAACGTAACGTCGAATAGGTCAGAGGTGCTCAGGGAGACAGAGAGGTTCTATGGGCAGTTGTACACCTCAGTAGCTGAACATGTTGTTGACTTGGTAAAAGACCCAAGAGCCAAGCTAACCCGACACTACACTGAAGATATCCCGGACATCAGCCTGTACGAGATTAGGATGGCTCTCAAACAACTCAGAAATAACAAAGCGCCAGGCGAAGACGGAATTACCGCAGAGCTTCTGAAAGCGGGCGGAACGCCGGTACTTAAAGTCCTTCAGAGGCTGTTTAATTCCGTCTTGCTCGAAGAGAAAACGCCGGAAGCATGGAAAAGGGGTGTGGTGGTACTGTTTTTCAAGAAAGGTGATAACACTTTACTGAAGAATTATAGGCCCATCACACTGCTGAGCCATGTTTATAAGTTGTTTTCGAGAGTCATCACGAATCGTCTCGAACGCAGGCTTGATGACTTCCAGCCTCCCGAACAAGCCGGTTTCCGGAAAGGCTTTAGTACCATAGACCACATACATACGCTGCGGCAGATTATACAGAAGACCGAGGAGTATAATCGGCCACTATGCTTGGCGTTTGTGGACTATGAGAAAGCCTTCGATTCGATCGAGACTTGGGCGGTTCTTAGATCTCTCCAGCGATGCCGCATTGACTATCGGTACATTGAAGTGTTGAAGTGCTTGTATAATAACGCCACCATGTCAGTCCGAGTACAGGGGCAGTGCACGAAGGCGATCCCCATAAAAAGAGGAGTAAGGCAGGGAGACGTCATTTCTCCGAAACTGTTTACGGCCACCTTAGAGGACGCCTTCAAGCTCTTGGAATGGCAAGGACTTGGCATCAACATCAATGGCGAATACATCACTCACCTTCGATTTGCCGACGACATTGTGGTCGTGGCAGAGTCGCTGGAAGATCTAGGACGAATGCTCGGCGACCTCAACAGAGTATCTCAACAAGTGGGTCTTAAAATGAACATGGACAAAACGAAAATAATGTCTAACGTCCATGTCGTACCCACCGCACTCACCGTTGGGAACTCTACTCTTGAAGTTGTCGACGAATACATTTACCTGGGACAGGTAGTCCGGTTAGGTAGGTCCAACTTTGAGAGAGAGGTCAATCGACGAATCCAACTCGGCTGGGCAGCGTTCGGGAAACTGCGCAACATCTTCTCATCCAAAATACCTCAGTGCCTAAAGACTAAAGTTTTTAGTCAATGTGTGTTACCAGTGATGATATATGGATCAGAGACGTGGTCTCTTACAATAGGTCTCATAAAAAAGCTCAGAGTTGCTCAGCGAGCTATGGAGAGAGCTATGCTAGGCGTTTCTCTACGCGATCGAATCAGGAATGAGGAGATTCGTAGAAGAACCAAGGTCACCGACATAGCCGTTAAGATTAGCAAGCTGAAGTGGCAATGGGCGGGCCACATAGCGCGTAGATCGGACGGGCGTTGGGGCAGAAAGATTCTAGAGTGGAGACCACGTATTGGCAAGCGCAGCGTGGGACGACCGCCTGCCAGATGGACCGACGATCTTGTGAAAATCGCAGGAAGTCGTTGGATGCAGGTGGCATCGGACCGGTTACGCTGGAAAGCGATTGGGGAGGCCTATGTTCAGCAGTGGACAAGTATAGGCTGAGATGATGATGATGATGATGAACCTTATTACAAAGAAATCGCCGTGTTTTTTTTGGTTATATTTCTAAAACATTTTCCTCAATGCGCACACATAAATATACATAGGTTTTGTAGTGAATTTGGGCATCGAAGTGCTTAAATAATTCTACTAATATTATAAATGTGAACGTTTGTATGTTTAGATGTTTTGATATTTAGATGTTTGGATGTTTGTTACTCAATCACGCAAAAGCGGCTGAACGGATTTCGGTCATTTGTGGCACACAGATAATGTATTACCTAGATTAACACAATGTATACTTTTCATCCCGGAAGAATGTAAGGTTCCTGTCTCTCGGTAACAAAAATTAGTAGAATATAAACGTTTAAAATTGGATGTTTGATCTTTATTTTGTAAAGCAATAATCTATATCTCTGGGCTGTTTGTGGTTTTCCTTTATTATGTTACACGGTAGACTAAGATTTGTTTAGTTGGAAAAATGCTAACAAAAATGGCGCCTAAAAGCGGCCTCAGTTACGTAGTATGTGTGCATGATGCAAGTGTTGGAATTTATGTAAATTTGTCCAAAAGCTTTCAATGTGTGCGTGCTCGTGCGTGTGCATACTACAATTTATCTATCCTATGGTCAGATAAATTTTATACCGTTTTCATGCGCATGATGCTCCATCTTGCCAAATAATTCATCCATGTATTATTGCTACTGGGTAATCCCATGTGAAGTAATGATATAATAATTTAAATCTAAAAATACTTTTTTAAAAAGAAGATTTTATAGCAAAAAACACAACAAGGTTATCTTACTTAGTTGAGGACTTCCTATTGCTTCCTGCCGGCTCCATCATCAGACCATGGACACCATCCAGATCTAAAGTACTCGTCAAGACAAATCCAACGATCCCAAACACGGCGGGGTTATATTAAGTACTTGTGTGGTTCTGTTGGCTACCTTTCGGGTTCATCATCAGACCCTAAATACTATCTGGTTGTTTAGTGCTTGTCAATACCGATCTAAGATGCCTCAACATTAAGGGATGACGTTGTATAGTTCACATATTACTCTGGCCACTTTCCGACTCCATCATCAGACCAGCTCCATGGTACTATAATAAACATTGTTATCAAATTTACATACATATGCCAAATTTCAGCTCAATCGGATACCCGCAAGTGCTTGAAAAATGGTTCACAAGACTTGAACCGGAATGACAGAAAGACAGACATACGAATATTGCTAGTTAAATAAAAGCTTGTAAAAGTACTTAATTGTGACTGTGATATTATAATATTGGACGCAAAAATAAAATAAATTTACTAAATAATAATGGATAGATAGAAAAATAAAACATTTATAATTTATAACATAAAGTACGTGGGAAAAAACTAAAAATTGCAGTCGCAAGTAGGGTTGCCAACTTAATATAGTAAATGTGAATGTTTAGTTGTTAGTGTTGCGTATATTCCTGTACATAAAAAAAACTTTTTTTTTATGTTGGCCACCCCATTAATTTGTAACACGTATCTGTGGCGTGGATAACATTGCAAATTTTCAGTTGCCTATCTTTAGCGTGAATGGTGCTCAATAGAGTATTGATATTGATCTCTAGTGAAAAATGCTTAATTTTGATTTCTGTTTATTTGGATTTCAGATAAAATTCATATGTTACAGAGATATTTGCTACTAGAAAATGAAACTAATTTGGTGTACTATTGATAGCGTGACAAAAACACTATATAACTAGAAAGTGAATTTTAATGCATATTTCGATTTCGGAAACGCTGCGTTACGTGACTGTCCTGTATAACTCTTGTATCAAGTGAGACCCTTTCGGTCGCTATCGCACCGAGCAACTTTTATTTCATTACGAGACACGGCAGCCGGTAGTCGCTAGCGAGACGTTCGCCATCTTTGTTTTGTGTCGCCGATGCACAACAAACTTCCGCTAGTTTTTCGCCAACTTATGTTGATTGTTGACTTAGATCTTGTATTGTTTTAAAGATATATTTTGTGCTTGTAGCAAAGAAGCAATAGCCCTCATTCACATGGACGAACGAACGTTTTTCAACCGCTATAGGTATGTCCTTAACTGTTGTGCTGTTTCCTAATTATTTTATTCCATAATTTTTACTGCACATTGTAAAAACCCCTGTGAGAACCAGGGCTTATTTTTTCACAAGTAAGTTTTTTTTTTAAATTATAATACAAACGGTCACAATACAAATTTAATAACTTAATTAAAGGAACATAAATACTCGGGGTCGTTCGAGAACTATGTAACAAATCACCCGTATATATTGTAATTTTTATTATATTTTCTACGCATCTAAGCAAGAAGTGCCCCTAACAAAAACGATCTAAGGAGTATAAAATAATTTAAAAGGAAAAACATGAGGCGCATATGATACTATACAATAATTAAGGAGAACAGGAGTCTCCCTTGAGTGAAAGAGGAAGTGAGTCTAAAATTCCACGAGCGAAAGTGGAAGGGAGTCAAGGCAGAGAAAATGGTACAATCCACAATATTCCCTACTATTTTTTTTGGACATTTACTTATACACACTTATAAATATCTGTTTGGAAAACGCGCATATGTCAATATTGCTAAAATTAGTGTTATATGTTGACCTCAGATGGGATAATTCATTCAATTAGTGTGTCTTTTCGGAACATAAAAAACGATGTGCTTGGTAGTTCTCGATATATAATACGGCTTTTTTAAACCAATGTAAGACTAGAGCAATCAAGCTTCGAGTTGACTATGTCATAAAGGAAATATATAAAAGAAGACCCTCTAACTTCGATGATATTGTACGATTTGTAACTTGATTTATGTTTTATTTGACCTAATCGATCGAATCAAAAACGAACAATGTTTCTGGCAAGTGTCTGATGAAATTTAGTATCTACTGTAATGAAGTAGAAATACTGTCATGGGTACTCACATGACGTATTCGCTGTCAACGCGATAGAAGTAAACGTCTCTGGAAGATTACGTCACTTGCTAAATTTACATTACACTCTAACGAACGTAGATTTACAGATTTACGCATAATATAGCTCCATTAATACTCGTAGCTTATGCCGTGATTTGTGTAAGTCTAAGGTCAGTTTTCAATCATCAAATAAAAGTTATTCATGGAATAAAATACAACATAATAAAATACACAAAACCAAACCAGGTTATCTGGAAGAAATCGCGTTTACAAATATAAAATTCACATACACAAGCATTCAGACCTAAAACAAATGCTTGTAGATCATACAAAGATCTGTCCTGTGTGGGGATCAAACTCGGACTCAAATTCAAATTATTTATTTTGTATAAACCCAGCAACCCTCCAAATAAAATTCTAGTTCTGAAGAATTTGCGACGTGTGAGTACACAAATAAACATTTACATATATGAAATTGAAGCATTTCAAGACTTAATTCCAACTAGTCGAGACTGAACCCAGACACCTCATCCACTCCTCGAGACTACTCATTCGTATCTCGACCTCCAAATAGCACGCCTTCTAGAATTTAAAGCATCCCTTTAATTCCAAGATTTTTTCAAACTTTTCAGCAGGGTCCTTTGGCACTGCCTTAATTAAATTTAACTTTTAATGAACTAAAGAGAACTGAGGAAACCCGTAGTATGAACAGACTAACGTTATAGTATAGGTATCGAGATGATATCTCGTCCCTTTCACACCTTTCATTTTTTTCAAAATAAAGGTCAGAGTGAAAAAACGATTTCTTGAAAACGTTAAACGTAAAATGGTTTGTTCTTATGTCTTAATGGCTTAGAACGAACAGATTTACGAAAGCGTAATGCTATCGAGTTGATATGCCATCCTTTTTACGCTACAAATTTACTAAATAAAAGTGAACGTGACGGAACAATTTCTTGACAAAGTTACGCTAAGGTAAATCTGTTCGTGCTAAGCCATTTTTCTATACGTGCTTTATACGAAAATATTTCGGTATTAAAAAACAATGGCTTGGTCTAGTGGTTTGAATTAAGGAACCTAACCCTAACTTCCAAAAATAGGCTCTATTTACAGAAGATTTTGATGATTGCACTGCGTATTTGTTGTAAGAAATATATATAAAAATGAAGATGAAAAGATCGAGTAAAATTTAATTTTACGTATTTAATTTTCCAAAATAATAGTTTTAAAAACTATCTTGAATATATTGCAAATGTTCTATTCAGAGGCAGTTTGGATATGTATAAAATATACGAGAAAAAATTGCTTAACATATGCTTCATAACTAGTACGGATGATTTTTTTTTATTTTAATTAATGATATCTGAATTATTTGAAAAAACACACAAACACACTTTTACTGTTGTCAGGGTAATCAGACAAGGGAAATTTTCGAATAAAAATTGTCAAGGCCATTGAGGTTAGTAATTCCCTTAAGGTTGTGCTCACTAAATCGAATAGCTGTAAGTTCAATTCTTGCATGGGAGTCTTCTAATCTTTGTGGGAGTGTAACTCATAGATACCTTATTGTTTTGGTCAGGGTGTTTGTGTATGAGAATTACAAAAAAAATTTTTGATTGAGTAAATATTACTTATGTAAGTACATACATATTATAAAGTCTGTTGATAATCATATCTTCTGTATTTTGGATACCTATTCTACTATATTCTGCCCGCGACTTCGTCCGCGTTGACTTTAGACAGGAACCTAACATTATCCCGGGATAAAAATATTATATACTATGTGTTAATCCAGGTAATAATATATGGCCGCTGTGGCCCATTATATGGAGCGAGCTATGCTCGGCGTCTCTTTGAAGGATAAAATTCGTAACGAGGTAATCCGACAAAAAAACAAAGTTACCGACATAGCTCGCAGACTCAGTAAGCTAAAGTGGCAATGGGCTGGTCACATCTGCAGAAAGACCGACGGCCGATGGAGCAAGCGTGTCCTAGAGTGGAGACCGCGACTTGGTAAGCGGTAGCGGTAGTAAGGTAGGATGGCCCCCAGCTAGATAGACCGACGACCTCAAAAAGGTCGCTGGGACAGACTGGATGCGGAAGGCGGAGGATTGTGTGCAATGGCGCGTGTTAGGGGTGACCGATTATAGCATTATTATATTTTAGCGGCACCATCTTCAGTGATAGCCTAGTGGTTAGACCGTTGGACTGCGAAGTCAGGTCTCGGGTTCAAACCCAAGCACGCACTTCTGTCTTTTCGAAAGCATGTACGTATTAAAAATTAACAATCACTTGCTTTAACGGTGAAGGAAAACATTGTGAGGAAATCTGCACGCCTAAGAGTTTCTCGAAGATGTGCGAAGTTCGCCAACCCGCACTGGGCTAGAGTGATGAACTATGGCCTAAACCCTCTCATTTTGAGAGGAGGCCCGTGCCCAACGGTGGAACTGTTTCTTAACAGGGCTAATGTTATGCTTCAGAAGGCAAGTTTAGTGTCGTTTACCATATATTGTGATAGTCCTTTGGCCAAGTTGGAACTAAGATGGGTAAATGTTTATAACATTTTCACCTTATAGCATTTTCATTTGCGACCGTTTCCATGCGTGTGACCGTCTCCGTGAATGTAAGTTTAGCTGTTTGTTCTGGTTATCACTTAATGTAGTCAATAGCCCCCAGTCGAAACCAGTTGCAAGCCTTATGGGCGGCTTAATATATTTCCACAATAGGTGGCCATAACCTGCCTACATCAATCCGCACTGGGTCCGACCGGAGGACCCGAGGCTTAAGCGCGAACAGACTAAGGTGATATGCAAATTTAAATTTGCGAATATGGGTACAACAATACGGTGTTAATTCCATTCAGTATGATAGCATTTGCCATATTTTACCAAAAAGCATGCAAAACGGCATAATATTACATTGATATGTAGTTCTATTTACATAAATCAATCCATACTTTTTACTCTACAAATTTACTTAACTAGACTGCCTCGTTGGTCTAGGGGCAAAGCGCATCGCTTTGTGAGCACGAGGTCCTGAATTGAAATCCTAGGACGGACAAACGTGGTTTTTCTAACGAAAAATTCGCAGTATGAGTCCGGAGTCTGGATTGTGCCCGGCAAATGGCAATAGGCTCACTCCTATTACAGGGGACCTAATATTGACGGCGAAAAGTGGGTGTACTTAATACACCTCTGCCACCCCCGCTTGGGAAATATAGGTGTGACGGTGTTTAGTTCTTTATTAATTTACTAAATTAAGAAACAGGTGAGTGTATGCTTTCTCGACACAGTGAAATTATTCATGCTAAACTCTGCCCAGCAGTAGTGTCCTACTGCTGCTGGGCAGAGGGCTGTATAGACTGATTTAATTATGTAAGTATTATTTAGATACCGGCTTATTACTCCACACACTTATCAAAAATCAGAAATAATAACGAGACCCAAATATTTACTGCGCGAATGAGTCTTTCGAAAGTTTCCAAAGGCTATTTGGATGTTAATTGTGGTCCCGTGAGGCGCCGATATTCGGCTTTATGGTAGTTCATGCACAAATTAATATAACTTACAGTATTATGCCGAAATTTATTTATTTAATTGTATACACCTACATTTTTTCGAGACAAACAGTGAAGCAGATAAAACGTTTTCGTTGTTGTATTCGTTGAGAAAAATGGGTTATAAATACAGTCGCAAATCGTGTCGACGTCCATACAAAATGGACATCCATGATATAATATTTCCCTGTGCACATTTGCCAAAACCAATATTTACGGGCCTTACCTTACAAATATATTTTTTAGAAAATATAATTTAACATAAAAAGCGTTAAATAAAACACAAACTAGTAGAAATATTGGATCACAATCGGTCAAGATAAAACTGGACATATAACTTGATAAAGATCAAGAGGGAACAGAAAGTCCTAGTGATTGGGTCTGAGGGCTAAGCACAAGCCATTTGATGTTATACTAACGTTGCCAGGAAATCGTGCTGTCACGCTCAACCTTATTTAGTAAACTTGTAGTGTGAAAAGGATGGCACATCAACTCGATAGCGCTACTATAATGTTAATCTGTTCATGCTAAGCCCTCTAATATATAACTAGTGGGTGTCACATACATGAATATTTTGGTTCTTCTAGTGTGTTGGTCTAATAAATGTTTTTATTTTTCTAGATCGGACTATGTGACACGCTGTAAGCCCTTATTTGAGGTCCTCATTCTTAAAAAAAGGGAAATATACCTCACATTTTCATTTGTTATAATCTTAGGTCACGGAGTGACTCTTTTGCTTCTTCTAGTGTGTGTAATAAGTTTTTTTTGGTTTCTTTTACGGTTCGGCTTCGAGTCGGATAACGTGACATTCTGTAAGCGGTGACGTCGCCCTCATTGGTGGTTCTCATTATTTTAAAAAAGAGAAATATACTTCACGTTTTCATTAATAATATCAACGCCTCGTCTTGGGTCTTAGCCTAAATTACCACCTAGAGTTAACATTTAAACAATAGCGTTTCGGAGCCAATGTGCCCTCGAATCCAAAACCCAACTTGGTTCATCAATCATGATCAAGGACCCTGAAGTTGCTTCTATTGTGGCGCCCTCTACCGCACGATTATCCCGTTTATTATTGTTTGCCTCCTTTTGTTGGCTCGGCCGGAAATTTTATCGTGACCGCTTGAATAGGAACAGTATCAAAGAGTTTTGTGATATAATAGCGTATTATTTCGTGAAAATATTTTCACTGAGACATTTTTGTGGTGATTGTACAAGATGAGAGTAACTGGTTGGACATTTAGGCTGGACATAGACGTCCGACTTTGCTTACGGTTGTCTGATCTGATTATTGGATTAACTTCATTCAAGACTGCCTCGTTATTCTAGTGATCACGGGGGCCTGGGTTCGAATACTTAGTCGGAACTTAGTAGGATTTAGTGGCAATAGGCTCGCCCTATATTACACGAGACCCAATACTGTCGGCCTCAAGGGGATGTTGGTAAACATTACAACCCTGCCACCGCCGGGGTATATAGAAATGATGGTGTTTATTTTTTTATTTATGTCCTGTTTTACAGACCAACTTTCTGTGAACTTGTTTCAGAGCTATGAAGGCAAAGACCATAAATTTCTAATCGGCTCAGCGCTGCTGAGCCGATGCGTAATGTATGTAAATGTATTATCAATCTGATGTATGGCATAAAGGCCTTCCGATAGTCTGATTAGACTGTCTGATCCGATTATCGGTAAGACAAATCGGCCGTCTATTTGCAGCCTCACGCGGGCTATATTCTTTCTCTAAATAGATTGTAAATTAATAGATTAATACAAATAAGGCCTATAAATGGCTTGTCAAGGCAGATTAACACATGCAGCACCGTTAGTGAGTTAGAAAGGAACCACAATAAAATTAAAAATAATCAAAGAGACCGAGTGACCCCATTTTCGCAGTATTCCTGTACTTACTCGCTTGACTGCTGGAGATATATATAATTTAATCGGCTCTCCGTAAATGCAGGTATCCAAAATACAGAAGCTTTTTACAAGGGTAAACTGATAAAAATTAAAAAAAATATTGCCAGCTTTCGGGGTAATTAAATTACCACTCATTTACATTCAACCCACTCCATGGCAGTGTGCAGGGAAGTGGACAAGAAAATGAGAAATGCGAGCATGTAATGTATGTATAAATATATCCGAAGCAAACTTTACCTATGGCAGCAGCTCGTTGTAGCTTATAATTTTTCGGATTTGTCACCGTAGGTATGTTTTGATCTTTTATAATGTGCCGAATAAATATTTTTCATTTCATATAATTTAAATTTTACTTGTTCATATTTATGCCCACTTCTTATTCGTCTGTGACGAAGACAGTGGTCAGCTTGACTCCGCATGTATCTTCCACAGAGCTCGCATTCCGGCCGCTTTCATTCTCTTTTTTACATGAAAAGTAACTCCTGAAAATCATTCAAAGTCGCTAGTACAGCTAGCGCATAATATGTTCATAAACCATTAATATACACATAACACAGGCGTTAGAAAAATATTAGCTAGGTACAATATGTTACCAGTGATGACATATGGATCAGAGACGTGGTCTCTTACAATAGGTCTCATAAAAAAGCTCAAAGTTGCTCAGCGAGCTATGGAAAGAGCTATGCTCAGCGTTTCTCTACGTGATCGAATCAGGAATGAGGAGATTCGTAGAAGAACCAAGGTCACGGACATAGCCCTCAGGATTAGCATGCTGAAGTGGCAATGGGCTGGCCACATAGCACGAAGATCGGACGGGCGTTGGGGCAGAAAGATTGTAGAGTGGAGACCACGTATTGGCAAGCGCAGCGTAGGACGACCGCCTGCCAGATGGACCGACGATCTTGTGAAAATCGCAGGAAATCGTTGGATGCAGGTGGCATCGGACCGGTTACGCTGGAAAGCGATTGGGGAGGCCTATGTTCAGCAGTGGACAAGTATAGGCTGAAATGATGAATGATGACAATATGTTACCAAAATTGATATAGTTTATAGTAAGTTGTTGTATAGGAATAATTGTACTTTATTTTTTTCAGCGTAACTTTATTGCCAACCCTACATTCTACTTAGGTGAAGTTGTTCGACCAATTTTAAAAGCGTCTAATTTATTACGCGGTTATTTATTTTACAAGATACACTTACACTACCAGTCATGAAGTCCATTGATCGAAACTTGTTTTTTTTTTTAATGAGGACTGTTCAGCCTATTTGCCTTATTTTACCTGTGTATTTTACTTCACCGTTACGAAAGTAACGATGTGACCGAGGATATGGCTCGATGACTCAGTATAAGCCTATTCACTATGTAATAGGCTGAGGAGATGGAAGCCGGACTGCGTTCCGAATCGGTGTGATCGAATTAGACCCGCTTCCTCGTAAGGATACTCCGGGCAAAATGCCGGAATAGGACTGGGCCTGGGAGGGTAGTAACCAGCCATGGCCGCAGTCTACTACCGATGAAGGCCCTAATCGCTTAGAACTGCCTAGGGATTGTGTAGAGAATCGAGAGTAAATCGTAAGGTTGCGAGCAGCTTCGGTCCCCAAAATTGATTTCCGAAGTTTCAGGGAGGGATCAAGCTATCTGATTTAACTCCAATATATTCAGTTTTTAAGTCAGATCAATGTTTTTCAACGCAGTTTCCCCGGTCGTAGGTGCTATAATAGCGTAGTTATTGATATGAATGATCCAAAAAAAATTGAGAATTGAATCTTAAGTACTAATGTATCAAATGTTGATAATAACTTTGTTGTTTTCCTTTTATCGGTTTTTAGTTTTGAACTTTCGAATATCAAGTAAATACGTAGGTATTTTACTTGATATTTTGACATTTCGTAAGAATTATTTATTTTAGAAAGTTTCTCAGGCTATTGAATATTTTATGAGATTCATAACCTTCTTTAAGCACAACTTACAGACGATAACATTCTTTGGCTTTTATTTTTAGAAATTTATTTTCAAGCATATAAGTAAAACTACTTTATTTTTAGATATAGGTACTTATCTACTGTGAGAAAAAGTATGCTCCGTTGGTTCGGGCAATTAAAAAGAATGTTGGAAGAGAGGATGACAAGACAGATATACAATGCAAAAGTGAAAGGATGTAGGAACCAGGGAAGACCTCAATTATCATGCCATGACCAAAAATACCGTGTCTTATCTGAAGGCCACGGCAAGAATCTCCGTAACCGGCGATTACTTATTACTCTCACAGTTCGTCTCATAAGACGAACTATGTGGGTGGAGGAAGCCAGAGAGGTCCGTAAGAAAAGAACCTGATAGAACTCTGTACTCTCTGCCTACCCCGCAAGGGATCTGGCGTGACGATATAGATAGGTGTAATGTTAGATTCAATATTAAATCAACATCACTTATAAATCAGCCTTTAGTGTCCGTCCCATCGCTAGGCAAAGGCCTTCGCTGATAAATCGATATAAGAGAGTTAAGGTCTTACTTCACCAAGCGGACCTTGTGCGGATTGGTAGAGGTAGGTTTGTGGCAACCTGCTGTTTCAACTTATCAGCCTACCCTAAGAGTTCCAACTCGGTTTAACGACTACCACATAAAGTGGTAGCCGAGACTAACGGCTAAGCGTACCTTCCGTTGTGTTAAGACCTTCGAAAATGGGAATGCCACATAGGGTCACCCATCTCAGTTTGATCGAGCCGAACACTAAACAACAATCGTGAAATGACCTATTCATTTTTCTGGACTACCTGCATGTTCCGTGAGTTTCGTCCAGTTGCCGATGACATTCAAAATGGCGGCAAAGTTTGCCTATTGCAATTCGATGTTGCTACCACATCAAATTAATACGCTATCACGTTTACCCTTATTCGCTAAACTTGCTGCGTAAGTAGGACAGCATGATATGAAAAATACTGTCACGTTATTCGCGTGCTCGTTATGCGGCCTAACTCTCCTTCCTACCATTTCATTGAAATTCTAGTGGTATTAAAAAAGTGGAATCTAAACGATTATATCGCGAGTCCCATCACGTCCAGCGCATGTGGTCCGCGTCTGTGGTCGCGCTTTGAAAAATTTATTTACAACGCAAACGTGACTTGAGAGCAGCTTAATCTTTTAAAAAGTATTTGGTATTTAAGGGAAATTGGGCTTAAACGATTAATGATAAGGTCCAGTTTCTCCAGTTCTTCTCTAAAAAAGTTTCAAACATTCTTGCATAACTGCGCTCATTTCTCGCCAAATCTCATACAGCAATATATTTCGTTAGCTAATAACTTTTTTATTTATTTCATTCTGGTAGGTACTTATGCAGGCGTAGATTTAAAATATATGTAATTGTCCCTCTCTACGCTTGCGTTTTTAATTAGCACAGGAACTGAAACTGGCTCGTCCAAATCGGCAACTGAATCGATTCCAACCATTTTAATATACTACTATTTCTAAAGAGTTATTTATCATTTTCTTAAAACTTTGATATCCAACGAAATAGATATACAACGAAGTTAATAAACACCAAAAAATGTACATATTGAAGAAGATCTTCCGAAAGGAAGTGCAATGATAATTGCCGTATAGGTTTGAATTATTTTTTAATGGAGAACTGAAGAACGATTGAAATGACTAAAAGAAATTCTAGCTATTTAAGCATTGAAACTGGACGTATAGTTATCATATTGTGTTTCTAGAACATAATTTTGCATTATTTCCTTACACATTATATTAATAAATTTAGTCTCATCTGATCCTTTTGACTACATCAATATTTTCGATTAAACAAAACTAAAATCGCGTTAAAAGAAGATAGAAAAAAACATATTTCTTTTCTGAAAAAACCAGGGTGTGGCCCTGGTTTTTTCAGAAAAGAACACAAGTTACAAAATGTTATTATTAATAAAAACAATATTATTGCCCAAGCCTCGCCAGCAAAAAGGTACCCATTTAGCTATATGCAGTGATAATTTTACCCTAACACAGCGCTGGTAAAAAGAGTTAATGTGTATGGCTCGCGCCCTGCACCACGTACGTTGTTTTAAAATGAAACAATTAATATGATTTGGATTTTGGTATATTGTCTAAAATACTATTAAGAGTGCACGTAAATCGCGAATGCGGGCTTTCCGTATACTAATGTAAAATTGTTGGATGAAATGGATGCGCTAGAAAGATAAAAATTTCGTTTATTTATATCTATCGGCCTAAAAAAGCATATTTATTTATTTATTTAATAAGCAACCCGAAACTATTGAATTTAAACACCTATAATCGCATCGGAACCCGGCCTCCACTAACCGGCTCGTTTTATACCTGTCTTATATTTAACTTTATTTGACTGGCCTTTCTCCATTTTACAATTTTCATTTAACTTGCAATGTTCTGTCTGTCTGTCTTTCCGGTTCAAATCTTGAGATTAATTTTGCAAGCACTTGCGAGTATCCGATTGAGCTGAAATTTGGCTTGGATTTGTCTTTGACGAGCACTTTAGACCCGTATGGTGCACAAGGTCCGATGATGGAGCCGGAAGGATGTCGTAGGTATTTCTCAACTAAGCAAGATATATGCGTAGTGTTATTGCTATAAAGCTTATTTTTGAAAAGGCTTTTTAAATTAAAATTATTTCTATATTTTACAATATCATCATCATCAACTAAAAGACGTCCACTGACAGAGGCCTCCCCGAAGACCACAAGGCCCAGCTTTGTGCTAAAGGTATTCGGTTTTACAGTATACGTTATGGGAATTGCTGATTCCAAATTACATAAAGCCCAAGATCTACTAATATGAGATGGGGGAAGAGGAGAGGAAATGTTTCGTTTTTATATTTAGTTTGAATAGATACAGTTCAAATAGAGAGGAAAATGTCGCATTTATCTTTCACGTGAAAGTGTTGTGTTGCCAGTACATGGTGGGGAAGAGAAAAGATGAGAGGTGTTTTGAGTGGTGGGCGGCGAACGGTGTTTAGTTCGTTTCATCATTTAAAAGTATGTGAGCATTTTGCGCATGCACACGATTCCTGCTTCGCTGTATCCAGCACAGAACCCACTCCACTTGATGGTAACACCCTGGGCCTTTATTTGCTATGATCAATAAAACATGTGACACGTAACGTTACATCCTGATCAGATCGTTTATTGATACTCCAACACTTTTTTCTCCCTTTATTTACATTTGTAATACATAATTAGGTATATATTATATATGTAATATACAATATACGCGATTGTGTCACCATTAAGGGTAACAATTTTGTTTACAATAAATAGAAATTAAGGAGGCTTTGGCTGAAAACTCGCGTTGGGGGTGATTTTGTTCCCCTCCAGCACATGCTAAGCCAAATACCTTTCGGCACAAGTCACACCGAGGCAATCGATACATGTTGCAGTACCAGCTGATTGTAGCTTATTTTCTTTGTCCGTATTTTTTCTGTAACTCTTCATATTTGTGTGATGTTCTTAAGTGTGCTGTGCTGAATAAATATTTTCCATTTCAATACCATTGCGCAATAATTTTACGAAGTTATCATAGTGAATTATGGTCCTACTTACTACGCCGCGTCTCTTTGCTCCTCTCATCTCCCCACTTCTTCATTTTAGTGGAGACCGAGCCTAAAATTACGCTGTATTTAACGCCTATTAATAAGTATATAAAATGTTCATTTATTTATATCCTTTGATAAACCTTTATAACTTAAAGCGCATTAGTAAAGTAGGAAAATTTCTGTTGGTTTTTAAAGTACCTACTAAAGTCATTACGTTAATTTTATTGGTATACATCAATATAAAAATTACACAAATCATATTAGTGATGCGCAATGTAACTGACTCGAAACGACAAGACTCAAGTCCAATCGGAGGTGTAGTATATTCACCTACATTTTACAAGCTAAGTCGGTTCCCAATGTAAAAGGCGCGATCCCGTAGTCATTTTACCGGGTACAATTCCAGAATTCCTATTATTACCAAAAAAAATTCAATTATAAATCCACTAACACATTATCTTATTTAACCATTACACCAAGCTGTCGTAATTTACATTTTAGCATTCAAATTAAAGTGATTATAACAAGCAACTGAGTATAACAAACTTGAGAAATAAAGGCACATCACTACATAGATTAAGTGATATAGACACAATAGAAAACACAATAACATTAAAAGGTGCCACAGATGATATTAAGAAAGCGTTCTTTCTTGGCGTCGACGTATTTATTCAGGTTAATTGGTCCAACAATCATGATTGAAATGAAACTTATAAATGCAATATTAATTGCAGAAAATATATTCTGCGTACATAGAAACTATTACAGACGAAGTAAATTTGTCAAGTGTTTCATATTGGCTAGAACATTTGCACATATACTTGCATATTTGGCAATAGCAGACATCATTTTGAATCGGTTGTTCAAGGAATTGAATAATCAGAATTTTCCTGTATTATTTATATCTTAGCGCGCGAACTGACATATCTTAACAGTATAGTGTATAATTACATCAAGCTTAATTTTCACTTAAGCTTTTAAAGCTCACTTTGTTCATATCAATCTAAGCTATCTTTATTTGAATAATAAGAAAATGAGTAAATCTCTAATTAATTTGAGCGTGTTCTGTGTGATAAGTTCAATGATAGTTCTTGCTATCTCACCGATACATTTCACGATAAGTAATTATTTTATGGAAAAAATTGTTTTTAACATGGAGTTACTAATTGCTGTAGCACGCATATCGACTTCTGTAATATGCATTGGAGAGCATATAGTATTTTTTATATTTATAATATTGATAAGTGTCATGTTGAAGGCTTTAAATGAGATAATCTCGGATAGCCAGACAATGCTACTGGAAGCAAAGGAAAAGAGAATCAATTCATTCAGGATCTCTGCAAATAAGATGCAGCACGCATATTGTGCTGTCAGAATAAATATTTTTTAGGATATTGATATACTTTTCATTTGTGTTTAGTGCTTTCAGCGATTCCCAGATGCTCTCGTGTGAAATTGAATCAAAAGCTTTTTTGTAGTTCATCATCATTTCAGCCTCCATTTGTCCACTGCTGAACATAGGCCTCCCCAATCGCTTTCCAGCGTAACCGGTCCGATGCCACCTGCATCCAACGATTTCCTGCGATTTTCACAAGATCGTCGGTCCATCTGGCAGGCGGTCGTCCTACGCTGCGCTTGCCAATACGTGGTCTCCACTCTACAATCTTTCTGCCCCAACGCCCGTCCGATCTTCGTGCTATGTGGCCAGCCCATTGCCACTTCAGCATGCTAATCCTGAGGGCTATGTCCGTGACCTTGGTTCTTCTACGAATCTCCTCATTCCTGATTCGATCACGTAGAGAAACGCTGAGCATAGCTCTTTCCATAGCTCGCTGAGCAACTTTGAGCTTTTTTATGAGACCTATTGTAAGAGACCACGTCTCTGATCCATATGTCATCACTGGTAACACACATTGACTAAAAACTTTAGTCTTTAGGCACTGAGGTATTTTGGATGAGAAGATGTTGCGCAGTTTCCCGAACGCTGCCCAGCCGAGTTGGATTCGTCGATTGACCTCTCTCTCAAAGTTGGACCTATCTAACCGGACTGCCTGTCCCAGGTAAATGTATTCGTCGACAACTTCAAGAGTAGAGTTCCCAACGGTGAGTGCGGTGGGTACGACATGGACATTAAACATTATTTTTGTTTTGTCCATATTCATTTTAAGACCCACTTGTTGGGATACTCTATTGAGGTCACCGAGCATTCGTCCTAGATCGTGCACTGCCCCTGTACTCGGACTGACATGGTGGCGTTATTATATAAGCACTTCAACACTTCGATGTACCTATAGTCAATACGGCATCGCTGGAGAGATCTAAGAACCGCCCAAGTCTCGATCGAATCAAAGGCTTTCTCATAGTCCACAAACGCCAAGCATAGTGGCCGATTATACTCCTCAGTCTTCTGTATAACCTGCCGCAGCGTATGTATGTGGTCTATGGTACTAAAACCTTTCCGGAAACCGGCTTGTTCGGGAGGCTGGAAGTCATCAAGCCTTCGTTCGAGACGATTCGTAATGACTCTCGAAAACAACTTAAAAACATGGTTCAGCAGTGTGATGGGCCTATAGTTCTTCAATAAGGTGTTATCACCTTTCTTGAAAAACAGCACCACCACACCCCTGTTCCATGCTTCCGGCGTTTTCCCTTCAAGCAAGACGGAATTAAATAGCCTCTGAAGGACTTTAAGTACCGGCGATCCGCCTGCCTTCAGAAGTTCTGCAGTAATTCCGTCTTCACCCGGCGCTTTGTTGTTTTTTAGTTGTTTGAGAGCCATCCTAATCTCGCACAGGCTGATGTCCGGGATATCTTCAGTGCAGTGTCGGGTTAGCTTGGCTCTTGGGTCTTTTACCAAGTCAACAACAGGTTTAGCTACTGAGGTATATAACTGTCCATAGAACCTCTCTATCTCCCTGAGCACCTCTGACCTATTTGACGTTACGTTTCCGTCCTCCGTCTTCAGTTTCGTCAACTGGCTCTGCCCAATAGACGCGTCTCTTGCGAACACTTCGAAGCCCTTGTTCTGCTCTATGGTCTCCTCGATACGCCTTGCATTGAAGGACCGTAAGTCGTGTCGCAAGGACTTTAATATCTGTCCATTTAGCTGCCTATAGGACTTAGCATCATCGGAGGTTTGGAGCGTCATGGAACGTCGCTCAGCCTTGAGGTTTCGGGTGTAGTCAGATAGTTCCTGAGGCCCATCTTTACGGTGGGTCCTAAAATACTTGGACCCGACCGCATGAACAGTCTCCACCAGCCCGTTGTTGATTTCGTCCACTGATGCGCTGCTGTCTAGCAATTCGAAGCGGTTTGACAATTCGAGTTGAAAGTTCTCGGAGTTTTGGATATATGCATGAGTGGGTCGGAGCGTAGACTTCATCAGACGCGATCTTTCCATTTTGACATTAATATTTAATGTGCCTCTGACCATTCGGTGATCACTGCCGGTTTTTACCCTATGAATCACGGAGACATCATTAAATATTTGTCGCTTGGTGCTCATGATGAAGTCTATCTCATTTTTTGTGGAACCATCAGGGCTCATCCAGGTCCATTTCCTATGAGGCGGCTTCTGGAAGAAAGAGTTCATCATAAAGAGTCCCTCTTTCTCCAGAAATTCGGCCAGCCTCTGACCCCTGGGGTTGCGCTGCCCATATCCAAATTGCCCCACTCTCAGCTCATCATCGCCCCGTTGGCCCAGCCGCGCATTGAAGTCACCCATAACTACTGTAAAATGTGCTTTGGAAGTATGTATGGCTCTACTAATGTCCTCATACATAACTTCGACCTCATCATCTGAGTATGCCGAGGTCGGTGCGTAGACCTGTATGACCTTCAGCGAATATCTTTTGGATATTCTGAGTATCAGGTACGCTACCCTGCTCGACACACTAGTGATGGACACAACGTTGTTTATGAGTGCCTTGTGGACGATAAATCCGACACCACCTTGGGACTGCTGTTCGCCCTCCCGGTAGTAAAACAAGTTGCCGGATTTTAAGGTTATCGTGTCCTCGCCCTCTCTTTGGACCTCCGATAAACCAACAATACTCCACCGCAACTTGTTTAACTCTTCTTCCAGCTCAACTAGCTTCTCATCTTTATATTTTAACGAACGATTGACGAAGGAAAACCGTGATTTATTTCGTGAAGCAAGGCAGCGCGCCAAAGAAAACGGTTACAAATACTGCTGGATCAAGAATGCCTTCATCCACATACGAAAGCAAGAAGGGAATCCCTCTATCACTGTTAAGACCCTGGAAGATCTGGTACGTTACTGTCCCACTACTACTGTCAAACAGGCTAATAATTAACATAATAATAACTAAGCTGTCCTGCAAGATAATGAGTGAATTTATATTGTCTCTTGTATTTATCCCTTTTACTTATGCACTCTATAGATATAGTATTTATCTGCTAACGATTAACAAATCGCTGCATTTATTTGTCTACAGATTGTTAACTAATTGCGATTATCTCTCTTACATATGTTCAAATACCTATCTGTACTTCAATTTTAGTTCAATATCTATTATAACAGTAATCGACTTCATACATAATCTGTCTCCAGTTTATCGACAATCAAACAAAAAATTGTTAACATGAAACTGTGTGTGATACTCACTAAACCTATTTTTACAATTTTCGGGATATTCCATTTACTAATTAGGTTTACTATATATACCTTGTTATCTATACAAACTACAGTTTTACGATACTCGAATATAAAACTCTTACGACTATCACACAAAATCTTAACCATTATCACACTTACAGTTTTTACTGGCATCTACTTATTATTCGAGTTATTTTGGTCATCTATTCCAATAACAATCAACTCAAAAATGTACATTATGCACAAATTATCCACTTGCCTAAGCACTTTATCACAGAACTCTACACAAAACTCAAAAACACACACATACACACAACTACACACATCGAAAGATACAATAAGTAAGAAGATAACTCCTGCAACCGTCACCAAAGTTTTATGTTATAGTACTCAACTGAACTCATCTATTTTTTTATATATAATAATATACAAATATGGCTTTACTTGACGTAGCTAACGATATAGACGAAACTCTCACAATTGATTGCCGTACTATAGATTCCTTAGACTCATGCAGGAGTACTCTTAGTAAATCAATAAATAATATTAGAATACTAACCTTCAACATAAGAAGCTACCAACGAAATTTCGACGCATTTGTTGTTGCTCTAAATAGACTAAATTCGAATATAGACGTAATTGTTTTAACTGAGTGCTGGCTGTGTGACGACACAGTGATTGAACCGCTATCAGGATACAACAGTTATAGATCAATAAGACAAATTAATAAAAATGGTGGAGTGATAATCTATGTAAAAAATAGATTATGTAGCAAAAATATCAACCAACATAAATTAGTGGACGCCGATGCTGTCATATTAACTATAAATGATATTATTCTCCTGGGTATTTATAGGTCACCATCTTTCATTTGGGAAAGCAGATAGATTTATCAACTCACTTGATGCTACTTTATCGGAAATAACACAAAATCGTACTATAATTCTAGCAGGGGACATTAACATCAATATCACAGATACCGAAAATAATCAAGTTCAGAATTACCTATCCCTCCTAGCATTTCATGGCCTAATCGCTGTAATAACTCATCCAACTAGAAGAAACACGTGTCTTGATCATATTTTTATAAAGTCGCAAACAACTCCACGCGGGTTTGTCTGTAATCTCTCTTTAACAGATCACAACCTAGCACTTGCGCTTTTTCCAGTAAAACTAAATAGGCGTACAAGTAAAAATCACAGAAGAACAAATTGGGACGATGTCGCAACAGAAATTAAAAGTGCAAACTGGACGGACGTTCTCAATAATCACTGCATCAATTCTGCCTTAAACTCATTCAACGATACTATTTCTAGAGCAATAAAAAATAACACGACCGAAATTAAAATGTGCAGAAAATTTAAAGTCATAAAGCCCTGGATTACACCGGGGCTGATCAGGTGCATGAAACAACGTGACAAATTGCATAGTATCTCTAGGACGTTTCCCAATGACTACACAAAACACCATATTTATATTAGATACAGGAATTTCTGCAACACTTTACTACGCAATATAAAAGAAGACTACAATCGAAAACAAATCTCCGAAAATAAGAACAATCCTAAAAAGCTCTGGAATAAAATTAGAGACATATGTGGAACAACTCGCAATGATAACCCCTCAGTAAAACTGATTAAATCTAGCGATAATCCAACACCATCACTTAACGAATGTAACAAACTTTTCGCATCAGTGGGTGAAATTTACGCCAATAAAATTATTACTAAACACTCCACAACACAAGATTCACTAATTGATACATACAAACCTCCATTTACTAACCCATATTCCTTTTACTTTCACCCGACAGATGAAAATGAAGTGACCAATATTATTTACAATCTAAACATAGATAGTTCTCCTGGACCTGATCATATCACGGTCACATTGCTTAAAAAGACTCTTTCTAGCATAATTTCACCTCTTGTATATATATTTAACCTAAGTTTAGAAACAGGCATTTTTCCCGAATCCTGGAAAATATCAGCAATATGTCCCATACATAAAAGTGGACCTTATGATATTCCGCAAAACTGTAGACCAATTGCTTTGCTAAGTATTATCTCTAAAGTCTTGGAAAGGATTGTAAACAATAGACTAGTTAGTTCTAGAAAAATACACTATCATCTCTGAAAGGCGATACGGTTTTCGTAAAGGCAAATCAACTCAAGACGCTGCAACACTATTAGTAAATTTAGTCTCTCTACACATTGAAAAAGGGAACAGATGCCTTGGAACATTCCTAGATTTAGCACGCGCCTTTGATACTGTATCGATTGGTCTCTTATTGAAAAAACTTGAGGCTGTAGGAATCCGGGGGCTTCCATTGATGTGGTTCCAAAGTTACTTAACTTCGCGTAAGCAATATGTCAAAATCGACGATATACAAAGTGACCCATTGCCCATCTCTTTTGGCGTCCCACAAGGGAGTGTCCTCGGTCCTACATTATTTATCCTATATATCAATGACATAGTTAACCTTCCTATAAGTAATGCTGAAATTATTGCTTACGCTGATGATACAGTGGTACTTTTCTACGGCAAAACATGGGATCAGGTTTATCACACAGCAGAACAGGGTCTTTCTCAAGTGGTACAAGCCTTAGATACTAATCTTCTCACACTTAATACTAAGAAAAGTAAATATGTTGCATTCTCAAAAACCATGATCACAAGACCATCATCAGCTCCGATCCTAAACATCCAATCAAAAAACACGCAATTTTCCATAACCTCCGCTGAACAAATAGAACGCACTAGGACAATAAAATATCTCGGTATCATAATTGATGAACATCTAACCTTCAAAGAGCACATCGCAACAGTAGCCACTCGAGCACGCAAATTGATTCATATAGTCAAAAGACTTCGCGATTGTGCTCCTGTGGACGTTCTGCGTCTAGTTTATTTTGCCTTGTGCCAGTCTATATTGCAGTACTGTATTGGCGTATGGGGTTCAGCCGCAAAAACCGTACTATTGTCGCTGGAAAGAGCACAACGCGCAATCATTAAGGTAGCTCTAAAAAAACCGTATCGTTATCCGACAGATGCTGTGTATAATGAATTCAAAGTCCTAAGAGTACGACAATTGTTTATTCTAAGCGCCGTAATTCAAATACACAAATATCTCAAAACCCGTACTGATTACTCTGAAATTATATTAAAACGTGTACACCGCATTCCAGTACCAAATTATACTTCTGAACTTGCTAGACGTTGTCCATCTTTCTCACATCCTTACACATATAATAAAATAGCCAAAATACTTTGTAATATAAAAGATTACACTACTTCTAAATGCATACAAATGTTAAAAACTACACTTCTAAAGCTATCCTACACTGAAACAGAAGATTTAATATAGTTGGTAATTACAAAAAAATGAAAATAATAATAACACACACATTTTATTCATACACTCACGGTAAACACGCACCCAAACACACACACACACACACACACACACACACTCACACTCACACACACACACTTACTCACATACACAAAATCTACATCATCACACATTTCCGCAAACGTACTTAATATTCAAAATTCATAGGATGAGTATTTAATATGTGCTTAAAAACTCATTTTAACTCTAAGAAAGTTGCTATTTTGTTTTTAATTGTTTTTCTCTTCATGTAACTAATTTTTACATTGTTATTTTGAACTCCCGAGCCTCAAGATACAAGCTTGCTTAGTTTGAGGCTCAACGAAACATGATGTAAGTAGTTACTTTTTTTCTTTTTGGTAATAAATGATTTTTATTTTTTTTATTTTATTTTATCTGTCCTCAATGTGCGTGCGTTGTATGTCACCAGGGCCAATTTTCGGTTTTGGTGGTAGCCGAATCTCTGCCGGAGATTCTTAGCTTATTCTTAGGAGATTTTTTGTAGTTGATGAAAGCTAAATACAGGGGTTTATTAAATTCTGAATATTTTTCTATCACCTGGTCAACCACTTGGTTATGATTCATCGTGCTGAAACTGCTTCTGAAACCAGCTTGTTCGATCGGTTGGTGAGCATCGATGACTGGGGCTATCCTTTCAAGTAGACAGGAGGCAAAAAGTTTATAAAAACAAGGCATTAGACTTATAGGACGGTAGTTGCCTATATCAGCTGGGTCACCTTTTTTATATAGTAGTATAATTTCCGATGTCATCCATTGATGTGGTACAGCTTCTTCGCCAAGCATTTTATTCCATAGGATAGTGATTGGTGTCAGTAGTAGAGTCTTCGCAACCTTGATACATTCATTGGTGATTCCATCCGGTCCTGGGCTTTTTTCTGGCTTAAGTCTCATTATTTGTTTTAATATTACATTTTCTGTAAACTGGTGTATTGGAGAAGTATCCGTGTAGCTATAGGAAACCATGTTTTGACTTTGTGTGCCTGATTGTCTGTATAGGTTAGCGTAGAAGTCAGTAGCAGCATTTATGATTTCTGTGCGAGATTTGCATTCGTTGTTGCCAGACTTGAGAAAAGGAACCCATGTTTTGGCTTGATTTAGCTCTTTAAAAGGTTTTTTTGGCAGATCTAGTATTATTGGGGTGTCTTTGTATAGTTGTTGTTCTGTAGGTAACGTAGCACCTTTTTATTTCTTTATTGGTAAGTTTATACAAAGTTTTTAGTTTTTCTTTGTCAGCTACGCTTAATTTGGGCTTATTTTGCAGTTAGCTTCTTTCTTTCATGAGTTCTAGCGCTTTCGCGGATAGGATTTTGTTCTTATGTGTTCCTTTTATGTTTTTTAGACTTATCTTGATGTAGTGCATGATTTGTTGGTAGTATTCCTCCGCATTATAGTTGTTAGGATTCTTTATAAGTTCTGGTATAAAGCTGTAGAGGTTTGTAAGGTACATTTCCTGCTCCGCTAGAGTTTTTAGCTTAGTGGATGTATTAAAGAAATTGCGCCTACTTTTCTTTGTTGAATTTAAGTGTATTGTTGCTCTTAGTAGTCTATGGTCCGATCCAAAAGAGAAAGATGGTAGTAGTTCATATTTAGTGATCATGTGGTGCTTCGTGGTCATGATATAATCAATTTCATTCCTTGTGTTTTTATCTGGAGAGATCCATGTCCAGCGATTTTTTGGTTTTAATTTGAACATTGTATTCATAATTTTTAGGTTGTACTCTTGCGCATATTGAATTAGTCTCGTGCCTTCTGATGCCGTAACCATACTCTCCTGTAGCGGGACGTTCGTATTTTTCTGGAATTCCGATTTGAGCATTTAAGTCGCCTATAGAAAATACGTACTCAGTAGATGTGGAATCATGAGCTCTCGCTAAGTCCTCGTAAAAATTGTCTATTTCCTCCTGTGATGAGTTTTCAATGGGGGCGTACGCTTGAATTACTGCAAAACACAGGTTTTCCATTTTAATTTCCAGTACGCACACTCTTTCAGATATTCCAGTGAATTTTATGATGTTATCTTTGTGTTTCTTCCTTACTAGAAAACCTACTCCATATAGTCCTTTTGTTTGGCCGATGTAATAGAAGATGTATTAGTCGTCTTCGATTGTCTTTTCTCCTAGGCGGCGAACTTCGCTCAAACCTCAAACCAAATATCATGTTTAATATCATCCAGTGCAGCTTTGAGCTCAATATATTTTTGGTCGGAAGATAATGATCTTACGTTGAGGGTGCAAATGTAGACGGTGTTTTTCGTTTTGATAGTTATTCTTGGGGGGTTTCGGTCGAACTCTCCCGCGGTGACCGGCCGTACTGGGAGATTAGTGCTTGGAAGAGGGTCCGATTTTGATTGCTATGCTGTGTTGTGGTCTGATGTCTTCGCTTTGCGTTGAGTTGATTCTGTCTGAGCGAGAATTAGTTCGGGCTTTTGTATTATATAGTTCTTCATGTCGCCTTTATTTTTCTTAGGTGGTTGTTTACTAGTCTGTTGAACAATTTGGTTGAAAGGGTGGAGCGTTTCCGGGGACTCTGATAGGTTTCTTTTGCTTGACTGTTTCTGTGAGGGTTTTTTGTTGTTCAGTATAATAATTTTGTCATATTTTATAAAAGCGGTGTTTCCTGCATCTTTTTCTTTCTGTAGTTGTACTCTTGCGCTTAATTAAGACTTCGATTGGGTAGTCTTCTTTTAAGTAGTAGGAAGTATTTTGAAGGTTGTGTTTGTTTTTTTTGTATTTTTAATTTGAAACCTAAAGTATTGAATGTTATTACTATCGGTCGAACTTTTTCATCCTTTTTCCCCAACCTTCTAACAGCTTCTATGTTGTAAGTGTCGCATGAAATTTTTATATATGTATTTGTTATATTTATTACCATTTTTTCCAGTTCATCGTAAGAGTTTTCTGTCTCTTCTACGCCAAAAATGATCAGATTTTTGCGTCTACACTGTCTTTCTAGGTTGTTAATTTTATTTGATTGCTCTTCTATTTTTTTCTCCAAAAGCTCATTTTTCAGTTCTAAGCTATTGAACTTCTCGTTGATACTGTTAATTATTGTACCTTTAATATCTTCTTTCATCTCTATCATGTCTTGTTTTTGCTGCTTTATATCTTGCTGCATGCTAATTAACATATTTTTAATTTCATCCATATTTGGTTATACTTCTCTTAGCGCCCTCTATTGAAACAGGTGAGTACTTCTTGGCTTAGTGGCGATCGAGTTGTCTAAGCGTATTAAGAGGTGTCCTAGCGGTTGCGAGATATCAGAGTGCGCGTCGAACTAGGACCTGGCTAGGAAGTTCTGATGGATCATAATAGATGGCGCTAGTAGATACTTTGATCGATGGTTTAGGAACGGAGATATTATTATGATTACTTAGCACTTTTGAGGTTATAGTTCCTGATGATTTTGGTTTACGTACTGTTTTAATGTAATTCAAGTTCCAGTTTTGTCGTACACACGCTACACTAATAATTTTGCACTTGAATAATGATATATTCTCGGTATCTTAACGAATTCCTATTGTCATTTGATAGAACGATTTTATGCACTTTTTAATAGATTTTAGCGTATATGCACTATGTTTTATGTATTGTTCGAAGTAATTTATGCACTGGTTTTATATTTTGATTGTAACACTTTGCTTTGGAACACTTAAATAATTTTAAATCTTATTTAATAGCGAGTACGATGTTGACAGTGTCGCAGTGGCGCCCCCTTCCCCGACACCTTACAGACTTACATACATATAATATATTAAGCTTATAAACTAAGTAACGTGTAATTTCGGCGACATGTTGCGCTGTGCAGGGGCGTCTCGCAGTCTCCCACGATATCCCCTGAAGACGACACCCTTCGGCCAGAACTCCTCGCTTATGAAGGTCTCCAGCTTGACAGTGGAAACTCGCACCACAAACAAATTAAACGCCGTATTGTTTCGCGAGTTAAGCTTCTCGACCCTCAGAGTTTACATGGTCTTCTTACGGGTATACTCCACAATGTCATCGGCTTTGGTGGTGTAATGTAATTGTTACACGTACAGCAGCGTCGTTGGTTCTGCTGAACGGAGGAGCATGCCATCACCGACCGGCGCATTCCCACACCGGTTTAGTCGAGGAGGCTTCTTCTTCCTTTCCACCTTAATGAAGCCTTCCTCATCAGTTCGGCTCTTCATTGTGGCCTGAGGCATCTTAGGGGGCTTCTCTGTTGTCCTCTATGGTGCGCGGGCGGCAGCGGCGGCGTAATCACGACGAGGAGTAATCGCGTTCACGTTTGACGTCACTTGCGGCGGGGCAGCGGAACTGCTGGCGGGGCACGGGGTGTCGCGGGTGGCTGGGCGCGGTGCATCGCGCGGGGCCGTAGCAACAGCAGGCGATGCATAGGCTGACTCAAAACTGCCGACCGATGCATTTTGCGCCCCGCGACGAACGTTGACATTAGAGGCCTCGTGCGACCTCCTTTCCGAGCTAGGGCCACGCGATGACGCAACCTCGTCATGTAGCTCGCGGATGGTATTTTCAAAAGCCTCTAAGCTGTATTGTACTTCGGATAGGCTAGACTTTAGGGTGTTAATGTCCTTTAGCACCCTGGTCACGTCGACGTGGTACAATCATGTCCATGGCTTATACGCATCTTTGACCCATCTCTGTATTGGCCTTCCATGACTGCAGTATCTCATTTGTGGCTAGACAAATCTGTTGTAAACTAAATGAGAAAAAAACATCATTTAGTTCTAACGTCATTGCAAACGGTATTATGACATACTCAGATGGAGATAGCAGGGTGAACTGGATTTTCATATAAAGGGTTAGTCTAGTATTACCAAAAATCGCAAGCTGTAAAATACAAGCTTCTAAAAAAACCGGTACTTATTTTGTAGTAAATTACAATATTTAATTTCACCCTCATTCCAGTTTAGATTAAGGTTTTTTTCATACTGTAAATATAGTGACGATACTATAGACACATGCAATCACAATGGTGCTGATTATGGTTGGGAGTCAGATGCTGTGCAACCAGATGAAAAAGCTGCAAAGGACATTGGCTGAAGTTTAAAATTCTGTACTGATCGGTACGTGACTCATTCTTTTGTAGGATAATAGATTCACAAGAGAAAGTGAAGAATAAGGAGAAAAGCTCAAAGATCGAACTACTGGTAGGATTGGATGGAATAGAATATTCAGAGTTGGGGAAGCCAC
This sequence comes from Phalera bucephala, assembly GCA_905147815.2. Classification (NCBI taxonomy): domain Eukaryota; kingdom Metazoa; phylum Arthropoda; class Insecta; order Lepidoptera; family Notodontidae; genus Phalera; species Phalera bucephala. The sequence continues at coordinate 6,284,088 of LR990619.1, read as the reverse complement.
ATTTGTTGTAGCAATTAGTGATGTAGATGTTGAAAAGAAGAGCATTTTTCTAACTAAAATCTTGACGACGGTTTAGCTTAGTAGTTGTAAGCCACTCGGTTCACTAGATCGAGTAGTACTATGATGACGGACGATTTGGCGCTGTGGTTAAGAGCTTAAGCCGCTCCGCCCACTGGGACGAATAGTCGGGAGTTCGATTCCCGCACGGGACAAATCTATGTGTGACAATTATTTGTTTCGGTCTAGGTATTTGTGTATGTGAAATTTCATGTTTGTAAACGCACCCACGATACAGGAATAAATCCTAGCGTGGGGCTTCGCTTTTTAAAAGAGTAGAGATAGGGAGAAGAGATCGCCGCACAGGAAAAATCTTTGTATGACCTGAAAATATTTGTGTCTGTCTGGGCGCTTGTGTGCGTTTATCCAACCAAGACAAACTTTATCACTTTTTTGCTATAAGAACGTATTCAAGCTGCTGTTTTTGTGTAACAAGCGGCTTAGTAAAATTCCAACAGCGAGTGGCCACAAACCTGCATCAATCAATCTGCACTGAACGTGCATGGTGGAGAATATTTTATTCTCTCTCGCCTTAATTTCTGATAGGGTATTTGCTCAGCACCAGGACAATATATGCTGATTTATATAATTATTTCAAATCCAGATTGGGCGGAAATAAAACGTGTTAAAGATTTTATACGAGTGGTTAAGACCTGTCCAGTGGAGATAAAGCTGCTTTCGACCAATACTTTAGGGATGTACTTATTGCCAATGGTTTTAACTATACTTGTAAATCACATTACAGTTATGTTGCAGTTTACCCATGTCATATAACTAATATAATGAAAGAACAGTCATACAAGGGTCTTTGACCCCCAACCAAAATCGCAACTAACGCCACTGCCACTGAAATGCCACTTCATGACAGCCGCAGAGTTGCCCTTTGCTATGAAATTTACCCACGTTGTTTTTTTAATTAGTACCCGTGCGGACCCAGCTGTTCAAATATTTCCCTGGAAGCAGGAACATTTTACTAAATGGTAACCCTAATTTTACACCAACGACTATTTTCTATAGGACTCGCGCTTTGAGGGTTTCGTACCGGGTTCAGTTTCAGCTAATTTCAGAGCCAAATTGTAGTTTTGTTGGGCCTAGAGAACTCTTCAAGATAAATCCAACGAGCCCAAACACTGCAGGATTATGTTCAGTAATTGGGAAGTTCTATTGGGTACCCTCCAGCTCCATTATCAGACCCTCGACATCATCCGGGTCTACAGAACTCGTCAAGACAAATTCAACGAACCCAAACACGGTGGGATTATGTTGAGTAGTTGGGTAATTCCGTTGGCCACTCTTCGGTTCCAGCATCAGATCCTGAACACCATCAGGGTCTACAGAACTCGTGAAGCCAAATTCAATGAGCCCGGCAGGGGTATGTTTCGTGTTTGGGTAGTTCCGTTGGTCACCTTGATGGTGTTTAGGGTCTGATTGTAAAGTGGCAACACTTAATCATCAGACCCTAAACATCATTTGGTTGTATAGTACTTATCAATAGCAATCTTATAAGCCTAAACACGAGGTGGTTATGTTGTGTAGTTGACATGTTCCTATGGCCACCATTCAACCCCATCAAAAGGCTGTTCTGGAGCTGGGTCGATGGTATGTATTATATTATTGTATTGTCACCGAACTTACATACGTATGCTAAATTTAACCTCAGTCGGATACATGCTTTCTATTGTCAAACGCTATTAGATATCTTAATAAAATAAAATAAAACTAATAAATAAAATACCCGAAGTGCTTGGAAATGGATTACAAGATTTGAACCAGAAAGACAGGTAGACACACAAACACAAAAGCTTCTAAATAGTTACCTATACCTCGTTAGTCTATTGGCGAATAATACGCGTAGCAATCAGGAGGTCCTGAGTTCGAATCCAAGGTCAGAACAAATGTAATTTTTTGATAGAAATATCTCCAGTGTCAACCCGCATTGTGCCTGATATAATGGCATTAGGCTTGCCCCCTATTGCATGAGACCTAACATCCGACCTTGGGGAATACAGATGTGACGATGTTTATATATTTTACAATTTAAATGAACAACGTTGATATTCAATTATTTCCGTATAAAAAATTCACACACACCGGGACGCCTACATTCCCCAAGCGAGAGTGGCTCAGAGGTGTACTTTGTGCACACACCAACTTATTGCTGAAAATGTAAGGTGTCAATGTAATAGGGACGAGGCTATTGCTATTATACAGGGCACAACTTCGGACTCCGGACTGATACTAGGAAATTTTCTATAGAAAATCTACATTTTGCTCGCCCTACAATTTGTACGAGATCCTGCGCGATCTCTAAACGCATTATACGGTACCTACTTGTTCAACGAGGTAGTCCATAAAAAATCGTTTTAAAAAAGTGCTATTTCTTTCTAAAATTTTGTCGTAATTAAATTAATAAAATTTAATTTTCATTAAAATTATATAGAAATAAAAGAGTAATAATAATCTGATCCAATTTACGTCCTATACCGTACACAGATGACGCCACAGATCTCGCGGCGCCATTTCTGTGTGTGTGTGTGAATAAATATTTATTCACCACCAATCAAAATAGTTCCACAAAATGTTACTGATAGCACATAGACAAAGAAGTATTATTGTAGTGTGTAAAGTAGTCACTGGACAGCGCTATTTTAATTTTTCATCAGATTTGAGGGAAAATAACTATTTTTATATGTTATAGTTATAAATTGACAAATATCAGATTTCTTTCTTTACTTGTACTTTAAAACCTTGCTTCTTGCCAAATTCCACGATTCTAGGTCAACGGGAAGTGCTATATAATTTCTAATGAGTGACTTTAAATGGCCATATCTTTTGTATGGGTTTACTCAGATCCTTCATTTTTTTACTCTAGTAGGGGACCGTAGACCTTCGTATTTGGTATAAATTTTAGCCGTTCCTAAGAGAAAAAAAAACCTAAAAAAGGTGATAACCGTCGGACAGACGGACAACGAAGTGATCCTATAAGGGTTTCGTTTTAGGTACGGAACCCTAAAAAGACCCATTACTGATAGATACTTAAGCGGTGAATCTCACCACCATCCAACATAGCTAACTGGCTACCGTGGGTCAATGTTTGTTTCAGAGAGCACAAGGGATCTGTAACAAGAAATATCTGGCTGCCGAGCTTCAACATGTCAAGCAAGTCACCCACTCCAACGTCTTAGTGACCGAGTTAAACCAGCCATAGTTGAGCATCTCCCTGCTGTAGTACTATACATGATAGGAATTACGGACAAGATTGGCTACATCTTGAAGCGTGCTTCAATTAAAACATTTTATAAGCCGCTGAAGAAGATCAGTAAATTTTTACCATCTGTCAAATGTCAGAAGTTGCGCCGCGCGTTACGTCCGCCGCGTGGTTCCCGGCTTAGAATAGGACCAACCCATCTCCACTGCCGCAACGCTCAGGACCTGTTACTGCAGAGCGTTGCGGAGTGGTCGGTTGCCTTGGTGGTAGTAGCGGAGCCCTACCGTGTCCCGGACAATCCTCGCTGGTTCGGGGATGATGTGGGCTCCGTCGCCGTGTACTGGGGTGGAGGGGACGGCGCTCCGCCCTGCTCCCTACTGGAAAGGGGGCAGGGCTATGTAGCTGTGCAGTGGGGAAGAATGGCCATAGTGGGCTGCTACGTCTCTCCCAATAGCTCCCTCGCCGACTACGAGGTGTACCTGGACGGGCTAGCATTCGCAGATGCCGGCCTCGTCCATCGATCGTCCTCGGGGATTTTAATGCCCACGCTAGGGCGTGGGGCAACCCCCGGGACGATTCGAAGGGAGGGACGTTGCAAGAGTGGGCGGCTGGACTAGACCTCCGTCTCGTGAACCGGGGGTCCGTTAGCAAATGCGTGCGGTGGCAGGGGGAGTCGGTCGTCGACCTAACGTGGGCGACTCCCTCGGCCATGAGCACGCTGTCGGGGTGGCGCGTAGCGGAGGAGGTGGTCACATTATCCGACCACCGCAACATTGTTTTCGATGTGGCCCTCCTCGATGTGGTTCCGGGGCACGATGACGGCGGTATGTGACGCCGCCATGCCCCGGGCTAGCTGCCCCAAGCGAACGGCAGTGTACTGGTGGTCGCAGCAGATAGCGCAGTTGCGCGAAATCTGCATGCACGCGCGTCGCCAGTACACTAGAGCCCGAAGGAGAAGGCGAGCCACCGAGGAGGAAAAGGCCGGAGCATACGAGCGGTATCGAGCGGCTACAAAGGCGCTCCAAATCGCCATCGCGAATGCCAGGTCTCCGTCTTGGAGCGAGCTCCTGGAGGGATTTGACAGGGATCCATGGGGGTGCCCCTACAGGGCAGTGTTGGTCAAGCTTCGCCCTTGGGTGCCCCCCCTGACGGAGACCCTAAACCCCGGACTGCTGCGTCGGGTCATCGACGCACTATTCCCGACGGTCCGGGACAGTCCCTCTGTCCCCCCGACGATTTCGTCGGCCTTTTACACCGACGAGTTGGGGGTGACCGAACAGGAGCTGGACCGAGCCGTCGGCCGCTTGCGCGCTCGAAATACTGCGCCCGGCCCCGACGGTATACCGGGGCGGGCGTGGGTGATTGCTCTGGCTGCCCTGGGGGACAGGTTGAGGCGGCTGTTCAGCAGCTGCCTCCGACATGCCAAGTTCCCCACGGCCTGGAAGGAGGCTCGCCTGGTCCTCTTGAAGAAGGAAGGCAGGCAGGACCGCAGACTCTCCCTCTGCGTACCGTCCGATATGCCTGCTGGACGAGTGCGGCAAGTTGTTCGAGAGGATTCTTGCCGCCCGTCTCAGCGGGCATCTGTCGCGCGTCGGTCCCGACCTGGCTGACAGCCAGTACGGCTTCCGCCAGGGGCGCTCGACGGTGGACGCGATCATTCGCGTCCGCTCCCTGTCGGCGCAGGCCGTGTCCCGGGGCGGGGTGGCGTTGGCGATAAGTCTTGACATCGTCAACGCCTTCAACTCCCTGCCTTGGGACGCGATCCGGGGGGGCGCTAGAACATCATCGCGTTCCCCCGTACCTGCAAGCCGTAGTCGGGGACTACTTGCGTGACAGGTACATCCAGTACATCGGACAGGGCGGTACACTGCACCGGAGGGAAGTGTCTTGCGAGGTTCCGCAGGGGTCCGTGTTGGGCCCCCTCCTATGGAACCTCGCCTACGATGCGGTCCTGCGTGTCGATCTCCCCCCCGGCATCAGTGTTGTCTGTTACGCTGACGACACTCTAATAGTGGCCGAGGGGGACACCTTCGAGAGGACTGTTGGGCTCGCCGAGCTTGGGGCAGAGGTCGTCGTCGCCAAGATCCGCGAGTTGGGCCTGCAGATAGCGCCTCATAAGACCGAGGCGCTATGGTTCCATAAACTGCCTAGGAGCAGGGAACCGCCCGACTCGTGGGTTCGCGTCGGAGATTTGCCAGTCCGGGTGGGGCGGTACCTTAAGTACTTGGGCCTCACCCTGGACAGTCGCTGGGGCTTCGAAGAGCATTTCGAGCGTCTTGTCCCCCGAGTCGAAAGGGTAGTGGGTGCCATGCATAGACTGCTACCCAACCTCGGGGGGCCGTCGGAGGAGGTACGCCGCCTTTACGGAAGGGTCGTGCGATCGGTGGCTCTCTATGGGGCGCCTGTATGGTCACACCGACTGTCGGGCGTTCGGCGCTGCAGGACCAAAATATATAGCCTGCAGCGCAAGATGGCCATCCGTATCGCACGAGGATACCGGACTGTATCTTTCGAGGCGGCGACCCTCTTGGCATGCTTTCCGCCGCTCGACAACCTGGCGGACATGGACGCGAGGGTCTATGACCGAACTCGCGTCGTCCGCCAAAGCGACGAATGCGTGCCCGCGCTCGAAATCAGACGGCGGGAACGATGACGCGCTCTGGAGGAGTGGCGCGCGAGGCTCAGCTAGGAGCACATCGCGCGCAAGCGCGTCGTCCAAGCCATCCTGCCGTCCTTCGAAGCCTGGCAACAGCGGAGGAGTGGGCGAATCTCCTACAGGCTTGCTCAGATAATCACCGGTCACGGCTGTTTCGGTGATTATCTATGCAAGATTGGACGCGAGGCGACGGCGACCTGTCACCACTGTGGTGGGGACCGGGATTCCGCAGAGCACACGCTTGTCGAGTGCCCAGCGTGGGCCTCCGAGCGGCGGATCCTGGTCGACCGGATTGGACCGGACCTCTCCTTGCCGGCAATAGTAGCGGCTATGATGGCAGGGGATTCGGCGTGGGTGGCCGTATCCTCCTACTGCGAGACTGTGATGTCACAGAAGGAGGAGGCCGAGCGGGATCGGGAGAGGGCCGATCCCGCTTGTCGAAGGCGAAGGCGCCGGGGTGGAGGCACAGCCCGCCCAGGCCCCCCAGCCCAATAGTCCGGGGCTTTATAATACGGGCTAACTTGTGTCCCCTGCCGCAACATCTGGTGGAGGAACCCCCCCTGCACCAACACCCGCAGGGGGGCCTTTGGGGTTGTGGGACGCTGGGGCGGGGGCTCTAAGCGTCCTTCACGCGCTACTCCGAGGAGGATGGTGGCGTGGTGTGGCCCACGCCGCCGTGAGCACCGCGACGGTGCAGGGGGAGCAAGCTACAAGTTTCCCCTCCCGAGGCGGGCTCTTCGGAGCGCGGCACACGGGGGGGGGCACCAGCGTGTTCCACCCGGAGATCCCGGAGCCCCTCTGACACGTGCCAGTGCCGGCCACCGTGGGGTTTTAGTCGGTACGAGTCCGACATGCCCCGCCAGCTTCCCCCGAGGTTGGCGGAAGTCCATGAGGACTTCCCCAAGAAAAAAAAAAAAACAAGGACCAACCCATCTCATCCCATCGGGTGTCGTACGAGGCGACTAAGGGAAATCTAGGGAATGGGCTGCAGCTTTCCCTTAACACTTCTATGACCAAAAACTGCGCTCGTCAACCCGCCTGCCAAGCGTGGCGAGTATGGCAAACACCCCAAGTTATGGAAGAAAGTAAGAAAACTAGGCCCCTAGTCCCCGGCGGTCCTGTTCGTCCTGACCACGGTAGCACCTATGGTAACGACAGGACAAGGGGTGCTAAGAATCTCCGGCAGAGATTCGGCTACCACCAAAACCGAAAATTGGCCCTGGTGACATACAACGCACGCACATTGAGGACAGATGAGAAGCTAGTTGAGCTGGAAGAAGAGTTAAACAAGTTGCGGTGGAGTATTGTTGGTTTATTGGAGGTCCGAAGAGAGGGCGAGGACACGATAACCTTAAAATCCGGCAACTTGTTTTACTACCGGGAGGGCGAACAGCAGTCCCAAGGTGGTGTCGGATTTATCGTCCACAAGTCACTCATAAACAACGTTGTGTCCATCACTAGTGTGTCGAGCAGGGTAGCGTACCTGATACTCAGAATATCCAAAAGATATTCGCTGAAGGTCATACAGGTCTACGCACCGACCTCGGCATACTCAGATGATGAGGTCGAAGTTATGTATGAGGACATTAGTAGAGCCATACATACTTCCTAAGCACACTTTACAGTAGTTATGGGTGACTTCAATGCGCGACTGGGCAAACAGGGCAATGATGAGTTGAGAGTGGGGCAATTTGGATATGGGCAGCGCAACCCCAGGGGTCAGAGGCTGGCCGAATTTCTGGAGAAGGAGGGACTCTTTATGATGAACTCTTTCTTCCAGAAGCCGTCTCATAGGAAATGGACCTGGATGAGCCCTGATGGTTTCACAAAAAATGAGATAGACTTCATCATGAGCACCAAGCGACAAATATTTAATGATGTCTCCGTGATTCACAGGGTAAAAACCGGCAGTGATCACCGAATGGTCAGAGGACATTAAATATAAATGTCAAAATGGAAAGGTCGCGTCTGATGAAGTCTACGCTCCGACCTTCTTATGCACATATCCAAAACCCTGAGAACTTTCAACTAGAATTGTCAAACCGCTTCGAATTGCTAGACAGGAGCGCATCAGTGGACGAAATCAACAATAGGCTGGTAGAGACTGTCCATACGGTCGGGTCCAAGTATTTTAAGCCCCACCGTAAAAATAGGCCTCAAATCTATCTGTCTACACCCGAAACCTTATGGCTGAGCGACGTACCATGAGAATCCAAACCTCCGATGATGCTAAGTCCTATGGGCAGCTCAATGGACAGATATTGAAGTCCTTGCGACACGATTTACGGTCCTTCAACACAAGACGTATTGAGGAGACCATAGAGTAGAACAATGGCTCCAAAGTGTTCGCAAGAGACGCGTCTATTGGGCAAAGCCAGTTGACGAAGCTGAAGACGGAGGACGGAAACGTAACGTCGAATAGATCAGAGGTGCTCAGGGAGATAGAGAGGTTCTATGGGCAGTTGTATACCTCAGTAGCTGAACCTGTTGTTGACTTGGTAAAATACCCAAGAGTCTTTCTTTTTTTTTTTTTTTTTTTTTTTTTGTGGGGCAATCCTCATGGACTTCCACCAACTTCGGGGGAAGCTGGCGGGGCATGTGTCAGAGGGGCTCCGGGATCTCCGAGTGGAACACGCCGGTGCCCCCCTTGTGCCGCGCTCCGAAGAGCCCGCCTCGGGAGGGGAAACTTGTAGCTTGCTTCCCCCCCTGCACCGTCGCGGTGCTCACGGCGGCGTGGGCCACACCACGCCGCCATCCTCCTCGGGGTCGCGCGTGAAGGACGCTTAGGGCCCCCGCCCCAGCTTCCCACAACCTCAAAGGCCCCCCTACGGATATTGGTGCAGGGGGGGGGTCCCCCACCAGATGTTGCGGCAGGGGACACAAGTTAGCCCGTATTATAGAGCCCCGGGCTATTGGGCTGGGGGGCCTGGGCGGGCTGTGCCTCCGCCCCGGCGCCTTCGCCTTCGGCGAGCGGGATCGGCCCTCTCCCGATCCCGCTCGGCCTCCTCCTTCTGTGACATCACAGTCTCGCAGAAGGAGGATACGGCCCCCCACGCCGAATTCCCTGCCAGCATAGCCGCCGGCAAGGAGAGGTCCGGTCCAATCCGGTCGACCAGGATCCGCCGCTCGGAGGCCCACGCTGGGCACTCGACAAGCGTGTGCTCTGCGGTATCCCGGTCCCCACCACAGTGGTGACAGATCGCCGTCGCCTCGCGTCTGATCTTGCTCAGATAATCACCGAAACAGCCGTGACCGGTGATTATCTGAGCAAGCCTGTAGGAGATTCGCCCACTCCTCCGCTGTTGCCAGGCTTCGAAGGACGGCAGGATGGCTTGGACGACGCGCTTACGCGCGATGTGCTCCTGGCTGAGCCTCGCGCGCCACTCCTCCAGAGCGCGTCGTCGTTCCCGCCGTCTGATTTCGAGCGCGGGCACGCATTCGTCGCTTTGGCGGACGACGCGAGTTCGGTCGTAGACCCTCGCGTCCATGTCCGCCAGGATGTCGAGCGGCGGAAAGCGTGCCAAGAGGGTCGCCGCCTCAAAAGATACGGTCCGGTATCCTCGTGCGATGCGGATGGCCATCTTGCGCTGCAGGCTATAGATTTTGGTCCTGCAGCGCCGGACGCCCGACAGTCGGTGTGACCATACAGGCGCCCCATAGAGAGCCACTGATCGCACGACCGCCCCGTAAAGGCGGCGTACCTCCTCCGACGGCCCCCCGAGGTTGGGTAGCAGTCTATGCATGGCACCCACTACCCTTTCGACTCGGGGGACAAGACGCTCGAAATGCTCTTCGAAGCCCCAGCGACTGTCCAGGGTGAGGCCCAAGTACTTTAGGTACCGCCCCACCCGGACTGGCGAATCTCCGACGCGAACCCACGAGTCGGGCGGTTCCCTGCTCCTAGGCAGTTTATGGAACCATAGCGCCTCGGTCTTATGAGGCGCTATCTGCAGGCCCAACTCGCGGATCTTGGCGACGACGACCTCTGCCCCAAGCTCGGCGAGCCCAACAGTCCTCTCGAAGGTGTCCCCCTCGGCCACTATTAGAGTGTCGTCAGCGTAACAGACGACACTGATGCCGGGGGGGAGATCGACACGCAGGACCGCGTCGTAGGCGAGGTTCCATAGGATGGGGCCCAACACGGACCCCTGCGGAACCCCGCAAGACACCTCCCGATACCCAAGAGCCAAGCTAACCCGACACTACACTGAAGATATCCCGGACATCAGCCTGTACGAGATTAGGATGGCTCTCAAACAACTTAAAAAGAAAAGCGCCGGGTGAAAACGGAATTACCGCAGAGCTTCTGAAAGCGGGCGGATCGCCGGTACTTAAAGTCCTTCAGAGGCTGTTTAATTCCGTCTTGCTCGAAGGGAAAACGCCGGAAGCATGGAAGCATGGAAGCAGGGGTGTGGTGGTACTGTTTTACAAGAAAGGTGATAACACTTTATTAAAGAACTATAGGCCCATCATAGGAGAGGCTTTAGTACCATAGACCACATACATACGCTGCGGCAGATTATACAGAAGACCGAGGAGTATAATCGGCCACTATGCTTGGCGTTTGTGGACTATGAGAAAGCCTTCGATTCGATCGAGACTTCGGCGGTTCTTAGATCTCTCCAGCGATGCCGCATTGACTATCGGTACATCGAAGTGTTGAAGTGCTTGTATAATAACGCCACCATGTCAGTCCGAGTACAGGGGCAGTGCACGAAGGTGATCTCCATAAAAAGAGGAGTAAGACAGGGAGACGTCATTTCTCCGAAACTGTTTACGGCCACCATAGAGGACGCCTTCAAGCTCTTGGAATGGCGAGGACTTGGCATCAACATTAATGGCGAATACATCACTCACCTTCGATTTGCCGACGACATTGTGGTCATGGCGGAGTCGCTGGAAGATCTAGGACGAATGCTCGGCGACCTCAACAGACTATCTCAACAAGTGGGTTTTAAAATTAACATGGACAAAACGAAAATAATGTTTAACGTCCATGTTGTACCCACCGCACTCACCGTTGGGAACTCTACTCTTGAAGTTGTCGACGAATACATTTACCTGGGACAGGTAGTCCGGTTAGGTAGGTCCAACTTTGAGAGAGAGGTCAATCGACGAATCCAACTCGGCTGGGCAGCGTTCGGGAAACTGCGCAACATCTTCTCATCCAAAATACCTCAGTGCCTAAAGACTAAAGTTTTTAGTCAATGTGTGTTACCAGTGATGATATATGGATCAGAGACGTGGTCTCTTACTATAGGTCTCATAAAAAAGCTCAGAGTTGCTCAGCGAGCTGTGGAGAGAGCTATGCTCGGCGTTTCTCTAGGTGATCGAATCAGGAATGAGGAGATTCGTAGAAGAACCAAGGTCACCGACATAGCCCTCAGGATTAGCATGCTGAAGTGGCAATGGGCTGGCCACATAGCGCGAAGATCGGACGGGCGTTGGGGCAGAAAGATTCTAGAGTGAGACCACGTATTGGCAAGCGCAGCGTGGGACGACCACCTGCCAGATGGACCGACGATATTGTGAAAATCGCAGGAAGTCATTGGATGCAGGTGGCATCGGACCGGTTACGCTGGAAAGCGATTGGGGAGGCCTATGTTCAGCAGTGGACAAGTATAGGCTGAGATGATGATGATGATGTCAAATGTCACATCCCTCATCAAGATGCAGGAGTGTACAAGTTTGGTTGTGAATGTAGTTTCTCTTATACAGGACAAACAAAAAGTCCGGTGAAACTCGGCTTAAGGAACATAGAATAGAATAGAATAGAAAACTCTTTATTGTACACCAAATTATAAATAAACAATAATGTAAGGTACAAAAAAATATAGGGTACAATTGGCGGCCTTATTGCTTATAGCAATTTCTTCCAGGCAACCATATAGCTGACCTAAAAAACACCGGCGCTCAAAGAAGTCTCCAGTCTGTGAACATGTCCTTGACCGCACCCACCATAGCATCAGATTTGATAGACCACAAATCCTCGTGAAAGAACACCGATTTCTACCAAGGATGCTTCGCGTGGCTATTGAAATAATAATAATACTAATAAAAAAAACAAGTTTACAAAGTAGTTAAAATTAAAAAATCCTCCTAATTTTAATAGTACTGCCAAAGCACTCGAAACGTCTGGAACTTAAAAACCACAAGGATCATTTTTCAGAAGAATTTTTTTGTCAGTTTAATAGGTACCTGATCCGGTGGATTTAATAATTTATTACTATCGATTCGGTTCAGAGTCCTTATTAACTACAGCCTTAGACACGTAACATGGCGCGTTACGTTATCGTAACGTCATTTGGTTATACCGAATAAGAGCCCAGGTCGATTTAATAATACCTATTTGTGTATGGTCCACAGGTAGTAGGCAATTTCAGAACTATAAAATAACATAGACCGACATGCATTCTTTATGAATAAGAACATTTGTGGCACGTTAAATATTTAGTGAATAATACACAATAGACACGTCTGAGCGTGTTATTCGCTGAACAGTGAACACTAAACAGTAAAAAATCTAATCTATTTTAGTAAGTAAATCTTACTAAAATATACCCATATTTACTTCTGTATATCAGTGTGCCTAGCATCAACAGACTGACGTCAGCGTGACGCTATCGAGTCGATATTCCATCCTTTTCACACAAAATATTTACTTAATACAGATGCAACTTACAGGATTCATTCTCGATAGCAATATCCTTACCTCAATCTATTTGTCCTAAGCCCTCAGTACCTATGTAGCCATTTTTAGTATACCTTATATTTAAAGTGTTCGTTAGACGGTTTAAGTTAAAGTAATTTGGTGTATCCCTAGTAAAGTTAAGCGGGGCTATAGCAGAGCTCGTAGAACTTTACATACTTGAAAACTTACTTGCTTTAATAGAAGTTGCGATGCTCGTATTAAGTAACAAAAAACAAGAATACTTACTAAATAACTACTTCATTGCCTCCTTAGGTAGTGGTGGAATAATACGCGTACCGATCTTGAGGTTGGATAAAATGTTTTTTTCTTTTGCTGAAAAATTCTGTGTCCGTGTCTGGGAGTCTAAAATTGTGCCTGGCATAATGGCAATAGCCTGCCCCTATTTTATTGGGACTATCATCGGCGAAAAGTGGGTGTACAGAGTACACCTTCAACACTTCCGTTTCGGGGTTATAAGCGTGACGGTGTGTGTGAAATATTGTACAAAATAATCAATTTCAAGGAACTCTCAGGTAACTGACCTTCATATATTAGTCAATGTTAGCAAAATACATAAATTACGGTGTATCTAAAACTTATTTATATAAACTAAACTAATAAATTATCGCTAATTATCGCTGTTCAATATATTCATATATTGAACAGTATTAATGAAAACAATTGATAACTAACCTTAATAACTTGCCTTACAAGTGTTATCTCCTATATTTACTGTGAAACGCTACTACAGACAATCACTATGGAATCACTGCAAAGCTCAATGTCACAACTGACAGAAATGTTCCACAAGAAGATGTCCGAGTTCGAAAACGAGCTGCAGAAGTCCTCCACCACTCCTGACTCGACCATCACTGTCTTGGCTGCTGAATTTACAACATTTCGAGCCTTCATTATGCAAGCGCTCAATACCCTCCAGCTGCAGACGGAGATATTGGCTCGAACAGTTGACAATATTGAGATGCGAGGCAGAAAGAAGATCCTTCTGTTTCACGGTATCGCTGAAGAGGTCAACGAGGACACATCACAGGTTGTCGCCAATCTTGCTAAGGATTGTTTGGGTTTAAGCGATTTTCGAACACTTGACATACGCCGGTGTCACAGGATGGGGCGGGCTTCACAGAGGTCAGCTAGGCCAGTGCTTGTCAAGTTTAGCAAAGTAGCGACCCGCAACAGAGTATGGTTTGTCAAGACTAAGTTCAAGGGTACGGGGGTCACCATCTTAGAGTTCCTCACAAAGACCCGCCACGACCTGTTTGTGGCTGCGAGAGTTAGGTTCGGTGTCGCCAAGTGCTGGACGAGGGATGGCCAGGTGCACGTTCTTGGGCTGGACGGAGCGCGTCATTGTGTGAAGTCTCTTTCCGACTTAAACAGTATTGCACAGGGTCCTGACAAACCGACGGCAGCCAAGGTGAATACTGGGGCTGCGGGTCGATCCGAGCGAGCGGGGAATACAAAGAAATGATGTTGTGTATTAAATGTGTCCTATTTATCTTCACGAATTTTGCCTTATATACCCTCTGTTGTTATCGTAAATTTTGTTTTTCAGCTCCAATGTCAAACTCAAATGTCAATGTCAGTTGCGTCTAACTTCCGTGATGAGATGTTTTCGTTCTAAAATTGTTCATTGTTACGTTTCGTTCTGAAATTGCGTTTTGTTTTGTTTCGATGACATTAATGTTATTTGTATCTTGTTTTGTAATAAGCTTTGTTGTAATTTATATAAAAAAACTCTGTATGCTGTAGCACTTTCGGCAGGTGGGTTGGTTATTTATTAGTATCTTGGTTTTTAGTTAATAATTTACAATTATAGATTTTTAATAGTTAGTATTGCTATACTAGCTTTAAGTTTTACTTATATTAGTTTTAAGTTTTAGTTTTATTAGTATATACCTATATATTTTCCGTATTTTTACCTGTTTATATTTTAACTTGTTTATATATTACGTGAATAGCTACGCATTAAATCATGACCGAATATGATATTGAAAGTGATACGGATACATTCTACTCTCTAGAAAGCAACGACGACAGTTTCATCAGTGTTCCGTCTCTGACGGATACCCTCACGTCAACTTTTTCTGATGTTCCTAGGAACTTTAATGTGGTCCATATTAATGCCCAAAGCATTCCGGCCCATTTTTCTGATATGCTGGCAAGCTTTGACTGTAAGGATATTCACGCAATTCTTGTTTCCGAATCTTGGTTCAATCTTATTAGAAACGACCGTTCAGTTGGTGGTGGTGGCGGTGTCGCGATATATCTCCGCTCAAATATTCCCTTTTCTGTACTTAATTTATCGCCACAACCGCCTCCATCATTCGCTGGTGAGCATCTTTTTATAGATATAGAACTTTGTCATTCTAAAATACTTCTTGGTGTATACTACTGTCCCTCATCACGCATCGATTTCTTTTCTTCTTTTGAAAGTCTCTTGGAAGATGTTGTCCCTTCTTACAGTCACAGCATTATAATGGGGGATTTTAATACTTGTCTACAAAAAGATGATACGCGTTCCTCCAACCTTAAATCCGTTCTTGAATCTTGTAACCTATCAATTCTTCCACTTGATGCTACTCATCATTTCCCTAATTCTACTCCTTCACTTTTATATCTCATCTTTGTTTCGTCAACTGAACATGTAGCCAAACACGGCCAGTGTTCAGCTGACGCTTTCTCCTATCATGACCTAGTTTATCTATCCTACAAAATTCGGCCACCAAAGCCTAAAGTAAAAGTTCTCCTGCAGCGTAATTTTAGTGGCATTAATATTGAGACACTTCGAGAAGATGCTGCTAACATTGACTGGCAGCCTTTGTTGTTGGCGGACTCACTAGATGACAAAACTAACATTTTTACATCCACGCTAATTCAGCTATATGATTTGCACGCTCCTATTCGCCCTGTAAGAGTCAAACATCTTCCGGCACCTTGGTTGACTGAGGACATTAAGTTATTAATGAGTAAAAAAGTGACAATGAAATCCAAATATAAAGCACGATCAACTGATTCTAATCGGAATAACTATATTGCTATTCGGAATCACTGCAACAAGGTGTGTAGGGATGCTCAACGCCAACACATCCATAGTTCTGTACAAAATGGTAATCCAAAAAAATTTGGAAGTTTCTGAAATCAATGGGGGTCGGTAAATCTCGTCAAGATAAGTTTTCCAAGGATTTAGATATCAATCTCCTCAATAAGCATTTCTCAACTTCGTCTAATTTTGATAAGATTACAAAGTTAAGCACGCTTAACTATCTTTCATCTATTCCGACGCCCGATTATTCACCTTTTGTCTTAAGTCAATTTTCCGCTTGTGATGTTAAGAGGAGCATAGAATCGATCACATCCAATGCTATCGGCAGTGATTGTATTAGCCGCAAAATTATTCTTCCTATCCTTGACAAAATCCTACCCATCATTTGCCATATCTTTAACCATTCTATATCCAGCGGTGACTTTCAATCCTCTTGGAAAGAAGCCGAAATAACGCCCTTGCCTAAAAAATCCAATCCTAAATCTGTCTCCGAATATCGTCCTTTTTTATCGCAGGGAAAACCCTTTATGGGTACCCGTCCGCGTTCGGGGGACGCGGAGGGGTTATGTCGGAGTCCTTGATCCATCAACACTCGGGGCCGTAGCCCCGGCTGTTGATGGAACAAGTGTACCGACTAAAAACCCTGCGGTGACACCGTCTTCGTCGCGAGTGTCGGGGACCACGGGATCGCTGTTAGGCACGCACCGCGGCCCCGACGCGACCTGCCCTGTTGAGGGCCCACCTTGGGAGTCCAGCTCCCTGCGTACTTTCGTACGTCCTCCCCCTACGTAGACGCCGCGTTGATGTCACCCAACGCGGCGTCTCCCTCTCGAGCTGGGAGGCAGACTCCCCCGAGTCTGCCACCCAGGTAATTCGGTAGAGACACCCGTGTACCCGGACTTTGACATCCGAGGCCATGGGTATCTCCACGCCCCCTCGCGCCACACGCGCGCGAACCGTCCAGCCGTCGCCGCGCCGCCCCTCTGGCGGCATGCAGCAGCAGCCGGTCGGCCCGGTTCGGCCGGGCTAGGGACCCGAAAGGGCCCCACCGCCCAGCAGGTGGTCGGGAGATTACGCAAACCTACACCGACCACCGGACCACCAAGCCGATCTGCGCCACACCCCTAAGGGCAGGCGCCCGAACGGCTCCCTACCAGGGGCGGCGCCACCTGCTGCACCCAACTCTCTCTCCCAAGGGAGAGCGAGGGGGCAACCAGGCGCCACACCCACACCCTTGCGCCTAAAAGGCGCGTGAGCCTTCCAGCCACCACTGCGCCGCCCCTCTGGCAGCAAGCAGCAGCGGCCGGTCGGCCCAGCACGGCTGGGCTAGGGACCCAAAAGGGCCCCACAGCCCAGCGGGCGGTCGGGAGGTCATTCCCTCTACAAAAATGCACGGCGCACACTAGCGCCGCGCTGACCTCGACCGACCACCCAAACGACAGGCGCCACCTGCTGCACCCCACAGAGGGGTGAAACCAGGCGCCACAACCTTCCGGCTAAAGCCGGGGGAAAAAGGAAAGGGGGGGGGACGGGACCGAGCGGGGAAGGGGTAAGCGCATGACTGTTTCTGTTATGTCTGTTCAGAAGGACCAGACCAATAGCAGGCAGCAACCGCGAGCAGGATACAGTCACACTTGCCTTGGGGATCGTCGCGACCGTACGCTACTCCCAAGACCACGCCAAATTGCTTGCCGGGACAGACAAGCAAAATAGGCGAGAAGCTATACCACTGCGCCTCGAAGGACGCGTGTGGTGGGATAGCCTTTCGCCCGCCCCCGAATATCGTCCTATATCAATATTACCTTTCCTATCCAAAGTTCTTGAGCGCCTTGTCCATAATCAATTTAGCAGATTTCTCAATAATAACTCTCTCCTTAATCCTTTCCAGTCTGGCTTTCGTCCTGGCCACAGTACCGTTACTGCACTGGTGAAAATCACAGATGATATAAGATTAGGTATGAAAAATAGCAATTTGACTTTATTAGCACTGCTCGACTTCAGCAATGCTTTCAACACTGTAGATCTTGACATTTTGCTTGGAGTCCTATGCTCTATTAACATATCTCCAACGGCAATTGACTGGTTTCGTAAATACCTGTTTGGTCGCCGGCAACGCATTCGCATCGAAGAAACTTACTCTTCTTGGTGTAACACTAGTGCCGGCGTACCACAGGGTGGCGTTCTATCTCCTTTACTTTTCGCTGTTTTTATTAACTCTATTCCCAATCAACTACGTTCGTCATACCACCTATATGCAGATGATCTCCAACTTTACACCAAGCACCATTGGCCAACTTCTCGGAGGCTGTGAACACAATGAACCATGATCTGTCTAAGGTATGTGAATGGAGTGGGCGCTACGGTCTTAATGTCAACCCAACTAAGACACAAGTCATTGTTGTTGGCAGTCCCAGACTCACTGCACGTCTTGATTGGTCGCAACTCCCCCAAATCATGTTTAATGGTATCACTATACCGATAAGTAACAGTGTTAAAGATTTGGGGATCTACATCGATACCAACCTCACTTGGGGACCACAGCTGCAAGAACTCAGTCGCAAGGTTTTTGCCTCCGCAGGCTCTTTAAGAAGGTTGCGCAATTTTCTCCCAACAGCCACTAAAATTGCACTCGCACAATCCCTTCTACTTCCTATTATCGATTATGCAGACGCCAGCTATCTTGACCTCACAGAGCAGCAACTTAATAAGTTTGAGCGACTTCAAAATTTTTGTATAAGGTTCATATTTGGCTTGCGCAAATATGACCATGTTTCTGAATTTCGTACAAAGCTCAAGTGGCTACCAATTCGCCTTCGCCGGAATTCTCATATATTATCGCTTCTATACAGTGTTCTGTTTAATCCGATAACCCCAGCTTACCTCAAAGATCGGTTTGAGTTTCTTCATGAGACACATTCAAGGTTCCTAAGATCATCGGAGAATTTGAAGCTGAAAATGCCGATGCATTCCACAAATTTCTTCGACAAATCCTTTACGATTCAAGCTGTTCGTTTGTGGAATGCATTGCCCATTTCAGTTAGACGTGCAAAGTCGTTGCTTTCGTTTAAAGCAATGGTTAAGCATCACTACTTATCCATAATTTAACTGTTTGCATTTTTTTTTGTTTTTATATAATCTTTTTCAGTGTTGAGCTATAATATGTAATAGATTAAATTATAATATGTGTGTATATTTACATAATCAGGTATATGATTGTGTATGTATTGTTATGTGTGTATGTATAGTGGGTATGTGTATATATATATGTATTGTATATCATTAATAATGTACGCCACTAACTGCCCCTTTCTATCGTTATTTGTTTTTTTCCCAACGGTTGCCTGGAAGAAATTGCTTTCAGCAATAAGGCCGCCATTTGTACTTATTTACTGTTTATAAATTGTTTGTAATTTAATGTTTTGCTGGTGTACAATAAAGTGTACTATTATTATTATGTATATATTTATTAAGTATAATTTCTTATAAAATATATATAAAAATATAAAATACAAATATTCTTATATATATTGTATAAAAAAAAATGTGCTCCACCGACAGCAAGGTCTACGACCCAAGCTACCGGTGGTCAGGGCTCCAAAGAGAGGAACCTCCTCACAATGCGTGCCGTGTCCAACATTACTGCCTTCTGTATCAGGCCCTTCACCCAACTGCCTAGCGAGAGCTTTTCAAGGTGTTTATCGAAGCTCTTCGCTATAAGGCCGTTGACTGAAACGACCATCGGAATAATGATAGTTGAATCAACATTCCACATAGCGGTAACCTCATGGGCCAGGTCCAAATATTTAGATAATTTTTCTTTTTCGGCCTTCACAAGGTTCTCATCATGCGGAATGGTGACATCAACTAGCATTACACGACGCATCGATCGATCTATTATCACGATATCAGGTTTATTGGCTACAATAGTCCTGTCCGTGATAATAGATCGATCCCAGTAGAGCGTGATATGACCACTTTCGAGAACTGGAAGAGGCTGGTACTGGTAGTACGGTACTTCAGAGTCCACAAGGCCATATTTAAGAGCAAGTTGCTGATGGATAATCCTAGCCACTTGGTTGTGTCTGTGCAAGTACTCTCCGTTAGCAAGACGAGAACAGCCGGAAACTACATGTCTAATAGACTCACCGGGACGGTGGCATGCCCGATAAATGTCAACCGTGCCGTCCTTTAGGATGTGCTTCCGGTAGTTGTTCGTCATGATAACTTCGTCCATAATTGCAAAGACAAACCCTTCAGTTTCCCCAAAAAGGTTGCTGAAGCGTAGCCAGTTCACGGAAGCGAGCTGGTCCACATCAGGCCCTGTAAGAGCCCGATAGAACCGTCCGTGTAGCTCCTTGCCCTTCCATATGGCTGTGCGGTCCGAAATACTTAATACCTGGGGCCTTCGCCAGTTCTCGTTTGCCAAGGAAAGCGGAGTTAGGCCTCTATCGATTGCGGCAACATCTCGATACATCACCACGGATACACTCAAAAAGTACTGTCTGAGATTGCACACCTCGCGGTTGTGTAGAGTCTTAGCGTTTAAAAACCCACGACCACCGCACTTCCGCGGGATGTACAACCTCATAACAGATGACCGCGGGTGATGCATACGATACGCTGTCAACAATCGACGGACCTTTCTATCCAGGGCATCCAGTTCAGACTGAGTCCACCTTAGTATGCCAAAAGATTATGTAAGAACAGGCATGACCCAACCATTGAAAGCTCGGACCTTATTTCCACCTGATAGAAGGCTTTTTAACACTTTTATCAGGCGGGCAAAGAACCGATCTTTCAATGATTGTTTCATATCCTGTTCAGCTATACTTAAGGCTTGTGACATACCAAGATACTTGTAAGAATCCATTTCAGAGAGAGACCTGAGGGATATATCTTCAGAGAGCTGTAGATTAAAAGAATCTTCAACTCTCCCTCTTTGTACATGGATGACCGCACACTTGTCTACTCCAAACTCCATTCCGATGTCGTTGCTAAAATTGCCGGTTATTTTGAGCAACTCCATCAGGTCTGTTTTCTTCGAAGCGTACAACTTGAGGTCATCCATGTACAGTAGATGAGATATAGGCTCACTCTCCCTCCGCAAATGGTAACCTAGCTTTGAATCCTTAAGTATAGCACTTAATGGATTCAAAGCTAAGCAGAACCACAACGGACTCAAACTGTCGCCCTGAAAGATACCCCTGCTTATCTTTATCAAGTCCGACGAACCAGAAAGGCCTCCACAGCCTGGGTGACGAAGAACTGTGGTCCACTGCCTCATACACGAACCGAGGAAAGAGCACAGCGCCGGGTGTACTCTGTACAGCTCTAGCACCCTCCCCAGCCATGTATGAGGCACCGAATCATAGGCCTTCTTATAGTCAATCCAGGCCATGGAGACATTCTTTCTGGATCGTCGCACCTGTTGGCAAATGGCCATATCAATGAGGAGCAAATCCTTTGTACCCCGGGACCCCCCCTTACAACCATTCTGAGTAGGCGATAGAATATGCTGTGCCTTAAGGTGATTATTGATTTTTATTCTCAGAATGGATGTAAGGAGTTTATAGACCGTAGGTAGACATGTAATCGGTCTATAATTTTTAGGTTCCGAAGTGCTGCCAGATTTGTAAATCAAGTGAGTGACACCCGATGTCATAAAGCTAGGGAGCGATCCCAATTGAAGAGCTTCTTGGAATTGAGTCGCTAGACGAGAATGTGAGCCCTGGAGCCTCTTTAGCCAGAATGCGTGCAGTCCATCCGGCCCCGGACTTTTCCAGTTCGGCGCCGCACGAACCGCACAGGCCAGATCTTCACGGCTTATGACTACGGGCTCCATTTCCTGAATGGGCCCACAGGATCGTCCAACAACATCAAACCATTCGCCCTCGGAGTGAGTGACGGGCACTGACCAAATTTTACGCCAAAACTCGGCCATCACGGCCGCATTTGGCAAGTGCACGTCAGTTACTCTCTCTTGGGGGCGCTCCCAAGCCTGGTATACACTCCTTTGATTCGTCTGGAAGGTGCGATTCACGTGGTATCTGTCTGCTCTCGCCTTATACCTGCGAATCCTCTTCGCCCATGCATAAACTTTTTGCTTCCAGTAGTCTATGCGTTCCGCGACCCCTGCCACATAGTCCACAGGAGCCACTCCTGTGCCTGCAAAGGCTTGGGCCACGCAACGCATAACTCTCGGGCGGTTGTTTCCAGCCTGGAAGCACAACAATTTCGCTATGAGTGTCCTAGCCATATTTATACGCCGCTCTATTCTGCACTGCCAGAATGGTTTAGTATTTGTGGGTTGGGTGGCTCGATGTAGATTAGGAAATCTTACACCTGCCACCCGACACACCGCCACCGCTCCACAGTACAAAATAGAATGGGTATCACATAAGTCCACACTGGTCTCCCAGTGTGGCTTTAAAACATTGTCTAGGGCACTCACAAGCGAAATGTTACGTCTATGCATGGGCAAACGGTGTAGGCATGGGTCTTAGGGAAATCGGTGCAGACCGATACTCCGCAAATGCATCCTCCAGAGCTCTCCTCACCTGCTCCTGTAGCTGGTCACTAACACTTACCTGCTCGCTATTTACCTCCTCCGATCGTGCGAAGTTATTTAAAGAGATAGGTTCTTCAACACTTCGCACGTTGAAGTCAGTACGAGCAGGAAGTGCTTCGTGGCGTAGTCGCTCAAGCACTGTGTCATCCAACAACTTGCACCGCTGGATGGCACGTACTTGATCCGACAGTCGTTGCGCAGTAACGGCGACAGTCGGGTGAAGCCCCTGAAACAGAGACAACAATTTCGGACGGTAAGCGGTGAGGATGGTTCCTCCCTCTGTAGCACCATAGTAGGCCCGCATGATACTCAGATTTAATTCCGGAGTCCATCTCATGCGGCGCACTACACTACCGGTAGCAGGGGCCGTGGGCGGAGCACAATGTCCCGCTGGTCCCAGGCGTGCCGGCAGCGGTGGGCGTCCTCTCCTCGCAGATGTTAACCATGTTGTTAGTTATGTTATTATTATTATTATTTTGTTAACATATCCAGCGATCCATAAATTAAGGCGCCCGTCGAAAAAAGTTATATAATATGTAAAGCTTTCGCCACATAGCTGATGCAGCGCTACGGGGACGTGACGTTGGCGCGACCTGGGGGTTGTAATGTACTGAAATGTATAGAAGACGCCATACAGCTCTGCCACGCTCGGCCAAATGTCACGACCCGCCACCGACGCGTCCGACGCGTTTACAAACGAAGCACGGCGGGAGCGAGACGCCAATACGCGTGCGAGCGGGACGCTAGTGTTATTATTTGAATTTTAGACGTTGACAGCAACATGGCTCTCGTCCCGGCGAAGCAATGTCGCGCCTGTAGTGTGACATGCTTGTCGTGCTGCTGACCGCCAGCGCCGCGTCTTCGTCACGCTCCGTCGGCTATGTGATAAAACCTAGCTGTTGCCCGCGGCTTCCTTTGTACGCGTTTATTTTGTAATTACAATTAAATTCCCTGTAGGTATCCGTACTACCATCGAAATAAATGGTGATGCTATCTTGCAGGAACCAGGGCACTTTACTGGGATAAAAAGCAGAACATAATAATCTCGATTTGTCAGAGTAGGCTATGCCCAGCAGTGGGACAGTATAGGCTGATGTTATTATTATTATAATCTCTGAAAAAATCCTTTATCTTCCTGTGTTAGTCCCGTAAAATTGGTAGCCGCTTCGGAGATTAGCCCGGAGACACAAACAGATAGACAAAATTTAATAAACTTGTGTTTTGGTTTTAGCATCGTGCAAATACCCATATGTGCTTAAGAAAAATATTTCGAAATCACAGAGAAACACTTTAATTTTATTGAGTTCAAAGTGATGAGACTTTGTTCGAGAGACGAAAAAAAAACTATTATTCGTAAGCTTAATATATCTGTTAATATATATTCCCAAAACATTTTATTTACTTTGACCTGAAAACTAAATTATTTATTCAACAATTTGATGTACGATAAAATACTCGTGTGAAATTTACTGAGCTTAAATGACAGATATCTTAGGATTTGGCATGAAAATATTGACGTCGGCGTGACGCTAGCAAGTCGATATGCCATCCTTGTCATACCACAATTTATTAAATAAACATGAACGTGACAGCACGCTTACTCGATAGCGTCACGCTCTCATCAATTTTGCCATGCTAAGCCCTTTGTACAAAGTTTCGTAGCAAGTTTCGTCATGGGATTAAATAAATAATATGTACCGAAATAACTTTTGACAAGCGTTGAAATTTAATAATATACAAAGTGTAATACATTTAACGCAAAACCTCAGACACCCCAATTAGATTATTGCTTTACATATTCAATACTAAAATCAAACTTCCAATTTTTTAGAAGATTTCCGGCATTTTTTAAGCTCTTTGGTTAGATACCAAATAGCTTAAGAGCTTAACCACGAAATTTAATAAATAATTAACTTTTGTGTGCATATGTGTGTGTAATAGAAATGCATTTAAAACAGCCGTATTGCTTTGAATTATAAATGAATTTTGTTTAATACAGCGAACTGAACGAATAACAGCATTATTTAATAATAAAAAAAAAATAATACTTTCATAATAATTGGAATCGATTCAGTTGCCGAATTAGAGCAAACTACTTTCAGGTCTTGCGTTAATTATGTTACACCTTGTATACATCGTATCAATCCACATTACAATATGAATGTTAAAAAACATATTTTTTTAACTGCCACGATGGTGTTGTAGGGATGCGGTTGGCGGTCACGAGTTTCATTCTCGGATTTTCTATTGATAAATTCTTAATATTGTTACGACTCGAACATACCCCGATATCTTGAAAAGACTTTATCGGGGAATGTCGATTCTAAAACGCATAACACACCCTTAGGTCCCCCGGTGATCTGACTAGAAAGATCTAGAATCCGCGCTTAAGTGGTGAGACCTCTAGAAGGTTCCACCCCTTTAATTATCGCCGGCGAGCGAGTGCGGTACACAAGTACCTATTTATTCACGCACCAATAGGTACGTAATAATTTTACCGCTTTGTGGGCTGCGCCGGCTATTGTTCGATGTACTTCTATCGATGTACTTAGTTACTTCGCGTCCGTTCTAGAACTTTCATAGGAGTATAAAAGGCACGGAGCGCGGGGACGGACACAGTCTCTTCTCGGAAGCTATAGTGATCAAATCGGAGAACAAGCGATCTAAGTGGAATACACCGGCGACTTTAGCAACGATATACGGATACTACGAGTGACTCAGCGACTCGGAAGCAGTATTTGGGTACTAACGAGAGTAGTGCTAGCGTGTGTTTTGTGCTTATGTGTACTTGCATTCGACGTACTGTTTTGTGTATACAGCGCCTAATAAAGTACTTCGCACGTTATTGGGCATTTAATTACTTACTTACTTATTACTAATTACAAACGTCACGATATTGATGTCCGGAGTCGGGATATACGCCCTGTGTAATGGCAATAAGTTTTGCGCGTGTGTGTGAACGATCTACGCTGTTGGCCGCAGGGCCTTTACAGCTTCACCGGACAAGTGGGCGAGCGGGCAACCAATACGCTCGAGCCAGGAGGGCAAGAGGGCAATATCAGGTTGTCGCCTTTTTAATACAGGCGCGAATAGGTTGGAAACCGAGATCGGAATAGAGGGCAATAAGCTCACCCGCTATTATATTGGAACCGAATGTCGTTGACGATATGTGGCCACTGAAGAATCTATATTAATAATACAAAAAAAATAAAGGTTTCGCCATATAGCCGGCGCAGCACGAAGGTGGCGCACCTTGGGGAGTTGTAATGTACTGAAATGTACAGGGGACTCCATACAGCTCAACCACGCTCGGCGTGACGGCAAACGTCACGACTCGCCGCCATCGCGGTCGACGCGATTACAAATAAAGCACGGGGAGAGCGAGACGCCAATACGCGTGCGAGCGGGATGCTGATGTCGGGCAACCGACCGGCCAGCGCGACGTCATTCCCATGTGACGTATGCGCTGCCGACCGCTGACCGAGCGTAGCCGAGATCTTCCGTCGCGCACCGTCGTCTATTTGACCAAACCGTAAAAAGTAAACACCATCACGCTTATATGCCCTAAGCAGGGGTGGCAGAGATGTACTGAGTACACCCACTTTTTGTCGACTATGTTAAGCCCTATGTAATAGGGGGCGAGCCTATTGTCATATACCGGGAACAATTTCAGACTCCGGAGTTTCGAATGCTTTGCAGCACCCATGCTCACGGGAAGGACATGGTCAGGAACTTAAACATGAAAAATAAACCGTGACAAAATGCGAAAAATGGGGTGCTACGATCAGGGAACCTCCTAGTGTGCCCGGCCTATTGCCAGCCCCGCGGATACGTCCAAAGGAACGGCAATAGGTACGGGACGGTGCAGCCCGGGTATCGTCAATAACTTCCCTTACGAGGGATGTTGTTGGCGATGGCGGATGACCTGACATGGTGCAGTGATTGGGATTGGCGGCTGCAGCAGGGATAGTGGGGCAGGGGGGCAATCTCCTGCGTGTTTGTGCCGTGCGCGGTGGCCCATACAGCAGGGTGAAGGAGTCCTGGGGATTGAGCCTGCAATGGACCGGTAGTTGTTATCTGTCGCTGGCAACACGCCTCTTCGGTCCGAATCTCTGCCCAAACGGGAGGCTGTTACGTAGCCACGTGACAGTCAATCGGCTGCAGTCCATCCCTCAGATAGAGCAGCGCGAGCCTACACTACGTGGGAGTGCAAGCGAACGCTGTTAGTCTCGTGGACAGCTCATCTTGGAACCCTATACTCTGATGATAGCCCTGGTGCTTGTAAGCAAAGTTTCATCCTTCGGGATGCTTACAAGCACCAGGACTGTCATCAGACTATACGGTGCCGTCACGAAGCCCTCAGGCTTTGTGGCGGGTGGGGAGTCATCAGAATGAAAAGTATAGTAGAAATAAAACAGTCAAAAACCCCAAACCCGTTCCCAAAAAGGGACAAGGTGCATCACGCACCAAGGCCCCTCGGGGCACAATGTAAGGCCTTCGGGCACGAAAAAGGCGGCGGGACGGGTGACGGCAGTGAACCCTAGCGGTGGCGCCAGTCTGATCTCCAAAAGCGCGCACATAATCTGCGGACCTAGGCGAGATACAGCGTCTTCCGGTCTGCCCCTGGTTGCCAAGGTAGAAGTGAAGACGTCCGGCTTTTCTGGATCTGGAAACCATACCACCCAGGCAACCAGTGCTGGCTGATTGCGTGACCATATTTCCCCCAAGAAACGCAAATAAATCAGCGGGCTCGCCAAGTGGCGGAAGTGCACTCGAGACAATCTGCTGTCTCTCAGACGCCTGCACAGGAGGCGACGCTCTCCTAACCGGCAAAAGAGTTCAGCGACGGAGTCAGGGACATTGTAGGAGATCTAAAGCGACTTCGCCTCGGATCCTTCTTCAAGGATGCCCTGACCACAACTAGGATAGCCATCACTGCGGATGACTATTCTAAAACGATTCTGGAGGATGAGACCGCCTGGGAACTCAAACAGGCCATCTGGGAGAGGATGTGGAGCGATCCGGTCCTCACCGTGGAATGGAAGGGGATCCAGGGCGGTATCATCAGCATAACATGCTCCAGCGATGAGGCGATCACCTGGCTGATGCACTACGACGTTCAAACTGTCGGTGGTGTTTAAGTTAGGGTTATCAGGGATAGAGCCTACCCCGTCCCGTCAAAATGACGTGGAAGAGAACACGCATAATTTAATTAATAACATTTAATTTTCCTTCAAACTATATAAAAATAAAAGAATAAATTGACAATCTGATCGCCTGATCGATGATGGCGCCACAGATCTCTCAGATCTATGGCGCCATCTGTGTACGGTCTAAGTATATCTCTGTGTGTGTGAATAAATATTTATTCACCACAAATCAAAATAGTTCCACAAATGTCACGGATAGCATAGACAAAGAAGTATTGTTGTAGTGTGTGAGGTAGTCACTAGACAGCGCTATTTTAATTTTTCATCAGATTTGAGGGAAAATAACTATTTTTTTTATAGTTGTAAATTGACAAATATTGGATTATTTCCATTACTTGTACTTTAAAACCTTGCTTCTTGCCAAATTTTACGATTCAAGGTAAACAGGAAGTGCAATATAATTTGTAATGAGTGTCTTTAAATGGTATATCCATATCTTTTGTTTTGGTTTACTCAGAACCTTCATTTTTTACACTAGTAGTAGGACCGTTAAACTTTCGTATTTGGTATAAATTCCAACTTAATACCTCTAGCCGTTCCTGAGGAAAAGAAACCTAAAAAAGGTGATAACCGTCGGGCAGATGGACAACGAAGTGATCCTGTAAGTCTTCGTCATTTTTAGGGTTTCGAACCTAAAGTGAAACCCTGAAAAAGACGTAAACTAGGTCCTTTCTTATTGTTCCAAAAGTAATCAACCGAGTAAATGGTAAATCTTGGTAAGTTAAGATAAATTACCCCCAAACCGTATATAAAACAATTTTTTTTTATTTTTAATTACCACTTTAATTGCCAAGTACCCGACTGCACTAACCGGTACCGACTTCAAATATTTATTTTTAGCTTTTTGAATTCGGATTTTTTTTTAAAGATTTTAATTTTACAATTGTGACAAGTGAATTATTTACTAATATTTATATACTTATATTATATTATTTTACCTATATTATATGTTATTTTATATATCAGCAAGGTACCTTCAGGATTGATATAATAACTATAATAACGGAATCTATACATTCATGCTGTTCGCCGTTAAGGTTCCTTGATGTGTCTTCAAAGTCCAAACTTCAATACCGATTTCATTAAAATGGAACCACCTCGAAACTATACTAAACCCAACGCAAAAAGAATTATCAAAATCAGTTCGTAAATAAAGACGTTATAAAAACACAGACGAATTGTCGACCTCCTCCTTTTTTGAAGTCGGTTAATATACTGATTAGTTCTATGGCAGGGTACCTATAGGAATGACGAAATACCCATAATACCTCAATCTACGCATTCGTATAATTTGTCGTTAAGGAGTTCCCTGGTGTATCATCCAAGGTCCAATACCGATGAAATTAAATGAGACCACCTTGGAGCTATATTGAACCCAATGCAAAAATAATCATCAAAATCGATTCATAATTGGTGGAATGATCGAGTAACATAAATACAAAAAAACAACAGACAGTCGAATTGAGAACCTCCTTCTTTTTAGAAGTCGGTTATAAACGTATCCAATTATGAATAATTTATGTAAATTTATGGAACGAGGAACCGCCCCGAAAATTATTATTCCGGAGATTATCTTTCTGGGCC
Organism: Phalera bucephala; assembly: GCA_905147815.2. Classification (NCBI taxonomy): domain Eukaryota; kingdom Metazoa; phylum Arthropoda; class Insecta; order Lepidoptera; family Notodontidae; genus Phalera; species Phalera bucephala. The sequence continues at coordinate 6,255,056 of LR990619.1, read as the reverse complement.
TTATTCGCCATGACCAAACGCGACGCGTTACAATAACTTCATGAAATCATAATGTTAAGGTATTTTTACGCCACTTATTTATTATATTATATATATATATATATATATATTTTATTATTCGTAGCGAATAAGGGCTCTGATTTGATAACGGCTGCCTCTCGGGGTTTAGCAATGCACAAAATTGATTGTTATGGAAACGTCTGATATCGTATTCATTTGGACCGATTGGAGATGATACTTTGGCGTATGTTTATTACTATCAGGGAATTGGAATTATTAGCTTGCTTTGTAATCGCGAGTCATCATTTCAACAACAATCCTATGCGAGATCACTCCTTATGTATTAATTAAATGTAGCTAACGTTCTAGGACTTATTCCTGTGTCGTGGGTGCATTTAAAAACATGAAACTCACTTAATCAATCAATCGAACTCGCAACTCACTGTCTCTGAAACATACTCATTGAACCAAGTCAAAAGTTTCAACGGCATATAAATTTCTTTAATAAATCCTTTACAGTTCAAGCTGAACGTTTGTGGAATACATTGCCTGTGTCTATCAGACGAGCAAAGACGTAATCTTCTCATAAAGCTATGGTAAAAAATCATTTACTCTCTTCTTGTCTGTCATAATTCTTCTATTGTGTTTTTCTATTAGTATTTATTTATTTTAACATAGCATAGATAAGACACACACGTTTACACATTTCATACAGATACTAAACATTATTGTTTTACAATATATAGGAACACCTGCATTCGAACTAGGTGAGAACCTGTATCTCGAAATGCAGCTCTTCCCTCAGTAAAATTGGGCGGTCTATTTGCCATTTTACAATATCAAAGAGGTACAAACATAAAACTGTACTGTGACTGTGTGTGTAAGTAGTGTGTGTGCGTGTGTCAGTGTGTGTGTGCGTGTGTCAGTGTGTGTGTGTGTGTGTGTGTGTGTGTATGTGCGTATGTGTGTGTGTATGTATGCGTGTGTGTGTGTGTGTGTGTGTGTGTGTGTGGTGAAGTGTACATTTGGTTATGGTATAGCTAGTTTGCCCTAGTGTTCTAGTTTTCTATATTAATTAACTTCTCAGTATCTTCATATGAAATACCAACCAAATAGTTCTGAATTTTTCTCTTGCAGCAGTACTTATTTAAGAGATATATGTTAATTATTTTGTTAATTTTATTATATATATAAGGGCCAATAAATGTATAAAATCTTCTGACAAATGAAGTTCTTGGAGTATGTTTCTGTATACATACAGTATATTTTCTGCGTCTTGATAGAACGTTTGTATCAAACGAGATGTCGCAATGTTGCTTTAGTAGGATACTCTGAATAAATAGCTGACGTACAGTAAGCACGTTACAGGCCTGGTATAATTATAAAGACGGAAATAATATGGGTCTAAAGGTCATTATTTTGAGGACTGCACGTTGGGCTACCTCAATATTTTTCATATACGTTTTTGGAGCGCCTCCCCAGCTTGTAATGCAATATGTTAATACTGACTGACATAATGCGAAATAAATTTGTTTCAAAAGATGAGGATCAACGATATGTCGAAGGGTCTTAAAAACATAAATAAATTTACGTACACGGGAGCACAGGTTTTTTATATGTTCCTTAAAATTTAGGTGACTGTCAATTGTAACTGTAACTCCCAGGTATTTGATATGATCTACTCGTTCCAAGGACATACATGAGCATTTAATATCCGTAGGACATTCATGAGAGACAATACTGTAGTGGTTAGGAGGTGGATGTCGTACACTAAATGCGATATACTTAGTCTTTTTAGTGTTTAATGTTAGAAAATTATCACCCAGCCATTTTCTAATAACATTGAAACCTTCTTGTGCAGAACTGTATACCTCGTCCCAAGTATTGGCGGAAAATAGAAGAGCAGTGTCATCTGCATAAGGGATTAATTCTCCTTGAGGGAGTTTAAGGTTGGTTAGGTCATTTATGTAAAGTAAAAAAAGTGTGGGCCCCAAAATACTACCCTGAGGTACACCATATTCCACCAAAAGTTCTTCACTAGTAATTTTTCCCACACGAACGCACTGCCTTCGCCCAGTCAGATAACTTTCAAAGAGTTTTAGTTGGGTTCCTCTAATACCCAATCTTTCTAGTGTGTTTACTAGGATAGGGATCGAAATTGTATCGAAGGCTTTGCTCAAATCTAGAAAAAATGATATACATTTTTTTCCCTTATCGAGATGGGTAGCCACATAATTAGTCAAACTGTGTACTGCACCGTCAGTTGATTTCCCTCTGCGGAAGCCAAATTGTTTATCAGATAGTATTTTATTTCGTTCTAGATAGTTTATTAGTCTAATGTTAATGGCTTTTTCCAAAATTTTTGAGAGTGCGGGTAAAATCGATATAGGTCAGTAATTATTTATGTCATTTCTAATACCATCCTTGTATATGGGGCGAATTTTGGATTTTTTCAGAGCTTCCGGGAAGACACCACTTTCCAGACAAGTGTTAAAAATGTATGTAATTGGTGGGATCAAGAACTCTTTATTTTGCTTCAATATAGTATTGGAGATTTCATCCCAACCCACGCAGGAATCCATTTTAAGTCTAAGTATAATTCTTTCAATTTCATCTTCACTTAAGCTTTCCAACATAAAAGAGTTGGGCTGCGAGAATTTAGAGGACGAATAATTATCAAAAGGGCCATATATCGAATTAGTGCTCGAATGTTTCTCAGCCAATTTTTTTCCTGCGCTAACGAAAAAGCGGTTAATATCATTGGCAGCCAACTGAGGAGTACTGCGTATTTTTAAAAGTTCCTCAGGTTGTTTAGTGTCTTTATTAGTATTGGCAATGGTCTTGATAGTTTTCCATAAAGTTTTGGGGTCATTTTTAACTTCTTCTATTAACTTTTTATCATATGCCCGTTTGACTTTTTTAAAAATGTTATTGCAGTAATTTCTGTAACGCAATAAGTTATTTTTAAAACTTTATTCTCCGGTGACTGTTTAGACTGTTTATGCAATCTATCTCTGTTTTTCATACAGCGTAAGGGACCCTGAGTGATCCAGGGCTTAATAATTTTTTTACGTCTTGCTAATTGAATCGTTTTGGAATTACTTTTCAAAGCCGCCTGTATATTGCTTATAAGATAATTTAACGAGACATTTGGATTGTGGGATTGATAAATGGGATCCAAGTTAATGTTTGATATAGTCAACTTTAATGTTTCAAAGTCAACTTTTAGAAAGGAACCAACTGCGTAGCGACGTGATTCTATGAGGTCAATGCTAATCACAACTGGATAATGATCAGTTAAATTTGTATGGGGGATAATTGTAGTTGCGAGGCACTTAGTTTTAATTAGCATGTATTGGTATGTAAGTATATTTATATACTTGTATATATGGGTATGTTTACATATGGTATATGTATATATATACTACTTACGCATAAATATATATATATACTCTCCCATCCGCGGCAGCCTTCACCTCTGTGATATGGCAGATAAACTGCAGGACAGTTCCTAGAGAGGAACCTTCGATGGTACGGCAGCGTCTTACGGAAACCAGTAAAATACGTGAGCAACAAGTGCCTGGCCATGCCGCCTTCGCCGGCTCCCGGAAGCAGGGGTAGACCCAAGAAATGCTGGTTTGACATCGTCGGGGATACCATGCGTACAAAGAGCCCCACCACAAAGGATGCCGAAGACCGCGCGAAGTGGCAAAGGAAAAGCAAGTAAGCGGACCCCGCGCTCCGAAGAAGCAGCATGCTACCGGGAACACGCTCAGATGAGAAAGAATGAGCTACATATTAGAAATACATTTAAAATTGGCGCATTGCTTTGATAAATAAATATATTTTTTTATAATACAACGGACTGAACGGTATTTGGTAATTAAAAAAAATCCAAGTTTTGATAAATGTAGTTTTTCTAACGAAAACTTCCCAGTTTGAGTACGGAGTATGGAATTGTGCCCGGTATATGGCAACAGGCTTGTCTCCTATTACATTGGACCTACCATCGTCGGCGAAAAGTGGGAGTATTTAGTACACCTCTGCCACCTCCGCTTGGGAAATATAGGGGTGACGGTGTTTAAAAAAAATACTAATTAGTTGGAATAGATTCAGTTGCCGATTTAAAACAAACTACTTTGACTTCTTGCGTTAATTAAACTACACGTTGTATATTAACACTGTAACTAAACGGCTTGATGGAGTTTAACATAAGTGTGGGAGAGTAATGCATATATCGTAACGCCTATAATGCCCAAGCGAAGGTGGCAGAGGTGTACTGTGTTCACCCATTTTTGTCAACAATTTTAGGTCCCACGTAATAGGGGGCGAGCTACATACTATCCCATAGAAAAACTACATTTCTCCGACCTAGGATTTGAACCCAAGACCCTTTTTATTTAATCGTAACATACAAATTGCATATAAATAGTATTAATAATATGATTATAATGTTATGGCACACGTGCTTATGTATCATCATCATCATCATCATTTCAGCCTATACTTGTCCACTGCTGAACATAGGCCTCCTCAATCTCTTTCCAGCATAACTGTACCGTGCTTATGTATAATTGCATCTTATTTCAGCTAACTTGATATTGTAATATCGTGTAATTCAATGGAAATTTAATACTGCCACTGGATAATTGCACAAAGCAAAACCAATATATTCTATTTGTTACTTAATTTCCTGTACGGTAATAATAATGTACTGAGTTCTTAGATTTACGCGAATATTACACATGAAATAAAACTATTTTTTCGGATTTTATCGCGGTTTATTTTGATTTTTAAGTTCCCGACGTTTCGAGTGCTTTGCAGCACCCATGGTCACGGGTGGTTTAAAAAATCTCTAGCCATTTTTAAACACATCCACTGGACTCACCTACATTACTAGTACCATACAGGAAATTAAGTAACAAATAGAATATATTGGCTTTGCTTTGTGCAATTATCCAGTGGCAGTGTTAAATTTCCATTGAATTACACGATATTACAATATCAGGTTAGCTGAAATTGGATGTATTTATACATAAGCACAGTACGGTTACGCTGGAAAGAGATTGGGATATTCAGCAGTGGACAAGTATAGGCTGAAATGATGATGATGATGATGATGATATGTAAGCACGTGTGCTATAACATTATAATCATATTTTTAATACTATTTATATGCAATTTGTATGTTACGATTAAATAAAAAGGGTTTTGGGTTCAAATCCTAGGTCGGAGAAATGTAGTTTTTCTATGGAATGGTATATAGCTCTCCCCCTATTACGTGGGACCTAACATTGTTGAAAAAAATGGGTGTACACAGTACACCTCTGCCACCTTCGCTTGGGCATTATAGGCGTTACGATATATGCATTACTCTCCCACACTTATATGTTAAACTCCATCAAGCCGTTTAGTTACAGTGTTAATATACAACGTGTAGTTTAATTAACGCAAGAAGTCAAAGTAGTTTGTTTTAAATCGCCAACTGAATCTATTCCAACTAATTAGTATTTTTTTTAAACACCGTCACCCCTATATTTCCCAAGCGGAGGTGGCAGAGGTGTACTGAGTACGCCCACTTTTCGCCGACGATGGTAGGTCCAATGTAATAGGAGACAAGCCTGTTGCCATATACCGGGCACAATTCCATACTCCGTACTCACACTGGGTAGACTCAGAAAAACTACATTAATCCAAACTTGGATTTTTTTTTAATTACCAAATACTGCTGCCACTCGTTCAGTCTGTTGTATTATAAAAAAATATTCATTTGTCAAAGCAATGCGCTAATTTTAAATGTATTTCTAATATGTAGCTCATTCTTTCTCATCTGAGCGTGTTCCCGGTAGCATGCTCAGCTGCTTCTTCGGAGCCCGGCGTCCGCTTACTTGCTTTTCCTTTGCCACTTCGCGCGGTCTTCGGCATCCTTTGTGGTGGGGCCCTTTGTACGCATGGTATTCCTGACGATGTCAAACCAGCATTTCTGGGGTCTACCCCGGCTCCGGGAGCTGGCGAAGGCGGCATGGCCAGGCACTTGTTGCTCACGTATTTTACTGGTTTCCGTAAGACGCTGCCGTACCATCGAAGGTTCATCTCAAGGAACTCTCCTGCAGTTTATCTGCCATATCACAGAGGTAAAGGCTGCTGCGGATGGGAGAGTTCCTGATGCGGTCTTTCCACAGCACTCTACACATCCGGCGTAGCAACTTCATTTCCGTGACATGCAGCTCTTACGTGTGCCGCTCAAGCACTGGCCATGTTTCACTGGCATATATTTCTAAAACGTATCAATATGCTCACTAAAGTAGAGGTTTTATGGTTAATTTGGATAACAAAGTGCTTAGAAATGGTAGATACTATACGGTCAGTTTTCGTATTGAATTTGTAAAGCAATAACCTAATTAGAGACACTCAAGACCTCAGAAAGTCTTGCGTCATATATGTTACACCTTGTATACATACACTCGAAAAACATTACCTTCGTTCTGCGCTTGAGTCAAAAAGATGAAAATAAATTGACTCTATTAGCGGGTTTCACGCACTTTCGTTCGCGTGCCTTAAAAGACGTAAATGGAAAAAAGTTCCAGTTAGATTCAATATTATATTTCATGAGGCAAAGCTCCAAAATCTAGCCATTCCCGCACGATTTCACTCTTTATTGTACTCAGAATTCTTTTGTGAAGCGGGTACTAGCTTCTCCGGTTAGTTTAATGCGACGATATAAAGTGTATCGCGGTATAATAACTCTAAACTTGCAATTCCGCAAATACTTCAGCCTTTACTGTTATCTTATTCAGTTCAGGATATTTCGGTATTGAATACTGATTTGAGATGTTTATTTATGTAAGCAAAATACTGGTCTGCCTTAGAATAGTATATTTGGCAATGAATCTGTGCATGCGTATTGGCTTCTTGATGAGCAAATAAAATAAAAAAATCTTCTTTGCGGACTTGTAGGTTAATATATCTATGTATGTACATGTCATATATTGAAGTATATGTATACGTGCTATAAACATATTTTGATTTTATTTTTCGTATTTACTGCCTCGTTGGTCTAGTGGCAAACCGCATAGCTTGGTGATCATGAGGTCTTAGGAACAAATACAAGGTAGGACAAATGAAGTTTTTCTAACAAAAACTTCCCATTGTGAGTCCGGAGTCTGGAATTGTGTCCAATATATGGCAATAGGCTTGCCCTCTGTTAGATGGGACCTAACATCATCGGTGAAAAGTGTGTGTACTCAGTACACCTCTGCCACCCCCGCTGGGGGAATGTAGGCGTGAGGGTGTTTTTTTTTTTCACATATTTTATTTAATTTGTCGTCTCCCACGTTGATACCATAAAATACCTCTGTGAAATGTGGCCGTACACCTCTGGAAAAACTGGCGTCAAGCTGATTTATTCATTTTTAAGAAAAGACTTCTCTTCTTACCTTTACAAAGGGCTATCACGTTTGAAATTGGCAGTCTTGTTTAGCGTGAGGAACCCCAAAGGTCCAATATCAAAGGAATTCAAATTACCTACCAATCTTCAATAGTATTGTTATCAAAATCTCATTTCTGTCAACCCTTAGATTTAAGAGGTCTATATTCTTTGTATCAAATTATTAAATAAATAAATAAAAAACGTAGCCCCACGCTAGGATTTATTCCTGTGTCGTGAGTGCGTTTACAAACATGAAAATTCACATAGACAAATACCCAGACCGACAAAAAAAAAATTGTGGATCACACAAAGATTTGTCCCGTGCGGGAATCGAAACCGCAACGATTAGACACAGTGGGCGGAGCGGCTTAAGCTCTTAACCACTGCGCTAAATCGTCCGTCAAATTGATGAAGTGTTGTTTGTTCATTTGTAACTTTTGTATGTGCTGATACTGGCACCTGGCGGCATCAATCACGGGCACCAATCACCTCATCTGCCGATTGCATCGACACTTGACATTGACTGATTTAGTCTTTTTTTGTCTGTGAATCTCGTGATTGCGAAGGCACCCTTCGCAATCCAGAGCCCAAAGCACGAATAATATGACATTATAGTAACGTTGACCAGAATACGTGTTGTCACATTCATTTTTATGTAGCAAATTTGTAGTGTGAATAGGTTAGCATAACAACTCGATAGCGTTATGTTAACGTTAAGCTGTTCGTACTAAGCCCATAGGTAATAAGATTCAAGGTGTCTATTTTGGATGGATAGTGTGGTTAGCTATCTATGCTCTTCATCACGTTGGATTTTATGTTTTTATAGGCTGTTTAACTATGAAAAAAAGAAAATTTCAGCACACCGGCACGTTTCTGAATTGCCAATAACCTTTGTTGTGGCTTGGTCCAGTGGCGCATAGTACGTCTGGCGATTACAAGGTCCTGGATTCTTAGGAAATTTTGAGTCGAGAAAGGTGTAATTGAAGTTTTTGTGTAAAAAATCACAGGTTTTCATTCTGTAATCAGGATTGTGTTTTGTATAATGACAAAACCTCTTATTTCATTTTGACTTAATATCGTCGGCAAAATGTGGGTTCGACAAAAAACGCCCCTTATTCGATCAGAGAATATGGTGATTTTATTCTGATTTCGAGATGTATTTGTTAAATTATTTTCGCCTACTTTCTGCCCGCGAAATTTATAATATTAGTAGGATATCAGAGATTTTTTTTCACTTAACTTCATAGTAAACCTCATAAGACAAAACATCATTCGTTTAGCTGATTTCTTTACAAGTAAAATGGGGAATCTGAAAGTATGCATGGTTGCTCTTTACCCCTTTACTCGCCCTCTATATCCATTTTGGTTGTTTTCTAAACCAAGTTTTGTTCGAACATCTATAGGATTCTTCTACAAAGATACTTATTAGTTGGCAAACCAGTTCCAATCCCTATCCAATCTCCAGAGGCTGTTCGGTCTTCGCTTTGTCTTGATGGGTAACCGCACGCGAACGGGGGGAGCTTACATACGAAATTTATATTTATACAAGAAATACCCTATTTCTTTGTTCTTACCAATCTTGAATGGTATTGAAGGAAAATATCCGGACGCGTTAGATTGATCAGGTTTTGGTCCTGCTATTTGCGTCGTGTATTTGAACGTTGTTTGGGAGTAATACTGACGATATTTTTTGTGGTTCTGACGATATTTTTGGGTATATTTTGGCAAAGGAGGCAGTCTACCTTGTAAGGAATATGATGGTTTGGTAATATACATATAAGAAGGGTAAGAAATGCCTGGCAGAGACGAGAAATTCTCCTCAACTTACACAATACATCTTTAGCATTGACTTTCTTACTTCTCAGGTTCAAACCCAGGCACGCACCTTTGTCTTTTTGAAACATGTGCGTATTAAAAATTAACTATCATTTGCTTTAACGGTGAAGGAAAACATCGTGAGGAGACCTGCATGCCTAAGAGTTTCTCGAAGGTGTGTGAACTTCGCCAACCCACACTGGGCCAGCGTGGTGGACTATGGCCTAAACTCTCTCAGTTTGAGAGAAGGCCCATGCCCAACAGTGGGACAGTTTCTTAAAAGGGCTAATATTATTATACTTTTATTGTCTTACATAAAACATAGCAAATCTCCTGGCGACGACGGCATAAAAACCGAAGCCCTTAAAGTCGGAGGGTCGACTATATTGCCACTTCTTACTAATTTATTTAATTCAATTTTAAAAACAATAATACTAACGGAAATCTTTTGACACTCTAATATCATACTACTACAAAAGGAGACAAAACAGACATTGAAAATTGTAGACCGTTTAATTTCACATGTTTACAAAATATTCACAAAAGCATTAGAGAACAGGAGTTCCGAAACACTTGACAATCTTCAACCTTTTGAACAAGCCGGCTTACGAGGTGGATTGTCCAGTACCTCCACTCGCTTAACCAAATCATTGAAAAACACCAGGAATACAAATTACCACTTTACTTAGCTTTTGTCGATTATTGAAAAACTTTTGATAGCATCTACCACTCTTCATTACTTGAAGCTCTCGAAACCCAAGAAATAGATAACACATACATCCAGCTATTACAAACCATATACAATAATAGCACAGCTGCTATCAAAAAACAGAAATGTAGGACCAACGCTACTAATAGAAAGACTCGTAAAACAGGGAGACCCGCTATCTCCTAAGCTCTTTATATCCGCTCTCGAAGAGGGTTTTAAGAAGCTCGCGGTAGGCTGGGAAGAACAAGGGATTATTGTCGGAGGAAAGAGACTTACAAATCTCAGGTTAGCCAACGATATTGTCCTTTTCTCCTCCTCAGCTATTGGTCTACAAAAGAATAAATAAGAAATAAATTAATTTCCCGATTAAGCGATTTTACATTATTCTCTCATATACGGTTCAAACTTTCATTTTCATCCACAAAGTCCTATTAAAACAATATAAATACGACAATATATATACAACAGTACGGTAGAAATAAGTGATAGTTGCAGACGACGTCATAAATCTAGAAAAAGATGGCGAGATAATTTGTACACCTTTGTGGGTACTTCGTAGCCCTAAATAGCAATAGATCCATAGCTGTGTCGATGTCGTGTGTTTGAAATATAAAAAAACGACTTTGCTCAGGAGTGGGAGAGTTAAACAGGCTAGAAAAAAATAGTGTCTCGCTTTTTCATTAATTTGTGTTGAGTACCACCATTACAATTACTCCTGCAAATTCCATGAAGATACAAAACAACAGCCTGTATATCATCCCGCCAGATCTTTTGCATTTTTTTTATCTCCATCATATTCTATTATCATCAGCGTACGTACTTATAATTCTCAAAATATTAAATAATAATAAACACTTATAATATTGGCAACCTTTACCTATCTAATTAATACAATAACGTGCAAGTCCTTAGTACCATAATTACTTACGTGGTTTTTTGAACACGAGTCTTACTGGCCTCCGTACTAGTATAAAGATTGGCAAGCTGAGGATAAATGCGGATCTTTCTCTCCAGTCTTACACCCACACCTTTAGTAACGAATCCCAAAAAACTTGTTCGTATTTCACAAGTCAAGTATCCGAAACAGAATAACATTACTCGGCAGAGACAAGTAAACGCAAGAAATCATAAGAGGTCACCTTTATCACACTTCAGACTCAAAGACTGTACTTAATAACTCGCCTTTGACCGTCCTCTCTGAAGTAGGCAAAGATTTTTCGAAAACACGTTTTTGTTTTGAGAACAAAAACAAAAATAATAACTAGACATTTTTATCACAAGAACGAAAATAAGGTCAACAAAATATTGCCTGAGGGCTTAGCAAGAACAAATTAACGCTAACGAAACGCTAGAGAGTAAATGTGTTGTCACTTTCATGTTTATTTATTGAATTAGTGGTGTGACAACGATAGTATATCAACTCGTTAGCGTCACGCTAACGTCTGTCTTTCCATTCTGATCCCTCTGATTTAGGTTGTCAGTGTATAGAGCAGAGAAACTTCTTTATTCGCCTTCAAAACAATTAGGATTTGACTGCCAAAAGGAACATAGCTTAGCACATTCGCAGAAACAAACTTGGGGGTTTAAACTATTTTAGATTTTTCACCTTTAAAAATCATCCTATTATATATCACAGACTCCAGCAAGTCATTAACTTTTCTATTCGATTTGGTTATAATAAAATTGTTCCTTTCCGAATATTTTATAGTGCAATCGATTTCTCTACACTCCGCTTCATTATATCTTCGCTCCACCATTTTCGATTTTGCGTCACTTTTTTCCAAAACACTATATTATATTTCAACTCATTTTGCTATGCCTTCCCCAAAGTTTCCCTTTCAGTTACTTACCTATTGTGGAATTTCAGAGAAATCTGCAACGGACGGATCTGAATACTCCGAAGCTAAAATCAAAATATCAATCATTAACACCAGCAGTTCACCACAGAACTTTTAGTTTACAATAGTTTGGAGATTACGGCCATTATATCAGAACTAGGGGAATTGGGCACTTAAAGTTGCCCGGAGCGTCGCTCGACCGCCAAACAAGTTCAAAACGACTTGACGGAACTTGGGAAAGACATAAAACTCCAATTAACTCCAGTCCCGGCCGCATTTTCTAATTAAATTTTTATGGTTATAAGATTGTGGACGTTTATAAAATAGTTGGGTTGTATTTGAGCTCGGTATTCTCTGGGCGCCATTTTGTATCTCTGTGTGATCATTATAGAAATGGTTGTAGTGAATGACATGACCGTTGAAATAAAGAGAGATAAGTAGTAATAGAGGCGCTCGTGGACCAGCGACCTGCGGGATCGCGATGTTCCGAGCTTGCATGTTTAGCTAAGTTTCGGCTCGGTTGATCTGAGATGGTTGACCGCTGTGTCGTTACCATTATCAAACGTCTTATTGTGTCAGAAGGCACCGTTGGTCCCGGGTATCAATTCATGTGTGGTAGTCGTCAAGGCTGAAAATCAGCGTTTTGCTCCTCGAGCAAATGCGGCGCTGAGCGGCCCTTTTGTACCACTGTGACACACTTACTACAATAATGTTATAATTTAAATTGTACTGCATGTTTTTTTAATGTTTTAGGATAACATTTTGTACTGTGTGCCCTCTTGTTACAAATAAACTTTTTATCTATCTATCTTACCTCAACAAGACAGCCTTTACACAGCGGAGAAGTAATCGTTAAATTGAATCACAAAACTGATTCACGACCAAGCAAACATACACTAGATATACATTTGATTATCTCTTGCATCGCTAGATCAGTCCTGGACTATTTGTAAGCGATTGTTCAGACAAATTACGCGGTGAGCCTCGGATTTTGAATTTGAAATAAAGGTCGCCGCAGCAGCTGCAACGCGAGCTAATGTAGGATTTGGTACGTTGTTGTGACAAGCGAATTGCGAACAATGTTGGCTAATGCATTTTATAGAGCAACTGTAATCTGTTTATAACTAGTCAAGAGTCTCCTTAACCGGCAAGTGTGCATGAGGCGAATTATAATAGTGGAAAAAGCTAGAGAGGTCTATAAGGAAAGACCCTCTGCTCTGTGCTTTCTGCCTACCCCGCAAGAGATCTGGCGCGATAATATAGATAGATAATATAGAGGTTAGGGGGTCTGTCCAAGAGCGTGCTCGTCGCGACCCCTGCCAGTCATTATGGCTGCAATCTTGGACCGAAGACGTACCGCAGTGCGGGCTAGGGCGTCCCCCCGAGGTGACGCGTACCGGCCCGCCCCCGTCGGTACGAATATAGGTGGAAGCGGCGATGGGGGCCGCCACCCATCACGCCGGGCCCGAACTGGCGAGTCGTGGGGTGCAGAGTTCTCTGTACTCTCTGCCTACCCCGCAAGGGATCTGGCGTGAGGTTATAGATAGATAGATAGAATATAGAGGTATCTGCCTAGTACTATGATTAAAGTAATGTTTTTATATTTACAACCCCCATTGGTCTAGGCCAAGGCATTACATGGCACCACCAAGGCACACTACAGCGTTGTTATGGGGGACTTCAATGCCAAAGTGGGAGTACAAGAACGCGGCGAAACGATAATCGGACCCCACGGCGTAGGGCGCCGAAACCACAGAGGGCAGATGCTGGTCAACTTTCTGGAGTCGCAGGGACTCTTCTTGATGAATTCGTTCTTTAAAAAGAAGACTCATAGAAAGTGGACATGGCGAAGCCCCGACACTGTGACGAGGTTTTTCGTAAAGATTGATGTAGTCCAGCTTTATCTGTCTCATTGTCCAGCTTAGGCAGCTGATATTAAAAAAATTACAATTGCCAAACCCTGGACGATTTTTAGACGATTTTGAACCGTATCTTTATCAGTATAAAGGTAAAAATGCGGGTGCGGGTCAACTCTTCTTTAGAATCTTTACGGCTGTGTATCATATTCGTTTCACGAAAGCTACGGTTTTGAAAATATTGAGGACACATTTTTTTTTTGTAGAAGTATAGCCATACACTTGGATTTATTCCTTTGTTTTGGGTGCGTTTATAAACATTAAATCTACATACACAAACGCCCAGACCGATGTAAATATTTGTGGGTCACACAAAGAATTGTCCCGTGCGGGAATCGAACCCGCGACTATTCGATGCAGCGGGCGGAGCGGCCTAAGCTCTTAACAAATGCACCAAATTTTCCTTTAAATTGATATACAACACACCCATATTATGCTATTAATATTTAATGTGCCATTCGGTGATCACTACCGGTTCTAATCATCAAATCAAATATCTGTTGCCCTTGGCGCTCATCCAGGTGCATTTCCTATGAGGCGGCTTCTGGAAGAAAGAGTTCCTCATATAGAGTCCCCCTTTCTCCAGAAATTCGGCCACCCTCTAACCCCAGGGGTTGCGCTGCCCATATCCAAATTGCCCCACTGTCAGTTCATCATCGCCCCGTTTTGAAGTCACCTATAACCACTTTAGAAATATATATGGCTCTACTATATGTCCTCATACATAACTAGGTGAACGCTGATGCCTATTCCCTAAGTTTACCTTAGTCGCCTTGTAAGACACCCGATGGGATGAGATAGGTTGGTCCAAATCTAAGCCGGGAACCACACTGCAAATTTCTTGTGTAAACTTCACTAAATCGTGAGTTGTAAAAATAATCTTGAAACTGACATGACGATCCCTCAGCTCACAATGTAAATAAAAAGCTGATGTAGTGATGACTATAGAGCACACATCTTAAATTCAATTGACAAAGAAAATGTAATTAATATGATTGTGAACTAGGGTATTGAATTTAGCGGCAAACATTGAATAGCCTACTGGCGGCAAATGTGTGAATCTGCCATTGCGTTTAATATTGTCATAGGTTTCTCTCAGTCCTCTGTTAGTAAATGTGAGGTATTCTGAGGTGTGAGATTTCCACACTGAAAACCCCCGCGATAGCCGAACGATTACTTTATTTACCCATATAATCTATAAAAATAATCAAATAATCAAGCTATTACAACGCACATAATAATCAAGTTCTTTTAATAAGATAACTACATCCAGACTAATTTCGTCTGATCTCAAACGTGGGATACGCAATAAAACTTTCCCAAAGAACTGAAGCAACTATCAAAAACTTGATACAGCATTCATTTTTAGGTACGCTGAACACGAACAAAAAGCGAGGACCAGAACTAAGAATAATTGTTTCAAGTTCTGTTAGATGAATAACGGACAAGTCTGTCAAAAGGAGGAGGTCAAGGAGGGACTTCAGCAATCCTCCTCCGTATACGAAATGATGTCGAGCAGTTCTTGGGTAATAAAAACCAACTCTTAGGATAAACAGTCACTCGCTAACTAAACGAAGTAGAACTTTGCAAATATCAATTCACCTGCGACCTTAACTTAAAAATTTTAACACAACATTAGAAGCCTACAACACAATTTCGACAACTTTTTAGTCATGAATCGTTTGGACATTAAATATGATGAAATAGTCCTTACTGAGTATTGGTTAGTCGAGAATTCAGTTACCAGGCATCTTCTACACATAAACTTAGCTGGTTGTGTAACGAAATATATTAAAGATTCCATCGGTAGCCCCTATTTACAAAACCGGCGCAAAATAATGTTCCGTTATCGGTCAACATCTCGCCTTAGCATTTTTTTCAAATATCTTGGAAAAACTAGTAAGTAAAAGCATTGTGAACTATCTAGAAAAAAATGACCTACTTTCAGAAAGACAAATCAGCTTTAGGTTAGCCAAATGTGTAACCACACAAAATGCAGTAAAAATACTTATAGACCTTGCCTCTGGGCACAAAGATAAAGGGCAACGCTGTCTTGGCATATTTATTGACCTTGCTAAAGCTTTCGATATGGTGTCAGTTCCAATTCTGCTGAACAAACTAGAATCTCTTGGCATAAGAAGCACAATATTGCGTTCGTTTTCTAGCTACCTAAGCAACCGTTAGCAACCGGAGACAATATTTAAAGATAGCTGACCATATTAGTAATGAGCTCAGTATTTGCTTTGGTGTACCACAGGACAGATTACTTGGCCCAGTTTTATTTACAATCTATATGGAAAGTGTACTTAGACTTAATATACCTAATGCAGATATATTATATTACGCAGATAATAAGCTGTTCCATGGTATGAACTGGGATGACGTATACACGCAAGCACAGTCTGAAATTTTAAGTATCGCCAGTTGGATTGACCTAAATTTGCTTACTCTTAATACCATGAAAACCAAATACAGTCGTCACGAAAACTCAAGCTACTAATCTACCGAACTTTACTATCAGTTGTACCATCTCTATGTGCCCTTGTTATACATTCCAAATTACTGACTATTTAAAATATTTTGGTGTTACGATTGATCAATACCTATCCTTTAAACATCACAGATTATAATTGACAAAGCGCGTTCGAAAGTTCATATACGTAATGAAAGTGTTTCGCGAAAGTGCACTTGTATAAAGAAGAAAACTGGTGTACTTAACTCTGTGTCAATCTGTTTTATAATATTGTATTGTTACATGGGGTGGGCAAGCAAAAACCTACATGCTAGATCTAGAGAGAGCACAACGAGCAGTTTTAAAAGTTATGCTGCATAAAACTTATCGCTTTCCAACTGATGAGCTATATTCAGAGGCGTCTATGCTTAGTATCTGCAAACTATACAATAATAATATCACTACTAAGATTCATATAAGGACTATACGTAGATACAACCTAGAAAGTCCAAAAAGTAAGCGAAATTTTAGGATCCCGGCTGTAACTATTAACACTTCTTTTGCTCAACGTCATCTAAGTTTCCTTCACTCACATATTTACAACATAATAAACGAAAACCACAATATCAGGAACTCCATAAACCATCAAGTAAAACATATACTCAAAAAATGGCTTATTACTTTAACCTACACACAAACAGAAAATTTGTTAACAACGCACGCACGCACGCACACACGCACACACACACACACACACACACACACATATATACATACACACACGCACGCACTCACGCACTTACACATACACACAGGTTGGTATCACTCAGGTACTACTACACTATATCTATGGTATCACACATATAGACAATATATGAACACGCTGATGATCGGGATTCCTATATGCATGACTAATGGCCGTGCTATTGTCGGCCGAACTGCGTGTTTGTGTGTGTTGGCCGCGGGGCCTTTACAGCTTCACCGGACAATAGGGCGAGCATGCAACTACTACGCTCGAGCTAGAAGGGCAAGGGGGCAATTATCTCAAGGGCGTCGCAAGGACAAACGGCCTCGGCTTGGGCAGTCGCTATGGGGGAGTGTATACAAGGTGTAACATAATAAACGCAAGACCTGAAAGTAGTTTGTTCTAAATCAGTAACTGAATTGATTCCAACAATTTTTAATTAATCCTAAAAAAAATTTTATTTGCAAAAACTGCTTTTACTCCTTCAGTGCGCTATAAAAAATAAACTTATTCTTGATTCAGAGCAATAAGGAGATTTCAAATGCATTCCTAAAACGTATTTGGACACATACACATGCAAGTTTCATTGATAATTGGGATACCCCAACCCCAAAAAGTGCTTAAAAAAGGGTAAAACCTTAAATTTTGGAAATGTGTTTATTGGTTTTAAATTGATGTAGCAATTTTCTAATCGGGGTGTCTGAGGTCTTGCGATTATTATGTTACACCTTGTATACTAGGTGTGTCCCCGTGGTACTTTGCACCGGCCGGCAAGAGATTCTTCGAGCTCGCCGGCGAGATCAGTGTCTGATCCTGTGTGCGGGATCTGTATCCGATAGAAGGGATGTAAGGGCATCGGGCTAGAGTGACCACCAGTGTCCGTTATGTAGTATCCAATACCAATTACCCAAGTTGCTTAGTTAGGGACTATAAATTTTGTTGGCATTATGCATCCCCTAAAGATCGCGTCGAAGTCCGGTTTTTGTACCGTACAGTATTCAGCGCGCATCCAGCTCCAGCTTTTATCTATCTGCGACCGTAACCAGGGCATTGGTCCCCTTTATAGCGACCCTGCTCACTCCACGTCTTCCAGCACAATTTTTGAGGCAACCTTTTATCCTACTATTTACGTTTTTCGGCTGATAATCAAATCAATCATGATATATGATGTACAGAATTTTGGATACATACTGAACTTTTATTAACAACTATACATAATACCACAGTTATTTTACTTACACTATGATAAAACGGTACAAAAAAATTTATGAACGATTCTATGTTGATGCCTCTTGTTAAAAATTGTAAGAAATTCATTGCAAAACACGCGAAAAAACAACACAAATCACAGTAACAGCGCGTTGATATATGGTTTTACCTTGTCTGGTGATGCTGCAAAGGCCCTGTAGCCAACAGCGTAGATCACACACACACACACAAACATGGTTTTATCTCCGCCTAAATAAAAGTGCACTGATACATGACTGATACTGATAGAAGAATCGTACACGCAATATACCAATGCTTTGCAAACAAACACAAAACAAATGCAAAGCTTTGTATAAAATTCTAAACGGATACAATTGAGAGTGCTTGAGGCCTACACACGCAAATATGAAAACAAAAGAGGTATAAATTCCCGTAAAATATAGAAAGATATCATGAACAGGCGGATCTTCTTAGCAATTTGAATTGCTAATTGTGAGACGAGGCGCATACCGGAAGCAGCGCCATAGGTATAAAAACTTTACTTTTTTGTTAACATGAACATAAACGATAGCTCTATTTACAAACAAAAACTTGGTATGAATAGGTGCAGATAAAAAATACAACAATAACAGTCGTAAAACATTGCCAAACCACAAGTTCGTCTTACAATGGATAAGACATAGTACATGATCCCAGATAATGGCTGGTAGGTATGGATAATTAATATGATTTATACTATAACCTATCAATACGATATACCCGATATGATAAAACTTAGACAAGTAACTAAATAAGGTGTCTATCTAATAAATAAGTCACAATTTTTAAATTATAGCATGACTATTCATGGATTGTAGTTGGTAACAATGTGCTCGAGCAAATTAATGAGTTTGTATATCTTGGATGCCCCTTAGTAAAGATAGGAAAGACACCGCTGACATAGAGAGAAGAATAAGTGCAGAAAACAGAATGTATAGTGCGATGGGAAAGCTACTTAGGAGCCGCCACTTAAGCCAAAAGGCACAGCTGGCCGCCAACGAAGGGCGGTTACACTATTACTTAATTCGGGGTATTAAAACGCAGAGTCGCGAAAATCTTTTGTGATCTGGAACGAAAATCATCGTGGCATGAGACCTTGTTTACGCTATCGCGGAGGTGTTAATTTCGGTCGTCATTCACTAAAAGGAGGTTGTGGAGGTGTACAATTTACAATCACATTTGTACGACGATGTTAAATACTTGTTTTTCAAAGAGGAAAATCATCGGGGCAGAAGAATTGTTTGCGTCTTCACCGAGGTGTTGTGATACGCGTTCCCTAAGCGGGGATGGCGGAATTGTACCGTGTACATTTCAGCGAAAGTTTTAATACAGGATGAGTCTCTTGCAATTATACCGTTCATAATTCCAGACCTGGACTGTTGCTGAGAATTTCTCTAGAGAATACCATAGTAACACTTTTTCCGACCTTGGTTTGCAACCGAAGACCTCGTCAGAACCAGCTCTATAATGTAGTAGAAGTAATGGATACATTGTAATGCATCCACTAGAATATTCATTATAGGTAGTCGCCGTCTGTCTGGCTCAGTTTTATGGTGTATGGCTAGCTAGCTCGTAAAAGCTTATGAAAGTTTTCATCTAATTAACTTTCCGCGGGATTTTATCGTCCGCCATTCTATAAATCACGGATTTAAAAGACTTTTGCTGCGGTATTGTTTTATGTTAGATTTAAGTAGTCAAGTAGTCAAAAAGTAGTCATTTATTAAATATTCAACTATAAAATAATAAAAAAAATATTTAGTGTATTGTTCTAAAAACATTCTTGTTAATATTTGGATCGATCGTGGATTAAAAGTGCGATATGAATGCGATAGGTAATTAATATGTGCAATATTTCCTCGATCTAATTTTGAGTGCCTCGAGAGAGCTTACTACCCCGCTGGCTCAGCGACCTAAAATGAATATTGGACTCCGAAATGCGATTCCGACATTTCTCACGGTTTTGCGAAATTCCCTGCTAATTTTCCGGTTGGAGCTCACGTAGATCACCACCACAACCACGTCCTTCCAACGATAGCTGGGACTACGAACCGGTCACGATCCAGGTAGGCCTTCTTTGCACAACGATCTTCTGCCATTGTCTAAAGCCATGGAGTCTGTACGCTTTTGTCTCCTATAATATTAGGAAACCTATATTATAAAACATAAAAACAAATGCACTTCTATGTGGGCACGTGATTGTCAATACGATCCGATAAATATTTGTACGAAAATTAGTTTTCCTTTAACTCGTTGTGAATAGAAGCAATCTTCGTCGCTATTTGGTTATTTGCAGCCATTATCGATGGGCTACAATCACGAATAGTGGATGGGGATTTTATGGCTCCCCTCTATGAAATTAACCCTATTACGAGGACAAAGACATTAAAACTATACCCATATACAGAGGAACAGTGGATATTAATTTTACGATATTAATTTATTCTCTTTTATGTAGTAAGTGGGTAGGTAGGTACATATTTGGTTTTCTGGTCCAAATCATTTAATAATATATATTCTATTATATGATGGTGAAAGGCTATTGTTTAAAGCGTCATTTTAGGAACTTCACTGGAGAGCAATTTCATATAATAAACATTTTTAATACCTACTAAAAAATTAGGAGGGTTATACTGAAATCTAAAGAAACTAGTCTCGTTCATATAGCTTC
Source organism: Phalera bucephala (assembly GCA_905147815.2). Lineage (NCBI taxonomy): Eukaryota > Metazoa > Arthropoda > Insecta > Lepidoptera > Notodontidae > Phalera > Phalera bucephala. The sequence continues at coordinate 6,234,236 of LR990619.1, read as the reverse complement.
ACTTTTTTCTTCAATAGTATTTTTCCAGCAGTGTTTAGACCATTGAACTGAAAATTCAAAGGTCTCGGGTTTAAACCCGGGCACGCACCTATGTATTTTTGAAAGCATGTGCCTAATAAAAATTAACCTAAGAGTTTTTCGAAGGTGTGTGAAGATCGCCAACCCGCACTGGGCCAACATGGTGGACTATGGCCTAAGCCCTATCAGATTGAGAGGCGGCCCGTGCCCAACGGTGGGACAGTTTCTAACAGGGCTAATATTATAAGTATATTATAGTATGTTTCCAAATTCTTAAAGTTTAGTAAATCTTTATAAAATGACGCTTAAAACAAATAGCCATTTACCCCTCGCGGTAATAATTTGCCTCTAGAGTAAAATTTATATAGATAGTGAGTCCAATTTGGGCTAGATATAATTATCCACTTACTTCTCTAAATCTAAGATAACCACGTGACAATCACAACTAAATTTCATAAAACCCATATGTAAGAACCGGACTTTAAACACAATTAAGCAATCAATGTGTTAAAACTTGACTGATAAACAGTTTTTAATTAATATTATCTATTGGCGAGTCGGAATGTTGAAAAATCGTATTCGAATAAACCGACAACACCGTTGACATTTTGATTGCTCGAAGAAATCATCCTTGCACGGCAACTCAAATTAAACGTCGACCTAAAATTGCTTTTTTCTAAGCAGTTAAATTGCTTGACTATGTTTAGGGCGCCTGCACACGGAGGTAGATAACGAACTAAATTGTTTATTCTCTCGTATCTCTAAAGTGTATGAGCGTTTAGTCAATAAGATCGGGCCGACTGCCAATCGTTCAATGTATAATTGTGCTTACACATAGAGACGTTTTAGTATACATTGCGTACTAGCAAGTACGCTTAGGAGACAGTTTTTTTCAGGTAAGTTTGTAGGAGCGGGGGTGTTTGTAGCGATGTGTGTCTGCGATATGCTTTTGCAATGTGTAGGTAATTAATGCAAGACCTCAGACACCCCAATTAGCGAATTGCTTCCTAAATTCAAAACGGAAACCAAATTTCAAATTTAAAGGTTTTTAGTATTTTTATACCCCAATTAACAATGAAACTTGTACGTGTATTATGCGTTTTGAGAAATACGTTTTAGGAATGCATTTGAAATCTCCTTATTGTTATGAATCAACAATAATTGTAGTTTTTTTTATAGCGCATTGAAGGAGTTAATTTTTTTGCAAATTAACATGAAATGTAAGATACATTAAAAATTCAGTTACCGATTCAGAACAAACTACTTTCAGGTCTTGCGTTGATTATGTTATACCTTGTAGATCACCAAGGTTAGCGTTTGTGGCATTTTCATATTCAAGCATCTCATCGGCATATTAAGCTGATGGTCCCGGTTACCACCTAATGCAGTAGTCGTTAAACTAAGGTGGAAGCCTTTTAGGCGGCTTGATAATTCAATAGCAAGTGGTGAAAACTGACTTGTGCACTTAATTATACGATACAATGAACCCGTGCAAGTACCTCAACTAGCACTAGTAACAGTTAAAAAGGATTTAAAAATAAATATGGCAAGAATGTCGAGAGAAAGAATGACAAAACAGATATAGAATCCGAAAGTTGAAGGATGTAGTTACCGAGGAAGACCTAGACTATATTATGATGCCCAAATACTCGTCTAAAGGGCAAGACTCGGTTACCGGCGAGCGTGTATGAGACGAACTATGGGAGTGGAGGAAGCCAGAGAAACCTGTGAGTAAAGAGCCTGTTGCAACTCTGTACTCTCTGTTTGCCCCGCAAGAGTGCGTGATGATATAGATAGTTAGATAAAAAATAAATATTTCAAACTTCATCATTATCATCATCATCTGAAAGATGTTCACTGCAGGTCAAAGGCCTCTCAACTAAAGGTCGCCACGGCGATGAGCGGTTTTCTGCTGTATGCATCCAGTTTTTACCTGCAGCCCTGACCAAGTCATCGGTCTACTTTGTGAGGGGCACAACATTTCAGTCTTAGAAGAACTTAAATGTAAAAACGAAACTTAAGTACATAACTCTCCTTATTCTTAGCTTGTTCTAAGCAGAACTATTCCTAATATAAAGCTCGAACAAGTCATGAAATAAACCACTTTTTTTCGGATTGTATCGCGGTTCCTTTTTGATTTATAAGTTCACGGCGTTTCCTCGTAAAAGCACACCGATTCCTACCAAGAATGGTTCGCATGGCTATTGAAATTAAAAATAACATTCTTATTTCAATAGAATAGACGGCTGGGTGATTCTATTGACTTGGGATCCAGTAATTAATATAATTAAATCCAAAACTAAGCATAGCACTGCAAGACCTCAAGACACCGTGAGCTCATTCTGCTTAGATCGGAGCAACAAATGTAATAAGAAGTTTGAGGATACCCCGGAACAACTATGCCTTTTGGAGGTCTAACACCTCAGTCTTTCCTGTCACAATGAGAGCTACAAAGCACTCGATGCGTTGGGAACTTAAAAATCAAAAATAAATTGTAATAAAATCCGAAAAATATTTTTATGTTATGTGTGATATTCGCGTAAATCTAAGAACTCGATTGAATAAGTCAGTTTTTATAAGAACCACTGAAAATGTTTACATAGTGTTTACCAAAAATATATGATTTTTTGTATAAAATGTATTATGTTTAATTGTGTTCAACAATAGGTAATTAGATAAACAGAACTATTTTTGAAGCCGCTATACTGTATTCCTGTTACCAAGTCGAAGAGAAGTTTGGTTTAATTTCCATGATTATAAATTAGTGTTGATGTCGGGAAATAATTTCAGGATCCTTATTGGTTATGACAAAACGCGGCGCGGTACGATAACTACGTGGAATGATCGTGTAATTATTTTATATTTTGTATGCCACTGGAGTAACATCACGAAGTTATTGTAAAGCGTCTTGTTACCTGTTTCATTAGTCATAGAAAATACTACGAACTTGACGCGGTTAAAGGTTTGGTGTAATAGCCGACGAGGCGCGGCGGAGGCGTTCGGGTGACGCTCGGTTGACGGCCGGGAGCGCGGCGTGCATCTCATAGTGAGAGCGCGACGTCCCGCTAGCCGAGCGGCCGCTCAACACTAGCATCTCGCTCACATGCGTATCGGCGCCTCGCTTCAGCCGTGTTTCGTTTGTAATCGCGTCGGGCGCGACGGCGGCGGGACATGACGTTTGCCGTCGCTTTGTGTGTGCGTGCGTGCGTCTGCGTCTGTATCTGTGTCTGTGCCTGTGTCGGTGTTTCTGTGTCTCTGTGTCTCTTTGTGGCTCTGTGTATCTCTGTGTATCCCTGTGTATCCCTGTCTTTCCCTGTGTGTCTCTGTGTGTCTTTGTGTGTCTCTGTTTATCTCTGTGTATCTCTGTGTATCCCTGTGTTTCCCTGTGTGCCTCTGTGTATCCCTGTGTGTCCCTGTGTGCCTCTGTGTGCCTCTGTGTGTCTCTGTGTGTCTCTGTATGTCTGTGTGTATGTGTTTTTGTGTGTGTGTGTCCACGGGGCCTTTACAGCTTCACAAGGTAAGAAACAATTTCAGGATCCTTATTCGCTATGAATAAACGCGGCGCGGTACGATAACTACGTGGAATTATCGTGTAATTATTTTATATTTTGTATGCCACTGGCGTGCAACCACTACGCTCGAATCAGAGTTTACCGTGGCGCCGCGCGTGGTTGCGCTGTGTGGTGTCTTCCGTACATTTCAACACATTAAAACTCCTCAAGTCGCGCCACTGTCGTGTCCCTCTCCGCGCGCGCTGCGTCGGCTCTGTGGTAAAACCATAAATCTTAATGGTACGGTGGCCAACGTAAGTAGCTTAACATTCTCAGTTTTAAAATCAATAATACTCTTTATTTTATAGACACAGGTGAACATGGTCAAAGCCAAATCATTAGCAACATATTCAAACATATTTAAATTAAGAAAAATAATTAATTTGATGCCAAACAAAAGAGTGCAAGCGACTTGAAGAACTGAGGATGTTAAGCTGCTTATGTTGCTGAATGTACACCTCATTGAAAGATTTAAATTATTTCTTGAAAAAAAAGAACACCTTCATGTCTTTTTTCCGCACGTGAAGATAGCACAGGTGTATTGTGTACGCCGACGATGTAAGCAGCCAATATAATAGGTAGGAAGCGAGTCCCTTGTCATTAAACTGACCAAACTTCGGCCTGTTATTGAGGACTTATCGATAGAAAAATTGTACTTTGTCCGACCTGGGATTCGAATCTTGCCCTCGAGATTACCACCGTAGTATACACCACTAGGGGAATGAGGTAGTTGAAGAAAACATTATGAGCCTACCGCGATCGACTATTTATCGACCGGAAGAGTGACAGTGATGCTATTACTTTACATAAGAATAATAAGGGACGGGTATACTTATACGCACTCGGAAATAAACGACGCATGTGCAGAAACAATTTATAAACAAACTATGCAATAAAATATAAAACTGCTTTACAAAAACTTTGCTACAATTATTTGCTGTCTTTACAAGTAAATTCTATTGACTAGTTCTTAAGCGTTTCGCGTTGGATACAGAACATGTAAAGCATTAGAAATGACTGTAGGTTTTTTTTCTATACAGAAAATTTCGTTTAATCGTGTATTCCTTTTACCAGTTTCTAAAATATACAGTCAAAAATCATATATAAAGTTTCTAATCCATATACTTCTTGAAGTGCATCGAGTACAAGAACATGTCTTTATCGCGGTGACTCCTCAAAACGAAACGCTTATGAAGTGACGCGCATAAACTATTCCGTATAACTCTCAACGAAAACATTTGTCTAGCGGCGCATAGGCGAGTGCCGATCACTAGGTTTTGGGTTCGCATCCTGAATAAAGTTTTGTTTTTTCAAAAAAGAGTAGCCCCACACTAGGAACAATCTGTGACGTGGGTGCGTTTACAAACACAGCAAACACCTAGGCCGAAACAAACATTTGTGGGTCACACATAGATTAGTCCCGTGCGTGAATCAAACCCGTGACTACTCGATCCAGTGGGCTCAGCGGGTTAAGAGCTGTTAACCGCTAGACCAAGCGGTCCGCCGAGTTTTCTTTTTCTAAAAACTCAGTTACTGTCCGGAGATCCATCGAAAGAAGTACGTTATACCAAAGAACCGTATCACAGGTGTCAAAGAGAATATTCAATCTAATATCTGTACTACCCGGTATAATGCCAATAGGTTCGACGTTGGAACCTAACATCTTTATGTGGGCGAACACAATACATATCTGCCACCCACGCAGGGGCAATATAGGCGTGACGGTGTCTTTTATGAACACCGTCACGCCTATATTCCCCAAGCGGGGTGGTAGAGGTGTACTGCGTACACCCACTTTTCGCTGACGATGTTAGGTCCCATGTAATAGCGGGCGAGCCTATTGCCATATTACCGGGCACAATTCTAGACTCCGTACTAATACTGGGAGTTTTTCAATAGATAAAATACATTCGTCCGATATAGTATTTGAACCTAGGACCTCGTGATCGCAAAGCACATAATTCGCCACCAGACCAACGAGGCAGTTTTGTAATGAACTGACTATTATAATAGACGTAACCTGTATTTGTGGGACTCTGTACGCTCTGCCTACCCCGTAAGGGATCTGGCGTGATGATATACAAGGTGTATCGTAAATAACGCAATCCATCAGACACCTCGATTAGATAATAAATCAAAAACGAAAACCAACGTTTCAATTTAAAAAAAAAATACCCATTTTTAAAATATTTTTATACCACAGTTAACAATTAAAATTCTACGTTTATTGAGAAATACGTTTTAGAAATGCATTGAAAATCTGCTTATTGCTATAAATCAAGAATCAATTTAGTTTTTTATAGCGTACTGTAGGAATAAAAGCAGTTACTGGCACATTGAAAAAATGTAAGATACAATTTGTTGGTTCAGTTGCCGATTTACATCAAACTACATTCAGATCTTCCGGGTAGACTTATAATATGGAGCTCGTAAATAATTTCGTCCTATCTGCTGTATACCGGCCTCCCGTTTGTATAATCACGGACGACAATCAATTTTAAACTCAATTTCGATGCAACTGATCCGCTGAATAAGTTAAAACCGGATTGGAAGCAAATATGATTTACTGGTTTGTTTGTTAAGCTCCGTTGATATATCTGAGGTTTTATTACATTAGCCCCGGAAGGGGTGGACAAATATAAAAAAAAATTAACACTCACGCCTACATTCTCTAAGCTGCGTGGAAGAGGTGTACGGTATACACCCACTTTTCGCCGACGATGTTAGGTCCCATGTAGTAGAGGGGTGAGGCTAATGCTATATACCGGGCACAACTCCAGACTCCGGACTGATACTGAGAATATTTTTGATAGAAAAATTGACATTTGTCCGACCTGCGCTTCAAAACCAGGATATCGTGATTGTTAGCTATGCGCCACTAGAGAAATTATACTCTCTTCGCGCTTTACTTCTTAACGATCACCTAAGTTAAGCTGCATCTCCGTCTGCCGTTTCTATCGACCTGGGATGGCTATAGTGTTGTAAAAATGAGCGCTGAATCCGAGCATTTAGCGCTGAGTCGACACTCACGAACGTTGAAAGACGTAGAAAACGCGAGCGTTTTAAGCGCCGACTCTAGCGTTTTTACAAAACTAGATGGCTAACCGTTTATGCTATTCCATATTTGAGCGTCTTCGTACTATATTGGGGCTATTCTGTGCCCGGTATAGAAGCAATAGACCTGCTCTTTACTACAATGAGAACTCATATCTTCGGCGAAAAGTGGGTGTACACAGTATTCTCTGTTACTATGATCATCATAATCTCAGCCTATACTCATTCACCGCTGAACTTAGGCCTCCCCAATCGCTCTCTAGCGCAATCGGTCCGATGCTACCTACATCCAACGACTTCTTGCCGTCCTCACACGATCGTTGGTCCATCTGGTAGGCGGCCGTCCCACGCTGTGCTGCTGTCACTATCATTTAGGGATAATAGGCGCGGTATTTTTTTTTGTTAATACGCCAGTCACCACTCTATTAATCGCTTCCACGCTCCTGTTATCGTCAAATCATCAGAAGCCGTATAATCTCATAGTATACAGAAAAAAGCCGTGATGGACGATATTAAATTACCCGTGAGCTTTCATCACCAACTATAACAAGACCCCATTGATTATGGCAGACTGTGCGAGGCGACCTACTGTTATGCTTCCGTTATAATGTGGTTACGACGTAATGACACACTAGAATTGGTAAGAGGCAAAGATAAAATAGGGTCTGGATAAGAATAAGATTGTGTCAACATGTTATTGGGGTTTTTTCTATCTACAAAATTCTTAATAACCATCCGGAGTTTGAAATTGTGGCTGTGGGTCGTCCATATTACATTACGATCTAACATTGTCGGCGAAATGTGGGTGTTCGCAGTATATCTCAGCTACACCAGCTTAAGATAAATAAGCGTGATGGTGTTTTTATATTTGAGATCAAGTACCTATTGTCATTATAGTCAATTCAGTACTTTGTCATACATATTATCTACTGAAATTATTAATCAAGCTCACAAATAGGCCATTTAAACCTTTTTCGGATCCAGACTTCCGCACACTTGGTTCCTAGTTGTATCCTCTCTATGGCTGCTCTATCAATTTTTTTTCAATACTGTCTCCTGCTGTGCGAAGGAGTGAAGTAAACATATATTTTTTCTTACTCCCGTTTTCTTTTATCTAACAAAATTTGTTGTGAGTTTCAAAGCTCTCTATGGAACTCTGTGAGATTTATATTGTCATCAATGGCTATTATGGTTCCTGATTTACAGGAGGAACGAGGTTAGTATCATAGAAGGAAACAGTATTTTGCAGTTGTATCCATCTCTATGTGTTCCAATACCATGGTGAGTTGACGAGGGTATGAAAGCTGCTCAACCGGAAGGTCGATAGCGAACATGGCAATAACTCGGTGCAAATTGTATCTGAGTGTATTGTTTGACATGCTTACAACTAGTTGCCCAACTGTTGGTGTTGCGTTGCACGATGATTATATACGTTACACTGATTAAAATGCTGCATAGTTCCGTAATTCAATATGATGGATAATGCTTGTAGCGAGTTGAAATGAATTATTGTGTATGTGTTGAATTTAATTATAGGATGACAAAAAATATTTACAGCTTCGTATGCAAAGGTATTGAAATAATAAATTAAATAAACACTGTCAGGCTTTTATTTGTCAAAAGAAGGTGGCATAGGTGTACTATTTACACAAATTATTCCAACGATATTAGGTCCCAATTCGAAGCATGCTCTGCAATTTCAGATTCCGAATTACTTGTGAGAATTTTTCGATATCAGGGAGGTTTCAGGTCTGGAAGAGGATGTTCGGATCAAGTTTTCTCCCTCCGCAACATCGTAGAAAAGCATCTGGCAGTAGGCCGGAAGGTTTTCTGCGGTTTTGTGGACCTGGAGAAGGCGTTTGATAGAGTCGTGCGAAAGAGACTTTGGGACATTTTGCCAGAGTATGGTATAAACGGCACCCTATTGCGAGCCGTCCAGTCCACCTACGTGGACAGCAAGGCATGCGTACGGGTGGGTGGTAACATGTCACCTTGGTTTGACGTTAAAATCGGCGTCAAGCAGGGTTGCGTGTTGTCCGCTAGACTGTTTATAGTGTATCTGGATAAAAGTCTTCAAAGACTGTATGCGATGACTGAAGGGGTAAAAATGGGTGATCTAGTAATAAACCACCTATTGTATGCAGATGACGCTGTTTTGATAGCGCCAACAGCCACTGATCTGCAAACACTAGTCACAGTTATGAGAGACGACTGCATGAACAATGCCTTACATTTGAATGTGAAGAAAACCAAAATTATGGTTTTTGAACGGGAAGAAACCAGAACGAATGCAAGGATTGTGGTTGGTAACGATGTGCTGGAGCAAGTGAATGAGTTTGTATATCTTGGATGCGCCTTCAGTAAGGATGGGAAATACACCGCTGATATAGAGAGAAGAGTGAATGCAGGTAATAGAGTGAATGGTGCGATGGGAAGGCTACTTGGGAGCCGGCACTTAAGCCAAAAGGCGCAGCTGGCCATGCATAACGGAGTGCTTGTCCCAACGCTGTTATATGGCAGTGAAAGTTGGGTATGTAAGAAGGAGAACGAAAGCAGGATAAATGCGGTCGAAATGCGATCTCTGCGGAAGATGTGCGGAGTCACGCTGACCGACCGTATTCGCAACAGCGTAGTAAGAAAGCGAGTAGGTATGAAAGATAGTATCGGTGTAAAGATGAGAAAGGGTATGCTCCGTTGGTTCGGGCATATAGAAAGGATGCCAGGAATGACAAAACAGATATACAATGCGAAAGTGGAAGGATGTAGGTGCCGGGGAAGACCTAGACTATCTTACCATGACCAAATAGACCGTGTCTTAGCTGAAGGGCAAGTCAAGAGTCTCCGTAACCGGCGAGTGTGTATGAGACGAACTATGAGAGTGGAGGAAGCCAGAGAGGTATGTAAGGAAAGAACATGTTGGAACTCTGTACTCTCTGCCTACCCCGCGAGGGAGCTGGCGTGATGATATAGATAGATAGAGATAGAATTTTTCGATAGGATAACCTTATACGCTGGTAATATCACTTATTACACTGGCTGATTAATAACGATTTATATTTTATGAGTAAAGAAATTGGGCTTTTAAATTTGCAGGTTTTATTTGGATATTCAACGATATTTTATAATTAAAACAACATTTATCATAAAATGTCACTACTTTTCCCTAGTCGCTTCATGCTTTATACCAATGACCAACCTATGACGCGTCACTCAGTTATCATGGGTGTAAACCATATTGATTTATTTGTGGGTAGATTGTCCGGTTGTTTTCGTGCTTCTACCATACTTCTATAGATTCTCTCTTTCTTACCGACAAGAATTGATATTGACTATAAAACGGATAGTGAACCTTATCGTCCCGTATTCCCATGCGTGATTTTGGGTATAAAGTGCCTATTTCGTAAGTTGATTGGCAATGTTTTGATTAAAATGTGAACGCTTAATGTTCTGATGAGAACGTCTGATGTTTTCCTCATGAGAAATCTTCTATAATATTCCATTTAAATTACGCGACTTATTGGTTTTAAATTAATGATGTCATGTTATGTGATTTTTGTGTACTTTCACGATTTTAAATAGTCAAGTAAGCAATCTTGTATTTTGTTTATATTAATTCAAGGCTTGTTCTATTTGAAGGTAAGTAGAGGTTAGTTACTCCAAAGAATTATTGTTTCTACGCGGTAATGGCAAATCTAGTTTGCCTCTGGACTCCTTTAGTCTCTTCCCTCGAAATCGATTGCGCGTTAAGCTCAAATTTTTATTGCGGTAGGCAATTATTAAAATAATAATTACTGGGAACGCTATGTAATGCGACTGCCACTTTCTAACGGCGAAGGAATAAGGGACGTAAAAAAAGTTCCATGTTCGAGAGACCTTAAAAAATAATCTTAAAACGTGGTGTGCTGAAATAATTGCGATAAGGTCGTCCCATGTCGCATAAGTTCCAAAAATACCTCTGTGACATGTACGGCGAAATATGGGTGTTGTATGTGTACATCTCTCTGCTCACCCATGGGGGAAAATGGCAGAGAGAGTAATTTTATATTATTATACTAGAATTTCAAACCAGCCCATAGCTACATTTACAAGTAAAACTGAAATTAAAAATTTAAAAGACCCCCGACTCAAATAAATCATAGCTACACTATCAAGTCACTTTTCAAACAAAACAAACTAAATCAGAATCGGTTCATTTAGTAAGGAGCTACGATGCTTCAGACAGACACACGGATACACACGTTAAACTTATAATACCCCTCTTTTTGGGTCGAGGAGTAATAAAACTAGCCTATTTTTCTTTTTTATTGTGTGCAAAAGTGCTTCAGACTTAGTCTTTTGAATTTACGTCAACTTTGAAGTATTTCTTACTTAATAATAAAGTGAAACTAAAGGGTGTCTGTCTTAGTACGTCGTAGCGTGTACGTGTTTCGCTTAAAATATGTTAAGTAATAGTAGGTATTCTGAATATAAAATTAATGATCATTCGACTTTTGTCTAAGAGAATCTACGATGTGAAATTTTATTCGAATTCTTAAGACGCATATAAAGTTTAAAACACTGCTATTTAAGATAACGAGCAAGAATAAATATAATTTGTTTTAGTGTTTCGGAAACGTCTGATATTTTATGTCTACCACAGCTCCACTATATTTCTAAATTTATGTTTGTGTGATACTATGGATGATTTGACGTTAACATTAACACTATTTTACCTAAATTAAATGAAAATTGTGAAATAAATGCACAGTTATTGATCTATATTATGTTATACAATACAACACCCTTATATGTTGATATCTATGTTATACAATACAACACCCTTATAAACTTGGGGACCTAGCACTCGGCGAAGAATGCACCCAGTACACAAGCTCCCCCTTCCCATTCATTTTTTCTGTTTTCTATCAACATTCACGATTGTGTCTACGTGGCTATGGGAGCTTATGGCTATAGGAGATTTTCCTTAAAGTCCACACAGCCTTGCTACTTAGTATCGACGACCGTTAACCTAATAGCTTTTAGGAAGCTTGAATCTGCGCCGGAACGCTTCCATCTGCATACATAAACTCCAGTCGTGATGATCATGTCGGTTTTTGGACGCTCGATGCTGCGACTGAACGCTACGCTATACTGATCTTGATATCACGATCGATAGCAGTTACGCGATACATTATTGATGCAGTCGCTAAGACATGCTGTTTTTATTCCGCTATCGAACGCAGCAAGTCGCCAAAATACAATCAATACAGCTTCAACACAGTCACCAAATCGCCAGACGCCAATGTTAAAAATAACGTCGATACTGCATAAGCTAGCGATCATGACTGTCCGTGCGTAAGTGGGGGTGTGGGCGGTCAGTAGCACGGTCGGATTTGTTTAATATAGAGCGTATGACCAGAAAAAATGGATATGTCTATAGGAATCTACATACAGGCTGACTAAAGAATAGGAACTGCTAAAGTACTTATGACAGGCCTCCTGACCATGTGACTTTTCGTTGTGAAGGGTATTCCTATTAGTCTTAACGACAGTAGACGACTGTCAACCAAGTTGACTAACTTAGTTGGTTTTCTCTAAGCTAACGATCGTTCCAGTCTGTATGTCCGTCAGGGGGTGTGGGCGGATAGCAGCACAGTCGGACGTGTTTAATATAGAGGAGTTAATGCGCAACGACCGCTCATCACGACCGGCGTTGTCCGGCGGCCAGCGCATCGCTGCCCAGCGATTTAATTAAACTGCGGCTAAATGACTCGTTTACGAGATTCTACACGTGACTTTCGGAATGTGTAATGCATTTGATTCCTTTATTGTCTGTTTATTGCTTATGTGTGTAGCAGACTTGGAGATTCACTTCAGATGCTCTTGTAGCGCATGGTATAGCTGGCGATAAAAGAACCGTCGAGTTTCTTGCCCTTCTTCAACCATTCGTCATTCTAAATGGGTGGTAGTCTTAAGTAATCAATAGCATTTCCTTTCTTTAATAGACATAAGGATTGAGTTCTTAGATTTACGCGAATATTACACCCAAAATGCAGCACTAAGGCAGCATCCATGGTCACGGGAGGAACTCCCATAGTCCCTCCCGTATCCATGAGTACTTAAAACGTCGGGAAATTGCGGTAAAAATAGTTTTATTTCATATTCATCAGTACTGGTCCATCATTTATAATAATAATAATAATAATAAATAAATAACCATGGCAACCGCTGTCAACAAAAAATGTCACAACGTTTTTCAAATAAAATTATATTTAATAAAAACTGGAAATTTAACAATTATAAAATAAAGAAGATGCTAAACGTTACCCATAACCCAGCAGTATATGGCCGAATACCCCCGCAGAAACCCTGTCCGGCAGTGTCGGCAGCGGATTGCCCAGGGACATAGCGCACGCCCGTCACCTTTGCGCGGTTCGCCTAACTCGCCTCTGTGAGGTATACTAGAAATAAATACGTATGTAGGTAGACGTATAATAAAACAGTTGTATCGCAAACTCCGTGTTTAATTGATCGCTCCTCTCAAAATCACCCAAATATCCCACTGGCGACGAGTATTAGTGCCATAATAGATTGATAATTAGTGTATTCAGTTCAATACGACAAAATGCCAATCGGAAAAGTGGAACAATTTGATTTATCAAGTAAAAAGTGGACGGCGTATATTCGACGCGTAGAACAGTTCATGGCGTTAAATGAAATCAAACCGGAATTGCACGTAGCTACGTTAGTTACTCTAGTGGGAGGAGCGACATACGATTTAATGTGCGATTTATGTGCACCGATTGATCCGGAGAAAAAAAGTTTTAAGGAGTTGGTGAAAATAGTCGGCGATCATCTCGAACCAAAACGCTCCGAAATCGCTGAACGTCATGTGTTCAGGCAAAGACGTCAAAAAATGGACGAACCTCTCAGTGAATACTTACAAGCACTGAAACACTTAGCCAGTACGTGTAATTTTAATACGTCGCTTGAAGAGAACCTACGTGACCAATTCGTGTCGGGTCTGGGTAGTGATGACATGAGATCTCGCCTTTTTGCGGAACCGGCGATAACATACAAAAGGGCGGTAGAATTGGCTCTGGCGTTGGAAGCGGCCGAACGGCACGCGCAGACGAGCGGCGCGAACGCTCCCACCGCAACGGGATCGGCGGCCGCGAGCTCGACGCGGGCGTTCGAACCGCTGCATCAAGTAACCACGGCGGCGCGGGCGGCCCGACCGCCAGCGCGGGCGCCGACTAGCGGCGGCAGCTTGTCTGCCGAGGTAGCATCCGAGCGCGCGGCGCGTTCGTGCTGGCGGTGTGGAAGAGATCACCGGCCGGATTGGTGCAGATGTAAAAACTATTCTTGTGATGTGTGCGGCCTTAAGGGTCATATTAAAGTGATGTGTAAAAGAAGCTCCGGGGCTAAGCGAGTGTCTACAACGCAACGGCGCGTTAATAATTATATAGGTGATAGTGATAAGGACTCGGAGGGTGAATTTTATAATCTAAGTGTACGGGGAGTAAACAGCAAGCCATATATGGTGGTGGCGATGGTCAATGATAGACAAGTAAATTTCGAATTGGACACTGGAAGTAAGTTATCTGCTATAAGTTTATTTTATTACGATAAATATTTTTACGACCTGCCAATCACGCGTAATGATGTTTCATTATATTCGTATGTCGGCTCACCGATCGAACCTGTTGGGTTTATTTACGTTAACGTTAGTATTGGGAAGCATACAGCCAAAAATCTTAAATTATTTGTTATTAGAAACGGCGGGCCACCACTTTTAGGCAGATCATGGCTGACTAAATTAAAAATAAGTGAGATAAAAATAAAGGAATTATTGTTTAAAATTAATGATAGCAATTTAATAGATGAGTTCCGACGGGAGTTTCCGACTGTATTTTCACCGGGACTAGGAACGTGTAGTAAGAAAATTTCTTTGAATTTAACGGACAAAAATCCTGTTTTTGTTAAGGCTAGATCATTACCATTGGCGTTACGTAAACCTGTCGAACGCGAATTAGAGCGACTCGAGGCAGAGGGTACGATACGGAGAGTCGATTACTCGGACTATGGAACACCCATTGTACCTGTAATAAAAAAAAATGGTGAAATTCGAATATGCGGTGACTATAAAGTGACCATTAATCCAAAACTCATACGCGAACCTTATCCGCTGCCTCGGATCGAGGAACTCTTTGCTGCTTTAAGTGGAGGGGAACAATTTTCAAAAATTGATCTCACGAATGCCTACCAACAATTATTTTTGGAAAAAGAGTCTCAGCCATGTACCGCAATAACTACGCATGTTGGAACATTTGTTTATAGTCGTACACCCTTTGGGTTGACGTGTATACCTGAAAAATTCCAAAAGTTTATGGAAGAAACTCTCAAGGGACTCAAAGGAGTCGCGGTGTTCTTAGATGACATCGCCTGCACTGGCGGCTCCCGTGAGGAACACATTGATAATTTGCGCGCTTTGTTTAATCGCTTACGTGAGGTTGGTTTGAGAATTAAATTGGACAAATGTGTATTTATGCAAGATAGCATTACTTATGTCGGCTTTGTGATTGATAAACATGCCTTACACCCTGACCCAAACAAGGTAAAAGCAATAGTTAATGCGCCCCAGCCAAACGATGTTACCCAGCTTAAATCATTTTTAGGTATTATTAATTATTATGCAAAGTTCATATCCAATTTAAGTACTATACTTTCTCCTTTGCACCGGCTGCTGCGCAAAAATACCGTTTGGGTGTGGTCTAAGGAATGTGAAAGAAGTTTTAGGGAAGTTAAAAAGGCTATAATCGATAGTAAAATTTTGGTGCATTATAGTCCAGAGCTTCCATTAGTGTTATCTGTTGATAGTAGTTCCTACGGCATCGGTAGTGTGTTGTCACATCGATATCCTGACGGCGATGAGCGCCCGATTTGTTTCGCGTCGCGGACTTTGAACTCAGCTGAACGAGCCTACAGTCAATTAGACAAGGAGGCACTCGCCATTATCAGTGGAGTTATTAAACATCATCAGTACCTTTACGGTCGACATTTTATTATTAAAACCGACCACAAACCTTTGACTTTTATATTTGGACCGAAATACGGATTACCACAAACCGCAGCGAGCCGGCTGCAAAGATATGCAACCAGGCTAGCTGCTTATGATTTTGAAGTTGAATTTGTTAAATCTAAAGATAATTGTAACGTGGATGCGTTATCGCGCTTACCGCTGCCGTACGAACGCGAGGGCGAAGCAAGGCCGGATGTGGTGTCATATATAAATTACGTTGAAGAATCTTTTCCTATTAGTGCCAAAGACGTGGCAAAGAAAACACAAGAAGACGAAATCTTAAAGAAAATTTATACTTATTTAGTTAATGGCTGGCCTTCCGCAATTACTGTTGATGACGAAAGACCTTACTTCTACCGTAAAGATTGTTTATCAATTGACAGGGGTTGCTTATTATATAATCATAGGGTGGTTATTCCTAGCGTGTTAAGAAATAGGGTCCTTCGGGAGTTGCATGAGGGTCACTTAGGAG
The DNA here is from genome assembly GCA_905147815.2 of Phalera bucephala. Taxonomy (NCBI): domain Eukaryota; kingdom Metazoa; phylum Arthropoda; class Insecta; order Lepidoptera; family Notodontidae; genus Phalera; species Phalera bucephala. Next base: position 6,218,080 of record LR990619.1, on the reverse strand, counting down.
TAGTGAAAATGAAAAATTTGTCTCGCAATTACGTGTACTGGCCTCAACTTGACGTTGAAATTGAAAATCTTTGTCGCGAGTGCAGCTCATGTCAGCAGCAACGCGACGCGCCACCTAGGGCTCAATTACATCCTTGGGCTTTTCCAACTCGGCCATGGCAAAGATTAAATATAGACTTTGCTGAATTTCGCGGTAAACATTATTTGATTACTGTCGATGCCCATAGCAAGTGGATTGAAGTGCAAAAAATGACTGGTACTAATGCCAGCAACACTATACTTAAGTTACGAGAATTGTTTGCAAGATTCGGTATTCCCTCTCAGATAATTAGCGACGGGGGCCCACCTTTCGCATCATCGGAATTTGCTAGTTACATGAACAAAAATTTAATAAGTCATACATTAACTAGCCCATATAGGCCAGCCGGTAACGGGGCGGCAGAAAACGCGGTTAAATTAGTTAAGCGAGCAATGAAAAAGGCAGTACACGAGGGGACGGACATCGATACCGCGGTTGCTAAATTCTTATTTCAATATAGGAATTGCGAACATGCCACCACCGGGGTGGCGCCAGCTGTCGCTATGTTCGGTAGGCGGTTACGCGGCAGACTGGACATTCTTAAACCTTGCACCGAAAGCGCTGTAGAAGCAGCGGCGCAGCGCGCTGGCCGCGCGCGTCCCGGTGCTGAGCGCCACGTCGAGCCCGGGGACCAAGTATTGGCGCGGGACTATCGGCCCAGCGCGGACAAGTGGGCACCCGCCACTGTCGTCACGAGGGAGGCTCCGCTCACCTATAAAGTGCGTGTCTCCAACGGCCTCGAGTGGAAGCGCCACATTGACCAGTTAGTACCTCTTACCAAGCGTACATCCAGTGTGAGACATTCAATTGCCGATGATAATAATAGTAGCTCCCCAACTGACACTAGTGTCACGACGACTCAGCGAGCTAACCCAGCAGAAGATGCCAATTCCATCGCAGTCGGCGATATGGATCAAAACGCTGAAGAGTCGAGTGGTAGTTTGACCGGGAATTTAGAAAATATTGACTCGCAACCTGCCTTGTTTTCCAAAACAAACCCGAGTAGACCGAAACGCACCTGTGTATTTAAAGGGAAATATGTCGAATAAATAGATTATATTTATATAGTACTTATATTATAGTAGTGTAATATTCCTTTCTTTTACTATATGATGGTGTTATGGAAGTCGTTTAATGAAATGTATATATTAAAGAATTTGATAGTATTCCTCCAAAATATTATTGTTTTGAGACTAGGAGGATAATCTTCTTACACATGTAAAACGATTGTTTGCAATAAACTTACATTGGTACCCAATATATTTTTATCGCATAAAATATATTTGCTGTAGTTTAGGTAAAGCGTGTATAGCCTATCGATATTATTCTACATACATTTTTCTCTTAGAATATAAGTAATTTATTCTAACATTTTCCTTTGTTTGTGTTTTTTTTTTTGAGTTAAAAAAGCTTTTATTCTCCAAATTAAGAAGGGGAAGTGTGAGGTATACTAGAAATAAATACGTATGTAGGTAGACGTATAATAAAACAGTTGTATCGCAAACTCCGTGTTTAATTGATCGCTCCTCTCAAAATCACCCAAATATCCCACTGCCTCAGTCGTCGGAAAATGAGTTATACTTCACGCCGCCGACGTCTGGGGCCTCCAGCGACGAAACCGAGCCACCGGCGTCTTCGCATCCGCTAAGACCTGAGAGAAGAGGACGCCCACCGCTGCCGGCATGCATAGGGCCAGCGGAACACTGTGCTCCGCCCACGGCCCCTGCTACCGGTGGTGTAGTGCGCCGCATGAGATGGACTTCAGAGCTGAATATGAGTGTCATGCGGGCCTACTATGGTGCTACGAAGGGAGAAACCATCCTCACCGCGTACCGTCCGAAATTGCTATCTCTGTTTCAGGAGCTTCACCCGACTGTCGCCGTAACTGCACAACGTCTATCGGATCAAGTGCGTGCCATCCAGCGATGCAAGTTGTTGGATGACACAGTACTTGAGCGACTACGCAGCGAAACTTGTCCTGCTCGCACTGAATCCGACCTGCGAAGTTTCGAAGAACCTATCTCTTTGGGTAACTTCGCACGATCGGAGGAGGTAAATAGCGGGCAGGTGAGTGTTGGTGACCAGCTACAGGAGCAGGTGAGGAGAGCTTTGAAGGATGCCTTTGCGGAGTATCGGTCTGCACCGATTTCTCTAAGACCATGCCTACCCCGTTTGCCCATGCATAGACATAACATTTCGCTTGTGGGTGCCCTAGACAATGTTTTAAAGTCACACTGGGAAACCAGTGTGGACTTATGTGATACCCACTCTATTTTGTACTGTGGAGCGGTGGCGGTGTGTCGGGTGGCAGGTGTAAGATTTCCTAATCTACATCGAGCCACCCAACCTACAAATGCTAAACCATTCTGGCAGTGCAGAATAGAGCGGCGTATAAATATGGCTAGGACACTCATAGCGAAATTATTGTGCTTCCAGGCCGGAAACAACCGCCCGAGAGTTGTGCGTTTCGTGGCCCAAGCCTTTGCAGGCACAGGAGTCGCTCCTGTGGACTATATGGCACGGGTCACTGAACGCATAGACTACTGGAAGCAGAAAGTTTATGCATGGGCGAATAGGATTCGCAGGTATAGGGAAAGAGCAGACCGATACCACGTGAATCGTACCTTCGAAGTGAATCAAAGGAGTGTATACCAGGCTTGGGAGTGCCCCCAAGAGAGAGTGACTGACGTGCACTTGCCAGATGCGGCCACGATGGCTGAGTTTTGGCGTAAAATTTGGTCAGTGCCCGTCAGTCACTCCGAGGGCGAATGGTTTGATGTTGTTGGAAGATCGTGTGAGCCCATTCAGGAAATGGAGCCCGTAGTCATCACCCGTGACGATGTAGCCTGTGCGGTCCGTGCGGCGCCGAACTGGAAAAGTCCGGGGCCGGATGGACTGCACGCATTCTGGCTAAAGAGGCTCCAGGGTTCACATGCTCGTCTAGCAACTCAGTTCCAAGAAGCTCTTGAATTGGGATCACTACCTAGCCTTTTGACAACGGGTGTCACTCATTTGATTCACAAATCTGGCAGTACTTTGGAACCTAAAAATTATAGACCGATTACATGTTTACCTACGGTTTATAAACTCCTTACATCCATTCTGAGAACAAAAATCAATAATCACCTTAAGGCACAGCACATTCTATCGCCTACTCAGAATGGGTGTAAGGGGGGGTCCCGGGGTACAAAGGATTTGCTCCTCATTGATATGACCATTTGCCAACAGGTGCGACGATCTAGAAAGAATGTCTCCATGGCCTGGATCGACTATAAGAAGGCCTATGATTCGGTGCCTCATACATGGCTAGGGAGGGTGCTAGAGCTATACAAAGTACACCCAGCGCTATGCTCTTTCCTCGGTTTGTGTATGGGGCAGTGGACCACAGTTCTTCGTCATCCAGGATATGGAGGCCTTTCTGGCTCATTGGACTTGATAAAGATAAGTAGGGGTATCTTTCAGGGCGACAGTTTGAGTCCATTGTGGTTCTACCTGGCTTTGAATCCATTAAGTGCTATACTTAAGAATTCAAAGCTAGGTTACCATTTGCGGAGAGGGAGTGAGCCTATATCTCATCTACTGTACATGGATGACCTTATGTTGTATGCTTCGAAGAAAACAGACCTGATGGAGTTGCTCAAAATAACCGGCAATTTTAGCAACGACATCGGAATGGAGTTTGGAGTAGACAAGTGTGCAGTCATCCATGTACAAAGAGGGAGAGTTGAAGATTCTTTTAATCTACAGCTCTCTGAAGATATATCCCTCAGGTCTCTCTCTGAAATGGATTCCTACAAGTATCTTGGTATGTCACAAGCCTTAAGTATAGCTGAACAGGATATGAAACAATCATTGAAAGATCGGTTCTTTGCCCGCCTGATGAAAGTGTTAAAAAGCCTTCTATCAGGTGGAAATAGGGTCCGAGCTTTCAATGGTTGGGTCATGCCTGTTCTTACTTACTCTTTTGGCATACTAAGGTGGACTCAGTCTGAACTGGATGCCCTGGATAGAAAGGTCCGTCGATTGCTGACAGCGTATCGTATGCATCACCCGCGGTCGTCTGTTATGAGGTTGTACATCCCGCGGAGGTGCGGTGGTCGTGGGTTTTTAAACGCTAAGACACTACACAACCGCGAGGTGTGCAATCTCAGACAGTACTTTTTGAGTGTGTCCGTGGTGATGTATCGAGATGTTGCCGCAATCGATAGAGGCCTAACTCCGCTTTCCTTGGCAAACGGGAACTGGCGAAGGCCCCAGGTATTAAGTATTTCGGACCGCACAGCCATATGGAAGGGCAAGGAGCTACACGGACGGTTCTATCGGGCTCTTACAGGGCCTGATGTGGACCAGCTCGCTTCCGTGACTTGGCTACGCTTCAGCAACCTTTTTGGGGAAACTGAAGGGTTTGTATTTGCAATTATGGACGAAGTTATCATGACGAACAACTACCGGAAGCACATCCTAAAGGACGGCACGGTTGACATTTGTCGGGCATGCCACCGTCCCGGTGAGTCTATTAGACATGTAGTTTCCGGTTGTTCTCGTCTTGCTAACGGAGAGTACTTGCACAGACACAACCAAGTGGCTAAGATTATCCATCAGCAACTTGCTCTTAAATATGACCTTGTGGACTCTGAAGTACCGTACTACCAGTACCAGCCTCTTCCAGTTCTCGAAAGTGGTCATATCACGCTCTACTGGGATCGATCTATTATCACGGACAGGACTATTGTAGCCAATAAGCCTGATATCGTGATAATAGATCGATCGATGCGTCGTGTAATGCTAGTTGATGTCACCATTCCGCATGATGAGAACCTTGTGAAGGCCGAAAAAGAAAAAATATCTAAATATTTGGACCTGGCTCATGAGGTTACCGCCATGTGGAATGTTGATTCAACTATCATTATTCCGATGGTCGTATCAGTCATCGGCCTAATAGCGAAGAGCTTCGATAAACACCTCGAGAAGCTCTCGCTTGGCAGTTGGGTGAAGGGCCTGATACAGAAGGTGGTAGTATTGGACACGGCGCGCATAGTGAGGAGATTTCTCTCTTTGGAGCCCTGACCACCGGTAGCTTGGGTCGTAGACCCCGTTACCAGTGGAGCACATTTTTTGTATAATATATATGAGAATATTTGTTTTTTGTATTTTTATATATATTTTATAAGAAATTGTATTTAAATAAATGCATACATAATATTAATATATTTATTTCGGATATTCATCCATACATATGTTAGTAATTACATCGACTCTTAAAACTATTGTTAGTAGAAACAAACAAAAAACAAATTAAAACAAAAAAAAAAAAAAAAAAAAAAAATGTTATTTGGCCGCCCGGTTTGACGGCACCACATGTGCGGTGGTCCAGTGCCGCAATATCGGCCCTTCGACCCTCTCCGCCACTGTGCGCAGGACACTGTTGGGGCTGGCGCGCACTCGCCTCCACAGGGACGTGATCCGCTTTCTAATTATCGCGTAGAAGTCATCTATACGTGCTTCCGCGAACATCCCCGAGGCGCTGCAGTACCTCGGCAACCCCATCAATGCCCTAAACGCGTTGTTATATTGTACGCGCAGTACGTCGCCAGCCCTTCTAGTATAGTTGATCCACAGACTGCAGGTGTAAAACGTTTGGCAAAAGGCTCTAAACAAGGTTAGTTTTACACCATTGGTACACTTTGCAAATCTGCGGATCAACATATTACTTCTCACTGACAACGCCCTACGCTTTCTCTCCAGGTCCAGGTCATCATTCTGGTTTGCGGTGACCCAGTGTCCCAGGTATTTAAATTCCGACACTAACTTAAGTGGTGAGCCTCTTATCATTACCGGCGGAACCGAAGAATATTCTTTAGTCCCCGCCCTGAAAACGAGTAGTTCACTTTTGTCGGCATTATACGCAATACCATGGGCCTCCGCATACCTCTCACAAATCCCTACCAGTTTTCTTAAGGCACTGATTGAGGGGCTCAGCAGCACCATATCGTCTGCATAACTTATATTGTTTACAAATATACCATCTATAGAGCAACCTATTTTGGCGCTGGTGAGCTCCTCAATCAGCCGGTTAACGTAGAGATTAAAGAGTTTGGGTGAGGTCAGCCCCCCCTGCCTCACGCCGCACTCGAGTTGGTACGCTCCGGATAGTGAGCCTCCCCATCTAACCAAGTAACTTTGGTGCCCATACCAATACTTTAATAGGTTGATAAGTTCACCTGGCACTGTGGTCTCTGCGTACAATTTATTCCAGAGCTTGCTATAGGACACCAAATCGAATGCCTTTGACAGATCAAGAAAACACGCATAGATAGGTGTCTTCCTATCTGTATAGTACCGTACAGTATGCTTGAGACACAGTACAGCCGCCTCTGTTGATAGTCCGGGCTGAAATCCAAATTGAGCATCATGAAGCTTTATATGCTCATTTAACTGCTTGTCCAGCATACTGTCCAGCACTTTGGCTACGATGGTTGCTAATGATATGGGCCTATAATTAGTCTTATCAGACGTATCCCCCGTACGGTTTTAGAGTATTGGTACCACCAGGGTTCTCATCATCTCGTCAGGCAAGTATGTGTGACACACGCAAAAGGACAAGAGCAAGGCTAGCACTCGGGGCAAGTGAACACCCGCATGTTGCAGGTGCTCAATACTAAGCGAGTCGTGCCCCGGTGATTTCCCACGCGTCATACCCTCCAGCACTGCCGCCACCTCCTCAGCCGTGAACCTAATATGCGGATTAAAATTTGATCTCATGAGAGGCGATGAGTTCCCCGTTGGTATCAATGGCGATTCAATTCTGAAATGGTTTTTAAATAATTCCGCAATTTTGGCAGGCTCACTAACACCCTCCACACTCACAGGCAAGCTCGACCTAGGACTCAGTTTACTGGTCTGTTTCCAAAATTTACCAAATTGTTTATTCGAGTGATGAGAAGCTATGATATCTAACCGTATTTGTTCAGCATTGTTTTGACACCATTTTAATTTCTTCTTAAATGCATTTCTTGTATTAACCATATTATTTAAGATATTACCTGTTTTAGGTTTCCCGGACAAGACCCAGTTCTGAAACCCAAGTCGCGCCTCCACATGAGCACATCTTACATGCTTGTTCCATCCAACGACATGTTTTTTCCTCTTATTTATGATATTACAACAGGTTTGTTTCGATGCCTCACTCAAAATATTAATAATATTATTATACAATTTATCAATAATAACCCTATGGTCTTGGTTGCAACAATGTCTATCACTACATTCTCTGAATTCTACAGGACAGTCTATTTCCCTTAATTTATTGTTACATAATTCTTGATATACTAATCTGCTGCATATCTCTCTCGCCCCATAAAACCAAATTATTATCCCTTTTAACGCTTTCATATTTAGTCCTAATTAAATTGAAATTACATTTTATCTCTAAAGGAAAGTGGTCCGACCAATACACATTGTAATTAATTTTTGCATCTACCACCGCTTTCCAACCAGCTTCGGATACCACACAATGGTCTAACCAGCTTTTGGTATGGTAAACATCACTTACGTACGTGTGCGAGTCCGAGTCAAGTCCTAGAATATCAATATCAGCACATCTCCAGTTTTGATCCACACAGAAATCTTGAAGCACATTACCAAAACGGCTACCAGGTTGCGCGTTAAAGTCACCCATTATGAACACTGAGTCTATGTTACACTCTTGTATAATCGCGGCAATCTCACCGAGGCACTCCGTATACTCCGCAAGGTTATCTATCGCGTCCGTAGGCATATATACACTAAACACTAGAAGCGAGCGCTCTGCTACTACTATTTTTATAGCCGTTAACCGCACACTATTGCACTGTACGACTGACACAGACTTAAAAACACTTTTACGCCATAACAGAGCGACACCTCTATACGGCCTTCCGCGAAGAATTCCGGCGCCCGCATCAACAGCTGACTTTCCAGTAAATTGGAATTCTGGATGAATGCTGCCCAGTAAAGGAATATCCTGTGGCATGAGCCACGTTTCCTGCAGTGCTATTATGTCCGCTGCATTGCAAAGCCCTCTTATGCAATCCACTGACCGTATAACAGATCTACAATTGAAAGTTACTAGTGTAGTATATCTATCCATTACAATTTTGTTGTATCCCGTCATTCCTTACTGCATTCATTTCATTTTTATCTTTTCCTTCATATTTCTCCCTGTTAAAATATATAAAGCGGCGAAATCGTATACCTTCCGGCCAAAGGTCATCATTTAAAAACAATGCCAGTTTGGTGTGTGGTACAAAAACTTTGTACGCATTATAGCGTTTTTGTTTTGTCATGTTTATTTTCTTTAAAGTCACCGCTACTTTTATTTTTTCATGTATGTAGTTAATGATATCGTTTTCACTCGTCATTTTGTCCACATTGTTGATGAACAATGGAATTCTAATGTCGGCTGCCTTAAACCTATCATCTGGTTTCGTTGCAGCTTTTCCTTCGTGTTCTATAAATTTATTTCTCATTCGCTTTCTCTGTACAACTTTCCATTCCCATGGTGATTGTTCTTTTTTACTCACGTCACTGCTCGCTGCACTTTCCGCTAGCGTCTTTGCTTTGGGGCGCAGGCTAATAACCGGACTTTGCGGTTGCGTTGCATTCTTAGTCGCTCCAACACGCACAGTTTTCCCGTCAACGAAGGAGACAGGTCGATTTGCCGTCTCCGTTAACGCCTTATGATTATGTTGTGGTGATAAGGACGGAACACATATGTCTCGTGCGGCTTTTATTTCACGATCAGCTGACGACAATATTATGTTGTTGTCTGTTGCTGGTGCGCAACTTGGTTGACGTTGCTCGGTTTTTTCTGCAATTATGTGCGGTAGGCCTATAGGTCCACTATCATAACAGAAACTGTTTATATTACAGCTACCTCTTTTATGATTGACATTAACATCAAAATTATTAACTATTGATGCATGTTTTAAATTATTCAGCTCATTCTTGATTTCACTTAGCTGATTTTCGGTTACAAACGTCCCTTATACTTTTGACTTCTTTCTGTATGATTAAAATGTCCTTTAATAATCTTGTCACATCTATATGATCAAAAGTAACCGGTGGTAATTTGTGTAGTTCTTTTGCTACAAATATCGGTACATGCTCCGGGTCAACCTGCTTAAATAACGCAATAATGTCATACATATCACGCTGCGACTTCCCGCTCCTTTTTCTTTGAATATTCCGTTGCTTTGTTGTTATGGAGTCGAAAAGCAACTTTTTTGCAGTTTCAATATCCTCCTCCGAAAATGAAGTAGTACATATTTTAACTATGCTCTCCTCATCCATCACATCAACTTTGTTTTGGATGAACGTTAACAGTTCACTTATCACAATATTGCAGTTCTTACACTTAATCACGTTAGAGGCCATTGTCCTCAAAACACCGATACAAATCGGCACACAACTTGACAGATGTTGCGTGCTCGACGGCTATCGCGCGACGACTGATTTGGTCCACGTAAATAAAAATAAAATTTTTATTTGATTGATATCTGTGATGTTGAACGATGTCTTTAATATAAGATCTAGATTAGACAAGGTGTTTTAGAGGGTTTTTTGTGGAAATTTTTTAGTAACAATACGGAGTTTAGAATAGTATCTAGTGGGTACTACAACGCGATCTTATAGCCATCAAACATATAACATCGTGTTTAAGAGCTAAAGCCACGCCGCCCACTGGATCGAGTAGTCGCGGGTTCGATTTCCGCACGAGATAAATCTTTGTTTGACTTACAAATGTTTGTTTCGGTCTGGGTATCAGTGTATTTTGTGTATGTAAACATGACTACGATACTTGAATAAATCATAAGGTGGGGCTACGGTTTTCCGAAAAAAAAATAAAACTACGAAATTAAAAACTTGACCGAGTGAGAAAGAGAGGCAGCTATCAGTAATTTTGTTTAACATGTGGTACAAAGAGATTACAGACTTTTCGCTACGGGTGTATAAATGTTGATGTATGATAAATAGTTGTGCATTTTACGAAACTCGGGGTATATTATAGGTAAAGTGGTAGTTAAGAAAACGAGCCCCCACTATAATCCCGTGCCGAAGTGTGCCGTATTAAAAGCCACCGTCTCTGAGACATACTGCTTGTAGGAAAGGAGCTGACGTTTTTATTAAACGCATTTGAAACTTAACATGGCAGGTTGTAGAAACACCGTCGGGTCTATATTCTGCAAGCAAGGGCGATAGAGGTGTTGTACTGTAAACTTACATTTTTGGCAATCGATGCTTCGGGTCAATGTAATAGGAGCGGGCGAATGGATTGCCTACACACCGAGCATAATGTCAGACTTCGGTCAACTACTGTCAATTTTTCGAAGGAGAAATCACTCTTTCTGGGACCCAGCATTGTCGGCCATAAGTGTACTAATACGGTACAGGTCTATAAGGAAAGAACATGTTGGGACTCTGTACTCTCTGCCTCTCTCTGTACTCCATAAGGGATCTGGGGCAATGACATAGATGGATAGGGCTTAAATTTTTTCTATATGTTGATATAGCAACATTTCAGCTAGTAATGAGTCAAGATATTTTATTACAATGAAAATACAAAAATGGGTAATAATGAGCTCTGCCTCCCGGTCTAAATTGGATGGGACAATTTGTAGCGTAATGATCATGGCAGTAAAGACCCTTAGCGGGAGTTAGTGCCGCGCAAGATACGCAGCCGTATACACACTGGGTGTTACTAGCTATGTACAAGACGTGTCTATCTGTCACTATTATAAACATTCAGAAGGGGTTGTCCGTACATTGAATAATAATAAAAAAGATTAGCCTATACTGTCCCGCTACTCGGCAACTGCCCTCTATCACAAATCGTGGTGAGAGAGATTAGGCCACACTTCACCACGCGGAACCAGTGCGGTTTGATGGACGCAGGTTTATGGCTACTTCCTGTTGGAACTCATCAAATCACCAATAAGGCTTTCAACTTGGCTTAACGACTAGGTAACTCATTAAATGGTAACCGGGAGTAACGGCTTAATATGCTTCTCGAAGCACGAAAAAGCTCGAATATGACAATGCTACAAACGGTCACCCCTCTCAGACTGACCGAACCGAGTGCTGCTGAACCTTGGGTGAACGCTAAGAACACCGCGGTTGCGCAGCGCTACGAGCGCGTCTACATGGATTATAGTAAGAGATTTGTTCGACTATTTAGAGGTGTAGAACATAAATAAAAACGTTTAGAAATGTCTGGTTGACAATTTGTTCGGGCATTGCGCAAGTACTGCTAAACGTAGAATTATTTGAAAGGTTTTTCTTATTTATTTAAGGGTGTGACTCTTATTGGCGCGACCGATGTATGCAGCTTTCTCCGTTCACTTCTTCTTAAAGTTCTCTTTGAGTTTCTTACTCGACTTGACAGAAACTTTATTCTTTAATTGACTAATGACTTATCCTCGGCCTTCTTCTTCCTCTCTTTCCTTATAATTTCCCTTCTGAAATGTTGCAGTACAGATAAAACTGACAGTTTTGTCGCATAAGGTGCCGTATCATCTTCAACCTGTCACCATTACTAGTAGTAGTAATCTATTGCAAGGTTTATTCCACTTTAATGACCTGGGTAATATCACCTGAGTGATCAAAAGTGACTTAATTAGTGTCCAATGATCATCCAGGGGCAAATCAAACTGTTATTACGGTGAGGTCATTTGTAATAAGCCTTCCTCCAAAGCACCCAACCCAAGCCCTCAGATCAAACTCAAACTCAAGGTACTTAAAATCATATGGTCCAATTTAATTATTTTTTTTTAACTTAATAATCTACCACCGACTCGAAACGCAGCCACCACTGAGAAAATCCGGCGAGAAACTCATCGGGTTTGTCTTTTTTGTCATTCTGTATAAATGAATTTATATAATATAAAAATCTATGTACGTATGTAAAATACATTTTTATATTATACAAAATCATTTATGCGATCCAGCTCCAGTGTGATGCCTTACGATTGAGATATAAGACTAATAATAATATTTTTAAATTAATGTAATAATGATAAGCTAAAGGATTATGGGTGGACCAGTCTCCACAAGCAGCGCCCGTTCACGAGTATGACTACTTGAGCAGCCATCACCCTCACTTCATCACTTGAGTACGTTTAGGATGGGACCTGAGTGTACTCAAGTGATTTGAGGGCTTAGCACGAACAGAATGACGTTAGGATAACGCTATAAAGTTGATATTTCATCTCTTTCACACTAAAAATTACTAGATATAGATGAATGTAACAGGACGCATTCTCGACAACGTTACGGTGACGTCAAATAGTTTGTGGTTTTTAACTACTTCATGGAGGCAAAGCCACGGGCATTGGCAGTCTAGTAGGTATGCATGTAAGCCTCTAATATTCATGATTGTGACGTGACAGTAAAGTAATGAGCGAGCAATATTACCTACAGAAATGTTTGTACATTAAGTTACCACTGTGCAGAACGGTGATGGTTTTTTTTGAGATTCCATTTTAGCGTTTTTGTGTTAAGAAGATTGATATGGATTCACGACCTCACGTTTGCAAATAAAATAATCGCGAACAGTTTTTTGAGTTATTGGATAATCAAGACAATACTTTTTATGTAAAGCAGCAGCAGCAATGGATCTGATGTGATGATATAGATAGATTTGGTGCAGTGGTTTGGAGTTTAAGCCGCTCCGTCCACTGGTTCCAATAGTCGCGGGTTCGATTCCAGTACGTACAATTCTTTGTGTGACCCACAATTATTGGTTTTAGTCTAGGTATCTGTGTATGTGAATTTTCCTGTCTGTAAACGAAAACATAGATAGATAGCTATGTTTGTAAAAAACGTGGGCTTGGAAAGCAGCTAGGCGCTTTTAGAAATTCGCAACAAATTATACTAAATTATGTATATAAAATATCTATTAGCAGCACTGATCGAGCAAGTGAATACAATGTAAACTTTTGGCCGCGTAGTCATGTCAATCTTTTGCCGCCCGCTAAACAACGCCAGTGAAGGGAGCACCAAGAATTAAGTCTTATCTCTATGGCCAAGAAGATCGATAATCCCCCAAGAAGAGGATGACAGCACGAGTCACTACTTTTTTTAAAGTTATTGCCCATATTCGAATACAAACTATATAAAGGGTAAATCGGCATCCGAGAGTTGGTCCGGTGCGTAGAAACGCAGACATCTTGACAATACTAGCCGGCGTTGGCTTCCGCGGCACCTGACATGATAAAACAGATATTTTTTGTTATTCTGACGCGTTATTTACGGGACATATGGATATGGCATTTTTATATTTTCTGTTTATTTAGTAAAATATTCCGAAGTATTTTTTCGTGGATTTTATTTGAAGTTTTTTATACAAAGGTACAACAAAATCTACGAACTCCGCCAATCGACACTTTGTCCACGTGGGATATCTATCTAGTTTTTACAAGCTTATATTTAACTTGTAATGCATGTAACTATGTTTGTTCGGGTGGAATCTTGCAACGAGTGGTCGGTGATCAAAAACTCACGTATGAAGAATTCTACATATTGCTATCACAACTTGAAGCATGCCTTAATTCACGACCACTATGCGCTCTAACAGAAGATCCGAACGATATAAACTTTCTAACACCTTCGCACTTTTTATCAAGTGGTCCTAACCTCACAATTTATGAAACAGAGAAAGATGAAAGAACTGGATGGCATTTGACTCATAAAATATTTGGAGATATTTGTCGAAGATGGCGAACTGAATATCTTGTACAATTATCATCAAAAAGCAAATGGCAACAACCTAAACCGAACATTAAAATAAATGACATAGTCGTCATTTATGATATCAACCTGCCAGCTGGAAAGTGGGCACTAGGCCGGGTAATTGACCTACACCCTGGGACTGACGGAAATGTTCGGGTTGTTAGTGTGAAAACCTCTAACGAAATTCTAAAACGGCCTATCATTAAATTATCATTATTACCAGCAAGCAGCGATGTGAAGAAATGGGTGGTTTTCCGTGAAGAATCAACTAAGAAAAAGGAGAAGCACGGCAAAAAAGGTACACTTGTCGCTAATGTCCATGTTAATGTTCCTTATGCTCTTTCTATCATCAACAGTGCAGTGCGCTTATTATAACATATCAAAATTCGAGGATATAAAAGGACTTTATTTCGATGAAGTGACAAGTATGAAATTAATTCGCAACGACAGGAAAATTATTACGTATTACGATATGGGTTCTTACAGACAAGCAACAAAATTGCTTAACATTCACCTGAATCACTTAACAAACATATGTTCGAAATCAACAAGAAAATCACATTGTGACATAATACTTCTACAATTACAGCACGGCTTCTCAGAAGTACAGTTCTATCCGCATGTTGCTTGATCAGCAATTCACGAATGATAAACGCGCGCGCACGCGCCGCGGTCTGATCAATGGTGTCGGGTACGTCGCAAACACTCTCTTTGGCGTACTTGATGAACACTTTGCTGAGCAATATGAACGAGATATTACACTAGTTCGACAAAATGAAAGACACTTGACATCTCTCCCGAAAAATCAAACTTCGGTCCTGGAAGCAGAACACAATGTTCTGAAAAGAATAGAAGACTTAATATTAAAGCAACTCAAAATATTTAATCAGCATCTAATAAAATAAAACTATTTTACGGATTTTTCGCGGTTTATTTTTTTATTTTTAGTTCCCGTCGTTTCGAGTGCTTTGCAGCACCCATGGTCACGGGAGGGACCGCGATAAAATCCGTAAAATAGTTTTATTTCATGTGTAATATTCGCGTAAATCTAAGAACTCAATATAGCATATAATAAGTTTGGATCGAACAGCAAACGTTGTGAAAGATAATATTATGGAAATGGCGACATAGTAACGAGTTTATTCTTTCAGCTATGACAGCACAAAATATTTTAACAAACATAAAGGACATTCAGGATATGTTGCTGAATACAATCAATACTTTATTTTTGAAATTAAGTTACCTTTATTAAATGAAGATACTTTTATTATCTACAGATTAATTCAGATTAATTTGACACCAAGTAGGCAATATTATGGTGCATATAAAGCCAGTAGCATACTACGTTGCGATAAATATAAAAAAGGATACATATTTACCTATTGGAGATACGGAGTTCAATCAAAGGTGTTACGTGTATGATTCTGACACGCATTTCTGTCACATCCAGAAGCCTATTTACGAGGCATGCCTTTTAAGTTTTGTCGTTTGAAGAAAAAAACACAACTAAAACCTTATAGTACTTTTTATTGTTGTTCAAAGTATTCACCACGTAGATTAATACACTTTTCAATTCGCTCAAACCAGTTATTATAACATTTATTCCACTCTAAAGTGGGGGTGTTCAAAATGGCTGACTTGAAAGCGTCGACTGCTTCTTCACCGGACTGGAACCTTTGCCCACGAAGATTTTTCTTAATTTTAGGAAATGTAAAGAAATCGTTAGGGCTTAGGTCAGGACTGTATAAAGGATGGTCAAGAATTTCTACTTTTTCCTGCTTCAAATACTCAATCGTTTGACGAGCGCTGTGTGAGCTTGCGTTGTCGTGGAGCAGGATGATGCGTCGCTTTGAGTTAGATTTTCGAAGTTCGGCGATGACTTGTGGTAAACAAACTATGGTATACTACTCTGCGTTAACCGTTCTACGATCTTCAAGTGCAATAGTCGCAACATGGCCGGTTTTTCCAACGAACGTGGCCACCATCTTCTTTGAAGTGCTTCGAGAACGAACAACTTTAGTTGGCTTTGGCTCGTCTTGAAAGACCCAGATTGTAGATTGTTGTTGTTTGAAATCAGAAGGCCAATTCTCGTAATTAAATGTGTTCAAAATCCAGTTTCGATCTCATCTCAATCTCATCAACTTTACAAACGGTATTCTCGTAACATATTCGAATCCTTCAATGACATTTACCGAATCGAGATCGGACCGAAACTTGAAAAACATGTAAACGGTATTCTGGTAACGTTTTGAACTAACATAAACTACAAAATTGGTATTCTCGTACAATAACAAACGTCAAATTTGAGATTGAAATGACACTGAAGCTTGACTCAAAGTTGACTGAAGAGACATTGTAAATAGTTGGTTTTGCGCATAAAAATAAATTTTATTATAAGTTGTTACGCAATTATTTCACGTTAAATGAGTGGATTTGGCTTAAGATGGAATTATCTAATAGCTGCACTACGAGGAGCGTCGGAAAGACGTAGGCAACGCCGACGTACATTACGTGATCGTCGTTTCGCTTCAGACGCCTTTTCCATGAGTGATTCGGAGTTTGTAAAAACTTACAGACTCACGAAACCGCTAGCTTATTGACGAGCTGAAGCCCCATATGCCCAGAGAAAGACGTAACGATGGACTGGATGCTGCTGTAAAGGTTAGTTTAAGTACCTAATACCTATACACAACACACATTTTTACACACCCGAGGTAAATACTCAATATATGCAAAATGAAAGCCATATATTTATATATCTCTATCATCACGTTAGATTCCTTGCATTGTATATTCTTAAATATTAAAAAATGATTCTAATATTATCTTTTTTTCTAGGTTTTGGTAACACTATGTGAGTGGTTCATACCAAAGTTTGGTGGGACAAAGCATTTCACATGCTTTGCCACAACCTAGTGTGTTGAGGGCTGCGCAGCAAGTGACAGATGCTTTAAACCACCCGGCAGTCTTGAGCAAGTATGTGAACTTTCCTCTGACAAGAGAGGCAAGGGAAAGAATTAGAAGCAGGTAAGTTATACTAATCATTGTAATATGAACCTATCTATTGAAATTTGCTTATAATAACAAATGTATGATTTTTTGTATTTTAGATTCTATTCCAAATATGGGCTACCTAGAGGTGTTGGCTGCATAGATGGTACTCATGTCTCGATCATAAAACCTTCAGAACATGAGGAGACATATTAATGCTATAAAGGCTATCATTCTTTGTATGTCTTTTGTATCAGTAAGTATAAATTAAATTATATGAAGCTATAATTATTAAACTTTATTATTATTGATTGTTAATAAAAAAAATCTTGCTTTTCAGATTTGTGATACAGACCAAAATATTCTCTGTGTAGACCCATCCAGACTGAGAGTACCTATGATTCAACTATTTGGAGGGACCCATTAAATGGTTATCTAAATGAGGTCACTGAGGGTGGTGAATCAATTTCTCTTTTAGGTATGTATGTTTGCAGAAGTCACATTATAAGATAACTAATATAAACACTGCATAATGTCACATTAAAATTGCAGGTGATAGTGGGTATTTGTTTGGGTTTACTGAAAATTGGTTTTACCGAAAACATATTGTAGCTCTGAATGATTATAGGGGTTTCAAAAGGGAGATTCAGATTTGTAAATATAAACATGTTTAACTAAATCAAATAAGTGCTTATTTATTCATATAAAACATATCACTAACAATCTATAATCAAATTTTATTCAACGATGTGTAAACACTTATATGTATTATAAATATAAAATACACTAAACTAAATTATTTCTACTCACTAATCAACAATGGTTTATCTTCTTAACAAATATTAATTAACAATGTTTAAAATTATTACTTTTCTAATTAACAATGGTATATATTTATTAATCAACAATGTTTATTATTATAAAGAATGGTTGTATTTTCAATTTTCCTTTTCTTTCAGGTGTCTGTTAGTAGTAAGGCAGCTGCATTACAAACTTGAGATGGCTGCAAAAATTGTAAATGCTTGCTGTGTTCTACACAACGGCTTAGAGTGCCAGGACTTCCAGAGCAAGACAGTGACGAGATGCTCGTTCCGGCCATACCAGCTGCTGTAAGCACATCCACCGATGACAGGCACAGCAAATAGTCATGCAAACTCTGTGGGCAATTAAAGATAATACATTTTCTGTTTGACTTGTTTACAATAAAATTATTTTAGTGGTTATTATATTGTTGGTTGTATACTTACTCAAAATTGACCTACTTGTCTCCTGTTAGGACAAGGCCACTCGTGCCCTAATTCCCATCATTCCCGCCACTGCTAGTATTCAGTTCAACAGTCTATAAACAAATCACACATATTAGAATATTTCAAAATTTCTTGACAAAGTTCTACATAAATATTACCACCTATATAATATTTACCAATATATCAAGTAGATTATGCCTGACAGCAGGCAACTGAGAACTGCATCCTCCAATAATGCCAATGAAGCGTTCCTCCAGAGGTGTTAAATGGACCTCGTCAGCTGGCCCTTCACCAGTTTTCAGGACTCGCATTTTATGGCTCCTTTGTTTAGCCTTCGTGCGGCTCTTGTATTGATTGTAGTACTAGAAATATAAAACGACACTATCAGTAAGAATAGTAATATTGAGCAGATCTAAATAATACATACGATAGATTACTTACCTTTTTCCACTCTTGCGCTGACTTTTGGACGTCTCCGACGTCGGCATTCAAAATCAAAGCGCACTGAGCCCACAATTTTGTTGACAGCGCATTTCCTTCTTTGCCTTGTTTAGCCATAATATTATAATGGAAAACAATGAAATTCAAAACACTTTGTAAACAACATCAATTTTCGCGCGATGTTTTTTTTTTATACCTTATGAATTTTTATGGCCATGGGTACTAGCTCGAGTGCGTGGGGTGGTCATGCACCTAAATGAAAATACCCAATTTTCAGACACGTCAAACGAGTATTAAATGAAAAATAAATCTGAATACGCAAAAATAGAACGAATTGATTATATTTATGGTATTTTTTATTTGTTTATACGTTTATATATCTATTCCTGTGTGAAATATAATTATCAGTTTTTATTTAAAATTACCGACACTTCCGGTACTTGCCTACAAATTGGCAACACCGATATTTATAAGTTTGACATTACAGATAATGTTTTTTATTTAATCTATGGTAGCTGAGAATTGACAAGAGATCGAAAATAGATCGAAATGTGATCGACACTAGATTATACTGAGATTAGACTGAGATGATACCGAAATCAGACCGAACTTTTAGTGTAACAGAATACCAATTTCGAGTCAATTCAAAATTAAATCTCAATTCAGTCAGGATCCAGTTTCAGTGTCAATTAAATACGAGAATTGGGGCCCAGGATCGTAGGCATAGATCCAAGATTCGTCACCACTGATGATGTCGTAGACGTGATTTGACTCTCCTCGGTTGAACCTTTGCAGAGTTTTCTTACACCATCTGACGCGGGCCGCCTTGTGATCGTCGGAAAGCAGATGCGGTATTCAACGGAAAACTAGCTTTCTCACACCAAGCGCTTCATGCAAGATCTTCTGAATGGTTGTCCCTGAGATGCCTAATAGAGCCTCTATCTCTCGAGATATCACATTATGATCTTCGAGAATTAGTTGTCTCACAGCAATGATGTTATCTTCAGTGAAGGCGGATTTTGGGCGTCTTTCGCGAGATTTGTCATTAACACTAGTATGTCCCCGCTGGAATTCTAAATACCAGCGTTCGACAGTCCGCAGACATGGGGATTCATCACTGAACACAGATGTTAGCTCTTCAAAACACTAAAGCCGTGTCAGGCCTCTTCTAAAGTTGTAGAAAATTATTGCACGAACATTTTCCTTAGAAAGATTAATTTTCGTACGTAACCTGACAGATTTCAATCGACGCTGTGACTAAACAATAGCATTAATCCTAATACTTTCAACTGTTTTGAGATGCTAAATTTAAACACATTCGAATATAGAACAGTTCCAAATTCAAAATTGCCGGGAAATATGGAAACGACAGAACTTAAAAGGCATGCCTAGTATCAGCGGAAATCGGATGAAAATTGAGTTCATAGATTTACGCGAATATTACACATGAAATAAAACTATTTTACGGATTTTATCGCGGTTTATTATTGATTTTTACTTCCCGACGTTTCGAGTGCTTTGCAGCCCCCATGGTCACGGGAGGGACTGAGGTGTTAGACGTCCAAAAGGCATAGTTGTTCCGGGGTACCCTCAAACTTCTTAATTATTTTTGTTGGTCCGATCTACGCAGAATCAGCTCACAGTGTCTTGAGGTCTTGCAGTGTTATGCTTGGTTTTGCATTTGATTATATTCATTACCGGATCCCAAGTCGATGGAAGCACCCAGCCATCTTCTCTATTGAAATTAGGATGTTTTTTTAATTTCAATAGCCTCGCGAACCATCCTTGGTAAGAATCGGTGTTCTTTCACGAGAATTTGTGGTCTATCAAATCTGATGTTATGGCGGGTGCGGTCAACGACATGTTCACAGACTGCAGACTTCTTTGAGCGACGGTGTTTTAGGTCAGCTATGTGTTCTTTAACCCGAATTTTTACCGGTCTTTTTGTTTGTCCTATATAAGAGAGACCACATTCACAATCAAGCTTGTATACTCCTGCATCTTATAGAGGGATCCGACACTTGACAAATGGTAAAAATTGATTAATCTTCTTCGGCGGCATATAAAATGTTTTAATTGAAGCACGCTTCAAGATGTAGCCAATCTTGTCCGTGACTCCTTTCATGTAAGGTAGTACTGCAGGGAGACGCTCGACTGTGGCGATGGATGAGACATCCTGACGTATTGCCTCCGAATCTTGATTGAATTGTGAATGAACAGATTGATGACTGCGCGTGAATCACGCGCAGTCATCAATCTGTCAAAACAAACATTGGATGAAAACATCGTAAAGGTCCTATCTAAAGGTTTAAATTATGCTGTAACACCTCGAAGGATACCGTATGAGGAAATTGTCAGCGCCGTTGAAGACGTCCTATCCAAAAATAGTATAGGGAGGAAAGATTCGGAGGCAATACGTCAGGATGTCTCATCCATGTTACGTCGAAGTTCAGTGCCCAAACTTTTTCTTCCTAAAAATCAATATTTAGCGTTGAAAATCTTACGCAATAGAAAGGATATTACTATTCTCCGCGCGGATAAAGGAAATGCTACGGTAATTATGGATACGTCAGATTACAATGTCAATATACAAGAACTCTTATCGGATGAAAACACATACAAAAAGGTCAAGACAGACCCAACCACCAATATATTAAAACAAACGAGTCATTTAATAAAGAAATACTCCGAAACATTGAATCTGGACGTCAAATCGCTAATAGCTTCGTGCGCAAAACCACCACAGTTGTATGGGCTCCCAAAAATACATAAACCGAATGCTCCCCTACGTCTAATCGTTAGCCAAATCGACACACCAACCTACAGATTGGCTCAGCACGTAGCGAAAGTGCTCCCGCCACTCAAAGAACACACAAGAGCACATGTTAAGGATTCATACCATTTTGTTTGTGAGATCAAAAATCTACATCTTACTGACAATGAAACTATGGTCAGTTTCGATGTCCAGTCACTATTTACATGCCTACCTGTACAAGACTGTGTCGAAATTGTAGAAAGGAAACTAGCAGAGAACAACATGCCAGCGGAATACTCAGAACTATTGAGACATTGCCTTACATCTGGCTACTTATTGTGGAAGGAGCAGTTCTACAAGCAAGTAGATGGCGTGGCGATGGGCTCCCCTGTATCTCCCATTGTTGCCGATATATTCATGGAAGACTTTGAGGAGACAACCCCTTGTACCTCACCTGTAAAGCCAAGTTTCTACAAGCGGTACGTAGATGATACTTTCACAATATTACCAAACGTAGCTCCACATTAGGATTTATTTCTGTATCGTGGGTGCGTAAACAAACATGAAAATTCACATGCACAAATACCCAGACCGAAACAAATAATTGTGAGCCACACAAAGATTTGTCTTGTGCGGGAATCAAACCCGCGACTATTCGACCCAGTGTCCGCAGTGGCTTAAGCTTTTAACCATTGCTCCAAATCGTCTGTCAATTATTTCGATTTACTGTCAAATGAGTATTAGTAAATATTTGGGCTTTAAAAAAAACAGCGTCCTTTAAGTATTAAAAGATAGTCAAGTAGGTACTCTCTCCATTATGCGGATATTTCATAAATTCCGCGAGAATACAAACTCAAACTATTTTGTATAAATCTATCTCAAACTAAGACTTGTCTAGACTGAGCATTGCTAACAAAAATGGCGTCAAAAGCGGCCTCTGTTACGGACTATGTGTGCGTGATGCCAGTGTTCGATTTTTTTAGAATCTGTCAATGTGAGCGTGCGGTGCGTGTGCGTACTACAATGTGTACACCATACGGGTAGATAACTTTTATGCCGTATCTGCGCGTGTCTGTGTGTGTGTGTGAATGAACTACGCTATTGGCCGCGGGGCCTTTACAGCTTCACCGGACAAGAGGGCTAGCGTGAAACCACTACTCTCGAGCCAGAAGGGCAAGGGGGCAACTTGCTTAAGGGTGCTTCAAGGAGGAACGGCCTTGGCTTGGGCAGTCGCTATGTGGAAGGGCATATACTAGGTGTCTCGCCGTGGTGCTCTGCACCGGCCGGCGGGCAAGGGATTCTTCGACTTCACCAGCGAGGTTGGTGTCTGATCCTGTGAGCGGTAATTGTATCCGAAAGAAGGGATGTAAAGGCATCGGAAGGGTCGGTGAGAACATGCCGCGGAAGGTGGTAGCGGCTGATAGGAGGTCCGAAAATCTGGGGCACTTACAAATTGTTATGTTTAGTTTTTGTTGTAACTTATTAATCTACAACCGGCTTCCGCTGAGAAGCTCCGGCAAGAAAGTCTAATTATCTTCTTTACATTTTTTTGATCTTTTTTTTGATAGCTTGTACAGGTACTTAAAACACTTGGCCAAGAACATATCAACGAGAGTCCATCGCAATCTATTAGGTACCCGACAAATGATTTCGGTTTAATATTGATCAGCCCCAGACGGAGACAATCCCTGCGAAAAGCTTCTGTTACTATATGTAATTTGTCTTTGTATGTATTTGAGCAATTTGTTTTAGAGTTGGAGGATATAATTAAAATATCGTCACGGCTGCATTTCCCTCATGAGGGCTGCAGAGGTGTACTTTGTACACCCATGTTCGCATCGTTTGAGGCTTAAAATTCATATAATTATATTTGCCGTCATATTAGTCTTTCGTCGTCGTAATTAACACCGTTACGCCTATTTTCCCCAAGTGGAGGTAGCAAATTGTACACATATCGCTAACGATGTAAGGGTTCAATGTAATAGGGGACGAGACTATTGACATTATACCGGGCACAATTCTAGACTTTGGACAGCCATTGATTTTTTTTTTCGATAGTAATACCATATATTGTCCCACCTACGATTCGAACCCAGGACTTCGTGATCGCAAATTGCACTATGCGCCAATAGCCTAACAAAGCAGTATCTAATATGTCAAAATTATATTTAGTGGAACAACAGAGTATTCACAAAGTGACACTTTGAGAAGGTACTTGAAATTTTTTCATTAAAAACTTAATTAGCATAGCGATTTGCATACCCGACCTAGGGTTACCAATCTTAATATATAATATAGTCTCATATATTAGGGCTGAATGGCGAATGGTATTTCCAAATTTAAATTTAGCTTGTAGTGATCAAGCTTCGTCACCGAGCTTGCCTTAAAGATCTCTTAATATATTGCTTTCAAGAATGAGGTATTTATTTTAAACCACCATATATATTTTTTTTATTTTTTCGCTAACTATTTACTATATGTTTAGAGGTAATGACCACAAAACTATCTCTATAGTATATAAAATACCGGTGTGCGTGCGTGTGCTTCACTGGTATTGACGTTTTTTTTTGTATCTGTGGGGTCACCTGGATGATCCTTAGCTATAGTTGGACCCGGTAGGTGGCGCTGTTAACAACCGAATGCGAAGCCACGAGAAACTGCTAGCTTGGTGTAACAAAAGCAACCCTAACCATGCCAGGTAAATGATTATTCCAAACCGAAACTACTGGCTACTTAATATTCACAGTTCTTGCTTCAAACTTAATTTATATTTTGTTAAGTCAACCGGCTCATAAGTTTTCGTGGAACATACTATAGTAAACTCGCCAAGCTAAATGATATCCAATTTTGATATGAATAATGTATGATTTAGAAGCTCGTGGCGCTGTGATGAATTGGCGTTCGTAGCAATCACCAAGGTTAAACAGCGTTTGGATCTGTCAGTGGGAGATAGGTGACCGTTTGTGGTATTTAAATTCTTAAGATTCTCTGATACTATTTCATGTGGTAACCGTTAAGCCAAGTAAGCCTTATGGGAGACTTGATAAGTTCTAATAGCAGGTGGTAACAAGCCTGCCTCTACCAAATCGCACTTGGGGAAACCCACTTGGGTGAGAAAGCCTTTAATCAGCAACGGGATTGTTTAGGCTGCTTTATTTTATTTATTTTATGATTTAGAATAACAGAGCTCTTTATTCCATCTGATGGTTGCGTATGATAAAAGCTTTATATATGATAAATCAATAAATAAAATGAATTGTGAGTTAGTAAAATAGGCACTTTGGACTAGAAGAAAAAGTAAATCGTTTATACCTTTTTTGGAATGTTGTTTAATATAAACTACGTACATTTGAAAAAAAAGCAGATATTTACAGAATGAGGTACTTCTTTCAGTTATTTTATAGTCACACAATCACGTCACGTAGTGTACGAGACGCACATGAGTATGTCCCGTACAATACTTGAGCAACACGTTAAGGTGGAACACTCGACCGAAACAAAAACAAACTGGCATAATATAAAAAAATCCATAATAAATACCATCTGTGAAGTCCCGTCTGTTTTATCCCTGCCATTTAATGTTTGTTCAAAATTGTCATATTTATAAGCCGAGGTCTATCTAAGATCTATCTTTGTTCAAAAATAGTGAAAATTTTCTTATTTCAATTGACGGTTTTCTATCTCTAATTACAGAAAGAATTGCCAGTTGACAGACAATATCTCATATCCCCATCACCATCAATAACCCCAAACTGCCTTATTTTTGTCGTTTACCTGTACAACATTCCAGCCTCACCTCAAATAACCGTAAAAAACAAATGGACTTCCAGATACTTATACTCGGTATAAACTATTTAGCGAATAAACACACTCGCCCACTCCACTGAGACCGCCACAGTAGGCCCTAATCACGGCGAAGGCCATTATGGAAGGAATCAAAGTAGGTGACACACCGAGCCCACGTGCGGTCCGCTAGTGGTACCAGGTTTGAATTTGGGGTAAAAAAATTGTTGATAATATTTAAATCAAATTCGTGTGATAGGCAGGAGTTTTACAGATATACAAGGTGCAACATAGGTATATGCCATAGGACCTCAGATACTCCAATTTAAATTATTGCTTTACGAATCCTCGAAAATCTTTCAACTCAGAGTTTTCTACCATTCTTAAGCCCTTTGGTACCCAAATTAACCACCGAACTTATACTTTGGTATACATACTGATGTATATGTGAATCAGGATTAAATCTTTTTTAAAATTGAATTTTTGATAATTGAAAAATTGCAACTACTTCAGGTCTTGCGTTAATTATGTTACATGTTGTATACTGCTATGATCATTATCTATGAAGTGATGGTCAGAGGATTTTTAATCATTAAAGTTTTCCCGCACTTCCGTGTGCGAGAAACTGAAATAGAGATATCGTACGTGGAATATTGACGCATTATTGTTATTGCATCATTATGTTTCTTGTTATGTATACATTAGTATCAGTAGGTATTTCTTTATTATTCTTCTTTATGCGTGCTTGTTCTTTCGATTTGTTGTACTATGACGATGCAAACTGAAAATCAGTGTTGTGCGTTAAGAATAGTGCCCATGACGCATGTACCAATTTACGTCCGCTTTAGTTTTCATTTTGTTCTTTTCTTTTTCTTCGGTTTGCCTGTTCATATGTGTAGTAAAAAGAAATAGGTAAAAATGGAGACCGGCCTGCAAAAATCTCGGTTTTCTTTCAATAATTATATCGTCGTATATGAATTACTAGGGGCCGAAATCGATCGGAACTTAAACCTTGTTTGACTTATAGATCTGTTTGACAAACAATTGTTGAACAATCACAGAACGGCCGAAAAACTTTATATCGAAAAGTTTTATTTATTGAATAAACAATTACTTGTGTTGGGTTTAGAAATTTACCGAACTGTTGACTATATATGATTATGAAGCTAAAGTTTGACCAATTAAGCTATCATGGCTAATTCATTATTATTCTTTTTTTAAACGTAGCCCCCCAGTAGAAATAGTTCCTTTGTCGTGGTGGAGTTTACCAACATACGTAAAATTCACATACTCGTTTGTGTAAACACACCGTTACGCCAATCCCCAAGTGGGGGTGGTAGAGGTGTACTCAGTATAGAGTATACCCACTTATCGCCGATGAAGTTAGGCCCCAAGTAATAGAGGATGAGTCTATTGCCATATGCACAGACACCGGCCTCATACCGGAAAGTCTTCGTTAGAAAAACTATATTTGTCTGACCTAGGATTTGAATCCAGGGCTTCATGATCATAAAGCGATGTGATTTGCCATTAGACCAACAAGCAGTCGAGGCACACGTTTGTGTAGATATGTGCATTTTATATTCACATACGTGTGTATTTTTGTCCTGTGTCGTCGGTGCGTTTACAAACATAAAATCGCATATACAAACACCCAGAGCGAAGCAATTATGTGGGGTCACATAAAAATTTGTTCCGTGCGGGGATCGTGCCCGACCCAGTGAGAGGAGCGGCCGTCGCTCTGAACCATTACATCAAGACGTAATTAATTATAGTCGCCTGTACTTTATACTTGTTAATAAATATAAATTGACTAAGTCTTATCTGAATGACAAGTAAAGAGTCTCCGTAACCGGCGAGCGTGTATGAAACGAACTATGAGAGTGAAGGAAGCCAGAGAGGTATGTAAAGAAAGAACCTGTTAGAACTCTGTACACTTTGCATACCCCGCAAGGAATCTGGCGCGATGATATAGACAGATAGATAAGTATTTGAGCCTATACTGTGCCATTGGTGGGCAGAGGCTTTCTGTTACAAATCGAGGTAAGAAAGATAAGATAGTAAAATAAAATACAAACTCCACCACGTAAATACTCCACCACGCGGACCCAGTGCGGATTGGTGAAGGCAGGTTTGTTGCCACTTGCCGTTGGCACTTATCATGTCGCTTACAAGGCTACCAAGTTGGCTTAACGACTATCACATTAAGCGGTAACCAGCACTAATGGCTTAATGTGTCTTCCGAAGTGCAGAGATGCTCGAACATGAAATTGCCACAAACAATTACCCATCTCAGATCGACCGAGTCGAACGCTGCTTAACTTTAGTGATCGATAGGAGCACCACGGTCGCACACCGCCACAAGCGCCTCAAGCGATTTTTAATTATAGTTATCATAATTATCTAATGGCACCAGTTATCATAAATCATGGCGGTTAGCGGCGCGTTTTGATGAATGATACAAGTTTGTGCGTTAATGATCCAACGAAGTGTGAACATTGAACATAACTGTGCTTTGTGACAAATGTCGACCTAATCGGTTAGATAAACGAAGACAGCATGGCCTTCAGAAAATGTCTACAAAGCAGCAATACCCCCCATTTCTGCTTTGTAGACATTATCTTACATACCTCTCCGGTTTCCTCCATTATGAGAGAGGGGAAGCCAGAGAGGTATGTAAGGAAAGAATCTGTTGGAACTAACGTTGAAAAACCTTAAAACTTTCCAGTTTCTTTCAAAATCCATCGTTATTTTTTTTATGATTCATTCTGAAGAAAAATAAATGACAGCTGATGCGGAATAAAATATGTTATGTTTCTACTAAAACTGAAAAAACGAAAGTGTCAGAAAAAAACTATGGTTTCTTTCATTTACATACAGAGCCATGGGATGAGTGGCTAAAATTTGACAAAGTGAGGCCGACGCGAGGTGTTGAGAATTATAGATGTACTTCGTACTCAAATTTCTCTGACGATAGGTGTACATTTAACGTCCACATTTCGCATGCGATGTTTGTTCGGCTTAAAAATATAGATCCTCGCACGGAGGTTTCAGTACGATTTTACCCACGGTATGTGTACTTTGTACGCCTATGTTTCGCCGACGACATTAGGCCCTAAAATATTTTTCCCCAAGCGGCAACTGTAGATGTGCACGTAGTTGATGTTTTATTCAATAAAACCCGTTATTTTCATAAAGACCTTGATTCAATTTTTCAATAAAAATACGACAGTAACTAATCTGGCGTAATAATATAGATAGATAGATAGAAGCGCCGGTTTTCTATGGATTACGTTTATTATCCAAATATTTAAAATAAAGTATAATAATGGAATGAACTTAAAAAAATCACAAACAATATTGTTAATCTTCATTCTGCAAAAATAATGCTTAACACAGCAAGCATCAAATTTATGTTCTCAAGAATCTAGTTAAAAAAGGTCTGTATTTTTACCAGACTTCAAGAAAGGAGGAGGTTCTCAATTCGACTGTATGTTTTTTTTTGTATGTATATTACGCGATTATTTTGCCAATTATGAATCGATCTTGATGATTTTGCATTTTGCATTGGGTATAGCTCCAAGGTGGTCCCATTTTAATTTCATCGGTATTGGACCTTGGACTTTGAAGATACACCAGGGAATTCCTTAACGACAGACAATACCATTGCGTAGATTGAGATATTATGGGTATTACGTCAATCCTATAGGTACCCTGCCACAGAACTAATCAGAATATTAACCGACTTCAAAAAGGAGGAGGTTAATAATTCGTCTGTGTTTTTTTATAAAGTCTTTATCTATGAACTGATTTTGATGATTCTTTTTGCGTTGGGTTTAGTATAGTTTCGAGGTGGTCCCATTTTATTGAAATCGGTATTGAACTTTGGACTTGGAAGATACACCAAGGGATTCCTTAACGGCGAACAGCATGAATGTATAGATTCCATTATTATGGTTATTATATCAATCCTGTAGGTACCTTACTGTACAACTCAGCAAAATAGTATAATATAGGTATATAAATATCAGTAAATAATTCACTTGTCACTTAAAATTGTAAAATAAAACCTTTTTTAAATAAGGTAAACTGACTTCAAATAGAAAAAAAAAAATATTTGAAGTCGGTGCCAAGTAACCGACTGCACTAACTGCGAATTCCAATATTTTTTTTTTACTTTATGAAGTTGGTTTACCTTTTTTAAAAAGGATTTTTTTACCTAGACCGCTTGTTTAAACCTTTGTAGCAAAAAGTTTTGTGTGATAAAACGAACATAAGTAAACGCACTTTTTCCTGAAAACCATGTATCCTTAATAGTCTTTAGCCGAAATAACTTAAACAAGGACATTAAAAAGTGATATAAAGCATACGCGTACGTCCATTTGTATCTTTTAATGCGAATATTTAATCCCAAACGCCAAAAGAGAGGTGTTATAAGTTTAACGAGTGTTCAACGTCTGTGGCTTCGTAGCTCCTACACGCGTGAACTAATTTTGATTTATTTTTGTTGTTTGAAAGGTGATTTGTATGAGAGTGTTCCTATATATATTTTATTCGAGTCGGTTTCTTTTTAAATTTACGTTTCATACAATTATTTTTAATTGTATGTGCCTGATTTAAAATTTAAAAGCCGCTGTTTCTGTATAGTTTTAAGTGTGGTAAAATTTATCAGGTACATAAAGAGTGACTCCTCGAAATGACTTCATAAACACAATTACGCTTATATCCCCGAAGCGGAGATGGCAGATGTGTACTATGGACACTTATTCATCGCTGACGAAGATTCCCGTGTAATAGGGGGCGACCACATTTCCTGACCAGACTCCTGACTGCGACTGAGATTCCTTCCTATAAAAAATCCGGTTAGGATTCGAAGCTAAAATCTCGTGATTGCCTACCGCGCTTTGCATCAATAGACCAACATGGAAGTGATATCTTTTACGAATATTATAAATAGCAATGCTTTGCTGGTCTAGTCGCGAATGATGCGCTTTGCGATCACGAGGTCCTTGGCTTCAAATTCTGGGTCCGCCAATTGTAATATTTAATCGACTTCATCCATTGAAATATTCCCAGTATCAGTCCGTAGTCTGGAATTGTGTCCGGTATATTGCAGTAGGCTCAACCCTCTTACTTGGGACCAAACATCTTCGACCAAAAGTGGGTGTACTCTAAAGTGGGTGCCACCCCGCTTGGCTAATATACGGGTGACAGTTTTTTATCATATTTAATTTCAAATGCGGTTTTTTTGTGGGAATTATGGGAATAGAGAGTCATAAACTACCTATATAGGTCGAGATCATATCATAAATAACTAATATAACAAAACCAGAGTCCCGATACTATTTTATCAGATTTTAACACTCCCAATATATGCTGATCCGCCATGTTATTTCATGTATGGCGGGTCCTTTTTTACATTTTGCTACACATCTTTATGTTCTAGTTATATAAAAGAGCCCTTACATACGACCTAACATAAGAGCTTTGTGAGAATCGTAGTATTGAGCGAACTGAGGGCTAAGCACGATTAACGACAGTGTGACTCGAGCGAGCAGGCGTGCTGTCACGTTCCTGTTTATTTAATAAATGTGTAGTGTGACAAGAATGACATATTATTACGAAAAGAATGAGTGTTAGGGGCAGAGATGGAGTAAGAAGGACACGCTGAGTAGAAATGCTCTTTATTCGCTGTTCCAGCCAAGAACAAATCAAAATATCCGTTACTAACATTTATATTATAAATTAAATATAAACTAAATTCAAAATATTACATAATCGACTATAAATTATGATGCAAAACAAATCAATAATACAATTATCGATCGAAATGAAAGTAATTAAAAGCTATTATATATTCCGTACGGCTAATCCTTGTGATTTTAACAATATTGCATTGTCAATCTTTACATGCTAAGCCTTCAGCAGTCTCTGCCTACCTTATTGGGATAAAGGCGTAAGTGGTGCATAATGCGAATGGTAATCACGAATGGTAATCTTGGTTTCAAATCTTGGATCAGACAATGTGTACTTTTTCTATCGAAACATTCTTAGTCGCGGTCTAAAGTAGATAGAGTTCAGTAGCGCGCTGCTTCCAAATTTCCTATGCTCTTGCTCAACCTTTGCCGTAATGCGTTTCTTAACACGCTAACAAAGATAGTACGCAGATGTAGCCAATGTTCAATGCTTTAATTGAGACGCGGCAATGTGTTATTTCTAGCGATTTGTTTAAAGCACATGTTAACGCAGGATTAACACTAAAGTTAATGCACGTGGAGCGAGGGCACGGATGCAATTATCTCTGATCACCTTTCCAAGGAAATAGTACAAAACACCTGAACGTAAACAAAATATTTTATGATCCCAATACGCCTGCAGAGGACAGCCTGTCGGGCTTCATGTTGTATCGCACAACATAAAAGGTAACTAAGCGGGTCCGGCTACCGTTACCGACTTAACACGTTCCCTTAAACTACATATACCACAGCATATTGGATCAGCTGGTTCTCTGTTCAATGTCGGTAGCCTATACGGTGTGACAAAGCATGTAAAATTAATATATACATAGTAGATAGATGGATTGGTACAGTGCTTAAGAGTTTAAGCTGCTCCACCCATTGGATCGAGTACGTAGTTGCGGACCGGATAAATCTTTTTGTAACCCACAAATATGTTTCGGTATGAATATTTACTTGATATAGGGCATTGCGGATCCATACTTTCAAATAGTCTAAAGATGGCCAATTCGCGAAGAGTGTACACACAGTTCTCAAATCATTCTTTAATAGTACCTGTAGAGCAAAAATAATTGACATGTCTACATCCTCTTAGTCAACGGACGATTTAGCGCAGTGGTTAAGAGCTTAAGCCGCTCTGCTCTAATAGTCGCGGGTTCGAGTCCCGCACGGGACAAATCTTTGTGTGATCCACAATTATTTGTTTCGGTCTGGGTATTTGTGTATGTGAATTTTCATGTTTGTAAACGCACCCACGACACAGGAATAAATCCTAGTGTGGGGCTACGTTTTTTAAAAAAAAGAAAAAAAAAATAACTTTCCTTCTAATACTCGTAAGCTAAGGAATTCCAATATTCCAGTATGAATATGATGAATCGAGTATTGACCATTTCAGGTTTTGACCAATCTCTATTTTGTCAAATCAAGTATTTGACGAGTGTCTGCGCAATCTGGTATTCAATTTTGCAGATGTGCACTTCCGTGAATAAACGCGTATCTTTGTGGGCATGAGATTTGGTCCTAGCACCGCTTCGTTTTAAACGAGCTCGCTGTTGCAATGCTATGGTATTTATAAAACAAAAAATCTATCCCAAAGCGAAATGTTTTATCTTGACACGGCAGGAAATAGGCGGATATGTGTTTCGGCGCAATATTTTTTATCTGTCCCGGAAACTTTTGGTAGTTTAGGTACAGTTGACAGCTCTATTAGAGCAACAGTCAAACAGATGGCTGCTGCCGAGTGTGTCCGATTTATGGACGAGACACGGAGTACAGACACCATTTTTGTTAAATGACTGCATTGAAACGCAAGTTTTTGTCAATAATCGAATTCAATCTCATACTTCAATAATTTTTTTGTATAAACCCTACGAGGCTTCTTAAAAATTGACAAATTTACATTTTTGTCAATCTATTCTACCTACTAACATACCACCGGATCGGAACGCCACATCTACTGAGACCCGGTGAGAAACTCAGTGGACTTGTTTTTTTTTATTAAAATTTTTTTTTATTAAGGATTTTGAGGATATAAATTGACATATTTAAAAGATGAACTGCATTAACCAGGCGTGCAAGGGCGTCAGTTAATTCCGCGTCTAGGATAGGTGGTTCCGTGTGTAGCACGGAACTAATATTTGAGTTATCTACAGGTATTTGTGCATATAAAGTTTGTGTTTCGTGTATATGGATACGTATCAGCAATACTGAAAAAAGTAAAAAAGTATTATTTGGCTAAAAGAGACACCACACCCAATAAAAACGTTATGGACGTTATAGTTATAAACGGATATTTAGGCTACAGAGCTTGCTAAAGGAATAGACGTACTCGGAAAACATTCTCCTCCTTCTGCATTCGGTTAAAATTACATTTATATCAATTAAAACAGAGCAATTTTAAATTCGGTCAGGTTATAGTTTAGTTGATAGATAAAATTTATCAGAAGATTGGAAAATCAGCCGTAACGGCAAAAAAATAAAAAGCATTTCCGCTTTACATCAACCACATTTTTAATACTTACATGTAAATGCACCGAGCGTAAAAGAGGAGGGTTGACAACACAAGGAGACTTTTATTAAGTAAAAAGTTAGAAGTGCTACGAAAAGTTCTACTCTGTGATAGCAAGGATCTCGCTCCGAATCGGACTCAAAATTACGGTCACGGCCAAAGTGGAGTTGCTCCGAACTTTGTTGTGCTCCTCACAGACTGCCTTAGATTGGGTCGTGCACATAATGTCAGGACGAAGAATATCAATTTCCTTTATCATGTTTTTAGAGAATCTTTTAAGTAGGATCTTAATATTCGAGATTCGTTGGCGCGTAGTTGTTACTCGCTCACTTTCTTGTTCCGTAAAGCTGTAAAGACGGTTCGAAACCTTATCGCGGTTTCTCTGTGAAAAATTGTCGCATGAATAGGTGATAGATACGTCCCCTATTACTGTAAGGCCTAACAATGTGAGTGAAATATGGGTATATATACCTAATACACGTCTACCATCTCCGCTTGTAGAATGTAGGTGTGACGGTAAAAATGCTTAATATGTCTGCGATAGCCTTTATAATATAAATTGTGTTACCTATTAAATTACATCAATTGAAGCGATTTAAAATAAAACTCTCAAAAGCACTTTAAAATTATTTGCTCGAAATTAAAGCCGATTGAAGTCTAGTAAAAGGAAACCATAAGCTTGTTGAATAAACAAATTAAGCCGAAGCCTAACTACGGAGAATCTCACAAATGATAATGTACTCATACAGACTTTAGCTTTTTTAGTGTAGCTACATTGGTAATTCGGCAGGAAAGTTTCACTTATTAAAAGCTTTTATTTAACTTGCAATGTTCGTATGGCTGTCTGTCTGTTTGTCTTTCCAGTTCAAATCTTCTGATCCATCTGTTCTGATTATGGAGCCAAAAGGAGGCTGTAGGAGCTCCTTAATTAAGCATCATGTTTTCGTTGTATTTTTCCTTTAAAAGCTAGTGTTTAAAAAGATCCAAAGCACCGATATTCCTATATTTCCTAAGCAGGGATGACAGAGGTACACCTACTTTCCGTCGACGATGTTAGGTCCCATATAATAGGGAGCGAACCTATTGCCATATACCGGGCACGATTCTAGACTAATACTCGGAATTTTACGTTAAAAACCTACATTTGTCCGACCTAGGATTTGAACCCAGGACAAGGCAGAAAAAAATATTTTCAACTTAAAATTATACTGGTCTTTGGTCATCATCATCACTAGCCGAAAGCCAACCACTGCGGGACAAAAGCCTCCCAAAAAAACTCCACGACGAACCGCTTTGTGCTGTATGTATCCAACTTTCGATTTAGCGCAGTGTTTAAGAGCTTAAACCGTTCCGCCCACTGAGTTTAATAATCACGGGTACGATTCCCGCACGGGACAAATCTTTGTGTGACCCATAATTATTTGTTTCGGTCTGTGTATTTGTGTATGTAAATTTTTGTGTTTGTAAACGCACCCAGGATACAAAAATTAATCTTAGTGTAGGGCTACGTTTTTTTTTAAACTTGTACCTACAACTGTTACCGTGCCTGGTAAACGGAACACAAATTTATAAAAACTAAAAAAAAATTAATAAATATATATTTCGTATTTTGCCCGCGTTTGCCGTGGACCGATCATAGCATATAATAGTGTAATCTCTATATACACAGGTATCTCGTAATAGGGTATTATTCATTTTGACTTGTGGTTATGAGTATTATTACAATGTGAGCTTTAACAGCGGGCTTCCAGCAATGAAGTATAATTAAGTAATACGCCCATTACGTATTCCATTATGTGTGTGTATTTCATAATATCCTCCAAAACATAAATTAACCGCGTGTATATTAATTCTCTCATCGGTGCTCGTGCGGAGTGGACGTGTTGTATTTCTCTTGATATTTTTTTTTTCTGGCTCGTGTGGTGCTTGCTTGAAACTCGCCAATTCTCGGACCGTCCTGTTTCATCTTGGGATGGTCTCCATATGATAAGGCGGACATATTTATTTGTGTCGGAAGACTCGTTCTGTTGAGCGACAGCCTACGACGACCTCGCTAAGATACCCGAAACAAGGCTGCGGTGAGTGTAAATTGTCCAACACAATTAGGAAATATACACAAAAACACCTTTTTGAGCCGTGGTTTGAACCACGGGTTCGTGGATGTTTTACCGTGCGGTTGACCAATACGCCAGTGCAACGTCACCGCTGAAAATACATATCCGTTTCCATATTAATATAAAAGGATAATGCTTCGTACTAAGCGAACGCCGCCGACTACTCCGAAAGTAGTAGTGCAATGCGCCTCGTCTAATCCAAACATTTCAACAAATATTTCGGAATCTGAGACTGCTAATGTGACAAATAGACAAAAACTACCACATTCAGAAAGCAGCCCCCCGAATGTTCTCGAGGAATTTAAGCATGAAATGCGGAGTATGCTTGAGAAATGGAAAACAGACAAGGATTCTATACTTAAAAAACTAAACTATCAGCTGATCTTGCTGAACTGAAGTTGTTGAATGCGAAACTGCAAAATATTTAGTCCGATATTGAACAAACAGCGAATCTAATGAATAGCGAGTATGAGAAAATGAAGGCTTCACTAAATAAATTGGAAACAGAAAAGTCAGAACAGCATGTACACATAATTAAGCTTGAAAACCAGCTCAAAGACTTGCAAGACAGCCACCGTCCATCGAGTATTGAAATACGAAATTTTGCACCTAAAGCTAAGGAAGATTGCAGTGACCTAACACAATTGGTAATAAATGTTTGCGAAGCTTTGAAGGTGCAGATGCAACCTACACAGATTCAAGACATATACCGAGTGCCAAGTAAACAAGGCCCCTCTAAGCAAGTTGTAGTAGAATTCCACTCGGTATTGCTGAAAAATAGAATTTTGCAGGCTGTGCGGGACTTTAACAAAAATAAACCATTATCCGAAAAACTAAATAGCGATCACTTCGGATTGAAGGGTGAACAAGTACCTATTTACGTAGCTGACCGCCTATCATCTGCCTCCAGAAAACTTATTCATGAAACTCGTAAATTTGCCAAAAATTATGAGTATAAATTCTGCTGGACATCTAATGAAACAAATTTTTGCGAAAAGAAGAAGGTTCAAAGCCAGTCCGTGTCCATTCCGAAGTATGTTTTCAAAAGCTTATGCATGTCTCAGTATAATTTTTTTGTCAGTATTCATTATTTTTTAAATTTTACTATATAGTTTTATATATTTTGTATATTTTTTGTCTAACCTCTCTTTCAGCATCATACACACATTCCATAATACCAATATCGCTCAACTTTAATTCTTCATACAAGCCTATCTATACACATACAACTCACAAATCAATGACCACATAGAATGGAGACCAGTTATGGCAACCGTTCAAAAACCAAATACAAAAAAAATAATTTGTTATTGAATAACTCTTTCCAATATAAAAAACCTAATTTGATACACAGTAAAAATAGTGAATATAACAATTTTTATATTGCTAGCTCGTATCTAAAACCTACCATTGTACTACTTTACATTGTGCAGTATATTTTATACAAAAATGAATGACTGTAATGAAATTATCTCTAACTTGGATTCTTTTGGTTCACATGAATTTTATAATTACAATCCGGAAAGATTAATAAAATTTTGGAAAACTGTAGTAATACTTTTAACTTTCTTCATCTAAACATACGCAGTGTTAACAAGAATTTTGATAAAGTACTAGTATTGTTAATTGTTAAATGTCTCGAAATGTTGGTTAAATAAATTCCCAATTATTCCGGCACTTACAGGGTATTCAGTATATTACTCAACAAAATGTGTCAATCAAAATGATGGTTTAGTCATCTATGTGCGTTCAGACATACAACACAACGTAATAGAGCCTGAATTTCTTGACGCTAATTGTTGTATTTGTAAATTAGTCCAAGACATTGTTATAATCGCTCTATATCGATCACCATCTTTTCGGAACATCGAAAATTTTCTAAATAGTTTGAATAATATATTATCTTCGGTTTCTACATATAAAAACATATTTCCTGTAGGAGACATTAACATTTGTGCCTCTGGCTCTGACAACCACTATAATAACGACTACCTTAATACTACCGCATCTCATGGTCTCCTACCCGCTGATACACATCCCACTAGAGGTAATAACTGCCTGGATCATACCATAATTAAGGTGTAAAGATCAGTAGATTTTTTTGTAATTGAAAGTTTCTGATCATGCGCCAATTTTTATTTGCATAGCAAATGTGTCCAGACTTACAAAAACCCATAAGGTATTTTCTAAAACAGATGAGAATAAGGTAGTTGAACAAATTTGTAACACAAATTTTAACCCCATAATGACATGTCATGACCCTGAACAGGCTACTGAGTTACTTATTACGACTATAAGTTCTATGATTCAGAGCCACACTAAGATCATACGAATGCCCTCGAAACAACGTATAATTAAGCCATGGATAACCCCTGGGCTATTAAGGTGTATTCGTAATAGGGACAATTTGCACAAAAAAACATAGAAAATCTCCAGGAAATCATACCCTAAAAATTACCTACCTCCGGTACGCTAATTTCTGCAATAAACTTTTGTTTAAACTAAAAAGGGATTACGAGAAAAGTGAATTAATTAAATCTAAAAGCAATGCTAAAGCCTCATGAAAAGCTATAAATAACATACTAAACAGGCAAATTTCAAAACCAGCCCCCACTGGCCTCAATCAATATTGTAAAGGATTACTTTGCAAATATTGGTAGTAATGTGAGTACCTCACATACCCTAAACACGGACATAATGCATACTTCATATATTCAAGAAAATACCCAAGTAAATTCCTTTGTGCTACTTCCACCAGACCGCACTGAAATCGCAAATATAGTTATGAATCTTCGCACAAACTCTGCTGCAGGATGGGATAGAATTACAGTCAGTTTGATAAAAAAGTCTCGTCGCACACTTGTCCCTATCATCACACATATCTGTAACCTGTGTATTACTAAAGGCATTTTTCCACGAGTCCTAAAGGTCCGGTAGGACTAAATTTTAGTCCTACCGGAACTTTCCAAAATTTTAGAAAAAAAATCTTTACAGACGCTTAACAAAGTTTTTAGAAGTAAATAAGATCTTATCAGGTAATCAACATGGCTTTCAAAGAGGGAAATCATGTGAAGACGCTACTACTGCTCTTGTGATTGGGGAATGTGAATGTCGTAGGGACACTTGATGAGAAGTTAAAATGCCTGAGTATATTTTTAGACTTGCAAGGCATTTGACACTGTCTCTGCTCCCATCTTAATCTCTAAGCTAGAGAAAATAAGGGTGAGAGGTATTACACTCGCAATTTTCAAAATTTACCTTTCGCACGAACCCAAAGTGACAAAATTGGCTTGCAAATAAGTGATGAGCACACATTAACTTTTGGAGTCCCTCAAGACTCTGTCTTAGGTCCCAACCTATTTTTAATCTACGTCAATAGTCTCTGCAACCTCTCTATTCCAAACTGCTCCACATACTCGTACCCGGATGATACGGCTATTCTTATTCGTGGGCAAAAATGGGAAGAGTTGCGGGAACGCTCAGAATTTATAATCCGCATAATTATGTCTTGGCTATCATTTAATCGTCTAACGCTCAATGATCAAAAAACAATGCTATATGACTCTTTCTACAAAATCATCTTTAAATTCGGATGATTCGTACACAATTAAAGCTCACTCCTGTCAAACGCAATCAAATCTATCACACCCTGCGTGCACATGTCTTTCCCTTAGCAGAACATCTGAGTTTAGATACCTTGGAATTCTAATAGACTCTCTGCTCTCATGGAAATTGCAAATTAATACGTTGTCCTCCAGACTTAGAAAGCTTATAGCAATTTTTAATAAACTTCGACATTGTGCAGATATTGGGGTACTGAAAATGGTTTATTTCGCCCTATGTCAATCGGTTATATCATACGGCATAACAATATTGGGTGGTGCTCCTAAAACGACAATCATACAATTGGAGAGAACACAGAGAGCCATCTTAAAAGTCATGACGTTCAAGCCATTTAGATATAGTACTTCACAACTGTATACAGAGTGCCAGGTCATGTCCGTGAGAAAGCTTTTCGTAGTCAATACCATTATTTGCAAGCATGCTACAGTACCCTATGAGCCCCGGGATCTTACAAGGCGAAGACTAGCTGATATTTGTCCACGAGAAACGTATAGAACAAGTCTAGCTAGACGACATTTTGAACTTCTTGGTAGTAAACTCTACAATTTGGTTAACAGATATTTTAATATCTTTGTACTAAATCAATATGCTTGTAAGAATAAAGTGATTGAGCGGATCATGGCTTTAAACTATGAGGAGGTGGAAGAATTATTATCCTGATACTCCTGGCCTGCTTTTAACTTTATAAATATAATAATACACACAAATACACGCGTACAGACACACACACACACATACACACACACACACACACACACACACACACACACACACACACACACACACACACACACTAACACTTATGCACACCTAACTTCACAGGAGGACTACTTATCTCTTAACACTTAGTTTATTTGTTTTAATACTTTAAATTTTTGTCGATTAATAATTTAATTTCCATAAAATATTTGTTTTTGCACTAATTGCTTTAATATATACTATGTTACGCCATATTCATCATAATTATAATGATTAAGTATAAGTCTGAAGACGTACGCTGGAGTGACGTACGCTGTGCGGAGCTAGTATCAGCTGAGTGGTTTTGTTTATCTTTTTAAAGTAAAAGAAGTATTCATTTGCTATTATTTATTGACTATAATTTAACAATTAAGTGTGTGGACGAGTGTAAACGTTATTCAGTGTATAAGTGGAGAACTAAGGACACAATGAATTAAAAATAATTCGCAGACTTTAAACTACTTAATCCTACTAGTTTAGGGTAGATTACTACCCTAAACTTAAAATAAAAGATACTATTTTATATACAAACGCATAAACAATAGTTATAGTGGCCACAAACCATATAAACAGAGCTACAGGTGTGTTGTGACTTGTATGGTCTTGGGTGTTGTTAAAAACCCTATGGTTTTTAACAACACGCAAGACCATGCAAACACACCATGCAACACGCATGGCAAATTTTATTTAATTTTTTTTTCTTTAAAAAAAAAAACGTAGCCCCTCACTAGGATTTATTCCTGTGTCGTGGGTGCGTTTACAAACATGAAAATTCACAAACAAAAATACCCAGACCGGAACAAATAATTGTGGATCACACAAAGATTTGTCCCGTGCGGGAATCGAACCCGCGACTATTAGACACAGTGAGCGGAGCAGCTCAAGCTCTTAACAACTGCGCTAAATCGTCAAATTGTGCTATCACAATTTGCCATAACAACATTATTTGGTTACAACGCCACCTGTTGACATTCTTGGATTACACTAAGCAAAATCGTTAGGAAGAAACTATGCCGTCAGTAAAGTGTGGCTCCTGCGCAAAATTTTTAACGCCGCTGGAGGGCGCTAAATGCATCACTTGTAACGCTATATTTCACCGGCTGTGTGCAGCTTTACCACTTACAGGCTTATTGTCACCTGGCTGGTGCTGTCTTGAGTGTAAGAAAAAGCTGGCCAAGAAAAATAAAATGCACACGCCCAATAGTGACCAGACGGACGAAACGATGAGTACAGGTGCACTGAGCTCTGCCATTTTAAGCCCCACTGAGACATCTACCTTAGATTTAGCCGTCGTGCTAAGTACATTTAAGGAAGACTTACGCAAGGAACTACAGCTTATGTTTAGGTAGGAATTGCAGAACGAATTTCTAAAGCTGCGTGATGATATGACCCAACTACGGGTGGACAGAGACCAACGAAGGGCAGATGTCAGGGCAAGCAATGACAGGATGGATGTCCTGGATGCAAGAATGAGTGCTCTGGAGCAAAAAGTTAAGGGTCAGATAAGATCAGAGGACGCGGTAGATCAGCTTAGGCGGGAATTGAATGACCGAGATCAGTAGCTTTTGGAAAATGATATTGAAATCTCAAATTTACCCGAAGTGAGGGGCGAAAACCTAACTCACACAATTAAGCTGATAGCAACCAAGTTAGGCGCCAATATTGAAGAACGAGATATAGTAAACGCTAATCGCATCGGTGGTAGGCATGTGAACGCCACAAGTCCTGTGGGTCCAGTGGAGACCCGCCCGCGACTGATTGTTGTGCGTCTATCGCGCCGCGATTTACGCACCGAGTTTATACGCAACGCGCGCATGCGACGAGAAGTGAACACTGCAGACTTAGGCGTATCGGGTCCGCCGAAAAGGTTTTATATAAACGAACGCTTAACTAAACCAAATCGGCAGTGGTTTCGGCGGGCACGGGATGCTGGACAGCGGCTTGGATGGCAGTTCATATGGACGAGACATGGCCGTATACTAGCTAGGTGCAGACCTGGTGATCAGGCGAGCGTCATCCGTACTGACGGTGATCTGCTACGTGTTTTTGGTACTGATTTTAATAGTAACACTCAGGATTAATTATAGATCGGTCTGTGTAATTGTTAATTTATTATTTATTTTATTAATTTTAAACTTCATTCATGTTAGCTTACCCAGTGTAATGATTAGTTTGTATTTTATTTTTATAATTTTAGCATTATCTCACTATCTATCTATCGATATCACCCTGCCGGTTCCCTTGTGAGGTATGCAGAAAGTACAGAGCCATGTTATATAATTATGTATCTTAATAGAAATTTTAATAATTAATTCCTCACAATTATGTATATTTGGATGGACTATGGACTATTTGGATGCTATGGTATATAGTAATGCCCCTTTGAATGTAGCTGCTATGAACGCCCCTTATTTACTTAATTATAGGACTTATATAAGTTGTCCCTTGCCTTGTTTTGTGCACAAGTACATAGAACATCACTCCACCTGGTCATGTATTAGTGTTCAACAACTTCAGTCTTGGTCAGTAAGGTGTTTGCCCAATTTTTGTATGATTAAATTTGACAAATGCACAAATGGTGGGTGTTAAACAATTATAGTTGGGTTTTTGGAATGCAGGTTCATTATCCACGAATCATGATGAATTTATTATAGCCATGAATCATCATTCCGTCGATCTTATGGCCATTAACGAAACTTGGTTACGCAAGGGTGAGAAGGGCCGGGCACCAGTGGTTCCAGGTTATCAGCTACGTCCCATTCCACGCCCTACATCCGTTCGGGAAGGACGAGGTGGGGGCGTAGCTTTCTATATTAAATTAGGTATGAATGCTCGTATTAAGAGTCATCCCCATCATTCTATGGTCGAACAGTTGTGGGTGAGCTGAGTGGTTGCGCTCTAGCGCCATACGACAATCTAATAATTTTGGGTGATTTTAATGTCAACTTGCTCGATAATAATGACCCGAAGACAAGGCGTCTTAAGAAATTTTTAAATCACCACTCTATGGACCAACTTGTGACTGTGCCCACGCACTTTGTAGGTGATAGCGCAACGCTTATTGATGTGATCTGTACGGATGCTCCATGTCGAGATGTGGATGTGAACTTTATAAGTGAACTCGGAAATCACTCATCTGTAACATGCAAGATACTCGTCAAAAAAGAAAAACCTGTTAAAAGAACAGTCTCCTATCGTCCGATCAGGGATATACTGCTGG
This sequence comes from Phalera bucephala, assembly GCA_905147815.2. NCBI lineage: Eukaryota > Metazoa > Arthropoda > Insecta > Lepidoptera > Notodontidae > Phalera > Phalera bucephala. The sequence continues at coordinate 6,175,078 of LR990619.1, read as the reverse complement.
ATTATTTTGAAAAGGACTTGAACACGGTTCCGTGGAGTATGATATGCTGCTTGTACGATGTCAATGATATGGTACATTTATTTAACTCGTTCATTACTCGGCTTTTTGATGCCCACGCACCGATTAAAACGACAGTATTCCGAAACCTACCGACACCTTGGATAACAGATAATATAAAGTTAATGTTTAGGCTAAGAGATGAGGCCCACTGTCGATACCATGAGACTAAACTGGAGGCACATAAAAAATATTATTTGGATCTAAAGCACCAGGCAGCGCCTGCTTTATCGAATAAAAAACAAGCATTTTTTACAAAAACCATAATTGAAAATGTCAAAAACCCTAAATTATTATGGTCAAATTTCAAAAAATATATCCATACAATCAATATAGACAATATATTCTCCGGTCAGCTGGCTGATCCAGATGGGATAAACAATGCTTTTCTTGATATTCCAGGAGACCCAAATGTAAACATCTCTCAGCTGACTTATTTTTAATTCAAATGTTACGGACCAGCTAAGCTTGAATTAAAGCCGGTAGATGAAACAACAATATTTAATATTATTAATAGTATATCGACAAATGCTCAAGGGATTGATGGGATATCTAGAGATATGATAAAGCTTACACTGCCGCAATCCTTGTCGGCAATAACTAGCATTGTTAACCAATCCATCTATTCAGGTAAATTCCCTAACCTGTGGCGAAATGCGATAGTGCGTCCTATTCCGATAAGCAATAACCCACAAGGCTTTAAAGATCTTCGTCCTATTAGTATATTGCCCTGTTTGTCTAAGGTGTTGGAAAGGGTAGTATATGTGCAAGTCGTGGAATTTTTGGAATCAAATGGCATTCTTCCAGATTTACAATCGGGTTTTAGAAGGGGACGTGGCACAGCTACAGCCTTAGCAGATGTAGTGGGAAATATCCTTGAAGCCAGGGATCGTGGAAAGGGTTCGTTTTTGACACTGCTTGATTTTTCACGCGCCTTTGACTCATTACATATTCCATTATTGCTGTCAAAGCTTTTATGAAAGCTACTACTACGGGTTTCAACCCGAAACTATTAGATGGTTTGATAGCTACTTAGTAAACAGATCACAAGAAGTTGAGATACGAAAAAGTGATGGATCAAAGGTATCTTCCTCCCCGCGCCTGATGCCGCCGTTAAAGAAACGTCATCTTTCGCAAATTAATCAAGCTCAGGCATCTAGGCGTCGCGATGACTCACATAGCTCACGTGCGCGAAGCGATAATTCCCACGGACGTGGAGATAGCTCTCGAGATGAAGCGTTAGATCGTACTCTCATGAGACTAGTGGCGATAGAAGATAGGTTACCGTCGATAAGTACATCGAACAATTGTCCGTCGCATCCTCATTCAGAACCCTATACGCCATCGTCGGTGCCAACCCCGATTGGTGGTCGAACCACCCCCATGACGGAAGGAACGGCTGTGGTAGCATCGTGTACGAGCATAGGTCAAGATATGGACGCAATGAACAGGATTGTTGGAACGCTACCCGCAATAATTCAAGTAAGGTCTCAACACTTTCATATTTCGCCTCTCGATCCAAACGTACATGACTTTGATGTGTGGTGCACAGAAGTTGACCGCGCGCGGCAGTTAAATAGTTAGGATGATCGGTTGTTTGGGTGGTGACGCAAGGTCGTGGTTGAACGATTGGGTGACTAACGATAGAACGTGTAGTAACTTTAAAACCAAGTTTCGATCACTGTGTCCGCGTAGCGTCGATGCTGCTAACGTACTATACGAAGTTATGTCTACCAACTCGAACAAGTATTCGGCTTATGCTGACTATGCCCGTAAATCGATTTTACGTCTCAACATTGTTAAAGGCTTGACCGATGAATTGAAAGTTAGTATTATCATTCGAGGCATTGCCAGCCCGCAGGTTAAGGCCGCAACAACTAATGCCAAACCCCTGTTAAAGGATTAAGTAGAATTCTTGTCCGCGTATGTGAAACCTAAGATGGATGTGCGTCCTTTCAACAATTCTGTTAGTTCGGCCAGTAGTATAGGGTCGTTATATCGTCGGAAACGTGAAATTTCTAGGTCGAATGACAACATTACGTGTCACAATTGCGGCAAACTTGGCTATATGAAGTGGTCTAAAAAGGTCAAGGTTGAGACCACTGTTGTTCATAAGTATTCTGTGGCTTCGACATCTAATCCCCCAACATCAAGCGCCAGTAGGAGTTCTCGGTATTGTACATTCTGCAAACGAAATGGCCATTTGCATCAGGATTGTTTTTTAAGACAACGATCGGAGGGTAGAATTAAAAATAATATCAACAATGTAAATTTTTGCTTAAGAGTTGAATCCCAACAAAATAACGTGATGTCGGCCGTAGTTCAACAGGTACCAGTGGACATTGTGATTGACAGCGGGTCCGATATTTTGTTGATTTCTGAGTCCGTATTGAAATATTGTTCTTTTAATAGAATTCCAACGTACCGTTTGATGCTTGGTATAGGGAGCCAAGAGATCGAATCAACTTCCTATATAAAGACTATACTAGAGTTTTCTGAGGTCTCACTAGAGGTTAATTTGTATGGTGTCCCGTCCAAATTTATCAACGCGCGAATTTTGATCGGAACAAATGTATTGAATCGTAAGGGCCTAATATATATCCGTACTAACTAACGAACAGCGGTTAACAAGATCAGATAGCCCGTTAACTGTGCAACACGTGACCGCTGTGAAGGTTGAGAACATTAAGACTCCGTTGCTGGGTGTTGATAGGGAGCGCTTAATGGGAATTATTCGCGAATTTTCCGATTTATTTATTTCCGGCACATTCCCGAAGGCAAGTATTAGTTTTAAAAAAATGCCTTATGGTTTGGCTAATGCGCCTATTGTTTACCAAAGGGTTATTACTAAAACACTAAAGCCACTGATAGATACTGGTAGGATACTTACATATATCGACGATGCCCTAATCACGACCAATTTAGTCGAAGAGGGTCTAGAGACTTTGCTAGAAGTCTTGGAAATTTTACAAGTTGCGAGCTTTACCATCAATTTGAAGAAGTGTACTTTTCTGGGTACCGAAGTAGAATAACTAGGACGACTAGTTGGTCATGGTCAGGTACGGCCGAGCCCAGGTAAGGTTGAAGCTCTTGTCAAATTACCAAAACCCACAAATGCAAGGGAGGTTCGCCAATTTCTAGGGTCACAGGCTTAGTTTATTGAGGGTATTCCATGACCATCATGATCATATTGGCGTTGACCGAACAACTGACTTAATATTACGCCACTTCTGGTTTCCCGGTCTACGACAATTTGTAAGGAAACACATAGGTCATTGAATTACGTGTTTAGCTCATAAATGGGCCACTACCAAGGGCTTCTGAGCAACCAATCTAGTCATGGACAAAACCGGAAGTACCTTTTACTGTGCTTCATACTGATATTCTTGGACCACTTCCTGATACAAATGGATTCAAGTATATTTTACTAGTAGGTGACTCTTTTTCGAAATATTGTTCACTGTATCCCATACATAGGCAAGATTCTGATGAGTTGAAACATGTCTTTTCAAATACTGTATCATTGTTTGGCACTCCATCTACGGTGGTATGTGACCGCGGTAGAATGTCTGAAAGTACTGTTTCTAAGAGTTGGATAAATGAATTAGGATGTACTATACATTTCATTACACCAGGTATGCATAGATAGAACGGACAGGTGGAAATGTACTGTCAACATGCTGCGCATAGAAGTTGGGATCAAAGGTTCTCAGCGGTCCGACGTATTGTGGAAGTTGCGGTTCACGCTTAACATCTCTCAACAACAAGCAGGCCACGACACTGGCTACAGCACCGCAGCTCCTGGTCGGCATAGATGCAGCTCCTGGTCGGCATAGATGCAGCAACTCCTGCTATCAGATCCCTGGTGCGAGATGTCGCGCTGGGAAACTGTCATCCTAATCATGAGGCTCTGTTAACCCTCAGGAGGCAACGGACGTCAGAATTGCTTGCGGCGTCGGGATGCTTGCGTCAATGGGGACCGGCGTGGGCCTCGTGCCTTTGCGGTTGGTGCTTCGTGTTCGTGAGCGGGACTGCTCAGATGACTGGCAAACTGGAATCCGGCATGCGCGGCCCATACAAGGTCCTCCGCGTGCTCCCACACCACCGCTACGAGCTTGAGCTACTGGCTGGGTCTAACGGCAAGAAGACTCAAGTTGCTGCTGAACACATGGTGCTGTGGCGCGGGGAGTGGACGCCGGAGGCCTGCTCAGCCTTTTTCGAAGGTGCTGAGTGTAAGGTGTCATGCATAACATTTGGGCCTCTGACATCTTGTCAAGACAAGCATAACATTTGGGCCTCTGTCTGTGACTGAATTTTCTCAGATTTGTAGCAAGCATAACCTTTGGGCCTCTGCTATGAGTTTGATGTAAAGATTCGACCGTTCACGGGATCTCAGTTTGAGGTACTGTGCATCCATGAAGGTCCGTGACACGCATAACATTTGGGCCTCTGTCAATAAACATTTTGACAGCGTGCCGCGAGTGATGGTAGTCCGGATTCTGTCATTCGTAGTACACTGTATCGGGAATTATATAATTCCTTGCGTCTGAAGTTAATCGTATTAATTTTAACAAAGAGTTGACAAAGAGCAGGGTCCTTTGTTGTGGTCGTTCGAGTGCACACGGGCGTCCGCAGCAGGGACCTATTGGTTTTGGCCAGTTGTGATTAACTTCAGACTACTCTGGTTGCTATATTGCAATTTACTTCAAGTATGCTTTGTTTGTGTGTTCCAGAGCTAGATGATGATATTCAGTCAGTAGAACCTTCAACAGATGACAGTGCGGTCGAGGACGCCTCGCTATCAGGAACGGCCTTGTTAGAAAATTCTCCTACCCCACAACCTGGACCGAGCGGAATAATATAAAAAGGCGCACAGCAGACAGATGGGGGCATGCGCTTCTGAAGGGTGTCACCCTACGGCTGCACTCCTTGGAAGTAGTCCAGGAACTCGACTCTGACCATCGACCTGTAGTCATGAGACTCGGTTCCCCCCCTTCCGCCCCTCAGCGACCCAAAAAGACGGTGGTGGATTGGCATGCGCTAAGCACGGCCTTAGCGGATGCCGACCCTCCCCCCCTGCCTCTCAGCTCGGACTCCATCCCGTCCCCTCAGGACACCGATCAGGCCGTAGATGCCTTCACCGAGCACATCCGATCGGCTGTCAGTCGATCGTCCAAGCAAGTCGAGGCGGAAGATCTCTACCTCAACCGCTTTCGACTGCCGGACGATGTTAGGGATCTCATTCGCTCCAAGAATGCTTCCATCCGAGCGTACGACTCCTACCCCACCGAAGCCAATCGGGCCCGGATGCGCGCTTTACAACGAGAGGTAAAGCGTCGTGTCGCGGAGGTCCGGGAGGAACGGTGGGGTGTCCTCCTAGAGGGCATCGCGCCGTCGCATCTGGCCTACTGGCAGCTGGCGCGTAGCCTCAAGTCCGACTCCACGACTGACATGCCCCCGCTGTCCCGCCCTTCAGGCGCAGCACCCCCAGCCTTCGACGACGACGAAAAGGCCGAGCTTCTCGCCGACTCCCTCGAGAGCCAGTGCGCCCCCAGCTCTCAGTCCGTCGACCAGTCCCACGTCGACGCGGTCGACAGGGAAGTCGAGCGCAGGGCATCCCTCCCCCCCGTCGATTCCTTGCCTCCTATCACGCAAACGGAGGTCGAAGATGTGATTATGGGTCTTAAATCTAAAAAAGCCCCCGGCCCTGACGGCATTTCGAATCGCGTTCTGAAATGCCTGCCCGCCCAACTCATCTGCCTCTTGGTGGCCATCTTGAACGCCGCCATGACGAACTGCACCTTCCCCGCTAAGTGGAAGGAGGCGGACGTCATTGGCATTCCCAAGCCCGGCAAACCTCGCAATCTCCCCGCGAGCTACCGCCCTATCAGTCTCCTCAACTCCCTGGCCAAGATATACGAACGCCTCCTTCTGGCGAGGCTCAAGGACTTCGTAACGTCCAGGGGTATCCTTATCGACGAGCAGTTCGGCTTTCGAGCCAAACACTCTTGTGTCCACCAGGTGCACCGCATCACGGAGCACATTCTCTCCGGTCTCAATAGACCCGGAAGACCCGTCTACACGGGCGCCCTCTTCCTGGATGTCGCGAAGGCATTCGACAAAGTCTGGCACAACGGCTTGATCTAAAAGCTCTACCAATTGGGTGTGCCGGACAGACTCGTGCTCATCTTACGAGACTTCTTGTCGAATCGCGCCTTTCGTTATCGCGTCGAAATGACGCGCTCCGCTTCCCACTCCATCAGTGCTGGAGTCCCACAGGGCTCAGTGCTCTCTCCGCTCCTGTTTAGCCTCTACACGAACGACATTCCTCGTTCGAGTGATGTTAAACTAGCTTTATTCGCGGATGACACCGCTCTTTATTATTCCAATAGGAACAAGGCCTTCATCACGAACAAAACTCCAGACCGCCGCCAATACCCTAGGGGATTGGTTCAGGAAGTGGCGAATCGAGGTGAACCCGGACAAGAGCGCGGCGGTGCTCTTCTCCAGAGGTGCAACTTCGCACCGCTCTCTGCGCCACCCCGGAAGGAACCGAGGTCAAGTGACCATGTTCGACCGACCCATTCCCTGGGTCAAAGAGGTCAAATATTTAGGGGTCACCCTGAACAGTACCATGTCCTTCGGCCCGCACATCAAGCGGGTCCGTCACCGAGCATCCTTCGTGCTCGGTCGTCTCCATCCGTTAATCTGCAAGCGGAGTAAAATGTCCCTTAGAAATAAGGTGACGCTTTACAAAACTTGCGTTCGTCCCATCATGACTTATGCGTGTGCTGTGTTCGGGCATTCGGCCCCCTCTCACATCGACGGACTTCAAGCGGTTCAAAACCGCTTCCTCCGTAAAGCCGTAGGAGCCCCATGGTTCGTACGGAACGTCGACCTCCACTCCGATCTAGGTCTCGAACCTATTCGCGCCTTTATTAAAAAGGCGTCAACACGTCACTTCGCGAACGCATCTACCCATGCGAATCCGTTAATCGTAGCCACCGCCGACTACGATCTCCCCCCCGACCCCTGCCGCCACCGCCGGCCGCGACATGTTCTCACCGACCCCCCCGATGCTTTGTCATCCCTTCTTTCCGCTCAGAATACGGGCGACGACGACGACGTAGTAGTAGATCCCCTCCCATAGCCGGCGGTTGACCGGTGCACTTAGTAGTGCACCCGTCCCCCTACAGCGACTGTTCCAACCGAGGGCGCCTCTTCGAGGCGCCCTCGAGTATGTCGCCTCTTGCCCTTCTGGCTGGCTGGAGCGTAGTGGTTGCACGCTCGCCTTTAAAATCCGGTGAAGCTGTAGAGGCCTCGAGGCCAACAGCGTAGGTCATTCACACACACACACACAAGATGGGGGCATTCTTTATTCGGCTTTCGGACGTGACGGACGTCTCTCTATGTCGCTCGTGGTGTATTTTTGATTAGGTTATAGTTAATTAACACTGCAACGATTGTTATTTTGAATAATTTGTGAATAATTAATATCAGTCAGGTATTTCCAGTTGTCATTTTTTTTTAATAAATTTTGTGAGTAATTTCTAAGAATATATATTCCCACACTAGGATTTATTTCTGTGTCATGGGTGCGTTTGCAAACGTGAAAGTTCACATGCACAAGTACCCAGACCGGAACGAGTGATTGTGGATCACACAAAGTCATTTGTCCCGTGCGGGAGTCGAACCCACGACTGTTGGGCGCAGTGGGAGGAGCGACTTAGTCTCTTGACCACTGCGCTAAATCGTCCGTCTATATATATATATATATATTTGTTGATAATAATGGGTGCGGTGGGTCGGTAAGTTGAGTCTCGGGCGGTCGGTGGCGTGCGGGGCGTCTGCCTCGAGGTTTTATTGGCCAATTGATACGCACAAAACCTCATAATGTGTATTCCGTGTATGAGCTTAAAACAATAAAAATAAATAACATGTTTAAGTGTGGGTACGTATGCTAATTAATACTATCAGACACAGCTCTGGCACCGACTTTAAATATTTATTTTACAATCTTAAGCGATGAGTAAATGATTTATTATCTATCTATCTATCTATAACCTCACGCCAGATCCCTTGCGGGGTAGGCAGAGAGTACAGAGTTCCAACAGGTTCTTTCCTTACATACCTCTCTGGCTTCCTCGACTCTCATACACGCTCGCCGGTTACGGAGACTCTTGACTTTTCCATCAGATAAGACTCGGTTTATTTGGTCGTGGTAAGATAGTCTAGATCTTTCCCGGTACCTGCATCCTTCCACTTTCACATTGTATATCTGTTTTGTCATTCTTTCCTCTGGCATTCTTTCTATATGCCCGAACGGACGGAGCATGCCCTTTCTCATCTTTACACCGATACTATCTTTCATACCTACTCGCTGTCTTACTATGCTGTTGCTAATGCGGTCGGTCAGCTTCACTCCGCACATCTTCCGCAGAGCTCGCATTTCTACCGCATTTATCCTACTTTCATTCTCCTTCTTACATACCCAGCTCTCGCTACCATATAACAGCGTTGGGACAAGAACTCCGTTATGTATGGCCAGCTGCGCCTTATGGCTTAAGTGCCGGCTCCCGAGTAGCTTTCCCATCGCACCATTCACTCTGTTCCCTGCACTCACTCTTCTCTCTATGTCAGCGGTGTATTTCCCATCCTTACTGAAGGCGCATCCAAGATATACAAACTCATTCACTTGCTCCAGCACATCGTTACCAACCACAATCCTTACATTCAATGATTTATTATTTATAATTATATACCAGTTCTAGAGTAAAGTGACATAATACCTATAATAACTCAAACTACACATTCGCGCTGTTTGTCGTTACGGGGTCTCCTGGTGTATCTTCAAAATCGGATCATAAACAAAGGAGTTATAAAAAACACGAATTGTGAACTTTTTCTTTTTTGAAGTCGCTTAATATTCTGTTTAGTTCTATAGTAGGGTAACTATAGGATTAACATAATACCTATAATAACTCAATCTACACATGCGTATTGTTTGCCGTTAAGAAGTTCCCTGGTGTATGTTCAAAGTCCAAGGTTCAATACCAATGAAATTAAAATGAAATCACTTCAGAGCTAAACTGAACCAAACGCAAAAATAATCATATAAATCTGTCCACAATTGAGGAAAATATCGGTAAACATACAAAAAAATACATACAGCCGAACATAAAAACACCACCTTTATGAAATCGGTTAAAATAGTTAGAACCAATTTGTATATGTTTATTATATCAAAAACATCAAACAAGTCTTTCAAAATATTTCAGGACAGGTCACTTACTGGTAATACATTTTCGCGGGGCGCACAGCCATCGGTGCAGACCACATGGGCGCGGACGTGAAACGACCCTGTCGCGCCATTTTGTATTTCACATCCTTTTTTTGAAAACCGGCGGGAATTTAATTGTTTTATGCTAAAAGCGTGTTTGGGGGAGTTTTGGCGAGAAGTCAGAGAGTGATTTCGTCAATTTGGTTTAATTCCCAAAACTTGTGTTTTGGGTTATTTCGAATAATAATGTGTAATGCTGGAATGCATTATGTACTTAAGTGTGCTTAGCTTATATATGCATAAGTGAAGGTAATGGTAACAAACTGATAAAACGTGCCTTTTCGATTTCCCTCATAATGGCCGTCGCAATTAGTATGTAAAATATCCATTGCTTATTATCCAGGGTGGGGTGATTCATCCATTTCATTATCATCGTTGTCATCACGTTCATCGGGGAGCTGAATTAATTTAAAAATCTTCATCATCATCATCATCATCTCAGCCTATACTTGTCCACTGCTGAACATAGGCCTCCCCAATCGCTTTCCAGCGTAACCGGTCCGATGCCACCTGCATCCAACGACTTCCTGCGATTTTCACAAGATCGTCGGTCCATCTGGCAGGCGGTCGTCCCACACTGCGCTTGCCAATACGTGGTCTCCACTCTAGAATCTTTCTGCCCCAACGCCCGTCCGATTTACGCGCTATGTGGCCCGCCCATTGCCACTTCAGCTTGCTAATCTTAACGGCTATGTCGGTGACCTTGGTTCTTCTACGAATCTCCTCATTCCTGATTCGATCGCGTAGAGAAACGCCGAGCATAGCTCTCTCCATAGCTCGCTGAGCAACTCTGAGCTTTTTTATGAGACCTATAGTAAGAGACCACGTCTCTGATCCATATATCATCACTGGTAACACACACTGACTAAAAACTTTAGTCTTAAGGCACTGAGGTATTTTGGATGAGAAGATGTTGCGCAGTTTCCCGAACGCTGCCCAGCCGAGTTGGATTCGTCGATTGACCTCTCTCTCAAAGTTGGACCTACCTAACCGGACTACCTGTCCCAGGTAAATGTATTCGTCGACAACTTCAAGAGTAGAGTTCCCAACGGTGAGTGCGGTGGGTACGACATGGACGTTACACATTATTTTCGTTTTGTCCATGTTCATTTTAAGACCCACTTGTTGAGATACTCTGTTGAGGTCACCGAGCATTCGTCCTAGATCTTCCAGCGACTCCGCCACGACCACAATGTCGTCGGCAAATCGAAGGTGAGTGATGTATTCGCCATTGATGTTGATGCCAAGTCCTTGCCATTCCAAGAGCTTGAAGGCGTCCTCTAAGGTGGCCGTAAACAGTTTCGGAGAAATGACATCTCCCTGCCTTACTCCTCTTTTTATGGGGATCGCCTTCGTGCAATGCCCCTGTACTCGGACTGACATGGTGGCGTTATTATACAAGCATTTCAACACTTCAATGTACCGATAGTCAATGCGGCATCGCTGGAGAGATCTAAGAACCGCCCAAGTCTCGATCGAATCGAAGGCTTTCTCATAGTCCACAAACGCCAAGCATAGTGGCCGATTATACTCCTCGGTCTTCTGTATAATCTGCCGCAGCGTATGTATGTGGTCTATGGTACTAAAGCCTTTCCGGAAACCGGCTTGTTCGGGAGGCTGGAAGTCATCAAGCCTGCGTTCGAGACGATTCGTGATGACTCTCGAAAACAACTTATAAACATGGCTCAGCAGTGTGATGGGCCTATAATTCTTCAGTAAAGTGTTATCACCTTTCTTGAAAAACAGTACCACCACACCCCTGTTCCATGCTTCCGGCGTTTTCTCTTCGAGCAAGACGGAATTAAACAGCCTCTGAAGGACTTTAAGTACCGGCGTTCCGCCCGCTTTCAGAAGCTCTGCGGTAATTCCGTCTTCGCCTGGTGCTTTGTTATTTTTGAGTTGTTTGAGAGCCATCGTAATCTCGTACAGGCTGATGTCCGGGATATCTTCAGTGTAGTGTCGGGTTAGCTTGGCTCTTGGGTCTTTTACCAAGTCAACAACAGGTTCAGCTACTGAGGTGTACAACTGCCCATAGAACCTCTCTATCTCCCCGATCACCTCTGACCTATTCGACGTTACGTTTCCGTCCTCCGTCTTCAGCTTCGTCAACTGGCTTTGCCCAATAGACGCGTCTCTTGCGAACACTTTGGAGCCCTTGTTCTGTGCTATGGTCTCCTCAATACGCCTTGTATTGAAGGACCGTAAATCGTGACGCAAGGACTTCAGTATCTGTCCATTGAGCTGCCTATAGGACTTAGCATCATCGGAGGTTTGGAGCGTCATGGAACGTCGCTCAGCCATGAGATTTCGGGTGGAGTTAGATAGTTTTTGAGGTCTATTTTTACGGTGGGGCTTATAATACTTGGACCCGACCGTATGGACAGTCTCTACCAGCCTGTTGTTGATTTCGTCCACTGATGCGCTGCTGTCTAGCAATTCGAAGCGGTTTGCCAATTCGAGTTGAAAGTTCTCGGGGTTTTGGATGTGTGCATAAGAAGGTCGGAGCGTAGACTTCATCAGACGCGATCTTTCCATTTTGACATTAATATTTAATGTGCCTCTGACCATTCGGTGATCACTGCCGGTTTTTACCCTGTGAATCACGGAGACATCATTAAATATTTGTCGCTTGGTGCTCATGATGAAGTCTATCTCATTTTTTGTGGAACCATCAGGGCTCATCCAGGTCCATTTTCTATGAGGCGGCTTCCGGAAGAAAGAGTTCATCATAAAGAGTCCCTCCTTCTCCAGATATTCGGCCAGCCTCTGACCCCTGGGGTTGCGCTGCCCATATCCAAATTGCCCCACTCTCAACTCATCATCGCCCCGTTTGCCCAGCCGCGCATTGAAGTCACCCATAACCACTGTAAAGTGTGCTTTGGAAGTATGTATGGCTCTACTAATGTCCTCATACATTACTTCGACGTCATCATCTGAGTATGCCGAGGTCGGTGCGTAGACCTGTATGACCTTCAGCGAATATCTTTTGGATATTCTGAGTATCAGGTACGCTACCCTGCTCGACACACTAGTGATGGACACAATGTTGTCTATGAGTGACTTGTGGACGATAAATCCGACACCACCTTGGGACTGCTGTTCACCCTCCCGGTAGTAAAACAAGTTGCCGGATTTTAAGGTTATCGTGTCCTCGCCCTTTCTTCGGACCTCCGATAAACCAACAATATTCCACCGCAACTTGTTTATCTCTTCTTCCAGCTCAACAAGCTTCTCATCTGTCCTTAACGTGCGTGCATTGTATGTCACCAGGGCCAATTTTCGATGTTGGTGGTAGCCGAATCTCTGCCGGAGATTCTTAGCACCCCTTGTCCTGTCGTTACCATAGCTGCTACCGTGGCCAGGACGAACAGGACCGCCGGGGACTAGGGGCCTGGTTTTCTTACATTCTTCCATAATTGGGGGTGTTTGCCATACTCGCCACGCTTGGCAGGCGGGTTGGCGAGCGCAGTTATTGGTCGTCGAAGTGCTAAGGGAACGCTGCTGCCCATTCCCTAGTTTTCCCTTAGTCGCCTTGTACGACACCCGATGGGATGAGATGGGTTGGTCCTATTCTAAGCCGGGAACCACGCGGCGTTCTAAGCCGGGAACCACGCGGCGTCTTAAAAATCTTACCAACACGATTATGCAACTCACAGGACATTGGCGAAAAAAGGCAATTGGCAATAAATAAATAAAATTAGTGTGGAACTTAAGAAGAAGGCTTTTTTGGAAGGGTATGTCGTAAAGGTAACACGATGATTAAAAAAAATTGTTATGTGTTTCAATACGTAAACTGATAAACGCAACCATGTCTTATAGATAGACAGAAAATAGTATTTCTGTTGCTGATAATGACAGCGCATGTGTATAGTATGTATAGGTAAGTATCTACTGATGGTCACTGATTACGTAATTATACATTGCTTTGAAAAAATAACTGCACCCGATAAGGAGGGTTAGGATAGATATTGCGCATAAATAGGTATTTTCCTGTGGTAAGGACAACGATGTATCTAGCACTCTATATAGGTGTTTAGCTCCACATATGCAACATGTATTTTGCTATCTGAATCTATGCAAATTGCTGAATTCACCTCTTATTTAACTATTTAATTTAATGCACTTTATTTTAATTTCTGAGGCGCTTGTGGCGCTGTACGACCGCGGTGTACTTACCGATCACTAAGGTTAAGTAACGTTAGACTGATTTGGGTAACGGTTGTGGTATTTTTTACTTCGCGCGACGAGTCCCGCCTAAAATTTGGCCTGAAGATCAGTGTTAAGAAGACAGAGGTGATGTCTCTGGGCATTACCAGTCACGAGGCACTGATCATTAACCTCGGCGAGGATGAGCTAAAGCAGGTCGACAAATTTTGTACTCTGGGGTGCACATTAACATCCAAGCGTGACCTAGATTCGGAAATCAATAGCAGGCTCGGTGCTGCTAAGTATAAGGTAAGCATTCGGTAAGTTGGATTCCAAGGTCTTCTGCTCGCATGATTTAAAACCAACTACAAAGATCTCAGTATACATGGCAGTTGTGATGCTTCACATTATTTATTCTGCTGAAACCTGGGCCGGGTACCGCCGGCGCATTCGCTTGTTGGACCAATTCCACCTCAGATGCTTACGTAATACTTTGAAGATCAGATGGTCAGATCGCGTGCGGAATACCAAAACTGGTTTATGAAACAACTCCTATCGTGAAAATGTGTCAATTTTGTCATTTTTTTATAAATATGTAGCATTTTCAGTTTTATTAATCAGAGCCAAGGGCGGGTTTAATTCCGTTTTGTATGACTTAATATTGGCAAATTTGTCGAATTGACGCAAATCGCCTATCGCCTATTATTTTTAATTTTATCGAACTGGGCCCATGACCGCGTAACGCACATTACTGTCACAGATCTTTCGTTCTCGTTTGGATTTTCTTTATTTTAAAGTATGTGGATTTGTCTGTAGTTTAGCGTCGTGTCGTCCTCGTCACGACGCTAAACTGACGTACACTTGATTTTTCAAGTGTAGTCAGCTGACTTAGGGCTTAGAGTTAGGCAATTCTTACAAAAGGTCTAGGTTAGACGGTCAACACTAGCATAGGATGTTGACCTAGGTGTGGCAGCGGAAGAGTGTTATAAAACACCAACGGTGGCACCCATGAGCCGAGTCAGATGGCTCACTATGCACTCACCAACCCGCATTGGACCAGCGTGGTGGGTTTTTACGTCCTACCCCCTCCACTCATGATTAATCACTCTAGCACTAGGCCCCAAGTGCCCGGCGGTTCGATCGGAGAGGCTGACGACAGTAGGCTCACACTCCGTAGAACCAGGGGTGCGAAGAATCTCCGGGCGGGATCTCCTTACTGTCAAACGATCACAGCTAAGAAAATGGACACCGAAAAATTAAACATTATTTCTTACAACGTACGTACACTCCGCACAGAAGAACGTATGGTTGAGTTGGAAAATGCGCTGGAAAACATAAACTGGGATGTTGTCGGCCTGGCGGAGGTAAGACGAGAAGGTGAAAATATTTTGGAACGACAAGAGAACACCTTTTACTATGTCGGAGGACCTGGAAGTCAATATGGTGTAGGATTTCTTGTTCATAAAAGATGGAAAAATAACATTGTAGAGTTTGCAGCTTGTTCCAGTAGAGTTGCGGTCCTTAAATTTCAAATTACAGCTAACCACACGCTGACTATTGTTCAAGTTTACGCACCCACGTCTGCTCACCCTGACAGCGATGTGGAGGAATTTTACGATTTAGTAAACAATGCCTGCGATGATCACAGAGGCACTTGGACTTTAGTCATAGGAGACTTTAACGCAAAAATCGGTATAAGACAAGATCAGGATAATAACCATATTATAGGGCCATATGGTCTCGGTAGTAGGAATAGTCGCGGTGAGCGTCTCCTTCAGTTCGCATTTGGACAAAATCTGAGCATAGGCAACAGTTTCTACTACAAGAAATCCGGCCGCCGTTGGACTTGGCTATCCCCAAATTCTACAACCAAAAATGAAATCGACTACTGTCTTTCCTCCTCTAAACAGATAATAACTAATGTAAACATCTTAAATAATTTACAATTTAGCTCTGACCACCGACCAATACGAATAAGTCTTTGTTTTAATATGAAGATACACAGGCTTAATATGATTAGAAATTCCTTAAAAAAATTAAATAAAACATCGCTAATAATTGCTAAAGAGCAATTTAATCTCGAACTTCGTAACAGTTTTAGTTTATGAAATAAAACTACTTTTTCGGATTTTATCGCGGTTTATTTTGATTTTTAAGTTCCCGACGTTTCGAGTGCTTTGCAGCACCCATGGTCACGGGAAGGACTGAGGTGGTAGACGTCCAAAAGGCATAGTTGTTCCGGGGTACCCTCAAACTTCTTAATTATTTTTGTTGGTCCGATCTACGCAGAATGAGCTCACGGTGTCTTGAGGTCTTGCAGTGTTATGCTTGGTTTTGGATTTGATTATATTAATTACTGGATCCCAAGTCGATGGAAGCACCCAGCCATCTTCTCTATTGAAATTAGGATGTTTTTTAATTTCAATAGCCTCGCGGACCATCCTTGGTAGGAATCGGTGTTCTTTCACGAGGATTTGTGGTCTATCAAATCTGATGTTATGGCGGGTGCGGTCAAGGACATGTTCACAGACTGCAGACTTCTTTGAGCGACGGTGTTTTAGGTCAGCTATGTGTTCTTTAACCCGAGTTTTTACTGGTCTTTTTGTTTGTCCTATGTAAGAGAGACCACATTCACAATCAAGCTTGTATACTCCTGCATCTTGTAGAGGGATGTGACACTTGACAGATGGTAAAAACTGACTGATCTTCTTCGGCGGCTTATAAAATGTTTTAATTGAAGCACGCTTCAAGATGTAGCCAATCTTGTCTGTGACTCCTCTTAAGTAAGGTAGTACAGCAGGGAGACGCTCGACTGTGGCTGGTTTCACTCGGTCACTGTGACGTTGGCGTGGGACTCGCAGCTTATTGTCGTGCAGGACTTGCTTGACATGTTGAAGCTCGGCAGCCAGATGTTTCTTGTCACAGATCCCTTGTGCTCTCTGAAACAAAGATTTACCCACGGTAGCTAACTGTGATGGATGGTGGTGAGATTCACCGTTTAAGTACCTATCAGTATGGGTCTTTTTTCTATAAACCGGTATGGCTTAAGGTGTTGTTGGGGTTACGGATTACTGAGACATCTAGGAAAGCTAGGGAATTGTTTGCCTCCAACTCCATTGTGAACTGAATTTTAGGGTTAATGGAGTTAAGATGATTAAGGAATACGTTAATTTTGTCAGATGGTAATATTGTGAAAGTATCATCTACGTACCGCTTGTAGAAACTTGGCTTCACAGGTGAGGTACGAAGGGCTGTCTCCTCAAAGTCTTCCATGAATAAATCGGCAACAATGGGAGATACAGGGGAGCCCATCGCCACACCATCTACTTGCTTGTAGAACTCCTCCTTCCACAGTAAGTAGCCAGATGTAAGGCAGTGTCTTAATAGTTCTGAGTATTCCGCTGGCATGTTGTTCTCCACTAGTTTCCTTTCTACAATTTCGACACAGTCTTGTACAGGTAAGCATGTGAATAGTGACTGGACATCGAAACTGACCATTGTTTCATTGTCAGTAAGATGTAGATTTTTAATCTCACTAACAAAATGGTATGAATCCTTAACATGTGCTCTTGTGTGTCCTGTGAGTGGCGAGAGCACTTTCGCTACGTGCTGAGCCAATCTGTAGGTTGGTGTGTCGATTTGGCTAACAATTGGACGTAGGGGAGCATTCGGTTTATGTATTTTTGGAAGCCCATACAACTGTGGTGGTTTTGCGCACGAAGGTATTAGTGATTTGACGTCCAGATTCAATGTTTCGGAGTATTTCTTTATTAAATCAGTAGTTTGTTTTAATATACTGGTGGTTGGGTCTGTCTTGACCTTTTTGTATGTGTTTGCATCCGATAAAAGTTCTTGTATTTTGACATTGTAATCTGACGTATCCATAATGACCGTAGCATTTCCTTTATCCGCGCGGAGAACAGTAATATCCTTTCTATTGCGTAAGGTTTTCAACGCTAAATATTGATTTTTAGGAAGATTTAGTTTGGGCACTGAACTTCGACGTAACATGGATGAGACATCCTGACGTATTGCCTCCGAATCTTCCCTCCCTATACTATTTTTGGATAGAACGTCTTCAACGGCGCTGATAATTTCCTCATACGGTATCCTTCGAGGTGTTACAGCATAATTTAAACCTTTAGATAGGACCTTCACGATGTTTTCATCCAATGTTTGTTTTGACAGATTGATGACTGCGCGTGATTCGTTGTCTATGGTGCACGGTTGCGTTTCGTTACACCGTAATGATTTGTTCTTGACATTTGATTTAGTTGTTAATTTATTATATTTTATTATGTGTTTATTTTTGCATTCATTATATTTAGATGTTTCACGCTTATTTAAAGTATCAATGCATTTATTAAAATCAAATGTAGTTAACACTGTCTTTAATTCATTGGATGAAATTTCAATATTTCTGCTGAGGTGGTGTAGATCGGAACGCGTTTGATGAATCACCGTTCGTAACAACTTTTTACTTGCCTGGTTTAGGATCTTAGCGCTTCCTCGTATGCCTTTCTTGGTGGATATCTTGACACACGTAGGAATGAGATTGTGGTCTCTGCATCTCTTCAAGAAATTTAGGGATGTTGTAAATCTTGCGCGCTTAGTCTTGAGATCTTCTAACCGGCGTATTTTATTTGCGATTTCCAGTCCGTACTGGTTCACATACTGAGTTCTTAGATTTACGCGAATATTACACATGAAATAAAACTACTTTTTCGGATTTTATCGCGGTTTATTTTGATTTTTAAGTTCCCGACGTTTCGAGTGCTTTGCAGCACCCATGGTCACGGGAAGGACTGAGGTGGTAGACGTCCAAAAGGCATAGTTGTTCCGGGGTACCCTCAAACTTCTTAATTATTTTTGTTGGTCCGATCTACGCAGAATGAGCTCACGGTGTCTTGAGGTCTTGCAGTGTTATGCTTGGTTTTGGATTTGATTATATTAATTACTGGATCCCAAGTCGATGGAAGCACCCAGCCATCTTCTCTATTGAAATTAGGATGTTTTTTAATTTCAATAGCCTCGCGGACCATCCTTGGTAGGAATCGGTGTTCTTTCACGAGGATTTGTGGTCTATCAAATCTGATGTTATGGCGGGTGCGGTCAAGGACATGTTCACAGACTGCAGACTTCTTTGAGCGACGGTGTTTTAGGTCAGCTATGTGTTCTTTAACCCGAGTTTTTACTGGTCTTTTTGTTTGTCCTATGTAAGAGAGACCACATTCACAATCAAGCTTGTATACTCCTGCATCTTGTAGAGGGATGTGACACTTGACAGATGGTAAAAACTGACTGATCTTCTTCGGCGGCTTATAAAATGTTTTAATTGAAGCACGCTTCAAGATGTAGCCAATCTTGTCTGTGACTCCTCTTAAGTAAGGTAGTACAGCAGGGAGACGCTCGACTGTGGCTGGTTTCACTCGGTCACTGTGACGTTGGCGTGGGACTCGCAGCTTATTGTCGTGCAGGACTTGCTTGACATGTTGAAGCTCGGCAGCCAGATGTTTCTTGTCACAGATCCCTTGTGCTCTCTGAAACAAAGATTTACCCACGGTAGCTAACTGTGATGGATGGTGGTGAGATTCACCGTTTAAGTACCTATCAGTATGGGTCTTTTTTCTATAAACCGTATGGCTTAAGGTGTTGTTGGGGTTACGGATTACTGAGACATCTAGGAAAGCTAGGGAATTGTTTGCCTCCAACTCCATTGTGAACTGAATTTTAGGGTTAATGGAGTTAAGATGATTAAGGAATACGTTAATTTTGTCAGATGGTAATATTGTGAAAGTATCATCTACGTACCGCTTGTAGAAACTTGGCTTCACAGGTGAGGTACGAAGGGCTGTCTCCTCAAAGTCTTCCATGAATAAATCGGCAACAATGGGAGATACAGGGGAGCCCATCGCCACACCATCTACTTGCTTGTAGAACTCCTCCTTCCACAGTAAGTAGCCAGATGTAAGGCAGTGTCTTAATAGTTCTGAGTATTCCGCTGGCATGTTGTTCTCCACTAGTTTCCTTTCTACAATTTCGACACAGTCTTGTACAGGTAAGCATGTGAATAGTGACTGGACATCGAAACTGACCATTGTTTCATTGTCAGTAAGATGTAGATTTTTAATCTCACTAACAAAATGGTATGAATCCTTAACATGTGCTCTTGTGTGTCCTGTGAGTGGCGAGAGCACTTTCGCTACGTGCTGAGCCAATCTGTAGGTTGGTGTGTCGATTTGGCTAACAATTGGACGTAGGGGAGCATTCGGTTTATGTATTTTTGGAAGCCCATACAACTGTGGTGGTTTTGCGCACGAAGGTATTAGTGATTTGACGTCCAGATTCAATGTTTCGGAGTATTTCTTTATTAAATCAGTAGTTTGTTTTAATATACTGGTGGTTGGGTCTGTCTTGACCTTTTTGTATGTGTTTGCATCCGATAAAAGTTCTTGTATTTTGACATTGTAATCTGACGTATCCATAATGACCGTAGCATTTCCTTTATCCGCGCGGAGAACAGTAATATCCTTTCTATTGCGTAAGGTTTTCAACGCTAAATATTGATTTTTAGGAAGATTTAGTTTGGGCACTGAACTTCGACGTAACATGGATGAGACATCCTGACGTATTGCCTCCGAATCTTCCCTCCCTATACTATTTTTGGATAGAACGTCTTCAACGGCGCTGATAATTTCCTCATACGGTATCCTTCGAGGTGTTACAGCATAATTTAAACCTTTAGATAGGACCTTCACGATGTTTTCATCCAATGTTTGTTTTGACAGATTGATGACTGCGCGTGATTCGTTGTCTATGGTGCACGGTTGCGTTTCGTTACACCGTAATGATTTGTTCTTGACATTTGATTTAGTTGTTAATTTATTATATTTTATTATGTGTTTATTTTTGCATTCATTATATTTAGATGTTTCACGCTTATTTAAAGTATCAATGCATTTATTAAAATCAAATGTAGTTAACACTGTCTTTAATTCATTGGATGAAATTTCAATATTTCTGCTGAGGTGGTGTAGATCGGAACGCGTTTGATGAATCACCGTTCGTAACAACTTTTTACTTGCCTGGTTTAGGATCTTAGCGCTTCCTCGTATGCCTTTCTTGGTGGATATCTTGACACACGTAGGAATGAGATTGTGGTCTCTGCATCTCTTCAAGAAATTTAGGGATGTTGTAAATCTTGCGCGCTTAGTCTTGAGATCTTCTAACCGGCGTATTTTATTTGCGATTTCCAGTCCGTACTGGTTCACATACTGAGTTCTTAGATTTACGCGAATATTACACATGAAATAAAACTACTTTTTCGGATTTTATCGCGGTTTATTTTGATTTTTAAGTTCCCGACGTTTCGAGTGCTTTGCAGCACCCATGGTCACGGGAAGGACTGAGGTGGTAGACGTCCAAAAGGCATAGTTGTTCCGGGGTACCCTCAAACTTCTTAATTATTTTTGTTGGTCCGATCTACGCAGAATGAGCTCACGGTGTCTTGAGGTCTTGCAGTGTTATGCTTGGTTTTGGATTTGATTATATTAATTACTGGATCCCAAGTCGATGGAAGCACCCAGCCATCTTCTCTATTGAAATTAGGATGTTTTTTAATTTCAATAGCCTCGCGGACCATCCTTGGTAGGAATCGGTGTTCTTTCACGAGGATTTGTGGTCTATCAAATCTGATGTTATGGCGGGTGCGGTCAAGGACATGTTCACAGACTGCAGACTTCTTTGAGCGACGGTGTTTTAGGTCAGCTATGTGTTCTTTAACCCGAGTTTTTACTGGTCTTTTTGTTTGTCCTATGTAAGAGAGACCACATTCACAATCAAGCTTGTATACTCCTGCATCTTGTAGAGGGATGTGACACTTGACAGATGGTAAAAACTGACTGATCTTCTTCGGCGGCTTATAAAATGTTTTAATTGAAGCACGCTTCAAGATGTAGCCAATCTTGTCTGTGACTCCTCTTAAGTAAGGTAGTACAGCAGGGAGACGCTCGACTGTGGCTGGTTTCACTCGGTCACTGTGACGTTGGCGTGGGACTCGCAGCTTATTGTCGTGCAGGACTTGCTTGACATGTTGAAGCTCGGCAGCCAGATGTTTCTTGTCACAGATCCCTTGTGCTCTCTGAAACAAAGATTTACCCACGGTAGCTAACTGTGATGGATGGTGGTGAGATTCACCGTTTAAGTACCTATCAGTATGGGTCTTTTTTCTATAAACCGTATGGCTTAAGGTGTTGTTGGGGTTACGGATTACTGAGACATCTAGGAAAGCTAGGGAATTGTTTGCCTCCAACTCCATTGTGAACTGAATTTTAGGGTTAATGGAGTTAAGATGATTAAGGAATACGTTAATTTTGTCAGATGGTAATATTGTGAAAGTATCATCTACGTACCGCTTGTAGAAACTTGGCTTCACAGGTGAGGTACGAAGGGCTGTCTCCTCAAAGTCTTCCATGAATAAATCGGCAACAATGGGAGATACAGGGGAGCCCATCGCCACACCATCTACTTGCTTGTAGAACTCCTCCTTCCACAGTAAGTAGCCAGATGTAAGGCAGTGTCTTAATAGTTCTGAGTATTCCGCTGGCATGTTGTTCTCCACTAGTTTCCTTTCTACAATTTCGACACAGTCTTGTACAGGTAAGCATGTGAATAGTGACTGGACATCGAAACTGACCATTGTTTCATTGTCAGTAAGATGTAGATTTTTAATCTCACTAACAAAATGGTATGAATCCTTAACATGTGCTCTTGTGTGTCCTGTGAGTGGCGAGAGCACTTTCGCTACGTGCTGAGCCAATCTGTAGGTTGGTGTGTCGATTTGGCTAACAATTGGACGTAGGGGAGCATTCGGTTTATGTATTTTTGGAAGCCCATACAACTGTGGTGGTTTTGCGCACGAAGGTATTAGTGATTTGACGTCCAGATTCAATGTTTCGGAGTATTTCTTTATTAAATCAGTAGTTTGTTTTAATATACTGGTGGTTGGGTCTGTCTTGACCTTTTTGTATGTGTTTGCATCCGATAAAAGTTCTTGTATTTTGACATTGTAATCTGACGTATCCATAATGACCGTAGCATTTCCTTTATCCGCGCGGAGAACAGTAATATCCTTTCTATTGCGTAAGGTTTTCAACGCTAAATATTGATTTTTAGGAAGATTTAGTTTGGGCACTGAACTTCGACGTAACATGGATGAGACATCCTGACGTATTGCCTCCGAATCTTCCCTCCCTATACTATTTTTGGATAGAACGTCTTCAACGGCGCTGATAATTTCCTCATACGGTATCCTTCGAGGTGTTACAGCATAATTTAAACCTTTAGATAGGACCTTCACGATGTTTTCATCCAATGTTTGTTTTGACAGATTGATGACTGCGCGTGATTCGTTGTCTATGGTGCACGGTTGCGTTTCGTTACACCGTAATGATTTGTTCTTGACATTTGATTTAGTTGTTAATTTATTATATTTTATTATGTGTTTATTTTTGCATTCATTATATTTAGATGTTTCACGCTTATTTAAAGTATCAATGCATTTATTAAAATCAAATGTAGTTAACACTGTCTTTAATTCATTGGATGAAATTTCAATATTTCTGCTGAGGTGGTGTAGATCGGAACGCGTTTGATGAATCACCGTTCGTAACAACTTTTTACTTGCCTGGTTTAGGATCTTAGCGCTTCCTCGTATGCCTTTCTTGGTGGATATCTTGACACACGTAGGAATGAGATTGTGGTCTCTGCATCTCTTCAAGAAATTTAGGGATGTTGTAAATCTTGCGCGCTTAGTCTTGAGATCTTCTAACCGGCGTATTTTATTTGCGATTTCCAGTCCGTACTGGTTCACATACTGAGTTCTTAGATTTACGCGAATATTACACATGAAATAAAACTACTTTTTCGGATTTTATCGCGGTTTATTTTGATTTTTAAGTTCCCGACGTTTCGAGTGCTTTGCAGCACCCATGGTCACGGGAAGGACTGAGGTGGTAGACGTCCAAAAGGCATAGTTGTTCCGGGGTACCCTCAAACTTCTTAATTATTTTTGTTGGTCCGATCTACGCAGAATGAGCTCACGGTGTCTTGAGGTCTTGCAGTGTTATGCTTGGTTTTGGATTTGATTATATTAATTACTGGATCCCAAGTCGATGGAAGCACCCAGCCATCTTCTCTATTGAAATTAGGATGTTTTTTAATTTCAATAGCCTCGCGGACCATCCTTGGTAGGAATCGGTGTTCTTTCACGAGGATTTGTGGTCTATCAAATCTGATGTTATGGCGGGTGCGGTCAAGGACATGTTCACAGACTGCAGACTTCTTTGAGCGACGGTGTTTTAGGTCAGCTATGTGTTCTTTAACCCGAGTTTTTACTGGTCTTTTTGTTTGTCCTATGTAAGAGAGACCACATTCACAATCAAGCTTGTATACTCCTGCATCTTGTAGAGGGATGTGACACTTGACAGATGGTAAAAACTGACTGATCTTCTTCGGCGGCTTATAAAATGTTTTAATTGAAGCACGCTTCAAGATGTAGCCAATCTTGTCTGTGACTCCTCTTAAGTAAGGTAGTACAGCAGGGAGACGCTCGACTGTGGCTGGTTTCACTCGGTCACTGTGACGTTGGCGTGGGTCTCGCAGCTTATTGTCGTGCAGGACTTGCTTGACATGTTGAAGCTCGGCAGCCAGATGTTTCTTGTCACAGATCCCTTGTGCTCTCTGAAACAAAGATTTACCCACGGTAGCTAACTGTGATGGATGGTGGTGAGATTCACCGTTTAAGTACCTATCAGTATGGGTCTTTTTTCTATAAACCGTATGGCTTAAGGTGTTGTTGGGGTTACGGATTACTGAGACATCTAGGAAAGCTAGGGAATTGTTTGCCTCCAACTCCATTGTGAACTGAATTTTAGGGTTAATGGAGTTAAGATGATTAAGGAATACGTTAATTTTGTCAGATGGTAATATTGTGAAAGTATCATCTACGTACCGCTTGTAGAAACTTGGCTTCACAGGTGAGGTACGAAGGGCTGTCTCCTCAAAGTCTTCCATGAATAAATCGGCAACAATGGGAGATACAGGGGAGCCCATCGCCACACCATCTACTTGCTTGTAGAACTCCTCCTTCCACAGTAAGTAGCCAGATGTAAGGCAGTGTCTTAATAGTTCTGAGTATTCCGCTGGCATGTTGTTCTCCACTAGTTTCCTTTCTACAATTTCGACACAGTCTTGTACAGGTAAGCATGTGAATAGTGACTGGACATCGAAACTGACCATTGTTTCATTGTCAGTAAGATGTAGATTTTTAATCTCACTAACAAAATGGTATGAATCCTTAACATGTGCTCTTGTGTGTCCTGTGAGTGGCGAGAGCACTTTCGCTACGTGCTGAGCCAATCTGTAGGTTGGTGTGTCGATTTGGCTAACAATTGGACGTAGGGGAGCATTCGGTTTATGTATTTTTGGAAGCCCATACAACTGTGGTGGTTTTGCGCACGAAGGTATTAGTGATTTGACGTCCAGATTCAATGTTTCGGAGTATTTCTTTATTAAATCAGTAGTTTGTTTCGTCGGGAACTTAAAAATCAAAATAAACCGCGATAAAATCCGAAAAAGTAGTTTTATTTCATGTGTAATATTCGCGTAAATCTAAGAACTCAGTTTTAGTTTACTTAATATGTATACAGAAAATATCACTGAAAAAATAAAATAATATCAAACATGTAGTAGGAGAATCCACCAAAAAGATTAGATTAATTAAAAATAAAGAGATAAAATTAAGTGATACTACAAAAAAGTTAGCAAAAGAGAGACAGCAGTTATCACACTATACTATAGGTTATAAAATACTTGATAGAAAAGTTAAGAGAAACATCAGGAAAGACATTCGAAATTACAATAGTAAATTAATAAGGAACGCTTTAGAAAGAAACACCTCACTCAAAATAGCAAAACAGGGAATCGATAAAGGGAAGCCACAAATAACATGTTTAAAAGATGAAAATGGACTGAAACAAACCAGTAAAGATAAAATAATGAATATTAGTACAAACTTTTATAAAAATCTTTACTCAACCAATTCCACACTACACCAAACTAACAACGATTATATTTGTACCCCGGATATAGCCCAAATAACCTCCAAAGAAATCCACAACGCATTACAAAAGATGAAATTCAGCAAAAGCCCTGGAGATGACGGGATAACTACCGAAATATTAAAGATTGGGGAAACATCGCTCCTTCCATATATCACTCATCTTTTTAATTTAATACTGCAAACAGGAAATCTTCCCGATCAGTTCTGCCACTCTCATATAATTTTGCTCCACAAGAAAGGTGACAAGTCCAATATCGAAAATTACCGCCCTATTAGTCTCATTTCACATCTTTATAAAGCTTTTATTAAAGTTATCGAAAATCGAATTGCACACCAGCTGGACACCCATCAGACTGCCGAGCAAGCGGGATTTCGCCCCGGCTTATCGACGACCGACCACCTCTATTCAATTAATCAAATAATCGAAAAATATCATGAATTCAAATTACCATTATATCTAGGCTTTATAGATTATTCCAAAGCATTTGACAGTATTCATCATAGCGCCCTATTCAAATCGTTACAGTCACAAAACATACCATCTACATACATCCATCTCTTAAAACAAATATATTTAAATAGCACAGCTGCAATCAAAATACATACCTGCGCAGGACCGTCCTTCCGAATCGAAAAAGGAGTAAAACAGGGAGACCCTCTGTCCCCTAAACTTTTTACCGCGGCCCTTGAAGACGTGTTTCAAAAGCTGGCAGCCGGCTGGAGCAAGAGGGGCATTGTCGTCGGAGAGAAAAGACTAACAAATCTACGTTTTGCCGATGACATTGTCCTTCTCTCTTCGTCAGCCTCTGACTTAGAGCAAATGCTTTGCGAACTGAGTGCTGCAGGCCGCGGGGTCGGACTGCAGATAAATATGTCAAAGACCAAAGTCATGACAAACAGCGTCCAAAAAAAAATTAGGTTAGAGAATGTGGAGATTGCGTATGTCCATGAGTATGTGCACTTAGGCCAAATAGTTTCCTTCCAGGCAAGGCAAGAAGCAGAAATCTCACGCCGAGTTGAAAATGCCTGGAGGAGCTTTTGGTCTATGAAGGAGCTGCTGAAAGGCGATCTCCCTATGAAATTAAAGCGCAGGCTCATGGATATGTGTATTCTCCCAATCCTTACCTATGGCGCACAGACTTGGTCTTTGACCAAACATCAAAAGTCCACGCTAGCGGTTTGTCAGCGGTCCATGGAGCGTAGTATTCTTAATATTAAACTCACAGACCACGTCAAGAACACCACACTTCGCTCCATGACGCAAATTGCCGACGTATGTCAAAAGGCCGCCATTGTGCTCCGCCCACGGCCCCTGCTACCGGTGGTGTAGTGCGCCGCATGAGATGGATTCCGGAATGAAATCTGAGTGTCATGCGGGCCTACTATGGTGCTACAGAGGGAGGAACCATCCTCACCGCTTACCGTCCGAAATTGTTGTCTCTGTTTCAGGGGCTTCACCCGACTGTCGCCGTTACTGCGCAACGACTATCGGATCAAGTACGTGCCATCCAGCGGTGCAAGTTGTTGGATGACACAGTGCTTGAGCGACTGCGCCGCGAAGCACTTCCTGCTCGTACTGACTCCAACGTGCGAAGTGTTGAAGAACCTATCTCTTTAAATAACTTCGCACGATCGGAGGAGGTAAATAGCGAGCAGGTAAGTGTTAGTGACCAGCTACAGGAGCAGGTGAGGAGAGCTCTGGAGGATGCATTTGCGGAGTATCGGTCTGCACCGATTTCCCTAAGACCATGCCTACCCCGTTTGCCCATGCATAGACGTAACATTTCGCTTGTGAGTGCCCTAGACAATGTTTTAAAGCCACACTGGGAGACCAGTGTGGACTTATGTGATACCCATTCTATTTTATACTGTGGAGCGGTGGCGGTGTGTCGGGTGGCAGGTGTAAGATTTCCTAATCTACATCGAGCCACCCAACCCACAAATACTAAACCATTCTGGCAGTGCAGAATAGAGCGGCGTATAAATATGGCTAGGACACTCATAGCGAAATTGTTGTGCTTCCAGGCTGGAAACAACCGCCCGAGAGTTATGCGTTTCGTGGCCCAAGCCTTTGCAGGCACAGGAGTGGCTCCTGTGGACTATGTGGCAGGGGTCGCGGAACGCATAGACTACTGGAAGCAAAAAGTTTATGCATGGGCGAAGAGGATTCGCAGGTATAAGGCGAGAGCAGATAGATACCACGTGAATCGCACCTTCCAGACGAATCAAAAGAGTGTATACCAGGCTTGGGAGCGCCCCCAAGAGAGAGTGACTGACGTGCACTTGCCAAATGCGGCCGTGATGGCCGAGTTTTGGCGTAAAATTTGGTCAGTGCCCGTCAGTCACCCCGAGGGCGAATGGTTTGATGTTGTTGGACGATCCTGTGGGCCCATTCAGGAAATGGAGCCCGTAGTCATAAGCCGTGAAGATCTGGCCTGTGCGGTTCGTGCGGCGCCGAACTGGAAAAGTCCGGGGCCGGATGGACTGCACGCATTCTGGCTAAAGAGGTTCCAGGGCTCACATTCTCGTCTAGCGACTCAATTCCAAGAAGCTCTTCAATTGGGATCGCTCCCTAGCTTTATGACATCGGGTGTCACTCACTTGATTTACAAATCTGGCAGCACTTCGGAACCTAAAAATTATAGACCGATTACATGTCTACCTACGGTCTATAAACTCCTTACATCCATTCTGAGAATAAAAATCAATAATCACCTTAAGGCACAGCATATTCTATCGCCTACTCAGAATGGTTGTAAGGGGGGGTCCCGGGGTACAAAGGATTTGCTCCTCATTGATATGGCCATTTGCCAACAGGTGCGACGATCCAGAAAGAATGTCTCCATGGCCTGGATTGACTATAAGAAGGCCTATGATTCGGTGCCTCATACATGGCTGGGGAGGGTGCTAGAGCTGTACAGAGTACACCCGGCGCTGTGCTCTTTCCTCGGTTCGTGTATGAGGCAGTGGACCACAGTTCTTCGTCACCCAAGCTGTGGAGGCCTTTCTGGTTCGTCGGACTTGATAAAGATAAGCAGGGGTATCTTTCAGGGCGACAGTTTGAGTCCGTTGTGGTTCTGCTTAGCTTTGAATCCATTAAGTGCTATACTTAAGAATTCAAAGCTAGGTTACCATTTGCGGAGGGAGAGTGAGCCTATATCTCATCTACTGTACATGGATGACCTCAAGTTGTACGCTTCGAAGAAAACAGACCTGATGGCGTTGCTCAAAATAACCGGCAATTTTAGCAACGACATCGGAATGGAGTTTGGAGTAGACAATTGTGCGGTCATCCATGTACAAAGAGGGAGAGTTGAAGATTCTTTTAATCTACAGCTCTCTGAAGATATATCCCTCAGGTCTCTCTCTGAAATGGATTCTTACAAGTATCTTGGTATGTCACAAGCCTTAAGTATAGCTGAACAGGATATGAAACAATCATTGAAAGATCGGTTCTTTGCCCGCCTGATAAAAGTGTTAAAAAGCCTTCTATCAGGTGGAAATAAGGTCCGAGCTTTCAATGGTTGGGTCATGCCTGTTCTTACATAATCTTTTGGCATACTAAGGTGGACTCAGTCTGAACTGGATGCTCTGGATAGAAAGGTCCGTCGATTGTTGACAGCGTATCGTATGCATCACCCGCGGTCATCTGTTATGAGGTTGTACATCCCGCGGAAGTGCGGTGGTCGTGGGTTTTTAAACGCTAAGACTCTACACAACCGCGAGGTGTGCAATCTCAGACAGTACTTTTTGAGTGTATCCGTGGTGATGTATCGAGATGTTGCCGCAATCGATAGAGGCCTAACTCCGCTTTCCTTGGCAAACGAGAACTGGCGAAGGCCCCAGGTATTAAGTTTTTCGGACCGCACAGCCATATGGAAGGGCAAGGAGCTACACGGACGGTTCTATCGGGCTCTTACAGGGCTTGATGTGGACCAGCTCGCTTCCGTGAACTGGCTACGCTTCAGCAACCTTTTTGGGGAAACTGAAGGGTTTGTCTTTGCAATTATGGACGAAGTTATCATGACGAACAACTACCGGAAGCACATCCTAAAGGACGGCACGGTTGACATTTGTCGGGCATGCCACCGTCCCGGTGAGTCTATTAGACATGTAGTTTCCGGTTGTTCTCGTCTTGCTAACGGAGAGTACTTGCACAGACACAACCAAGTGGCTAGAATTATCCATCAGCAACTTGCTCTTAAATATGGCCTTGTGGACTCTGAAGTACCGTACTACCAGTACCAGCCTCTTCCAGTTCTCGAAAGTGGTCATATCACGCTCTACTGGGATCGATCTATTATCACGGACAGGACTATTGTAGCCAATAAACCTGATATCGTGATAATAGATCGATCGATGCGTCGTGTAATGCTAGTTGATGTCACCATTCCGCATGATGAGAACCTTGTGAAGGCCGAAAAAGAAAAATTATCTAAATATTTGGACCTGGCCCATGAGGTTACCGCCATGTGGAATGTTGAGTCAACTATCATTATTCCGATGGTCGTTTCAGTCAATGGCCTTATAGCGAAGAGCTTCGATAAACACCTTGAGAAGCTCTCGCTAGGCAGTTGGGTGAAGGGCCTGATACAGAAGGCAGTAATGTTGGACACGGCACGCATTGTGAGGAGGTTCCTCTCTTTGGAGCCCTGACCACCGGTAGCTTGGGTCGTAGACCTTGCTGTCGGTGGAGCACATTTTTTTTTATACAATATATATAAGAATATTTGTATTTTATATTTTTATATATATTTTATAAGAAATTATACTTAATAAATATATACATAATAATAATAATAATGGATTTGTCTGTATTGAACCGACGTTACCCACCATGCATAATTAATGCTCTATGCCTATATGTGTGAAGTGACTCGTTTTAGTAACGAACAGTCACATTTTCTAAGATAAATAAGTAAGTTTATTACTAACGGATGAGATCGTTTGCCAGTTATACTTAGCCCTGTGAGCAATTTGTATGGAGATGATGGATTGGGGTGTTCCTATAAAATATTTACGCGTCATAGAAATTTCAATAGACAAAAACCACGATTTACACCTTCCTTTCCATATTTTTTGGTAGGATATCCTATTTAAGAAGCTTAGCGGGCTTAAGACAAGGACGATAGGATGTCTGATTTCTAATAGTAATATTAAAGTTAGGACGATTGTGCTACACACTGATCGAATTAAGAGATAGGATGAGTTAGGATAGGAAGGTCTGGATCGTTTGCTAAGATATCGCTAAAAACCAGGACGTCGTCTTTTGTGTAGGAGCAAATAGGCTCAAGCAACGATTAGGTATTAGTAATTTGGGTTTAAGACCGAAATCGGATTGGTGGTAGGTATCATAGAAATGCAGGTATATATGGATATAGGTTATTGCAAATTTGAAAAGCCAATACCTTACCGAAACATCAGATAAACTACTTGTAAGATTATGAACGTATGCTATAAAACCTCAAATTAAAAAAATGCAGTAGAGATTTTTTTTTAACATACAGATACCATTTTGAAATTACAAGCGTATGCGCGTTATAAAAGTGCCTTTAGAACGAGTTTTGATGTCAAATAAAGACCCAGATTTTCGTTAGCGTGAAGTTGTCTAAAAAGCTTAAGTCACGTTCATCTTTACTTAGTTCATTGGTAGTATGAGAAGGATGGTATATTACTAGTTCATATGCCATCGTTCGCCTACGATACGTCTTGATAGCGCCACTCTTACTCTCAATCTATTCAGTGCGGTCGTAAGGTCGGAAATCGTTCGCTCTTTGTCCGGTAAAGCTATAAAGGCTGGTAAAACCTAAGAGTGAAACATTATATACGGGAAAATTCTGTAAATTTCATTTTGAGTAATCGCCTCTATCTGCCCGTAATCAAATAAGTATTAAACGAGCTCTTTAGAAGAGGATTGGTTTAGAACTAAATTTAGTCGTAACATAATGTTTTATTTCCGTTGCTGAAGGTTAAATCGACTAATTTTACGGGAAATTTAAAATCAATAACCTGAATTCAACTGACGTGGCTCACTTCGATTGATTGATATATTTTGTGATAAGATGGTCCGATTCCGCTTAGTTTTCAGTTCATTTTATACAGTGAAACAAGTACAATGTCCAATACATGTGTTAAATACCTTAATATTTTATCCAAATATGTTTCTATACAAACTATTATGAAAACACGACTGGTTTTCGGGTTGTATTGGAATATCAGTTCAAACAAAATAATCGTGATCGGAACAAAAATATATTGCTTAGCCTGCGGAATTTTATATTCCATAAGCATTTATCAAATATCCGCTAATATCCTTTCAGCAAAACAAATAACCTCAATACTTATTAATTGTATTACCCCGATAATGTCGCTTGTGTTCAATTCAGAGAATCTACAGTTGTTTGTGGATGGGTTCAAAGAAGTAGGTAGTTCTGTAAATACCGTTTCAAACTTTAATGTTCCCGTGACCAGCATTCTCTTCCTCGGTGTGATACTAGAGAGAATAGCTATGACTAGCTTATGGTGCATTAATTTACAGAAAGTTTGCATCGCTTATGCTCCCTTTGTCGGTATATACGCCGCTTTCATTACAGCTGTTATGTTATCAGGTTTCAGTAGAATAATTGTATTTGAGTTAACATTGTATAAAATGAGAGCCCTTCGGATTTTCCTAAAAAGGAAGATATTAGCTAGTATGCGGAATGAAGAACTGATAGCAATGGAAATAAACCGTTGCATGTTGGTTTATAAGGAGCTATTGAATTTGATCTGGAAGATGGGTACACCGTTGAAAGTTATGGTAATCCTCTTAAACAAATACTTAGTTTTAGTACAGATGATGCCTCGTATTAAGTAGGGGACAACTGTATTATGTGTGACAATTTGTTTAGTCCGTTGCTTGTCGCTCAAAGAGGTTTCATATATCGTTTGTCCATTTTGCTGCGCAACATATGACTACACTCTACGACTTTTGTTCCTCAACAAAAGCGACGCGATGACATAGAACAGGTCACGCGATGTCGCCAGAATTGTTAAGCCACTTGCCGACCGTCGCTCAACTTCGTATGAACTTAGCAGCTATACGTGATGTAGGATGTTTGTCCCCTTGTAATTGTCATGGTTGTCAATACCTGCCGTTTTTAGTCTTAAAGATAAGAAGTGTTCATTAGATTGTTTATCCATTGTCAACATTTGATCTCAACAGGCTTAATTTATTAACTTTATCAACTCGCATAGGTCTTGGACGCGTTGGGCCTATATCTCCACGCATACCTTTCAAAGGTCTGGGCGAACCCATGCAGCGATTAACATTATTAAAAAACTAAACAATTAAATGAAACAACAACAAAAGATAACATGAGTATTAGTTATTAATGTGTTAAACCCTTCTTTGTTATAGATTATAGTCTCCAATTTGGTCGTTGTATCAAAAGTAACGATGCATGTTCACGCATTTTACAAGCCTGATGCTACGGTAAGGAGAAAAAAAGATTCATTTTTCTAAACACAAATATGATTTAAACTACGCAGACATGAGCACAAACCCTCTGTTACATATAAATTTGATTAATAAATAAATATTATTATTAAGAAAAATAAGTCACGCCTACCTTTCTCAAGCGGAGGTAGCAGAGCTGTACTATCTATACCCACACTGTGTCAACGAAATTATAAATAATAGGAAATGCAAAACTGTACGGAAATGACATCTTACAAAGAAAAGTCATGTGGCCTGAACAAGGCGCTATCGACTGCAGAAAAATAGTAGATACAAAATACTTGCATCATGTCTTTATATGATCACATATTATTTCGCGTCCAAACCAGCAATTGCGAGTGATGCTGATGACGCAAAAGATTGATGATACTATTCACCATAACAATGATAATATTAACTAACTGTTCGAGGTTACTCCACCAATAGTTATTAGTTACTCTACCAATCCGCACTGGGTCCGCGTGGTGGAGTAAGACCTAACCTCTCTCACCTTGATTTGTGAGAGAAGGCCTTTACCTAGCAGTGGGCAGTATAGGCTGATATTATTAGTTATCTGTGAAAAAACTGTCCCACCGTTGGGCACGGGCCTTCTCTTGGCCTGAGAGGGTTCAGGTCATAGTCCACCACGCTGGCCCAGTGCGGGTTGGATGATAATTATAGGAAACCAAAGTCGGCCTAAAAATAGTAAATGATTTCAGAATTCAAAAACTGCTTTTATCGATACCAGTGCGATGTGCTTGATTTCGCTAATTCTGGGAATATTTGGTTCGCTGATCTCCAAAGAAGTAGATGGTATCAGACTGCTTATTTTGAAACAACTTTTTGTCTGCAGCGACGATTCCGGTAGTAAGTTAACTGTATAATTATTTCATATGTATGTTTTTTTCTTTCATAATTATAGAGGGCTACTTTTCCAAGGGCTAATTCTTAATATCAATCGGTATTGTTTGTTTTCAGATTCAGAATTGGAGCTCGTGATTTTGGCCTCCTTGGAGTACATTAACCAACGTCCTTTCCAATTCAAAGTGTGGAACATGTTCACCGTAGACACCTCGATGATCCTCGGCGTGATTAGCTTCGCCACAACATGTTGCATCATCATGATACAATTTGCACACTTTTATGGTTAATAAACCTTTGCAAATCCATCCAGTCAGCCTTATTCTTTGTCTCAGGTGAGAGAAAAATTTGACAATGCGACGCAAAGCAGGTTTCAAGACTGTGAGGTATTAACTGATGGATAGTGTGCGAGGAAATAAATTAAAATTGGGGTCATACTCATTGAGTAAAGCTTAGTAAAATAGTTCACACTGTGAATTAATAACTAGCTAGCTACTTATATTGTTATTTTTCTATAACCTGGTTAATCTAATTGCAGTGTGGCTTGGATAATTAAGTCTGTCTAGGCCGCATCGGTTTAAGTTACGTAAGACAAGATATTAATTTTTGGAAACAAACTTTCCGCTCCCGCTTCAAACACAGTATCAAATTTATGGCTCTACTTGCACAATTTAATAGCAACATATTACGACAGTTTGAAGCACTTTTCAATTTCTTATTATCCGTGTAATGCAAAAAAAGTTGTTAAGGGACATATTACTAATAGTCATTTCAGTAGTTCATTTCAATAGTCAAAAATTTAATGTACATACTCGTACAACTGCGTTTCAATTCTATAATATTGAAAATTGATTACATCTAGCAATACAAACTACTGTTGTTAAGTTGGTTAAAGTGGATGAATTAAAAAGAAAAATAAACACTCTCACTCACGCCTGTATTCCCCAAGCGGGGGTGGCAGAGGTGTACTCTATACACCTATTTTCGCTATTTTTGGGGACGAGCCAATTGCCATACAACGAGCACGAGGCCTTTACCCTGCAGTGGACGTCTTGTTCATGATGGTAATGATTGCAGAACGAGCCTTTACGAGGTTGAATCGCTATGACTAGGTAATAATCGTTTGTTATTGTTAATACCACTATTCCCGTGTCATGGGTGCGTTTACAACCATTAATTTCACATACACAAACACTCAGGCTCAGAGAAACGTTTGTATATATTTATGGTATATATTTTGTCTACAGTAACATTGGACATTGAGTGTATGTACATCTTTTGTTGCGAAATCCATTTCTGTATTCTCTGATGTATGTTTGTACCTAATATTTTAGCACTAATGTAATAACTTTATTTACGCTGAAGTACTTTTTTGCTGAAAGTGTATATCTACTATGGTTTGTAATTCAGATTAATACATAAAATTGAATTATCGAATTTTTGATTATTGTAATTTGTTTAGTACGTCAATAAATAAATAGATTTTGAGCGTTCTGCGTCCAGTTCTCTACGGCTACCTTTATCAATTCATTAGTTTTTACGGGTTGGCTCCTAACGAAAACTTGTTTGCAGTCTCGACACACACTCCACATCCTAATGAACTTAGCAATTGAATAATGCAGCAAGGGAAGTGGCCCTCCTATTTTTTTTCTTTATAATTAAATTTATTGCGGGTTCCAAAAGTTCTCCCCGATACACTCCGTGGTGCAAATCTTGGTGTCATCTATGAATGCTATTGTGGATTCTAGCGTTTACGAGTTACATTGGTGGAAATGTGTGACGGGCTTAGTACCATTAAAAGCCTTTGTAACTACTGGGAAACGCACACTACAAAGACATTTTTTGACGTAGAAACTTAAATCAAAGTTGAACTGCTGTAACAATTTATATGTGAATGTATGTGACGGGTCATCCGGGACAGTTAGTTTGGGCCAGCAAGTAATAGTTAAAACACTAGGAGACCCGCATTATCAGGGGACACGCGCCACTGAACTCATTCACTGTGATATGGGGAAACCCGTTATATACGTGTTTTTGCGATTATCAAAGGCTTAACTACTTTACCGATTCACTTACTGTCCATTGAATTTTCCACGAGGTGTAAATCTAGCAAAGCAAGGTAATTTTGCTAATTTGCTGACGTTTACATTTTTATAGGAGCATTTCCATACAAATAGCTTACAAAGCTCAGTATAATTGGCAAAGTCTCCCGTCCGTTAGTAATAGACTTTCGATTTTATTCAAACAGTTTAGTTTACGTATTGTAGAAAACGTTACTGTTCGTTACTTAAACGAGTCATTTTAGTACGGCGGATTACGTCGGTTCGATATTACACATTTTACAAGTTTTTATTACACTTGCACTGTAAGTATGTCTGTCTGTCTGTCTTTCCGGTTCAAATTTAGTGAACCATTTTTGTGAACCACTTGCGATTATCCGATTGAGTTGAAACTTGGCATACGTAAATAAGTTCTATGGTACCATGAAGCTGGTCTAATGATGGAGTCGAAATGTGGCCATAGGAACTATATAATTAATATTTTAAACCTTTAGTTGGGGATAATTTGTAGGAACACTTAGAATTAGGTAGTAGTGTAATGACATTCATTTAAATGCGCCCTGAAGCCTTTACAGCTATCTTTGGATCAGAAATATGCAGGTCTAAAGACACGTTACAAGGACTCGGTGTTCCAATATAGTACAATTTCTCCTCCAATGCGCGTAGAAAGATAAAAGTTAAAAAAAAAACATCGACTGTCGAAATTAGTGAATGTTTTCATCCATTTTAACCAACTTTTCTGTTTCTTGTATGTTTGTGTATGTGAATTTTCGTGTTTGTAAACGCACTTAAGACACAGGAGTAAATCCTAGTGTGGAGTTAAATTAAAAAAAAAATAGAAAAAGTCTATTTCTTATATTATAGATTTTCCTGAAGGTGGCATGGACATGTTCCTATGGCCCATGGGCCATAGGAACATGCCAATTACACAATATAACCTCCTCGTGTTTAGGCTTTTTGGATTGGTATTGACAAGTTGTATATATCTATATGGTGTTCAGGGACTGATGATGAAGCCTAAATGAAGGTGGTCAATGGAACCACCTAACTACTTAACATAAGCCCCCCTTGTTTGGGCTCATTAAAATCGTTTTGACGAGGACTGTAGACTCAGATGGTGTCCAGGGTTTAATGAAGGAGCCGGAAGGAGGCTATAGTTCCCTTTACCTACGCAAGATATCTCCGTTGCTTTTGCTATGCTTTTGTTGCTTGTTTTTAAAAAAGTCTTCTTAAATTAAAATTTATTTTTATCAAAATTACTATTCTATATTAGGAACAAATGCGCCATACTTTAAAATAAAACAATCCCAAACGTACTGCATAACTTGACAAGTAGCGTTGCCTGGCAAAGCAGAGTCTAGACCAAGTGATCTGGTACAGTATTGTAGCGTGGTATGATCTGGGCCCAGCTTAATAAAAATTATAATGACAGGCGACACGCGACAATTTCACGAATTTGTCAAACTGCTTTGTTATAACGGCTGTCGTGACAATATGACAATTTTATAATAAATATGTCGAATTAGTAGGGGGTCTGTCCAAGAGTGTGCTCGTCGCGACCCCTGCCAGTCATTATGGCTGCAATCTTGGACCGAAGACGTACCGCAGTGCGGGCTAGGGCGTCCCCCGAGGCGACGCGTACCGGCCCGCCCCCGTCGGTACGAATAAAGGTGGAAGCGGCGATGGGGGCCGCCACCCATCACGCCGGGCCCGAACTGGCGAGTCATGGGGTGCAGAGTGCCGAATAGGCAATTGGAATGTAAGAGGTGGTATGGAAGATAAGATGCATGAGGTGATTGATGTGATGAAAGAGAGACGCCTAGATGCTCTGTGTGTAACAGAGACTAAGCGGAGGGGCAGTGAAAACTGTGATCTTCCTGATGAAACGATGGCTCTGTGGTCTGGGGTACCGCAGAGCAGTCGTGCCAGCATGGGGGTGGGTATCTTGCTGTCCCGTCGCCTGGCCTCTGGAGTGAGAGATTATGGCCTGTGCGATGCGAGACTTCTCTAAGTCCGTTTAAAACTCACTAGAGTATTTTTGGTCGCAGCATATGCTCCCGTAAGCTCGTCGACACCCCAGGACCTTGAGAAGTTTTGGGATAATGCCAGGGAGTATGGCCCATGGGCCATAGGAACATGTCAATTACACAATATAACCTCCTCGTGTTTAGGCTTTTTGGATTGGTATTGATAAGTTGTATACATCTATATGGTGTTCAGGGACTGATGATGAAGCCTAAATGAAGGTGGTCAATGGAACCACCTAACTACTTAACATAAGCCCCCCTTGTTTGGGCTCATTAAAATCGTTTTGACGAGGACTGTAGACTCAAATGGTGTGCAGGGTTTGATGAAGGAGCCGGAAGGAGGCTATAGTTCCCTTTACCTACGCAAGATATCTCCGTTGCTTTTGCTATGCTTTTGTTGCTTGTTTTTAAAAAAGTCTTCTTAAATTAAAATTTATTTTTATCAAAATTACTATTCTATATTAGGAACAAATGCGCCATACTTTAAAATAAAACAATCCCAAACGTACTGCATAACTTGACAAGTAGCGTTGCCTGGCAAAGCAGAGTCTAGACCAAGTGATCTGGTACAGTATTGTAGCGTGGTATGATCTGGGCCCAGCTTAATAAAAATTATAATGACAGGCGACACGCGACAATTTCACGAATTTGTCAAACTACTTTGTTATAACGGCTGTCGTGACAATATGACAATTTTATAATAAATATGTCGAATTAGTAGGGGGTCTGTCCAAGAGTGTGCTCGTCGCGACCCCTGCCAGTCATTATGGCTGCAATCTTGGACCGAAGACGTACCGCAGTGCGGGCTAGGGCGTCCCCCCGAGGCGACGCGTACCGGCCCTCCCCCGTCGGTACGAATAAAGGTGGAAGTGGCGATGGAGGCCGCCACCCATCATGCCGGGCCCGAACTGGCGAGTCATGGGGTGCAGAGTGCCGAATAGGCAATTGGAATGTAAGAGGTGGTATGGAAGATAAGATGCATAAGGTGATTGATGTGATGAAAGAGAGACGCCTGGATGCTCTGTGTGTAACAGAGACTAAGCGGAGGGGCAGTGAAAACTGTGATCTTCCTGATGAAACGATAGCTCTGTGGTCTGGGGTACCGCAGAGCAGTCGTGCCAGCATGCGGGTGGGTATCTTGCTGTCCCGTCGCCTGGCCTCTGGAGTGAGAGATTATGGCCTGTGCGATGCGAAACTTCTCTAAGTCCGTTTAAAACTCACTAGAGTATTTTTGGTCGCAGCATATGCTCCCGTAAGCTCGTCGACACCCCAGGACCTTGAGAAGTTTTGGGATAATGCCAGGGAAGTTCTGGATTTGGCTGAGGCTAACGAAAAGGTGATTTTGTGTGGCGATCTGAACGGATGGGTAGAAACCGGGCGGCAAACTTGCGACGCTGCTCTGGGTCCATATGGTGATAAGAGAGTGAACGATGCAGGTAAGCTCGGAGACCTTGAAAGAATAAAGGTTGAAAAGTTGCAAGATGAGAGCGTGAGGAGAATGTATGAAGACAGAGTCCGGGACAAGCTTTTGACAACAGGCTCTTCGGACTAAAATGTAGATGAATGCTGGAATAGCCTGAAAGAGAGTTTGGTGGAATCCGCGAAAGAAGTATGTGGTTGCTCAAAGAAGCATAGTACAGCAAAAGGTGATGCATGGTGGGATGCGGAGTTGCAAAGCTCCGTAGAAAGTAAGAAGAAAGCGTGGCAGGACTATGTTTCTTCCTTGAACCTGAATGCCAGTATGACAGAGATGAGGAAAGAAATATACCGGCAATGCAAGAATGCCACTAAAACTTTAGTGAAAGAAAAGCGTGAATGAGCCAGTATGATTGAGGAGGAGAGGCTGGCGAAGAACTTTGAGAACAACACCAAACTCTTTTGGAGCAAGGTGCGAAAGGCTCGAGGTGATTCGTCAGACTACAGAATGGAAAGGATACAGTCTAAAGATGGTGACATTCTTGCAGACACACAAGCTGTGCTAAACCGGTGGAGTGAATATTTTGGAGAAATGTATGGAGATACACCGGATACTGATGCCGCAGACGTGCCCAAAGGCGAGTTTGCGGCACCAGAATCAACAGAGGACATCACTATCGAAGAAGTTGAATGGGCGATAGGAAGTATAAAAAATAGTAAAGCTGCGGGAGTAGACATGATATCTGCCGAGATGATCAAATATGGTGGATCTTGCGTCCGGGACGCTTTCCGGGCCCAGGCATACCTTTGCTGGAGGACCGGTAGAGTCCCTACAGATTGGCACCGCGCAGTCATATTACCCTTGTATAAAGGCAAGGGTTCAGAATATGATTGCGCCAATTACAGAGCCATCAGTTTGATCAGCTTGGCAGCCAAGGTGTACGGTAAAATTATTGAACGGAGAATGCGCGTGAAGTCCGATGGAATGTTGTGCGAGGCACAAGGGGGTGTTCAGGGCCGGAAGAGGATGTTCGGATCAAGTCTTCTCCCTCCGCAACATCGTAGAGAAGCATCTGGCAGTGGGCCGGAAGGTTTTCTGCGGTTTTGTAGATCTGGAAAAGGCGTTTGACAGAGTTGTGCGAAAGAGGCTTTGGGAAATTTTGCCAGAGTATGGTATAGATGGCACTCTGTTGCGAGCCGTCCAGTCCACTTATGTGGACTGCAAGGCATGGTCAGGTCAGGTCAACAGGTCACCCTGGTTTGACGTTAAAATCGGCGTCAAGCAGGGTTGCGTGTTGATAATATATCTGGACAAATGTCTTCGAATACTGAAAGCGATGAATGAAGGTGTACAAATGGGAGACTTAGTGGTAAACCATATACTTTATGCAGATGATGCGGTTTTAATAGCGCCAACAGCCACTGATCTGCAAACACCAGTCATAGTTATGAAAGACGACTGCTTGAACAATGGCTTACACTTGAATGTAAAGAAAACCAAGATTTTGTCTGCAGCGACGATTCCGGTAGTAAGTTAACTGTATAACTATTTCATATGTATGTTTTTTTTTCATAATTATAGAGGGCTAATTTTCCAAGGGTTCATTTTTAAATATCAATCGGTATTATTTGTTTCAGATTCAGAATTGGAGCTCGTGATTTCGGCCTCCTTGGAGTACATTAATCAACGTTCTTTCCAGTTCAAAGTGTGGAACATATTCACCATAGACGCCTCGATGATCCTCGGCGTGATTAGCTTCGCCACAACATGCTGCATCATCATGATACAATTTGCACACATTTATGGTTAATAAACCTTTGCGAATCCATCCAGTCGTATTCTATGTCTCAGGTGAGAAGAAAATTCAAAAGTGCGACGCAAAGCAGGTTTCAAAACTGTGAGGTATAA
Organism: Phalera bucephala; assembly: GCA_905147815.2. Lineage (NCBI taxonomy): Eukaryota > Metazoa > Arthropoda > Insecta > Lepidoptera > Notodontidae > Phalera > Phalera bucephala. The sequence continues at coordinate 6,133,664 of LR990619.1, read as the reverse complement.
ACTGATGAATAGTGTGCGAGTAAAGAAATTAAAATGGGATTCATACTCATTGAGTTGAGCTTAGCAAAATAGTTCACACTGTGAATCAGTAACTAATTAGCTACTTATATTGTTATTTCTCTATAACCTGGTTAATCTAATGGCAACGTAGCTCGGCTAATTAAGTCTATCTGGGCCACATCGGTTTAAGTTACGTAAGACAAGATATTAATTTTTGGAAACAAATTAATAGTCTAATTAACTAAATTAACTAATAGTCATTTCAGTAGTTCATTTCAAAAGTCACAAATTTAATGTACATACTCGTACAACTGCGTTTCAATTCTATAATATTGTAAATAGATTACACCTAGCAATACAAACTGCTGTTGTTAAGTTGTTTAAAGTGGATGAATTAAAAAAGAAAAATAAACACTCTCACTCACGCCTGTATTCTCCAAGCGGGGGTGGCAGAGGTGTACTCTATACACCTATTTTCGCTGTTTTTGGGGACGAGCTAATTGCCATACAACGAGCACGAGGCCTTTACCCTGCAGTGGACGTCTTGTTCATGATGGTAATGATTGCAGAACGAGCCTTTACGAGGTTGAATCGCTATGACTAGGTAATAATCGTTTGTTATTGTTAATACCACTATTCCCGTGTCATGGGTGCGTTTACAACCATTAATTTCACATACACAAACACTCAGGCTCAGAGAAACGTTTGTATATATTTATGGTATATATTTTGTCTACAGTAACATTGGACATTGAGTGTATGTACATCTTTTGTTGCGAAATCCATTTCTGTATTCTCTGATGTATGTTTGTACCTAATATTTTAGCACTAATGTAATAACTTTATTTACGCTGAAGTACTTTTTTGCTGAAAGTGTATATCTACTATGGTTTGTAATTCAGATTAATACATAAAATTGAATTATCGAATTTTTGATTATTGTAATTTGTTTAGTACGTCAATAAATAAATAGATTTTGAGCGTTCTGCGTCCAGTTCTCTACGGCTACCTTTATCAATTCATTAGTTTTTACGGGTTGGCTCCTAACGAAAACTTGTTTGCAGTCTCGACACACACTCCACATCCTAATGAACTTAGCAATTGAATAATGCAGCAAGGGAAGTGGCCCTCCTATTTTTTTTCTTTATAATTAAATTTATTGCGGGTTCCAAAAGTTCTCCCCGATACACTCCGTGGTGCAAATCTTGGTGTCATCTATGAATGCTATTGTGAATTCTAGCGTTTACGAGTTACATTGGTGGAAATGTGTGACGGGCTTAGTACCATTAAAAGCCTTTGTAACTACTGGGAAACGCACACTACAAAGACATTTTTTGACGTAGAAACTTAAATCAAAGTTGAACTGCTGTAACAATTTATATGTGAATGTATGTGACGGGTCATCCGGGACAGTTAGTTTGGGCCAGCAAGTAATAGTTAAAACACTAGGAGACCCGCATTATCAGGGGACACGCGCCACTGAACTCATTCACTGTGATATGGGGAAACCCGTTATATACGTGTTTTTGCGATTATCAAAGGCTTAACTACTTTACCGATTCACTTACTGTCCATTGAATTTTCCACGAGGTGTAAATCTAGCAAAGCAAGGTAATTTTGCTAATTTGCTGACGTTTACATTTTTATAGGAGCATTTCCATACAAATAGCTTACAAAGCTCAGTATAATTGGCAAAGTCTCCCGTCCGTTAGTAATAGACTTTCGATTTTATTCAAACAGTTTAGTTTACGTATTGTAGAAAACGTTACTGTTCGTTACTTAAACGAGTCATTTTAGTACGGCGGATTACGTCGGTTCGATATTACACATTTTACAAGTTTTTATTACACTTGCACTGTAAGTATGTCTGTCTGTCTGTCTTTCCGGTTCAAATTTAGTGAACCATTTTTGTGAACCACTTGCGATTATCCGATTGAGTTGAAACTTGGCATACGTAAATAAGTTCTATGGTACCATGAAGCTGGTCTAATGATGGAGTCGAAATGTGGCCATAGGAACTATATAATTAATATTTTAAACCTTTAGTTGGGGATAATTTGTAGGAACACTTAGAATTAGGTAGTAGTGTAATGACATTCATTTAAATGCGCCCTGAAGCCTTTACAGCTATCTTTGGATCAGAAATATGCAGGTCTAAAGACACGTTACAAGGACTCGGTGTTCCAATATAGTACAATTTCTCCTCCAATGCGCGTAGAAAGATAAAAGTTAAAAAAAAAACATCGACTGTCGAAATTAGTGAATGTTTTCATCCATTTTAACCAACTTTTCTGTTTCTTGTATGTTTGTGTATGTGAATTTTCGTGTTTGTAAACGCACTTAAGACACAGGAGTAAATCCTAGTGTGGAGTTAAATTTAAAAAAAAATAGAAAAAGTCTATTTCTTATATTATAGATTTTCCTGAAGGTGGCATGGACATGTTCCTATGGCCCATGGGCCATAGGAACATGCCAATTACACAATATAACCTCCTCGTGTTTAGGCTTTTTGGATTGGTATTGACAAGTTGTATATATCTATATGGTGTTCAGGGACTGATGATGAAGCCTAAATGAAGGTGGTCAATGGAACCACCTAACTACTTAACATAAGCCCCCCTTGTTTGGGCTCATTAAAATCGTTTTGACGAGGACTGTAGACTCAGATGGTGTCCAGGGTTTAATGAAGGAGCCGGAAGGAGGCTATAGTTCCCTTTACCTACGCAAGATATCTCCGTTGCTTTTGCTATGCTTTTGTTGCTTGTTTTTAAAAAAGTCTTCTTAAATTAAAATTTATTTTTATCAAAATTACTATTCTATATTAGGAACAAATGCGCCATACTTTAAAATAAAACAATCCCAAACGTACTGCATAACTTGACAAGTAGCGTTGCCTGGCAAAGCAGAGTCTAGACCAAGTGATCTGGTACAGTATTGTAGCGTGGTATGATCTGGGCCCAGCTTAATAAAAATTATAATGACAGGCGACACGCGACAATTTCACGAATTTGTCAAACTGCTTTGTTATAACGGCTGTCGTGACAATATGACAATTTTATAATAAATATGTCGAATTAGTAGGGGGTCTGTCCAAGAGTGTGCTCGTCGCGACCCCTGCCAGTCATTATGGCTGCAATCTTGGACCGAAGACGTACCGCAGTGCGGGCTAGGGCGTCCCCCGAGGCGACGCGTACCGGCCCGCCCCCGTCGGTACGAATAAAGGTGGAAGCGGCGATGGGGGCCGCCACCCATCACGCCGGGCCCGAACTGGCGAGTCATGGGGTGCAGAGTGCCGAATAGGCAATTGGAATGTAAGAGGTGGTATGGAAGATAAGATGCATGAGGTGATTGATGTGATGAAAGAGAGACGCCTAGATGCTCTGTGTGTAACAGAGACTAAGCGGAGGGGCAGTGAAAACTGTGATCTTCCTGATGAAACGATGGCTCTGTGGTCTGGGGTACCGCAGAGCAGTCGTGCCAGCATGGGGGTGGGTATCTTGCTGTCCCGTCGCCTGGCCTCTGGAGTGAGAGATTATGGCCTGTGCGATGCGAGACTTCTCTAAGTCCGTTTAAAACTCACTAGAGTATTTTTGGTCGCAGCATATGCTCCCGTAAGCTCGTCGACACCCCAGGACCTTGAGAAGTTTTGGGATAATGCCAGGGAGTATGGCCCATGGGCCATAGGAACATGTCAATTACACAATATAACCTCCTCGTGTTTAGGCTTTTTGGATTGGTATTGATAAGTTGTATACATCTATATGGTGTTCAGGGACTGATGATGAAGCCTAAATGAAGGTGGTCAATGGAACCACCTAACTACTTAACATAAGCCCCCCTTGTTTGGGCTCATTAAAATCGTTTTGACGAGGACTGTAGACTCAAATGGTGTGCAGGGTTTGATGAAGGAGCCGGAAGGAGGCTATAGTTCCCTTTACCTACGCAAGATATCTCCGTTGCTTTTGCTATGCTTTTGTTGCTTGTTTTTAAAAAAGTCTTCTTAAATTAAAATTTATTTTTATCAAAATTACTATTCTATATTAGGAACAAATGCGCCATACTTTAAAATAAAACAATCCCAAACGTACTGCATAACTTGACAAGTAGCGTTGCCTGGCAAAGCAGAGTCTAGACCAAGTGATCTGGTACAGTATTGTAGCGTGGTATGATCTGGGCCCAGCTTAATAAAAATTATAATGACAGGCGACACGCGACAATTTCACGAATTTGTCAAACTACTTTGTTATAACGGCTGTCGTGACAATATGACAATTTTATAATAAATATGTCGAATTAGTAGGGGGTCTGTCCAAGAGTGTGCTCGTCGCGACCCCTGCCAGTCATTATGGCTGCAATCTTGGACCGAAGACGTACCGCAGTGCGGGCTAGGGCGTCCCCCCGAGGCGACGCGTACCGGCCCTCCCCCGTCGGTACGAATAAAGGTGGAAGTGGCGATGGAGGCCGCCACCCATCATGCCGGGCCCGAACTGGCGAGTCATGGGGTGCAGAGTGCCGAATAGGCAATTGGAATGTAAGAGGTGGTATGGAAGATAAGATGCATAAGGTGATTGATGTGATGAAAGAGAGACGCCTGGATGCTCTGTGTGTAACAGAGACTAAGCGGAGGGGCAGTGAAAACTGTGATCTTCCTGATGAAACGATAGCTCTGTGGTCTGGGGTACCGCAGAGCAGTCGTGCCAGCATGCGGGTGGGTATCTTGCTGTCCCGTCGCCTGGCCTCTGGAGTGAGAGATTATGGCCTGTGCGATGCGAAACTTCTCTAAGTCCGTTTAAAACTCACTAGAGTATTTTTGGTCGCAGCATATGCTCCCGTAAGCTCGTCGACACCCCAGGACCTTGAGAAGTTTTGGGATAATGCCAGGGAAGTTCTGGATTTGGCTGAGGCTAACGAAAAGGTGATTTTGTGTGGCGATCTGAACGGATGGGTAGAAACCGGGCGGCAAACTTGCGACGCTGCTCTGGGTCCATATGGTGATAAGAGAGTGAACGATGCAGGTAAGCTCGGAGACCTTGAAAGAATAAAGGTTGAAAAGTTGCAAGATGAGAGCGTGAGGAGAATGTATGAAGACAGAGTCCGGGACAAGCTTTTGACAACAGGCTCTTCGGACTAAAATGTAGATGAATGCTGGAATAGCCTGAAAGAGAGTTTGGTGGAATCCGCGAAAGAAGTATGTGGTTGCTCAAAGAAGCATAGTACAGCAAAAGGTGATGCATGGTGGGATGCGGAGTTGCAAAGCTCCGTAGAAAGTAAGAAGAAAGCGTGGCAGGACTATGTTTCTTCCTTGAACCTGAATGCCAGTATGACAGAGATGAGGAAAGAAATATACCGGCAATGCAAGAATGCCACTAAAACTTTAGTGAAAGAAAAGCGTGAATGAGCCAGTATGATTGAGGAGGAGAGGCTGGCGAAGAACTTTGAGAACAACACCAAACTCTTTTGGAGCAAGGTGCGAAAGGCTCGAGGTGATTCGTCAGACTACAGAATGGAAAGGATACAGTCTAAAGATGGTGACATTCTTGCAGACACACAAGCTGTGCTAAACCGGTGGAGTGAATATTTTGGAGAAATGTATGGAGATACACCGGATACTGATGCCGCAGACGTGCCCAAAGGCGAGTTTGCGGCACCAGAATCAACAGAGGACATCACTATCGAAGAAGTTGAATGGGCGATAGGAAGTATAAAAAATAGTAAAGCTGCGGGAGTAGACATGATATCTGCCGAGATGATCAAATATGGTGGATCTTGCGTCCGGGACGCTTTCCGGGCCCAGGCATACCTTTGCTGGAGGACCGGTAGAGTCCCTACAGATTGGCACCGCGCAGTCATATTACCCTTGTATAAAGGCAAGGGTTCAGAATATGATTGCGCCAATTACAGAGCCATCAGTTTGATCAGCTTGGCAGCCAAGGTGTACGGTAAAATTATTGAACGGAGAATGCGCGTGAAGTCCGATGGAATGTTGTGCGAGGCACAAGGGGGTGTTCAGGGCCGGAAGAGGATGTTCGGATCAAGTCTTCTCCCTCCGCAACATCGTAGAGAAGCATCTGGCAGTGGGCCGGAAGGTTTTCTGCGGTTTTGTAGATCTGGAAAAGGCGTTTGACAGAGTTGTGCGAAAGAGGCTTTGGGAAATTTTGCCAGAGTATGGTATAGATGGCACTCTGTTGCGAGCCGTCCAGTCCACTTATGTGGACTGCAAGGCATGGTCAGGTCAGGTCAACAGGTCACCCTGGTTTGACGTTAAAATCGGCGTCAAGCAGGGTTGCGTGTTGATAATATATCTGGACAAATGTCTTCGAATACTGAAAGCGATGAATGAAGGTGTACAAATGGGAGACTTAGTGGTAAACCATATACTTTATGCAGATGATGCGGTTTTAATAGCGCCAACAGCCACTGATCTGCAAACACCAGTCATAGTTATGAAAGACGACTGCTTGAACAATGGCTTACACTTGAATGTAAAGAAAACCAAGATTTTGTCTGCAGCGACGATTCCGGTAGTAAGTTAACTGTATAACTATTTCATATGTATGTTTTTTTTTCATAATTATAGAGGGCTAATTTTCCAAGGGTTCATTTTTAAATATCAATCGGTATTATTTGTTTCAGATTCAGAATTGGAGCTCGTGATTTCGGCCTCCTTGGAGTACATTAATCAACGTTCTTTCCAGTTCAAAGTGTGGAACATATTCACCATAGACGCCTCGATGATCCTCGGCGTGATTAGCTTCGCCACAACATGCTGCATCATCATGATACAATTTGCACACATTTATGGTTAATAAACCTTTGCGAATCCATCCAGTCGTATTCTATGTCTCAGGTGAGAAGAAAATTCAAAAGTGCGACGCAAGGTTTCAAAACTGTGAGGTATAAACTGATGAATAGTGTGCGAGTAAAGAAATTAAAATGGGATTCATACTCATTGAGTTGAGCTTAGCAAAATAGTTCACACTGTGAATCAGTAACTAATTAGCTACTTATATTGTTATTTCTCTATAACCTGGTTAATCTAATGGCAACGTAGCTCGGCTAATTAAGTCTATCTGGGCCACATCGGTTTAAGTTACGTAAGACAAGATATTAATTTTTGGAAACAAATTAATAGTCTAATTAACTAAATTAACTAATAGTCATTTCAGTAGTTCATTTCAAAAGTCACAAATTTAATGTACATACTCGTACAACTGCGTTTCAATTCTATAATATTGTAAATAGATTACACCTAGCAATACAAACTGCTGTTGTTAAGTTGTTTAAAGTGGATGAATTAAAAAAGAAAAATAAACACTCTCACTCACGCCTGTATTCTCCAAGCGGGGGTGGCAGAGGTGTACTCTATACACCTATTTTCGCTGTTTTTGGGGACGAGCTAATTGCCATACAACGAGCACGAGGCCTTTACCCTGCAGTGGACGTCTTGTTCATGATGGTAATGATTGCAGAACGAGCCTTTACGAGGTTGAATCGCTATGACTAGGTAATAATCGTTTGTTATTGTTAATACCACTATTCCCGTGTCATGGGTGCGTTTACAACCATTAATTTCACATACACAAACACTCAGGCTCAGAGAAACGTTTGTATATATTTATGGTATATATTTTGTCTACAGTAACATTGGACATTGAGTGTATGTACATCTTTTGTTGCGAAATCCATTTCTGTATTCTCTGATGTATGTTTGTACCTAATATTTTAGCACTAATGTAATAACTTTATTTACGCTGAAGTACTTTTTTGCTGAAAGTGTATATCTACTATGGTTTGTAATTCAGATTAATACAGAAAATTGAATTATCGAATTTTTGATTATTGTAATTTGTTTAGTACGTCAATAAATAAATAGATTTTGAGCGTTCTGCGTCCAGTTCTCTACGGCTACCTTTATCAATTCATTAGTTTTTACGGGTTGGCTCCTAACGAAAACTTGTTTGCAGTCTCGACACACACTCCACATCCTAATGAACTTAGCAATTGAATAATGCAGCAAGGGAAGTGGCCCTCCTATTTTTTTTCTTTATAATTAAATTTATTGCGGGTTCCAAAAGTTCTCCCCGATACACTCCGTGGTGCAAATCTTGGTGTCATCTATGAATGCTATTGTGAATTCTAGCGTTTACGAGTTACATTGGTGGAAATGTGTGACGGGCTTAGTACCATTAAAAAACCTTTGTAACTACTGGCAAACGCACACTACAAAGACATTTTTTGACGTAGAAACTTAAATCAAAGTTGAACTGCTGTAACAATTTATATGTGAATGTATGTGACGGGTCATCCGGGACTGTTAGTTTGGGCCAGCAAGTAATAGTTAAAACACTGGGAGACCCGCATTATCAGCGGACACGCGCCACTGAACTCATTCACTGTGATATGGGGAAACCCGTTATATACGTGTTTTTGCGATTATCAAAGGCTTAACTACTTTACCCTCCTAATAAATGAACCGATTCACTTACTGTCCATTGAATTTTCCACGAGGTGTAAATCTAGCAAAGCAAGGTAATTTTGCTAATTTGCTGACGTTTACATTTTTATAGGAGCATTTCCATACAAATAGCTTACAAGGCTCAGTATAATTGGCAAAGTCTCCCGTCCGTTAGTAATAGACTTTCGATTTTATTCAAACAGTTTAGTTTACCTATTGTAGAAAATGTTACTGTTCGTTACTTAAACGAGTCATTTTAGTACGGCGGATTACGTCGGTTCGATATTACACATTTTACAAGTTTTTATTACACTTGCACTGTAAGTATGTCTGTCTGTCTGTCTTTCCGGTTCAAATTTAGTGAACCATTTTTGTGAACCACTTGCGATTATCCGATTGAGTTGAAACTTGGCATACGTAAATAAGTTCTATGGTACCATGAAGCTGGTCTAATGATGGAGTCGAAATGTGGCCATAGGAACTATATAATTAATATTTTAAACCTTTAGTTGGGGATAATTTGTAGGAACACTTAGAATTAGGTAGTAGTGTAATGCGCACATTCATTTAAATGCGCCCTGAAGCCTTTACAGCTATCTTTGGATCAGAAATATGCAGGTCTAAAGACACGTTACAAGGACTCGGTGTTCCAATATAGTACAATTTCTCCTCCAATGCGCGTAGAAAGATAAAAGTTAAAAAAAAAACATCGACTGTCGAAATTAGTAAATGTTTTCATCCATTTTAACCAACTTTTCTGTTTCTTGTATGTTTGTGTATTTTATTTTAGAAAGAATTATTGGGGGTAGTTGTGGTGACTACAGTTCTTTCGGAGCTCTGATTTAATTGAAATTTAAAATTAATTAATACTCACAGTTTATCTTTCTTATGTATTAAAGTATCTTGCATCCTCTATATCACTACTCTTCATAAAGCACAAAATGGACCTCTTCACGAAGCTATCCAACTGCATGGATGATTTAACAGCAACTTTTTCTGCACGAATGGACCAGTATGAGGAGGAACTGAAGGCTGCTGGTGGCAATGATGCACCCCACAAGTCCTTGTCAAGTCTCTCCAAAGACTTCATGGACTTTAAAACCATTATTTGGAGGACTGTTGGAGCCATTAAAAGTCAAATGGAGCTGTTAGTGCTTGGCCTGGATCGCCATGAAATGGCATCCCGTGCTAAAGTGCTGCTACTACATGGTCTCCCAGAGAAGAAGGACGAAGATAGCACTTCCATAGTGGTCCAGACATTGATTACCAAATGCAAAGTTGCCAGCGTCACTGCTACCGAAATAGTGGCTTGTCATCGCCTGGGAGCCGCCACCGGAAAATCACGTCCCCTCCTTGTGCGGTTCCTAAGTCGCGATCTGCGTAGTGAGGTCTGGCGAAGGAAGACTGAGCTGAAGGGCACGGGTCTGACGCTTTCAGAGTTTCTGACTTAGCCTAGGCATGATACATTCCTGGATGCACGCAAGCACTTTGGCGTAAGGCAGTGCTGGACCTCCGAGGGCAAAATAGTAATTTTGCTTCCTAATAAAGCACGACGGAAGATAGAATCTGCGGCTGAATTGCAGCAACTCATTGTCCAATTTCCAGTGGTGGCGTCAACGTCTGGGCTAGCTGCTGTTCCCAAAAACACCATGGCAGAATTAAGTGAAGCGCATTCGAAGCCAGCTGAAAAGAGATCGCGGAAGCCAGCCAAGTAGTGTATTTTATACACTAACGGGTACTGTATAGATTTATAAATTTTTTTTTTTTGTTTGTTTAGTTTTTGCACTCTTTTTTGTTTTTGTTTTCTTTTATCACTTTTTTATTATTTTACCGTAAATTTTATTTATACCCCATAATTATTACTTTTATTGTTTTGTTTACCTAATTGAATTGACATTGACAGCACGTTCGGAAATGTCCCATTATTGTATAGAGTATGTGAATATCAGTCTTTTGATCAGTTTGTGTAAAACTGGCGAGTGTAAAGAGGAGCTATTTTTTATTCGGTTTTTTTTTTTAAGTTTAATATTATTTTTATTTCATATTATTATTTATATTATTGTGTTTTTTTTATGTTTGATTTGTCTGATGACAGTTTTTCATTTTGCTCTTCTTCGTGTGCATCGGATGACAGCTTCGCGTCCGCTCTTTCTGATGATTCCGTTCACCTGCGCGAACAACTTTCCTCCCTTCTATCTCCCTTTAAAAAATTCTTCAATGTAGCCCATATAAATGCTCAGAGCGTTCCCGCCCACTATCCTGATTTATTGTCTTCTTTTGACTCTGATATTATACATGCTGTACTTATTTCCGAGACTTTCCTCAAACCGGCTGTTCCTTCCACACAGTATTCTTTGACCGGGTACAAACTCATTCGCAATGACAGAACGGGCAAGGGAGGTGGGGGGGTTGCGGTTCACCTTCGCGAAGATATTGCTTATAAAGTCGTTGACCAGTCTCCGAGTGTTTATCCAAAATTTGCAGAACATCTTTTTGTAGAACTCACGCTCAACCATGCTAAGATCCTCTTAGGTGTTTATTATAGTCCCTCATGTTATATTGATTATTTCCTTTCTTTCGAATCTAAGCTTGAGTATTTTTCATCATTATATGACAATACAATTATTCTCGGAGACTTCAACACCTGCTTGCTGAAGGATAATACCCGCAGCCGTAGCCTCAGGTCTCTTGTCTCTTCTGTCAACATGTGTATTCTTCCACTTAACGCTACTCATCATGCTCCCCATTGTTCCCCTTCCCTTCTAGATCTAATCGTAGTATCTGACCCTAGTAAGGTAGCCCTACACGGACAACTCCCAGCCTCTTTTTTTTACCATGACCTTATATTCCTTTCTTATAAAATTTGCGCTCCTAAACGCAAATCTAAGTTCCTTTTCCTACGTAGTTTTAAGAACATTGATCTGGATCGTTTAAGGGAAGACGCGAGGAATATTGACTGGTCTCCTGTTTACAACTGTAGTGACTTGGACACTAAAGTATCTGGCTTTAATCTAATAGTATTAGACCTTTTTGATGTTCATGCTCCCCTAAAAAAGGTGAAAGTAAAGCACCGTCCGGCACCATGGTTGTCTGACACAATTAAAACAGAAATGTCTAAAAGGGATAAGGCTAAAAGACGCTGTAAAAAGTATCCTACAGTTGAGAACTGGTCTAGGTACAAAAAGTTACGAAATCGCTGCAATCGTATGTGTAGGGATGCTAAGAGACGCCACATACACGATTGAGTCCAAAATTTCAATACGACTCAGGCGTGGCAATTCCTAAAGTCACTTGATCTTAATGATATAAATACGCACTTTTCAAAGTCGCCTGTCACCTTAAACAGTGATATTAAAACTTGTACTCTTCATGAACTTTCTCGCCAAACCTTGCCTGTATGCCCACAATTTTCTTTTCAGCGTGTTACAGAGGACGAAATCAGAAAGTCAATTCTATCTATTTCTACTAAGGCTGTAGGTGATGATGGCCTTCAAATCCAAATGCTTCGCCTCCTCATGGATGAATTGATTTCTGTTATTACTCACATTATTAACTGCTCACTTGAGTCTAGCTCCTTTCCCTCAGCCTGGAAGAAGGCCCACGTTCTACCGCTTCCTAAGGTTTTAAATCCTTCGACCGCCTCCCAATTCCGACCAATATCAATCCTTCCTATCCTATCCAAAGTTCTGGAAGGCGCTGTCCAGAAACAACTTTCGTCCTTTCTTTCTTCCAATTACCTGCTTAGTCCTTATCAGTCTGGATTTCGTACTGGCCATAGTACAGTAACTGCTCTGGTCAAGATTACTGATGATGTTCGACTGGCAATGGAAAATAAACTTCTTACTGCTCTAGTTTTGCTGGACTTTAGCAGTGCCTTTAATTCTGTCGATTTTGACATTCTCCTAGGAATCCTCTCTTCACTTAATGTATCTTCCTCTGTAACAGCCTGGTTCAACTCATACCTTCGCGGTCGCTCGCAGTCGGTCCGCTATAATGAGGCCTCCTCAGAATGGTGTGATCTTTCAGCGGGCGTACCGCAGGGTGGCGTGCTCTCTCCTCTTCTTTTCTCGATATTTATCGATGCGATCACTAAAGTTATAACGTCACATTATCATCTCTATGCAGACGACTTGCAGCTATATCGACATTTTAAGGTCGAAGAGTTTTCTGTGGCCATTGATGCCATCAATAGTGATCTTGAACGTATCAGCCAGTGGGCTAAGAGTTTTGGACTCTTAGTCAATCCTGTAAAATCGCAAGCTCTCATTATTGGTGGCAGGTATTTCTCCAATCTCTTGGACCTTCAGTCTCTTCCTACAGTTATTTTTAACGCTGCTCCTATACCATATTCGACTAGTGCGAAGAATTTAGGTGTATACATAGACTGCAATCTTTCATGGTGCACTCACATCGCGGAAGTCAGCAGGAAGGTATATTATCATTTCAATCTCTTAAACGGCTCCAGAATTTCCTGCCTTTTCAAACTAAAATAATTCTCGCTCAATCATTTCTTCTGTCACTTTTAGACTACGCTGATGTCTGTTTCATTGACGCGACAGAGGAACTTCTTAACAAACTCGAACGTCTGCAGAATTTGTGTATCCGCTTCATTTTCGGTCTACGCAAATATGATCATGTCTCCGAGTATCGATCGAAACTTTTTTTTTTTTTTTTTTTTTTTTTAAACGTAGCCCCACACTAGGATTTATTCCTGTGTCGTGGGTGCGTTTACAAACATGAAAATTCACAAACAAATACCCAGACCGAAACAAATAATTGTGGATCACACAAAGATTTGTTCCGTGTGGGAATCGAACCCGCGACTATTCGACACAGTGGGCGGAGCAGCTCAAGCTCTACCTATGCGCTGAAGTGGCTACCTATGCGCTGACGTCGAGATTTACATATTCTCTCTCTTCTCTTCTCCGTCCTTCATAACCCTAGCTCGCCTGTATATCTTCGTGAGCGTTTCGAATTCCTTATCCCTAGGGACAAAACTTGTCGTACGGCTACCTCTCTTCTTCTCCGAACTCCTCGTCATTCTTTCACTCTCTATGATGGCTCCTTTACTGTACGTGCGGTGAAACTCTGGAATTCCCTTCCACACTCCATACGCGATGGCTGTTCTCTAGATGTTTTTAAAAGACGAGTTATAGAGTATTTCCTTTCTAGTTAATATTTATTGTATATATATATATATATATATATATATATATATATATATATATATATATATATATATATATATATATATATGTGTTGTGTATTTATTTTATTAATTCATAGTTGTGTATATGTAAATAGGTATTGCATAGTTCATGTAAGTATATGAAAATATTTATTTTTAGTTTCGATATTATATATTATTAGTATAATTTATATATTTATGTACTTGGCATTGTCAACTCTGAATTTTAATTCTGTTATTTTTTTAGTTCCGTGATTGTACAATTGCCCTCACTTCCACATAGTTTCTCTTTCCTCAAAGGTTAACTGGAAGATAACTCAAATTGAGTTAAGTTCGCCTTTGTACATCTTCTGTGTAAATGTTGTTTCTGTGTTCTATTGTACAATAAAGAATAAAAAAAAAAAAAAAAATATGTCCCTTACGAGGATCGAACCCGTGATTACTCGGTCCAGAGCGCGCCGTCTACGCTTTAACCACTAAAGCTACACTAAGCAATCATCCATACTGGAAATTTTTCGTTGGAAAAACTACATCAGTCCGACCTAGGACCTCGTGATCTCAAAGCGATGCGCTTTGCCACTAAACCAACGTCATATTCATAGAACCATATCATATCATATATATGTTTGAAATTATGTTCATTTTTATAAATTTCGCATTTGCTTATACAAAACAGTGCTCTATACCGATAAATAAGGTCTGCCTGTTTGTTCCGGCTAATCTCCGTAACGCCTGGACCGATTTTCATGGTACTTTCATTTCAGAAAAAAGGTTTTTTTGTTAAAAATCACGCGGACGAAGTCGCGGGTTATTTACAGCTCTAGTTCTAGATAAAAAGAAAAATCCATCGCTTCCGGTGAGAATCGAACCCACGTAATCCGCCCCGGCATGGCAAATTACGTGAGTTGGGTTCCCACCCGAAGCATTGAATCTTTCTATTTAGAACCACTATTCAATCTGTTTTCTACAAAAAAAAACCAATAAAAATATTTTTAACGCCCATTCCAACCATAAGACACAATTAAAGTTACTAAGTATCGATTTTTTTGAAAAAAAAAGTCCTATACTTGGAATTATTCCTTTATCGTGGCTGTGTTTACAAACATGACATCCACATACACAAACACCCAGACCGAATGAAATATTTGTGGGTCACACAAAGATTAGTGTCGTGCGAGTATTGAACCCGCGACTAGACAATCCAGTGGGCTAAGCGGCTTAAGCTCTTAACCACTGGATGAAGCCGTCTGTCAAATTTCTAGATTCTAAACAGAAAGAAAAATTCAGCGCTTTGAGTGGGAATAGGGCACACGTATGTACAAAAAAAAATTGTGCGGTCGGGGGACCCCGTCAGGAACGAACTTCCTTACGTTATTTTTTCAACTCTATGTAGATTTCTATTGATTATATTAGTATTTTTGTCACGCCAAAAAGCCCAGCCCTGTTTTATTCAACTCTCTGTCTCTCTCTCTAATCTAAGCAAAACTGGAAAGTAAGGATGTAAATCAATAAAATTTCATTTAATATTTTAGTAAATATAGTTATTTATTAAAAATTGAATATAAAATATTGAATTACAAATTATATATACGTAATTCTAAATAAAAAAAAGGAGTTTAAATGATATTTACACGTGCTTAGAATTGAGGTTATACAGCTGTCCGCGCACAATGCGTGCTATAATAGAAAGACAGAGAGAAAGAGACGGAGAGGTCGCCTGGAAGGGGCATAACGCTTTTTCTTTACGTGACGATTTCTGCCAATTCGCTCTACTGTAAACCGCGTAAAAGAACTTTGTTTCAAAAAAACAATGTAAATACTTATCAAAGCCCATTCCATCCATAAGACACAAATAAAGTTACTAGGTGTATAGACATAACCACACTATCCCAATTGCTTTACCACTTTGAAATATAGTCCACTTTTATCGGTAGAATTTATTCGATCGTTATAAATCTCGCCGTTACCGTGAAACCAAACGATTGGGTTCTTTTTTATCTACCTACAATGAATCATTCGATAACCCATGCTTCGTTGGAGGACGTTTCAAAACGACCTAAAAATCACAGTTATTTTAAGCTAAATTCGAGCAGGTAGTCGTGCAAGGATCTTTTGGCCTGCTGTCATCAAGTGAAATGTCACTTTATGTCAGTCGCAGAGTTGCCGATTGCCATGAAATTTTCCCAAGTTCTTTTTTCTATTAGTAACCTGTTGAAATATTTCTCTAGAAGTTAGAAAAGTCGGTAAGAAAATTTTTTCTAAATAATAACCCGAATTTCACACCCACGCCCCCTGCCAATAAAATGCCATGCCGTGTGGAAAAACCACAAGGCATGACGCTATGTTTTTTTTCTTTATATAATAAAGCGATCACCAAATAAAACTTATTTTTTATCATAGGATATTATAATATGATGATGCTATCACTATATTGATGAAAATGACTTTAAATAAAAAACAACGTAACGCCTATATTCCCTAAGCGCGGATGGCAGAGGTATGCTGGTACCTCCACGTATCGGCGATGTTTGGTGCACATGTGACAGAGCGGGAGCATTCCAGACTTTAACTGCTATTTAAATAAAAATACCACCCTAAGCATATAATAATAATATAATTATAATGCATCCATCTCTACTACCAATATTCGCTCGCGACCCAGTAACATAGGACGATACGAACGCCCCGGGTAACGGACGGGCGAATACTGAATCACTGAGAAATTGAGTTTCAATCGCAAGCAGTTAACGAAATTTTGGCTCTCAATTGCTGACAACTAAACTTCTCTGTTTGATGAAGCTATGAAAGCACTCCCTCCCTTCAGTACCTCATACCTATGTGAGGCGGGATTTTCGGCTATGGTTAATATTAAAACTAAATACCAAAATAAAATGGACGTATATAACTCATTGAGACTAAAAATAACTAAAATTGAAGTTGATGCTTAAGCTATAATGAGAAAATATAGGAAATAAATCCATCGTTCTCATTAAATAATTTAAATTTAAAAAGCCTTTTTAAAAGAAGCTTTTACAACAAAAACACAAGAAAATATTTGGTTTAGTTGAAGAGTTCCTATGGCTTCCTTCTGGCTCCGTCATCAGACCTTGGGCACCGTACATGTCTAAAGTACTTGTCAAGACAACACCAACGAGCCCAAACACGGTGAGGTTATATTGACTAGTCGGGCGGTTCCTTTGGCCACCTCTCGGCATCACACACTATTTCACTACACTTCAAGACTTCGACACTATTTGACTGTAAAGTACTCGTCAATTCTAATCTAACAAGCCCAAACACGAGGGGGTCACGTTTCATAGTACACATGGTCCTACGGCCACCTTCCGACGATGGATCATCAAACCAGCTCCATGGTACCATTTATTGCATTGTCATCGACTACAGACGTATGCCAAATTTCAGCTTAATCGGATACCCGCAAGTGCTTGAAAACTGCATCACAAGATTTGAACCAGAAAGACAGACATACAAACATTGCAAGTTTAATAAAAGCTTGTAAATATAGCACTTCTTCCATTCCGTATTAAAATTTTCGATTGGAACTAATTGTTTTTTTTCTTGTTTGATCAGACCGGCATTCTTATTGTTATGCCCCTTTTTCTGAGACCTCACCAAGAGGTGAGTCCCAAATTTGTAAGTTTTTGTTAGTTGGGTCGCGGTCCAGTTAACTTTGGGAACCACTGCTCTACAGAACTTCACTACTTTCTCACAAATCAAAGGGTCAAAGCGTAGGTCATCCTTGGCAAAAAATTGATACTAGGTATTCGTTAAAGTTGTACCAACTAATTTTCTCAAATAATTATGGGTTCGTATATTCAGGCCAGGGCTTAGTCTAAAGCAACTCCACCGTGGGGCTCCCGACCCTCAAATTTTAGTGGTGTGTTGAATTCTCAGCACCTCATTAATTCAGTGATTCTTTGAAACTTTTTCGTCCACTCTTATTTTGGCGCTGGCTTAATTAAATTTAATCTACAAGATTCATAGGGGCGGCTATTTCATTAAACACAGACTAACGTCTAAAGCATGTCTTGTATTTTAATGACCTGTAGTTTTACTAGAACTTATAAAGTTGTAAGATGGTTGAATATTTTTGTAAATATTGGTCAAAATAAAATCGTTTTAACTAAACAGACATCGTTATATTTTTATCATTTTCGTTTTTAGAAATAAACCTATTGCTCATTCGGGGACACAACTAAAAAAAAACCTGTTTTTATAATAATATTTCTGCCTGATTGGTCTAGTGGGAAAGCGCATCGCTTTGTGATCACAAGGTCCTGGGTTCAAATCTTAGAGCAGACAAATGTAGTTTTTCTAACGAGAAATTTCCAGTATGGGTCCGGAGTCTGTAATTGTGTCCGGTATATAAAAATAGGCTTGCCCCCTATTACATGGGACCTAACATCGTCGGGGCAAAGTGGGTGTACTCAGTACACCTCTGTCACTTCCGCATGGGGAATATAGGCGAGACGGTGTTTATAATAATATTTCAAAGATTCAAGACCATCAAATAAGGCTACAGTCAAGCAAAGGGTTATGTCACCAGTTCCATTAGGTAGTACCATTAATGCTATGGACTACGGACACTTGGTTTACAGTGGTTTTGTTTGTGTTCGTAAATACAACACACAGGTGTCCAAGCGTGGGACGACAAAGAAACAAATCGATCTATCTAACGATCCCATCAAATGGGCATTATTCCTATGTAAATACGGTATAAAGTAAAACATAATGTCTAATTTGCATAAATAAATAAATATTGCAAAATTTGCATAAAAATTTGCATAAAGGAATAAATGCTAGTGCGGGGCTACGTTTTAAAAAAAAAAATCTCTACATACGCCCAAATATAAACACTACACAAACATACACATGCATATAGTCACGGATTCACAATGCACAAACACAAACATATCCCTTATTACACTCGCAATAAGCACTGCCTCCTAAGTGAGCTACAGTTATTGCTACATAGCTTCATCAGAGTCATTTTCCTTCTCACTTATCCTATACTAGTTCCCTCTATGTGACATACTATAAAAACAAAATCATAATTCGGTAATATAGATGACAATATACACAATATTGACTTTGTCTCTGTGTCGGAATCGTCATACTGTGATTTGGCTGACTGTCTTCAATTTAATCCGAAAAACAATCAATATTTAATTTTTTTAAATCAGAAGCATCTCAAAAAATATAGCTAGTTTCCTTATTACCATGGAGAGGACTTAAATTGATTGGGATATTATTACACTGACAGAATGCTGGCCAGCTAGCACGGGCTGCGTTCCTGATTTGAATAGGTACAGCTTATTCAAAATCAATTGTAACACAACCCAAAACGAAGGTGTAGTTGTATACGTGCGCAAATCTTTACAGGTAAACTTAAAAGAAACACCACTCTCGTTTGCAAACTGTCTTCAAGTAATTATCGACCAGAATACAATTCTACTGGCAATCTATAGACCCCCAGGATATAAAGATATCAGAAATTTTATAGAATCCTTAGATACACTGTTACGTCGTAACATAGTTTTAAAAATATAAATTAAAAATAAAAAATCTTTACACACAAACAAACAAAATAACTAGTTGTTACATTGAACGGAAACCGCGCGCCTTAACTAGTGATAGAATCATAATGACCATAATAGGTATTCGTTGGTACCGGAAATCAAATTCCTTCTAGAACATCTAATAAGAAACGCACACAACATAGAAAGATCTAGAAATAATACAATAGCGAACAACGGGACAATGATCCTATCTCGCTCGCTTCGATTATTGCTATCTTAGTCCCACAAGAATTTTATAAAAAACAGACAATAGCTTAGGGCGTGCCTTGCTTCGGTTGAGCCGTTCTGTCCATGTCTCTGTCCTCGTCTCAGACGAAGGATCAAGAGATCTGGGGAGTGCGCACTGTTGCCTCAGGCAGGAAGTAGGCCGTTCTGAGAGTATATAAAAACGAATTCGCGCAGGAACAAAGACTTTTTCGACGCCAGAGCTCGCACGACAACTATTCCTAACTAATAGTGATAGTACCAGTGTTTTATTAAAATAAAATAAAAATAAAAAGTTTTAGATTAGCAACATTTTTCAACCCCCTTGAAAACTGGGGGTCCACCGTACGGGTTGCAAAAGTACGGTTTGGGAGACAGCAGGCCACACTTCTGCCCGTCGACTCCAGCTGACCTCGGCGGCTGAGGGCCTTCTATAGGGCACCTCCAAGTTCCCCACCTAGCCGGTGGAAGCTTATCACCGAAGACCCCCACGCGTCACGGGATCGAACAGCCGAAAGTTAAGTCCCCAGCGCCCATAGGGTTTTTTTTTTGTGTGACCAGAAAACTTCTCCGTGCCGAGAATTCACACCCCGGGTGTAGAAAATTATTTACTTATTTTTTTTTTTTTTGTTTTCTTCTCTTTGCGATTTTTATTTGTTTTCATTTATTTATTATTATTATTATAAGCCTACACTGTCCCACTGCAGGGCAAAGGCCTCCCCTCCCTTATTCCACTTGTCCCGGTCCAGTGCAAGCTGATGCCATTCCTTGTCGTAGGAATCTAGCTCGTCTCGTCACCTCTTTCTGGGCCTGCCGCGCTGTCGTTTTCCGCCTGGTGGCACCCACTGTGTGGTTGTTTTAGCCCAAAACGCATCCGATATGCGGCAGATATGTCCGGCCCAGTTCCATTTCAGTCTTGCAGCTGAGTGACCTACATCAGTGATTTGTGTTTTGGAGCGCAGAATCGAGTTTCTGACACAATCTCTAAGCTTTACTCCAAGAAAGCTACGCTCCATTGCTCGTTGGCAGACCCCAAGAGTGGCCTTTTGACGATTAGTTAATGACCAAGTGGGGAGAATGCACATGTCCATGAGTTTCCTTTTTAATGAAACCGGGAGAGCTCCCTTCATTAAATGTTTCATTGACCAATAGTTCTTCCAGGCGTTTTCGGTACGTCGAGCAACTTCTTTATCTGGTCTCGCCTGGAAAGAAACTAATTGGCCAAGATATATATACTCGTGGACATATTCAATCTCCACTCCCCTAAGCTCTAGCTTACGTTGCACGCTGTTGGTCATCAACTTTGTTTTAGTCATATTCATTTTAAGTCCAACCTTGAGGCTCGCCTGGCTCAGTTCTTCGAGCAGTAGGCCAAGCTCAGCTGCGGACGAGGGGAACAGGACAATATCGTCGGCAAAGCGCAGATTGGTTAATCGCCTCTCGCCCACGACGATGCCTCTGTCCTTCCAAGCGGTGTTGAGGTTTCGGAAAACTTCTTCGAGCGTGGCTGTAAAAAGCTTTGGAGACAATGGGTCACCTTGTTTGACTCCCCTTTGAATACTAAAGGAAGGCTCAGTTGTATTAATATGGATGGATGCAGAGCTATTGTTATATATTTTTTGGAGTAGGTGGATATATGTCGGTTCTATTTTCTGTTTTTCGAGGGACTCAAATATGGCTGTCTAATTGGTCAGATATGCGATTCTCTATTACTTTTATAAAGAGTTTGTAAATATGGAAGACGAGGCTAATAGGGCGATAATTACTTATGACTGATTTGGGGTCTTTCTTGTGTAGTAAAATTATGTTGGAGTGACAAAAATTATTCGGAAATGCGCCTGTAGTTAAAATGGTATTAAATAATTGGCACAGATATGGTAATAGGGTGTTTTCTCAAATTTTTAATGCTTCTGTGGCAACGCCATCATCACCTGGGCTTTTGCCGAATTTCATACTATTGAGGGCTTGATGTATTTCCTTATTGTTGATCATTGGTACTTTTGCGGAACAAGAATAGACTGAATTACTACTTTGTATAAATGCATTATCTGAGTATAAGCGCTTGTAATAATCTGTACATATTGTCATTACTTTCGCCCTATCGCCTCGTCTCTCGCCATTACTGTCTTTTAGGTGTGTAATGGATGATCTGCCTCTTTCCATTCCCCGCATAGCATTCTTTAGGGATCTGTTATTCACTAAAGCAGTACGGACGGCTTGTGTGTTGTGGTATCGAAGGTCTTTGCGAATACTTCTCTTCACTTTCCGATCGAACTCTTTATAAATGGAAGTTTGTTGAGTTGCTAGCTGGCGTTGTTCAATAAGACGAATGGTGTCACTGGAGAGCCCATTGTCTTTTTTCCTTACTTGTTTTATCTTTTGACTGGCTAGATTGATGACATGTTTGATATTATTGTACTGGACCTGGACATCTTCGGAATCTATTGTGTTTAGTAAGCTGAAACTATTCTGTAAATGTAACTTAAATTGATCTCTAATATGAATTAAGGTGGATTTGTCTAAGCGTTATTTATTTAATTTCTTTTTTTCAATAAACAATTGTATTTTTTATAATTGTGTTTTTATTTGTACCCGCCGTCAGGCAGTCGTAACAACAATGTTATTAAGTATAAGTCGTTATGCTAATATAATTATCTCCGGGGATATCCATATAAATATAAGTGATCAATGCCTTGATACTATCAAAAACAATTGCTTAAACTTACGTGCCTCACATGGCTCTTTACCGGCACACACACTTCCCACCCGCCAAAACTCATGTCTTGATCACATAATACTTACATCACATTCTGCGCTTACAGACCATGAAACTGTCTTTCTTTTTCTGGCAAAAAACATGTCTAATCATAATAGTAATAAATACGTAACACGGGCGAATTTTAACCAATTCGATTTACAAATAAAACAACTTGATCTTTCGCAAGTTTTTGATATGAAGAATACTAATTTAGCGGCAGAAACCCTAACTTATCTTGTCTCCGCAGTGATACAGTCTAATACAACTTTGGTGAAAATACCTAGTCGTAAAAAAGTCAAAGCCTTGAATTACTACGGGGCTTCTGAGATGTATTCGACACAAATACAATATGCATAAAAAGTTAAAAAAGACTCCAGATGATGACACCTTAAAAGTATCATACTTAAGATACAGAAACTTTTGTAATAGTCTTCTGAAAAAGGTAAAAAGAGATTATGAACAAAGGGTAATTGGCGAGGCTGGTAGCAATAATAAAAAGCTCTGGGAAGCAATCAATAATATAACACACCGGAAAAAAAGAGAAAATCGGCATCTCAATTATTATCTACTTTCCAATCCCCCAGGCAGTCGGTTGATGCAATAAATAATTACTTTGCAAATATTGGCAAAACTCTAGCTGGTAGTCTTACTGTCGAGATTACAATGCTGATACGAATACCTATGTACAGAACTGCCCAGTAGCTGGTGCTTCTGCCAACTCATGAGGGTGAAATTGAGAGGACTGTAATGTGTATTCGAAGTGATTGTGCTGCAGGGTGGGACAAGATATCTGGGAAACTAATAAAGGAATATAAAGAAATACTCGTACCTCCTCTTACATATGTATGTAATCTGGCTCTGAACTCGGGCATATTTCCAAAAGTATTTAAAAAAACTCTTATTCATCCTATTTTAAAGAATGGAGACAGAAACTGTGTAAATAATTACAGGCCCATAGCTGTACTTCCACAATTCTCAAAAGTCGTTGAAAAATTATGAACTAGGCTGATGGCATACTCGGAGAGCCACAAACTTCTTTCTCCCACCCAATATGGATTTCGCACTAGAAAATCCACGTCCGATGTAGTGATTTAACTGTGATGACGCATGATTTAACTGATTACATAGTTACTAATCTGGACAGCGAGCAGAGGGTTTTTTTTTTTGTTATTTGGTCACCAGAGTTTCCCCTAATATTTGTCAGGGCCCTTATTTGTCTCATCTATTTAAACGACTGTAACATTGGTTTTTTTGTTTGTTTTTAGTATTTTACTGTAACTTATTATTAATATTTTAATAGTTTTATTTGAAGTTTTGGCAATTTGTCAATTTGATTTTACGTATTTTCTGGTTTTGAGTTTCTGTTTGTGTAATTTATTAATTGTACGGTATTTTTAATATTTATTTTGTAATTTTGTTTATTTGCTGTATTGTTAGTGTACTGTATGTAAATCCTTCTGTTTTCTTTCCCAGGTGCCGAAACGGCTGCGGCGACTATTGAGCCCACACGTCCAATCAGATTAGACGCAGAATCCCAACAGCCACCACAACATCTCAGCACCTCATTCCGTCAAGCACGGCCTCGAGTCCCAGTTTTAGCAACATCTTGTATAATGCTACTTTGTCAACATTATGTTGGCAAGCGACTCGAGGTCGTGCCTGGTTTATCATTCTTATTGGTGCGCACCCCCTTCCCATTAATTTAGCTATGCAGCGATGCATAGCTAATGCAAGGGGGTGAGTGATACCCTTACTTTGAAACTTAACCGGAAAAGTCCCGCTAGCGGATTCCTCGGCAATTTCTTTATTTCTTGTATGAATCTTATATTCATCTTTAAAATACTTATCCGGGTTTTCGATCGACGCCTGCAGGTCTACTTTTGTTTCCGGTTTCGTTTCATTTCTGCCTCTTTCGTATTTCCTGGTTATTTCTATTTTGTTTTTTAAGTTTATTTTTATGAAAATTCCTTGATATACGGAGGCGTTGGGCGTGTAACATTTGTTTCTATGTATCCGTTTTGATTTCAGAGTCGAGGCGAGCGCGCGGCGGCTGCGGTGGGGGACGGCGGGTCGGTGTTTGTGCGTTCAGGTCTTTGATTGCATGGTAAGTATTATATTGCTGTTTGTGTTGTGTTTTCTCGATCCGTCCCTCCACACCAGCCCCCGATCGCTCGCAGCGACTTCTGTGTTTTCCCTGCTCAGAGTGGTGTCCTTAGCAATATGTGACACCTGACTTTGCAAGGTTGTCCCATTTCTTCCTAATGGGGCTTTCATTGCTGAACACCCCATGCTCTGTTTCCCTTAGCTTTTCATTTTTGCAGTTTTACAGGTCGACGCCTGTCCCGTCGCCAGCTTAGAGCAGTCTGCCCTTACGTGTTGATCACCGCAGAAGGTGCATAAGTCCTTCTCCTCCTTACATGCCCTTCGGCCGTGACCAAACGCTAGGCATTTTGTGCATTGCACGAGTGGCGACTGGTCCTCGACCTGTAAAAACTGCAGGTCGACGTGAACTCAACCCGCCGTCGTCATACGCTGCCACAGTTGAGGCGCCACCTGTAGCACTATATGGCACTGCAGTTGGTTCCTTACCCTTCTGCGGTATTTAACCACGGTGGCAGCAATTTCTTCGGTGGACAGACCCCGCGCCAACTCAGCATTTTGGTTTATGATGGCCTTCAACACATCTTCGTCGGTGTTGTAGGCCATCATATACTTTAAGATTACCTGTGGGTTTTTATTTTTCGCTTTCTCCACCCTGAGCAGTTGGTTTGTCCCAAGCTTGGCCTTAATTCTGGACGCTTCTTCTCTCGTCTTGAGGCTGAGGACCACATTTTAGTCTTTAACCTTGCGTAGGGATTGGACTTGAACACCGGTCTCTTTCGCCTGCAAGGTAGTCCTCAACTTCAAGACCACATCTTCACTGGTGTCCTCCACTTGAGTGGAAGACACCAGTAAAGAGTGATGAGGCCTCGGCGGAGGTGGCTTTGCGGCGGTCAGGATCTCGGAGTACGTCGGCTTGGGCGCTTCTTCCCTCAAGGCCGCTACCTGTTTGCCGGTTTCTTCCGAGACTCGACGCAACCCCCGCACTTCCTATATTATAGTGTCCATGTTTTCAGGCTTTTCCAGATTTGCGCTAGTTTTGACTACCTCCGTTATGGTGGATAGTTTGTCCATCATTTCGAAGGATATAAGGTCCCTTACGGATTTGGATATGGATAGCACTTCCACTATTGGTGCGCTCGTAGTTGACTTTTTGATTTCGTCTGTCAGACGAGCGAGCTGCTTAGTTTGATCCACCAATAGTTTCCGTGTATCCATATCTGTCCCACTCTTTGCCTGTTACAGCCGCTGTACTAGGGCTACGTTTTCCTCTTTCAATTTGAGGATTTCCTCTCTGTGAATTGCGGTTGTAGTGTCACCCTCTTTGACCGTCGCTTTCACTTTTTTGTGGAGTTTTCCGGGCTTCTGTTCGGCTTCCAACTCCTTTACCATTTGGTACAGCCGATCCACGACATGCGTGACGGCAGCTTTTATCTCCGTCTTTAAATTCCTTGAATTGCCAAGGTGGAGTTTGGCGCGGTTGAGGCAGGCCTTGGCCTCGGCTGTTTTGGTCGGGTAAGTTGCAGCGGACGCCCTCTCTTTCACGTCGGCGGCCATCTCCCACTCGCCAATGCTTCGCCTGACGCTTGTGGTCTGAGTCACGGTCGCTTCGTTTGGGGACGTCTGCCTCCCACTGGATGTTCGCTTTACCGGAGTACGGATGCCGAACATGTTTTGGGATTTGGGAGTTTCTCTGGATTTTGTCAAGTCTACTACAGCTGTATATGGGCTGAGTAGTAAAGTATTAATTACGTCAGGAATGTATTGGGGGATTAAAATTTAGATAATTAATTATGAAAATATATATAATTTAAGATTGAATAATAAATAATTAGTTTAAAGTGTCAACATAATTCGATTTTTCACGCTAGCCCCACAAATGGGGTATCCAGAGATAGGTCTCGTCAACGCGATCACAACGGTATAATAAACAAAGTATGCACCTATAGAAAAATTTTGAAAAATCGGGTTTTGAATGTTCCAAAAATGTACTATGTATGAAAATTTTATAAATTTTGTATGAAAATTTGTCGGGAACGCGTGTCAATATATCGAGCTAATTGAGCCGCTTCGAACAAAATATATATTGTATAGTCCCAGACTAAAGATACGAATAGAAATTGCCGCGAGCAGAGGGTTTTAGGTATCTTTCTTGATCTTGCCAAAGCCTTCGATACGGTTTTTGTACCCATACTTATTAAGAAAATGGAAAGCATCGGGGTCAGAGGGATGCAACTGAAAATCTTTGAGGATTATTTAATGCATAGAGTCCAGACCGTTAAAATAGATGACTTTACTATTAAGGAGTGTAGTATCACCTACGGTGTCCCACAAGGCAGCGTGCTCGCTCCTCATCTATATTAACGATCTGTGCAGGCTCAACCTTTAAAAAAAACCGGAAAGTTGTTAGCTGATGACACAGCGCTTTTATTTAGTGCAAGCTCATGGAAAGAATTATTTTTCCACGCCTAGTCTGGTTTTGGTATTGTGTCTGAGTGACTACGTGACAACATACTTACTCTAAACGCCGACAAGACCAAGTACATAACATTTAAAATGAGTAATGGCTCTCTGCTTCCTTAAATCAATACCCAATAATTGCACACATATGTACTGAACCGGAAGCTAGGACCTGTTCATTTGCCCACCTACAAAGGGCTACTAGCTTAACGTACCTAAGCATTATAATTGATAGTACATTTAAGTTGCATGGCTACATTAACACTTTAAATAGTAGACTTCGTAAACTTATTTATGTTTTTAAAACCCTAAGACACGTTGCGGACGAGAAGTTGCGAGGATTAGTTTTTTCAGCACTTGTGCAATCACTACTTAGATACTGCATTACATCCTGGGGAGGTGCAAATAAGACAACACTTCTTGAGTTAGAACTACACAGCAGGCTATTCTTAAGGTCTCATTTTTCTTACCCTTTCGGTATCCCACTACATTCTTATACCAAAAGAGTACTAACGGTCAGACAACTTTTCGTACTACACACAGAACTAAGACAGTACTTATTGTTAGAGTATTTCCCATCATTGACTGCTAACAAAAGGAGGTATAACCCTGTGTAACTTCGTAATATTAGACTCTCGACCAAATTTTCCACTAGGTTATTCTGTTATCTCGGGCGTTACATTTACAATAATATAAATAGAATACTAGCCATTTTCCCTCTCACTAGATACTGTCTTAAAAAGAAACTGACTGAGTGGCTACAGACATTGAACTATGAATAAACCGAAAAGCTGATTATTAAGGAAGTGTAAACTCTCATACAAATATACGCACACACAAACACACATTCACACACAAACACACACTGCTATCAGTATATACGTCTGCTATGTTATTGTTACCCCATTATAGGCTGATTATGTTTTTGTTTTATGTTGTAGTTTTTGTTTTTGTTGTAGTTTTGTTTTCTGTTTTGGCCTGTTTTTTGTTTTATTTTCTACTTTCTTTAGTTCGAGGGGTAGCGGCCTGGTGACCTGAAATACAGGTTCTCACCTAGCTTAGGCACCAGACTCCCACAACTTTTATGTAAAACTAATGTTACTACTTGTTATATGTGTGGTGAGTTAATAAAGTATTTTTTTTTACATTATAATTATTATTATTATAAAAATTATATAAAATTACAGCATAACTATACAATTACGAATCCTTTTAAAAAAATCATTATGAAGCAGAAACTAGAATTATCTGGTATGATAACAATGGGCTTCCTCCTATTATGCTGGAACATGACTTCTTTGATAAATATGCGTGTTCACAGTACACTCTTCCACCCCCGATTATAGAATGAAATGAATGGTGTGTGTTTTCTCTTTCCTTAAGCTTTTTTCTAACATTCAAGCAGAGCTACCATTACTTCTAGCCAAAGCCGAACAAGATTACAAATCTCCCAGATATATGGATGAGAATTATATGATAGGATGCAAGGGGGACACCAACATTCCACGCTCCCCAAGTCAACCTATCCTGCCCGCGGTGCATCCTGCTGATCAACGGACGAGGCTCTGACGACCGACAATGCCGGTATAACCATTCAAATATGGCGTAACTAAATTTTTAACCAGACCGGTGACGGGCAGCAGCGTCACTAGTGCGAGAAGTAACGCCCTGCGATCGCCAACCCGCATGCCCAGCGTGGCGATTATGGACAAAACCTTCCATGGCAAGTCGGAATATACCACGGCCCCCGGTTTCCTGTCGCTCCGCTATTTCTGACCACGGCAGCGGTCACGGTTCCAGCGGGGCAGGGGGTGCGCAGAATCTCCGGGCTACTGTAGGCCGCCAACATGAACTGACCCTGGCTACGTATAACGAACGCACGCTGCGACTGGATGAGCATCTTCTGCAGTTGGAAGAAGAACTGAAGTGCATAAGATGGCACGTTCTGGGTTTATGTGAAGTTCGAAGAGAGGGAGAAGACACCATAACCCTAGAATCTGGCCATCTTTTGTACTTTAGAGAGGGAGACCAGTTTTCCCAGGGTGGCGTCGGGTTTCTGGTCCATAGAGTCTTCGCTGACAACGTTTTAGAAATGTCCAGTGTGTCGACAAGGGTAGCATACCTCATAATTAAGCTGACCGAGAGGTACACCCTCAAGATCGTGCAGGTTTATGCACCGACTTCGGCACACTCGGACGAGGACATAGAGGTACTCTACGAGGACATCTCTAAGGCCCTTCATAATACCCCTAGGGCACACTACAACGAGATTTTAACGCCAAAGTGGGAATAAAAACTGACAGCGAATCCTCAGTAGGACCATACGGCTATGGCAGCAGAAATGACAGGGGGCAAACGCTCGTCAACTTTCTCGAAAAAGAAAGGCTGTTTATGATGAAATCTTTCCTTAAAAAACAGCCCCAAAGAAAGTAGACGTGGCAAAGCCCCGATGGTAAAATAAAAAATGAGATTTGCAAAACCGTTTCGCTGCCTTGGAAACCACTGACAGCGTTGATTAGAAATTCGAGCAGGTGGTACAGACTCTTAGAGAAGAGGGCACTAAATTCTGCGAAACGAGGCAGGAAAATTAAGCTTTCGGGGGGGACTCTGGAGCTTATGTGCGAACGACGCCGAAATGCTGCCTCAACCTTGTCAGAACACCGGGCCTTAAATAAAAAGATCAGATCACAAAGCTGGTCCGACGCGACCTCCGAGCTTTCAACAAGCTTGAGATTGAGAAAGCAGAACCGGGGGTCGAAAGTGTTCGTCCAGTCACTTGGGAGAAACCACTTGACAAGGTTCACTACACAAGCGGGTACTGTGATTGCTTCTAGGCCGGAAATCCTCTCGGAAGTCAGGAATTTCTATAGCCAGCTTAACGCCTCACACGCATCTCGACCCGAATCTCTTAGAGGAGATCCCAGAGCCACCCTTACACGTCACTTCACAGAAGACTTGCCCGAGATCAACCTAGATGAGATCGAGTTGGCCCTTAAACAGCTTAAAAAGGGAAAAGCCCCGGGTGAGGACGGCGCCACGACTGAGCTTCTGAGGGCAGGAGGTACCCCAGTACTTAAGAAGCTTCGGAAGTTATTTGACACTGTCCTCTACACTGGGAGAACTCCGCAAGCATGGAACAGAAGCGTGGTCGTCCTGTTTTTCAAGAAGGGTGACAAAACCCTTTTGAAAAACTATCGACCCATATCGCTTCTGAGCCATGTATACAGCTGTTTTCAAGGGTCATCACGAACCGTCTTACGCGAAGGCTTGACGAGTTTCAACCCCCGGAGCAGGCCGGGTTTCGAAATGATTACGGCACCATACACCACATCCACACAGTGCGGCAGATTATAGAGATGACTGCAGAGTATAATCTGCCCCTATGCCTTCGTGGCCTATGAGAAGGCCTTTGAAACTATCGAAACCTGGTCAGTTCTGGACTCCTTGCAACGATGCCAAGTTGATTGGCGATACATCGAGGTGATGAGATGCGTTTTTGAAGCCGCAACGATTACCGTCCAAATACAGAACCAGCGGACTGAACATATCCACCTGCGCCGCGGAGTGCGCCAAGGTGATGTAATATCACCAAAACTGTTCACCAATGTACTGGAGGATATGTTCAAGACGCTGGACTGGAAAGGTCGCGGCATCAATATAAATGGCGCATACATCTCTCACCTGCGATTTGCAGACGGCATCGTCATCATGGCTGAAACGTTGCAAGACCTACAACAGATGCTGGACAGCCTTGCTAATTCGTCTCAGCGAATCGGTCTCCGGATGAACTTAGATAAAACTAAAGTTATGATCAACAAGCATGTTGACCCGGGACCGATCGCCGTAAACGGAGAAGTGCTATATTTACAAGCTTTTATTAAACTTGCAATGTTTGTATGTCTGTCTTTCTGGTTCAAATCTTGTGATGCAGTTTTCAAGCACTTGTGGGTATCCGATTAAGCTGAAATTTGGCATACGTCTGTAGTCGATGACAATGCAATAAATGGTACCATGGAGCTGGTTTGATGATCCATCGTCGGAAGGTGGCCGTAGGACCATGTGTACTATAAAACGTGACCCCCTGGTGTTTGGACTTGTTAGATTAGTATTGACGAGTACTTTACAGTCAAATAGTGTCGAAGTCTTGAAGTGTAGTCAAATAGTGTGTGAAGCCGGCAGGTGGCTAAAGGAACCGCCCGACTACTCAATAGAACCTCACCGTGCTTGGGCTCGTTGGAGTTGTCTTGATAAGTACTTTAGACACGTACGGTGCCCAAGGTCTGATGATGGAGCCAGAAGAAAGCCATAGGAACTCTTCAACTAAACCAAATATTTTCTTGTGTTTTTGTTGTAAAAGCTTCTTTTAAAAAGGCTTTTTAAATTTAAATTATTTAATGAGAACGATGGATTTGTTTCCTTTTTTTTTGTCATTATAGCTTAAGCATCACTTTAGTTATTTTTTTTTTAGTCTCAATAAGTTATAAACGTCCATTTTATTTTGGTATTTAGTTTTAATATTAACCATAGCCGAAAATCCCGCCTCACATAGGTATGAGGTACTGAAGGGAGGGAGCACTTTCATAGCTTCATCAAACAGAGAAGTATAGTTGTCAGCAATTGAGAGCCAAAATTTCGTTAACTGCTTGCGATTGAAACTCAATTTCTCAGTGATTCAGTAGTCGCCCGTCCGTTACCCGGGGCGTTCGTATCGTCCTATGTTACTGGGTCGCGAGCGAATATTGGTAGTAGAGATGGATGCATTATAATTATATTATTATTATATGCTTAGGGTGGTATTTTTATTTAAATAGCAGTTAAAGTCTGGAATGCTCCCGCTCTGTCACATGTGCACCAAACATCGCCGATACGTGGAGGTACCAGCATGCCTCTGTCATCCGCGCTTAGGGAATATAGGCGTTACGTTGTTTTTTATTTAAAGTCATTTTCATCAATATAGTGATAGCATCATCATATTATAATATCCTATGATAAAAAATAAGTTTTATTTGGTGATCGCTTTATTATATAAAGAAAAAAAACATAGCGTCATGCCTTGTGGTTTTTCCACACAAATAAAGTATAATGGATTATTATATCTATGAACCTACCACTCTGCCTATTGCATAGTCTGACAAGGATCAGTTGGTCCGTAGATGATATTGGCAGGGGGCGTGGGTGTGAAATTCGGGTTCTTATTTAGAAAAAAATTTCTTACCGACTTTTCTAAATTCTAGAGAAATATTTCAACAGGTTACTAATAGAAAAAAGAACTTGGGAAAATTTCATGGCAATCGGCAACTCTGCGACTGACATAAAGTGACATTTCACTTGATGACAGCGTTAGTTCCGATTTTGGCTGCAGGCCAAAAGATCCTTGCAAGACTACCTTCTCGAATTTAGCTTAAAATAACTGTGATTTTTAGGTCGTTTTTAAACGTCCTCCAACGAAGCATGGATTATCGAATGATTCATTGTAGGTAGATAAAAAAGAACCCAATCGTTTGGTTTCACGGTAACGGCGAGATTTATAACGATCGAATAAATTCTACCGATAAAAGTGGACTATATTTCAAAGTGGTAAAGCAATTGGGATAGTGTGGTTATGTCTAGACACCTAGTAACTTTATCTGTCTCTTATGGATGGAATGGGCGTTGATAAGTATTTTCATTGTTTTTTTGAAACGAATTTCTTTTACGCGGTTTACAGTAGAGTGAACTGGCAGAAATCGTCACGTAAGGAAAAAGCGTTATGCCCCTTCCAGGCGACCTTTCCGTCTCTTTCTCTCTGTCTTTCTATTATAGCATGCATTGTGCGCGGACAGCTGTATAACCTCAATTCTAAGCACGTGTAAATATCATTTAAACTTCTTTTTTTTTTATTTAGAATTTCGTATATATAATTTGTAATTCAATATTTTATATTCAATTTTTAATAAATGACTATATTTACTAAAATATTAAATGAAATTTTATTGATTTCCATCCTTACTTTCCAGTTTTGCTTAGATTAGAGAGAGAGACAGAGAGTTGAGTAAAACAGGGCTGCGCTTTTTTGCGTGACAAAAGTACTAATGTAATTAATAGAAATCTACATAGAGTTAAAAAAATAACATAAAGAAGTTCGTTCCTGACGGGGTCCCCCGACCGCACATTTTTTTTTTGTACATACGTCTGCCCGATTCTCACTCGAAGCGATGAATTTTTCTTTCTGTTTAGAATCTAGAAATTTGACAGACGCCTTCGTCCAGTGGTTAAGAGCTTAAGCCGCTTAGCCCACTGGATTGACAAGTCGCGGGTTCGATACTCGCACGACACTAATCTTTGTGTGACCCACAAATATTTCATTCGGTCTGGGTGTTTGTGTATGTGGATGTCATGTTTGTAAACACAGCCACGATAAAGGCATAATTCCAAGTGTGGGACTTTTTTTTTCAAAAAAATCGATACCTAGTAACTTTAATTGTTGGTTGGAATAGGCGTTAAAAATATTTTTATTGTTTTTTTTTTGTAGAAAACAGATTGAATAGTGATTCTAAATAGAAAGATTCAATGCTTCGGGTGGGAACCCAACTCACGTAATTTGCCATGCCGGGGCGGATTAGGTGGGTTCGATTCTCACCGGAAGCGATGGATTTTTCTTTTTATCTAGAACTAGAGCTGTAAATAACCCGCGACTTCGTCCGCGTGATTTTTAACAAAAAACCTTTTTTCTAAAATGAAAGTACCATGAAAATCGGTCCAGGCGTTACGGAGATTAGCCGGAACAAACAGGCAGACCTTATTTATCGGTATAGAGCAATGTTTTGTATAAGCAAATGCGAAATTTATAAAAATGAACACAATTTCATACATATATATGATATGATATGGTTCTATGAATATGACGTTGGTTTAGTGGCAAAGCGCATCGCTTTTTGATCACGAGGTCCTAGGTCGGACTGATGTAGTTTTTCCAACGAAAAATTTCCAGTATGGATGATTGCTTAGTGTAGCTTTAGTGGTTTAAGCGTAGACGGCGCGATCTGGACTGAGTAATCACGGGTTCGATCCTCGTAAGGGACATATCTTAGGGTGACTCACAGATGATTGTTACGGTTTGGATGTTTGTGAATGTTTAGAAACGTACCTACGGGAATAATTGTTACAGTCCTTTTCACCAATCATGGGTACGCTGACATTTAGAATTTGACATTTCTAAAAATGTGGTGAGTGTGAAATAAAATCGATTGAATATTGTATCTAGAAAATTTTTAAACGAAGAATCAATCGATTCTTATAAAAATAATATAGGAACTAATCGCTTGATTCGTTGCTTACGTGAATTATTATTAAAAAATCTATAAAATTCTCTGTTTTAATATGTCAAGATGACGCATCCACGATAATTTATATATTTATTGACCATGAGAATTCCAAATATTTCAGTCAGAATAAAGAATAAAATATTTGTGAAAAAATCGGTTATCGATTTTGTACATTTTAAAAACAACATATCGATTATAACGATTTCATTGTGTCAGTCCCTAAAACGTAAAATTAAACAGTACAATTTACATAATTGAGTTATAGAGTTGTATCAAGTTTTTATCTTTAAGTAATTACGCAAGTTTATGAACAAGTATATGATTTAAATGAAAAGTAAAGAAGATTTTTGATTTATTTTAATATTTCTGTTTATTTTTTGGATTCTATATTTTCAATATATTTAAATGCAATATGCGTAAAATGGAGTATGAACCAACGTCACCGTAATGTCTCGTGAAATAGACTACAGTACGGGGCTACGTTTCTTAAAACAAATACTAGGAAGAGAAAGAATGTTCTAAAAAAATGTATTGCCTTAAAGCGTGATCAAAGTGTAATTTTTCTGTATAAAACCTCAATAGTTATTTAAAGTCTGGTATGTGCTCAGTATAATCTATAGAAATAAATAAAATTGAAGTGTCCGTTTGTAACGTCAAAATAACATCTTTTTACTAAATACATATGAAAGTATATACGGTACTTATAGATAAGGAAACAATTTAAAAAAAAAGGTCTCTCTTTGTTCCGGCTAATCTCCGAAACAGCAGGGCCGAGTTTGACGGGAATTTCACTGCCACATAGCTTATGTTTGTTAGAAAGAATAACTTAGAATACTTTAATTTTAGAAAAAAAAAATAGATCCATGAAATCCGCGCGGGCAAAGGCGCGGTGGGTATCAGCTAGTAAAACATAAAAATATCATATAAACAAATAATATACACGCACATAAATATGTATCTAGCTCAAACAATTTGTTTTTCATATCTCGACGTCTATTTATCTTGTGTAAATATAAATTTCGCCCCTAAACTCCCGCCACTCGTGTTATCCATCAAGACAGAACAGAACATAGCGGCCTCAAGAGACTAGCCGGGGGTTGAACTGGTTTACCTGCTCTACATGGGAATAACATGCGTAACTCATTTCAGAACAGTGTTCTTATTCACTATAACCAAACGCGGTGCATTAGCGTACGCTAACTTTATGAAAATATCGTTTAAAGTTTGGTCAAATAGCCGACGCAGCGCGACGGGAGCATGACAGAAGCGCTCGTCTACGATCGGTCGTGATGTTTGCCGTCACGCGGAGCGGGGCTGCGCTGTCTGGCGCTTTCCGTCCATTTCAGTACATTACAACTCCCCAAGCCGCGGCGACGCGCACCGAGCGGGGCTGCGCTATGTGGCGTTTCCCGTACATTTCAGTACATTACAACTCTCCAAGCCGCGCCACCATCGCGCTCTCGACGCGCTGCGTTGGCTATGTGGCAAAACCTTTACAATTATGGATATATCATAACAAAATACACAGTACCGTTTAAAAGTTACACTAAAAACGTCTCCAAATCCACGTAAGTATAGTTTTGATATAAACAAATTAGGGCATATTGCACCTTACTCGTATCACTTGTATTTGCAAAAAAGCGGAAGCCTGGAAATTTTTTAGTACCATCCACTTTTGCCTACCTTTTGGTGGTGTCATTTCTCGTGCGGCGAGCGTGTATCTACGATGTATCCTATGATGTATATACGATGATCTACGATGTATTTGATTAATGGGTACAGTGGTATTCTCGTGGCAGAATACCATTACACGATCATTTCAAGAAGTTATCGTAACGCGCCGTGATTAGTCATAGCGAATGAGGGCCCAGAATTAATGTTAAAATATACAGCAGGTATTTACTGACATAAAAACATACATTCTTTTTTTTATAAAAAACGTAGTCTCTCACTAGGAATTATGAAGATACAGGCGGGTGCATTTACAAACACGAAATTCACATACACTCATATCTATTTATCTATATCATCACGCCAGGACTCTTGCAGGGTAGGCAGAGAGTACACAGTTCCAACAGGTTCTTTCCTTACAGACCTCTCTGGCTTCCTTCACTCTCATAGTTTGTCGCATACTACATCTTTACATATTTTATAGTAACCCCTTTTTTCTCTTACTGTTATTATTATACTTTTTATTATATACCTTTACAGTCTCTATTTTGTAAATGAGAGGACTATGTAGACACTACTGATACCATGAATCTAAGTACACTTATGTTTAATCTATTTTATGCTCCATGAATGCAATGTATAGAAAATGAATTGTAAAACTCTCATTTTTAAAAAGAGTAACCGTGGAGTTTCTTGCCCTTTTTCTCCACAAGAATAACTTTCCGAACGGGTGGTAGAGTCTTGAAATAATCAATAATTTTCTCTTTTTGAGTGCTTTTGATCTACATGAATCAAAAACTTTTGATTTTGATTTTAATACACGCTCGCCGGTTACACTAACGTCCAGACCGAAAAATAATTGTGGGGTTACACAAATCTCCGGGGATCACACACACACACAAATTACCAATACAAATTGTTGCTTATCCTCCCGACGTTTACAAAACTAGCTTTGGTGTTAATATTGAACTCAGATTAACAAAAAGAAGGCACAAGAAAGGTGAGGCACACAATATTATCTACATATCTACCTCGTGGTAGGACATTTTTAATTTCGGTAAAGGTTTTGTTTCTAATAAAAAACAAACGTAGCCCCACATTAGGATTTTTTCCGTTGTAGTGGATGCGTTTGCAAGCATAAAAATTCATATACACAAATATTCAGACCGAAACCAATAATTGTGGGTCACACAAAGATTTATCTCGTCTGGAAATCGAACCCACGACTATT
Organism: Phalera bucephala; assembly: GCA_905147815.2. Classification (NCBI taxonomy): domain Eukaryota; kingdom Metazoa; phylum Arthropoda; class Insecta; order Lepidoptera; family Notodontidae; genus Phalera; species Phalera bucephala. Next base: position 6,096,693 of record LR990619.1, on the reverse strand, counting down.
CGACCCAGTGTCCGCAGCGGCTTAAGCCCTTTAACCACTGCGCCGAATCACTCCTCAATTATTTTGATTAACTATCGAAAGAGTATTATGGGCTTTAAACAAACAGCGTGCTTCAAGTATATAGTCAAGTAAGTACTCCTTCCATTATATAGGTATTCCATAAATACCGCGAGAAAACCATCTCAAACCATTTTGTATAAATCTCGGGCCTTAGACTAAGAGTTATTTAGACTGAGCATTGCTAACAAAAATGGCGTCAAAAGCCGGCGCCTCAGTTACGGACTATGTGTGCCTGATGCCAGTGTTCGATTTGTTTAAAAGCTGTCAATATGTGCGCGTAGATAGATTTTATATCGTTTCCGCGCACGCGCGTGTGTGTGTGTGAGAACGATTGGCCGCGGGGCCTTTACAGCTTCACAGGACAAGAGGCCGACCGTGCAACCACTACGCTCGATCCAGAAGGGCAAGGGGGCAACTAGCTCAAGGACGCCTCAAGGAGGAGCGCCCTCGGCTTGGGCAGTCGCTATGTGGAGGGCATATACTAGGTGTGCTGCCGTCGTGCTCTGCAACGGCTGGCGGACAAGGGATTCTTCGACTTCGCCGGCGAGGTCGGTGTCTGATCCTATGTGCGGTACCTATATCCGAAAGAAGGGATGTAAGGGCATCGGGAAGGTCGGTGAAAACATGCCGCGGATGGCGGTAGCGGCTGATAGGAGATCCGAAAGTTTGGGGCACTTACAAATTGTCATGTTTTTTTTTTGTTGTAACTTATTATTCTATCACCGGAATGGAATGCGGCTTCCGCTGAGAAGCTCTGGCAAGAAACTCAGCAGGTTTGTGTTTTTAGTCTAATGATCTTATTTACTTTTTTTAATTTTTTTGGTTTGATAGCTTGTACAGATACTTAAAACACTTGACCAAGAACATATCAACGAGAGTCCATCGCATTCTATTAGGTACACGACAAATGATTTTGGTTCAATATTGATCAGCCCCAGACGGAGACAATCCCTGCGAAAAGCTTCTGTTACTATGTGTAATTTGTCTTTGTATGTATTTGAGCAATTTGTTTTAGAGTTGGTGAATAAAATTAAAATATAGTCACATCTACATTCCCCTTGTGAGGGCTGCAGAGGTGTACTTTGTACACCCATCCACCATGTTCGCATCGTCTGAGGCTTTCTTATCTTATCTTATATTGGCTTGCCGGACCGAGGATACCTCTGGCGCACTTCGACCCATGGGATCTTTTGTGCTGTCCTTGCCCTAATGCTCTTACGTACCTGAGGTGTCCAGTACTCCCTGTATTAGGTTGTAGATTCCAGCAGGGGGACAGAGCCGTAGTTCTTCTGGGTTTGGATAGGCCACTCCCAGCAGTTCCATTCGCCGCGCAGCCAGAGCGTCGCAGTGACAGACGACGTGCTTCATGGTTTCAGTTTCTGTGCCACAGCACCTGCATACCACGTCGCCGCATAGGTTCATCTTGTGTAGATGTTCTTTCGTGCCATAGTGGCCTGTGAATGCTCCCGTTATTTGCCTTAGTTGTAGTCTACTATATTTTATTAGTCTCTTGCAATCGCTTTCACACCATGCGGAAAGGAATTCCTTTGAGTGTCGAAGCCCTGCGTGTGTTTCCCATTCTTTCTTATGTTGTTCTTGGGTATATTTGAAGAGTGCGCCTCTATAGGCACCGTCTGGTATGCCTATGAACGGTTCTGGACCAACGGGTTTTCCCATTGCTCCCTTCCTGGCTAAGTCGTCCGCACGCTCATTGCCATCAACTCCCGTGTGCCCAGGGACCCAGACTAACCTGACCGTGTTGCGCGCTCCACATCTGTCAAGAAGGTATGCGCACTCCGCAGCCAGTGCTGAGTTTAGCTCATAGGAGCCGACGGCCTTGAGGGCAGCCTGACTATCACTACAAATGTAGATTTTCTTGCCCGTGATTCGTTTGTCCAATATCTCTTTTGCACAAATGTTTATCGCATAGGTCTCTGCCTGGAATATTGATGTAAACCTGTCCATGCTTTGGCTGAGGCTGTATCCTTCCGTGTATACTCCGGCTCCTGTTCCAAACTTGGTTTTGGATCCGTCAGTGTACCATATCATTTGCTCCTTGCCTTGCTTGTTTAGATCACTTTTCCATTGTTCCCTGGTTGGGATGTGAGTGCTAAATCTCTTATTGAACATGTATGTGGTTAGGATCTTGTCGCTTCTCATGTTCCTTATGTCATCTAGTTCCTTATCCGGTTCTAGCTTGGTGTGTTCGAGGCCTGGCGCCGTTATGCTCCATAGTCCAGCTTTGTCTAGCCTATAGAGTGCCTTCCTTGCCTCAGTTTCAATGACGATATGTAATGGAGTCAGGTTGAGTAGCCTCTCCATAGCTGCCGTCGGTGTTGTTTTGAAAGCACTTGTGATGACCAGGCAGGCTGTCCTCTGCAGTTTTGTTAAGGAATCCCTGCACGTCTGTGTCTTGGTTCTAGGCCACCACACGATGCATCCATACGTTAATATCGGTTTTACCATAGTGATAAATAACCAGTGCATTATTTTGGGCTGTAGTCCCCATGCCTTTCCATACGCTGACCTACACATATTCAGCACTCTCAGTGCTTTGGCTATGGTTAGATCAACATGTGTATGCCACTTCAGTTGCTTGTCCAGGGTCACCCCCAGATACTTGACCTCAGTGGCCCATTTAATTTTACTTCCGTACATGTGCAGGTCCTGTAAACCCGTCAGTACCTTTTTCCTTGTAAACAGGATGACATTAGTCTTCGTCGGGTTGACCGAGAGGCTATTTGTTGTGCACCAGTTTGTTACTTTATCTAGAGCTTCCTGCATCAGTGTCGATACTGTGTTTGGAAACTTCCCATTGATTGCTATCACTATATCATCCGCATATCCTACTCCGTAGAACGGACCTTTGTTGATTATCTTCAAGAGAGAGTCCACTACCAGGCTCCACAGAGTCGGCGATAAGACCCCTCCTTGCGGGCATCCTTTAGTAGTTCTTACGGATAGCCCTTCTCCTAATAGAATGGACTGGACTATCCTGTTCTTTAGCATGTTTTTGATCCATCTGACAAGAGTTGGTTCTATCCCATGCTCTATGGCAGCTAGTTCTATGGATGAGAATGTTGTGCGATCAAATGCACCCTCGATATCCAGAAAAGCTGCAGCACAAATTTCCTTTTGCTGCAGAGCCATCTCTGCACGATTCACCACATAGTGCAATGCCGTTTCCGTAGACTTACCAGGTAGATAAGCGCATTGCATCTTATGTAGGGGATAATCCTTTAGTGGACCATCCTTTATGTGCCTATCTATCATTTTCTCTAGACATTTTAAAAAGAATGAGGACAGGCTGATTGGTCTGTAGGATTTAGCATCCTCGTAGTTGGGTTTCCCTGGTTTGGGAATGAACGTCACCGTCACCTGCCGCCAGATACTAGGGGTATGCCCAAAGGCCACGCACGCCCTGAATAGTCTGCACAGGTGTTGGCTGAGTACTGGTTCCCCTTCTTGTAGTAGGATGGGGTAAAAACCATCCGGACCAGGGGCCTTAAATGGTTGAAAGCTCTTTAAGGCCCATTTGAGTTTGTTCTGTTCCACGACTTTGCCTGCCGTCTCCCAGTCAGCTCTAATTGTCTTTAAGCTTAGCTCATCTATTTGGACATCACACATGGTGTCCTCTCCCTGTATTGCTACCGAACCTGGGAAGTGCACGTTGAACATTGTTTTCAGTGTTTCTTCCCCATTGTTTGTAAGTTCCCCTACCTCATTCCTCACTGTAGTAAGTGAATTTAATTTGGCCATGGATATTGCCTTGGCTAACCTCATACCCTCAGGGAGGCTGTCTATGCTTTGGCAGTGTCTTTTCCAAGCCTTTCTTTTTGCTCTCCGCACTTCTGTATTGAACCTCGTGAGTATCGTAGAATATTCCCCAAAGTTCTTGGTTGCTTTCGCAGTGTTGAATGCACGTCGAGTTTCTACTCTTAACCGCGCTAGCTCTGGTGTCCACCATGGGTCACGTTTCGCTATGACTCTGCTCTCCGGACAGTTATTAGTCCAGGCGGTCTTTACTGCCCCAGCTACGCTATCCGTTTCGAACTCTATATCTAATACAGAGCTGAGTCTGCCTCGGACCTTCCCTAACTCTGCTTTAAGGTCACTTTTATATGCAGCCCAATCAGTGTTCCTTGGGTTCCGCCTTTTTGGGTTTATATTAAACGATTCCACCCATACTGAAAACATATATAATTGTGATCGGAGGATGAGATCTCATTGGAGACATGCCAGTTGTTTACCTGTCTGCTCGCTCTATTAGAGGCAACTGTAATGTCAATAACTTCTGCCCTACGTCTATTAACAAACGTGGGCCTATTTCCTCTATTGAGAATTTGTAAAGGAGTGCTTACCAGAAAGTCCAGAAGTTTTTCCCCTCTTTGATTAGTGTCTGAGCTGCCCCAGACGACGTGATGCGCGTTTGCGTCACATCCTACGATTAGCTCAACCTTCTTGTTGCAGGAATATTCAACCAAGTCCCGCAGATGCGTTGTAACAGGGTCCGCGCTTTCGTAGGGCAGATAGGCAGCCGAGAAGATGACTGCTCGGCTGCCCTTGTTACCTTCCAATTTTAACTTCACCGTGGTGAGGTCCCTATAACAGAAAATGGACAGAGGCAAAGCGTTTATGCCATTCCTGACAAAAATGCAGGTTCTCATGTCATTAGTTGTGCAATTGTGAAACAGGTTACCCCCCGCTCCATCAAGGCCCTTTATCTGTCCCCTATAAATATAGGGTTCTTGAATAAGTGCTAAGTCAAATTTAGCTCTTCGCAGCTGGCGATCTAGCATCGCCGTAGCCGCCTTAGAATGGTGCAAGTTGATTTGTACGCACCTTAAGCCAAGCTCCTTTGTTGCCTGGTTGTGTTTAGTTGGTAGTCCACATTAGGGACTACCTACCTTGCAGCTCTCCTCCGGTTCGCTGCTATCTGGGGCTTCATCGTCCTCCCCTATTGGGGAAGATGTGATGCCCAGATTGTCGAAGCCGCCCGCCAGTCCATCCGATCTCACCGACATGGCTGGCGATGGGACCGGACAGTCCGCAAGCAGTACCTCCTCCTTATCTGTTGCAGGGGTGTTTCCCCCCTGCTGATGGTCTGGTAGTGTCTCCACCGGAGTGGTGTTGGGTACTACCGCTGGTTTATCGGACCCAACCGCAGCCTCCTCTTTGTCCTCTGACGTTTCAAGGACTTTGAAGTAGCTGCGGTCAAGCCCGGCGTGCAGCATGTACCCGGCTTCTTTAATGGCATCAGCCGAGGACTGATCCATCAGGATGATGCTCCTAGCTTGTCTTCCCTCTGTCGTCGTGTTCACGACCCTCCAGCGGTCCGTAAGTATAACTTTATGGAGTCGCTGGAGCATCTGAAGCTCCATGAACAGAGGGACCTTTTCACTCACGCGTGTCCTCTTCCACGCCATTTTCACAGGACGGGGTAAGTCCCTATCCCTGATCACCTTGACCTTGACACCACCGACAGTTTGACCGTCGTAGTGCTTCAGCCAGGTGATCGCCTCATCGCTGGAGCAAGTTATGCTGATGATGCCGCCCTGGGCCCCCTTCCAATCAATGGTGAGGACCGGATCGCTCCACATCCTCCTACAGATGACCTCCTTGATGTTCCAGGCAGTCTCCTCATCAAGCATCGTCTTGGGATAGTCATCCGCAATGATGACCATCCTTGTCATAGTCAGGGCATCCTTAAAGGAGGACCCGAGGCGAACTCGCTTCAGATCCCCTGCCGCATCCCTAGCTTCATTGCTGACCTCTCTCGCCCGTTTAGAGAGCGTCGCCTCCTGTACGGGCGTCTGAGAGACAGCCAATTGCCTTGCGAGCTCGATTCGCTTCCTCCGCTTAGCGAGCCCGCTGAGTCTTTTGCGTCCTTTAGGGGGGACATGGTCACGCAGTCCGCCAGCACCGGCCGCTTGGGTGGTTTGGTTTCCGGGTCCAGCAGAGCCGGACGCCTTCGCCTCCACCTTGGCAGCCGGGGGCAGACCGGAAGACACTGTGTCTCCTCCAGATCCGCAACTTATAGGTGCAATTTTGGGGACCAGACTGGCGCCACCACTGGGGTTCGCTGCCGTCACTTGTCCCGCTGCCTTTTTCATGCCCGAGGGCCTTACACTTTGCCCCGAGGGGCCTTGTGTGCATGACGCACTTTGTCCCTTTTTGGGGACTGGTTTGGGGTTTTTACTTCTTTTTTTGTCCATGTGACTTAATGATGTTCTTCGCTCTGATGATTCCCCACCCGCCACGGAGTCCTCACCTTTGGGGATGCTTTATAAGCACCAGGGCTATCATCAGAGTATAGGGTTCCAGGGTGAGTTGTCCACGAGACTAACGGTGTTCACTTCCACTCCCGCGTAGTGTAGGCTCACACCGCCGCCTGCGGACCCCTTCACCCCAGAACCCTAGCCTAGCCCATCTGAAGGATGGACTTCAGCCGATTGACTGCCACGCGGCTACGTGACAGCCTCCCGTTTGGACAGAGATCCAGACCAAAGAGGCGTGTTGCCGGCGACAGACAACAACTACCGGTCCATCACCGACTCAACCCCCAGGACTCCTTCACCCTGCTGTACGGGTCACCGCGCACGGCACAAACACGCAGGAGATTGTCCCCCCCTTCCCTCCCCCCCTTCCCTCCCCCCCCTTCCCCCTGCCGCAGCACCCAATCCCAAGCACCGCGCCATGTCAGGTCATCCGCCATCGCCAACAAGATCCCCCGTGAGGGAAGTTATTGACGATACCCGGGGTGCACCGTCCCGTTCCCATTGTCGTTCCTCTGGACGTATCCGCGGGACTGGCAATGGGCCGGGCACACTAGGAGGTTACCCGACCGCAGCACCCCAAAGGCCGCTGAGGCTTAAAATTTAAATGATTATAGATAGATAGATAGAGTACTCTTTATTGTACACCAATGAAATTACAATTAATAAACAACTAATTACAGACTAATATGCACAATTGGCGGTCTTATAGCTAAAAGCTATTTCTTCCAGACAACCAATTTTGTCGCCATATTATATTTGTCGCCATATTAATATTAGTCGTTCGTTGTCGTAATTAACACCGTCGCGCCTATTTTCCCCAAGTGGAGGTAGCAAATTGTACCATATACCCACATATTGCTAACGATGTAAGGGTTCAATGTAATAGGGGCCGAGGCTATTGCCATTATACCGGGCACGATTCTAGACTTTGGACAGCTAGTGATTCATTTTTTCTATAGTAAAACCATATATTGTCCTACCTACGATTCGAACCCAGGACTTCGTGATCACGAATTGCACTATGCGCCAATAGCATAACAAAGCAGTATCTATTATGTCAAAATTAGATTTAGTTGCACGAGATAGTGCTCACAAAATGACACTTTGAAAAGGTACTTGAAAATTTTTCATTACAAACTTAATTATGAAACAATTTGCATACCCGACCTAAGGTTACCAATCTTAATATATAATATAGTATCATATATTAGGGCTGCGATTTTTATATTCTAAAAAAAGTATAGTGCGCTAAACTATACTATACTTTCACTATACTTACTATACACTAAAATCAAAAAATTAAGCAACAGAACCATTTTAAATTTACCTAAAAACTGAGCGAGTGGTATTTCCAAATTTAAATTTAGCTTGTAGTAATCAAGCTTCATAACCGAGCTTTTCTTAAATATCTCTTAATATATTGCTTTCAAATGAGGTATTTATTTTAAACTTCCATATACATTTTTTTATTTTTTCGCTAACTATTTATTATATGTTTAGAGGTAATGACCTCAAAACTATCTCTATAGTATTTCAAATTCCGGTGCGCGTGCGTTTGTAATTCTTCTCCTCCTAAACGGCTTGACTGGTATTGACGATTTTGTGTATCTGTGGGGTCACCTGGATGATCCTTAGCTATAGTTGGACCCGGTAGGTGGCGCTGTTGACAACCGGGTACGAAGCCACGGGAAACCGCTTGCTTGGTGTAACAAAAGTTGGGAACCCTAGCCGTGCGAGGAAAATGAGGTTTCCAAACCGAATCCACTGGCTACTTAATATTCGCAGTTCTTGCTTCAAACTTAATATATATTTTGTTAAGCCAACCGGCTCATAAGTTTTCGTAGAACATACGATTGTAAGCTCGACAAGCTAAATGATATCCAATTTTGATACGAATAATGTATGATTTAGAAGCTCATAGCGCTGTGGCGTAAAATTGGCACTTCCGACTAGAAGAAAAAAGTAAATCGTTTATACCTCTTTGGAATGTTGTTTAAAATAAACTAAGTACATTTGAAAAATCATAATATTAATACGTGAAGCAAAACCTTTGTACCCATTTTAACGGAAATTGCGCGGACGGAGGAGTCTGAAATTTCCCACACTTATAGTTTATATCGAGAAGGAGTGCAGAATGCTAATATTATTTTTAAATAATGCATAAAAAATACATTAAATCAATAAAAACACATTACATACACTACTATGTATTTGACACAATACACTTCAAATTGAAAATAGATTAATGTTCTTCTTCTTCTTCTTCTTTAAGTTATGGCCTCACACTAATTTTAAGTGTATTTTGCCAGTGTCCAGTGAGATATATATAATCGTGTTTGTTTAAATAAATTCAACTCCCCGATGAACTTGATGACAACGATGATAATGAAATTAATGAAGTACCCCACCCTGGATAGTAAAGCGGTGGATACTTTACAATTACCTCAAAACGGCCGTCGCAATTGGTAAATTGCGACGGCCGTTTTGAGGGAAGTCAAAAAGGCACGTTTTATCACTTTGTTACAATTACCTTTACTCGTGCACATATAAGAACACATAATGGTTAATATTCCACCAACATTACACATTATTAGACCAAAAAACACAAGTTTTGGAAATTAAAACAAATTGACAACATCACTCTTTGACTTCCCGCCAAAAAAAACTAGATTAATGTTGTTACATTATTTGTCTATAGGCTTACTGAATGTCAAACATAACCAGCAAACGATGAAAGAGTTTTTACAGAAAACATCGTTTACAGAGAAGTTTTGTATCATTAATTAAATTATCGAAATATGTATGTCAAGTTCAATGGACAGCATTGGTATTTTGTTTCAATAAAAAAAAAATAAAAAAAAGTATTCTTTATTTAAAAAAAAAAAAATTATTTAAATTTCATATCTTTTGTTAGAAAAAAATAGGCAAATTAATTATGTAGCCTTGGCGAAATCTGTGATTACAGAAGTATAGTCTTTGACAATAGAACCTTAATAATGTTCAAACTTATAATTTTAATTAATTATGGTCGAATTTCGACCAATGGGCGACCACTATTATTTAGAAATTTACAAAATGAGGTACTTCGTTCAGTTATTATATAGTCACACAATCACGTCACGTAATGTACGAGGCGCACATGAGTATGTCACGTACAATACTTGAACAACACGTTAAGGTGAAACACTTGACTGAAATAAAAACACACTGGTATAATACAAAAAGGTCCATAATATATACCATCTGTGAATTTTCAAAGTGCCGTCTGTTTTTATCTATCTATCTATCTATATCATCACGCCAGATCCCTTGCGGGGTAGGCAGAGAGTACAGAGTGCCAATAGGTTCTTACCTTACATACCTCTCTGGCTTCCTCCACTCTCATAGTTCGTCTCATACACGCTCGCCGGTTACGGAGACTCTTGAAACTCTCTCTTTTATTATCACTGCCATTTAAGTTTTTGTTCATAGTTGTCCTACGTATAAGCCGAGGCCAATCTAAGATTGAATCATCAGCTGTGTAGTTTTAAACAAAATAGCGTAAATTTTCTTATTTCAGTTGGCGATTTTCTGTCTCCTGTTAACTTCACAAATCACAGAACGACTTGCCAGTTGACAATCAATATCAAACCCCCAAACTGCCTTATTTCTGTTGTTTACCTGTACAACATTCGAGTATCACCTCAAATAACCGTAAAATACAAATGGACTACCAGATACTTGCTCGGGATAAATAATTTAGCAAATAAACACACTCGCCCACTCCACTGAGACCGCCACAGTAGGCCTTAATCACGGCGAAGGCCATAATGGTCGAATAGAAAGAACCCAATTAGGTGACATATCGAGCCCACGTGCCGTCCGCTAGTGGTACCAGGTTTGGGTATTTTACCCTGAATTTGGGGAAAAAGATTTGGTTAATATCAGCCTATACTGCCCACTGCTGGGCAAAGGCCTTCTCGCACAAATCGAGGTGAGAGAGATTAGGTCATACTCCACCACGCGGACCCAGTGCGGATTGGTGGATGGATTATATTTAATTCAAAGTCGTGTGATAGGCAGGAGTTTGACAGATATACAACGTGCAATATAGGTATATAACGTAAAACCTCAGACACCCCAATTTAAATTATTGCTTTACGAATCCACGAAAATCAATTTTTCAACTCTAAAGAGTTTTCTACCCTTTTTTAAGCTCTTTGGTATACAAATTAATCACGGAACTTTTACTTTGGTACACGTACTGAGGTATATGTGAATAAGAAATAAATTTTGTTTAATACAGTGGCCTGAATGAGTAATATCCAGTCTGGATAATTAAAAAAAACTACTTTAGGTTTTGTCTTAATTATGTTACATGTTGTATACCGCCATGACTATGAAGTGATGGTCAGAGATGATTAGATTGGAGAGAATTTGGATTTTTGATCATCTAAAGGTAGCCCGCACCTCCGAGTGCGAGAAGCTGAAATAGAGTCATCCAACGATGGAGTTATAGACGCATTATTTTTATTGCACTTGATTTTGATTTTATTTTGTACCAAGTTACGTCCGCTTTAGTTTTCACTTAGTTCTTTTCTACTTAAAAATAAATGAGTTAAAAGGTATTAATATTACTTTCCTAGCCGTGTGGTGACGGGAAAGAATACATGTGTCATCACCCCCTATCATCCCGTGGGTGTCGTAAAAGCCGACAAAGGGAACACACTTGCGCAAACGACCCAGTGCGTAGAGAAAAAAAACTTGAAATCAAACCCTATACCAACCCGTCTGGCCAGCGTGGTATAGTAGGCTAATCCACCTCCCATGAAAGCACAACAATTTAACCGGCCCCCAGTTCCCGGTACTCCCGCTGTTCCCGATCACGGTAGCGGTCGGGGTGACAGCGGGAGAGGGGTGCTAAGAATCTCCGGGCTACGAGAGGCTACCATAAAGAACTGACCCTCGCGACGTATAATGGATGCACACTACGGCTGGACCACCACCTCACCGAACTCGAGGTAGAACTGGGTCGCATAAAATGGCATATTTTGGGGTTATGTGAGGTCCGAAGAAAGGGGGAGGACGCGATAACCCTTGAGTCAGGTAACTTGTTCTACTTCCGAGAAGGTGATCAGCTCTCCCAGGGTGGTGTTGGTTTTCTGGTCAATAAGGACCTCGTTAGCAGCGTTGTGGAAGTCAGCAGTGTGTCGACACGGGTAGCGTACCTTATACTGAAGCTCAGCGATAGGTACTCCCTTGAGGTGGTGCAGGTATATGCGCCGACCTCGACATACGCTGACGAAATAGCCGAAGCCGTGTACGAAGACATTGCGAAAGCACTACACGGCACTCCAAAGGCTCACTACAGCGTTGTTATGGGGGACTTCAACGCCAAAGTGGGAGTACAAGAACGCGGCGAAACGAAAATCGGACCCTTCGGTGTGGGGCGCAGAAATATCAGGGGGCAAATGCTAGTAAACTTTCTCGAGTCGCAGGGGCTCTTCTTAATGAACTCCTTCTTTAAGAAGAAGCCCCATAGAAAGTGGACTTGGCGAAGCCCCGACAACGTGACAAAGAACGAGATAGACTTCATCATGACGGATAGGAAGTATATATTTAGGGACGTCTCTGTGATCAACAGGTTCAATACTGGCCGCGATCACCGACTCGTCCGAGGCACCCTAAATATAGACTTTCAAGCCAAAAGGGCCCGAATGGTGAAGCCTACTCTCCGACCTACCGCGCTCCAAACAGCCTTGGGTTCCGAAAAGTTCCAATTGGAACTTCAAAACCGTTTTGACTTGCTGGAAACCATTGGCGATATTGACGAGAAAACCGACACAGTGGTCAGAATGCTACAGGACGTGTCTCGAAAGTTTCTGTACGGAAAAAGCAAAAACAGGGACTCTAAACTCTCGGCCGAGACTCTCGAACTTATGAGAGGTAGACGAGAAATGCTACCTACGCAGATATCTTCGTCAGATCGGAAGAACTTAAACCTTAGAATCCGAAAGCTGATTCGGCGCGACCTCAGACGCTTCAACACCCGTATCGTCGAGGCTGCGATCGAGCAGAATAAGGGCACTAAGGTCTTCGCCCAACAGCTCGGACGTCCCCGTCTGACGAAACTCAAAACTGCGGATGGCAAAACCGTGACCTCTAAGTTCGAGATTCTCGAGGAAATCGAGGGCTTCTATGGAGAACTGTTTGCATCACGGACAGGTAATCCTACGAGACCCAGCGATGATGACCACAGAGCCCCACTTATGCGCCATTACACGGAAGACATCCCAGATGTTGATCAGGGCGAGGTCAAGGCGGCTCTCGAGCAACTTAAGAACAATAAATCTCCTGGTGATGATGGAATTACTACCGAGCTCCTCAAAGCTGGTGGGACTCCGGTTCTCAAAGAGCTGGCAAGCCTTTTCAATTCCATCATTCACCAGGGCCTAACACCTAAAGCGTGGAGTTCTTCAAAAAAGGCGATAAAGCCTTGCTGAAGAACTACAGACCCATCTCACTTCTGAGCCATGTATACAAGCTGTTCTCGAGAGTAGTCACAAACCGCCTCGCCAGAAAACTCGACGAGTTTCAGCCACCAGAGCAAGCCGGGTTTCGAAAAGGCTTCAGCACCGTAGACCACATCCATACTGTTCGGCAGTTTGTACAGAAAACTGAAGAGTACAATCAGCCGCTGTGTATGGCTTTCGTGGACTACGAAAAAGCCTTCGACTCCATCGAAACCTGGGCAGTTCTGGATGCTCTGCAACGATGTCGTATTGACTGGCGTTATATCAAAGTGCTGAGATGTTTATATGATACCGCCACTATGACCGTTCAGCTCCAGGAACAAAAAACCAACCCCATTGAGCTGTGCAGAGGGGTGAGACAGGGGGATGTAATATCCCCTAAGCTTTTCACCAACGCGCTTGAAGACGTCTTTAAGACGCTAAACTGGGCGGGACGGGGCGTGAATATAGACGGTGAGTGCATCTCGCATCTTCGGTTTGCCGATGACATCGTCATAATAGTAGAGACGCTGGAACAGTTAAGCGAGATGCTGCACAGCCTAAATGTAGCCTCTCGACGTGTTGGTCTCGGCATGAATTTGGATAAAACCAAGATCATGTTCAATGAACATGTCACGCCGAGACCAGTCTACGTCGAAGAATCGATGCTCGAAGTTGTTCGAGAATACACCTACCTTGGGCAGATTATCCAGCTTGGTAAGAACAACTTCGAGAAAGAAGTCGACAGAAGGATCCAGTTGGGCTGGGCGGCATTCAGCAAACTATGTCGGGTTTTCTCTTCGCCTTTACCGCAATGCCTGAAGACGAAAGTCTACAACCAGTGCGTTCTAACAGTCATGACATACGGTGCCGAGACGTGGACACTTGCAGTAGGGCTAGTCCATAGGCTCAAAGTCGCGCAGCTAGCTATGGAGCGGGCTATGCTCGGAGTCTCTTTGAGGGATAAACTCCGAAATGAAGTTAACCAAAGTAGTTGACATAGCCCGCAGAGTGAGCTCGCTAAAGTGGCAGTGGGCTGGCCATATCTGTCGAGGAACCGATGGCCGATGGAGCAGACGAGTTTTAGAGTGGAGACCGCGACTCGGCAAACGTAAGGTAGGGCGCCCCCCAGCTAGGTGGACCGACGACCTGAAGAAGGTCGCAGGGTGGGACTGGATGCGGAAGGCGGAGGACCGTGTATTGTGGCGCAAATTGGGAGAGGCCTATGTCCAGCAGTGGACTGCAATAGGCTGATTTGATTGATTACTTTCTGGGGTAAATAAAAAATACCTTGGTAATACCGCAGCCCGCTAATGGAAACCGGCCTGCAAACGTCACGGTTTGCTTAAAATAATTACATCGCAATTCTAAATTACCAGGGGCCCAAATCGATCGGAAGATAAAACTTGTTTGACGTATAGATCTGTTTGACAAACTGTTCAACAATCACGGAACGACAGAAAAACTTTTAATCTTAGGTAGTAAGTAACCTATTACCTGTATTTATTTTGGAAATTGATTGAACTGTTGAATGTATATAATTATGACGCGAAGGTTTAACCAATTAAGCTATCATGGCTCAGTCTAATTCCAGTAGAAATTATTCTTGTATTGTAGTTGTGTTTCCCAGCATAAAATTCAGATATACGTTTGTGTAGATATGTCAATTTCATATTCACATACTTGTAAGTTTTTTTGATCCTGTGATTATAAACATAAAATTCACAAAAACAACCAAGACCGAAGCAAACATTTGTGGCTGCCATAAATATTTGTCCCGTGCGGCGATCGACCCGCGAATGCTGGAACCTATGAGCGGAGCGGCCTACGATCTGAACCACTGCACCAAGTCGACGTCGGTTACAGCCGCCTGTAAATTATAGTTATTAATAAATACAAATGAATGAGCGAATATACTGTCCCATTGCTGGGCAAAAGCTTTCTCTTACAAGTCGTGGAAAGATAAGTTTATACTTCACCACACGGACCCAGTGCGGATTGTTGAAGGCAGGTTTGTGGCCACTTCCTGTTGGCACTTATCAAGTCGCTTACAAGGCTTCCAAATTGGCTTAACGACTATTAAGTGGTAGCCAGCATCAACGGCTTAATGTGTCTTCCGAAGTACGGAGATACTCGAACATGAAGTTGCCATCAACGGTCACCCATCTCAGACCGACCGAGTTGAACGTTGCTTTACTTCTGTGATCGATAGGAACACCACGGTAGCACAGCGTTTCAAGCGCCTCAAGCAATTAAGGATGTAGTTATCATAATTATCTAATGGCACAAGCTGTCATAAATCATGGCGGTTAGCGGCGCTTTTTGATGAATGATACAAGTTTGTGCGGTAATCTAGCGAGTTGTGAACGTTAAACTTAACTGTGCTTTGTGACAAACGTGGACCTTATCGGTTAGATAAACGAAGACAACATGGCTTTCAGAAAATGTCTACAAAGCAGCAATACGCCATTTCGGCTCTGTAGACATTATCTTACATACCTCTGTGGTTTCCACTACTAAGAGAAGGGGGGAAGCCAGAGAGATATGTAAACAAATAACCTGTTCGGACTCTGCACCCTATGCCTATTACGCAAGGGATCTGGCGTGACGATATAGATAGCTAGATAGATCTGAGCGCTGTCTCTGGGGTATTGAGGTGGTTGTGCCACAGAAAACATCTGTTTTCTTTTTATCTATCTATCTATCTATCTATAACCTCACGCCAGATCCCTTGCGGGGTAGGCAGAGAGTACAGAGTTCCAACAGGTTCTTTCCTTACATACCTCTCTGGCTTCCTCGACTCTCATAGTTCGTCTCATACACGCTCGCCGGTTACGGATACTCTTTTTATAAGCTTTAATAATATTTAACTTGCACTGTTCATACGCTTTTCCGGTTCAAATTTTGTAATTCATTTTTCAAACATTTTCGGGTTTCTGATTGAGCGTACGCACAGTTCTGAAATAAGTTCTTTAAAAGTCGCTGTAGAGCAAAAATTAATTGATATGTCTACATCAGTCAGCTAACTTTCGCTCTAATACTCGTAAGCTAAGGATTTGCAATGTATGAATATGATGAATCGTGTATTTGACCATTTACAGGTTTTGACCAACATCTGATTTGACAAATCAAGTATTTGACGAGTGTCTGCGCAATCTGGTATTCAATTTTGGGGATGTGCACTTACGTGAATAAACGCATATCTTTGTGTGCATGAGACACGTTTCTAGCACCGTTTTGTTGTAAACGAGATCACTCTTGCAACGCTATGATATTAATAAAACAAAAAATCTACCCCAAAGCGAAATGTTTCCCCCGAAAGCTTAGATTTCTTGCCTGTACGCCTCGTTTCGCAGAATTTAGTGTCCTTGTCTCTAAGAGTCTGTACCACCTGCTCGAACTTCTGATCAACGCTGTCAGTGGTTTCCAACGCAGCGAAACGGTTTTCCAATTTTAGCTGAAAAGCTTGGGAATCCATAGCGGCTTGGAGCAAATTCGGTCGGAGACTGGACTTCATCAAGCGGGCTCTTTCGCGCTTCCATTGTATATTCAGAGTGCCCCGTACGAGCCGGTGGTCGCTTCCGGTTTTAAATCTTGCGATCACTGAGACATCTCTGAATATGCGCCTCTTGTCCGCCATGATGAAGTCGATCTCATTTTTTATTTTACCATCGGGGCTTTGCCACGTCCACTTTCTTTGGGGCTATTTTTTAAAGAAAGAGTTCATCATAAACAGCCCTTCTCTTTCGAGAAAGTTGACGAGCGTTTGCCCCCTATCATTTCTGCTGTCATAGCCGTATGGTCCTACTGAGGATTCGCTGTCAGTTTTTACTCCCACTTTGGCATTAAAATCTTCCATGACAACGTTGTACTGTGCCCTAGGGGTATTATGAAGGGCCTTAGAGATGTCCTCGTAGAGTATCTCTATATCCTCGTTCGAGTGTGCCGAAGTCGGTGCATAAACCTGCACGATCTTGAGGGTGTACCTCTCGGTCAGCTTAATTATGAGGTATGCTACCCTTGTCGACACACTGGACATTTCTAAAACGTTGTCAGCGAAGACTCTATGGACCAGAAACCCGACGCCACCCTGGGAAAGTTGGTCTCCCTCTCTAAAGTACAAAAGATGGCCAGATTCTAGGGTTATGGTGTCTTCTCCCTCTCTTCTTACTTCACATAAACCCAGAACGTGCCATCTTATGCACTTCAGTTCTTCTTCCAACTGCAGAAGATGCTCATCCAGTCGCAGCGTGCGTCCGTTATACGTAGCCAGGGTCAGTTCATGTTGGCGGCCTATCGTAGCCCGGGGATTCTTCGCACCCCCTGGCCCGCCCATAATCGCCACGCTGGGCATGCGGGTTGGCGATCGCAGGGCGTAACTTCTCGCACTAGTGACGCTGCTGCCCGTCACCGGTCTGGTTAAAAATTTAGTTACGCCATATTTGAATGGTTATACCGCCATTGTCGGTCATCAGAGCCTCGTCCGTTGATCAGCAGGATGCACCGCGGGCAGGAGAGGTTGACTTGGGGAGCGTAGATGGTAGGTGTCCCCCTTGCATCCCATTAAAAATGTGGTTGATGTAAATGAAAAAAAAAAATAAAAAATTTTTTTCCTATTACGGCTGTTTCAAATTCATTCATCTCATAAACGTTATCCATCAACTAAATTATAACCTGTCGGAATTAAAATTAAACTATTTTAATTGATATTACTGTATTTTTTACCCGAGTGCATAAGGAGGATAATGTTTTCGAGTACCTATATTCCTTTAGCACACCCTATAGCCTAAACGGCTTATCCATTTATGGCGGCTCCGGCCTCCGGCTTATGGCGGAAAAACTTTTAAAAGCGACCAGCATTATAATTTTATCAAAAATGAGTTTCATTTTATTAGATATGGCGTCTTAGCCTAATTAACATTTTTTTTTATTATTCAGTGCTGCTGATGTGTTTTTATACATACAAAACCCAAACTTTATATGCGCAAACATACATACCGAAAAAAATACCTGTAGATCACTGAAATATTTGCTCCGTACTACGACCATTTCTGCTTCAACGGCTGTCAGTTCTACAAACGATGTGCCCCGCGCACTGCCACTTAAGTTTGAAAATTCTGAGAGCTATATCGGCGACTTTGGTACTCCTGCGAATTTCCTCATTTCTGATTCGATCTCGCAGAGAAACTCCGAACATTGCTCTTTCCATTGCCCTTTGGGTGACCTGAGCCTTCTTATGAGGCCCATCGTAAGTGACCATGTCTCGGTGCCGTACGACGATAACGACTATCGCATTAAGTGGCAACTGAAATCAACGGCTTAGAATGTCTACAGAAACAGACCACCTATCCTAGACCCAGAATCGACTGACACCCTTGCACACCCAGTTCATGCAATTCATGTTCTAAATATGTCCATTAAAATGAGATTCTCAACATCTTTAATAAAAAAAGAGAACAATAATTAAATTTAAAAAAAATGTAAATAAGACAATTTGTCAGTACCCTCGTAGGGTTTATACTAAACAAATGGTTTGAGTATAAGATTGAATTTGATTATTGACAAAAACTTAAGTTTCTTTTAACAAATTGATGTCTTTAGTCCGTGTCCCGCCCATTAATCGGACACACCCGACAGGAGCCATCTGGTTGACTGTTGCTGTAATAGATCTGTCAACTGTACCTGAACTACCAAAAGTTTCCGGGACGGATAAAAAATATTGCGCCAAACACATATCCGCGTACTGCCCGCCGTGTCACCATAAAACATTTCGCTTTGGGGTAGATTTTTTGTTTTATTAATATCATAGCGTTGCAAGAGTGATCTCGTTTACAACAAAACGGTGCTAGAAACGTGTCTCATGCACACAAAGATATGCGTTTATTCACGTAAGTGCACATCCCCAAAATTGAATACCAGATTGCGCAGACACTCGTCAAATACTTGATTTGTCAAATCAGATGTTGGTCAAAACCTGTAAATGGTCAAATACACGATTCATCATATTCATACATTGCAAATCCTTAGCTTACGAGTATTAGAGCGAAAGTTAGCTGACTGATGTAGACATATCAGTTAATTTTTGCTCTACAGCGACTTTTAAAGAACTTATTTCAGAACTGTGCGTACGCTCAATCAGAAACCCGAAAATGTTTGAAAAATGAATTACAAAATTTGAACCGGAAAAGCGTATGAACAGTGCAAGTTAAATATTATTAAAGCTTATAAAACGAGTCTCCGTAACCGGCGAGCGTGTATGAGACGAACTATGAGAGTCGAGGAAGCCAGAGAGGTATGTAAGGAAAGAACCTGTTGGAACTCTGTACTCTCTGCCTACCCCGCAAGGGATCTGGCGTGAGGTTATGAGCGAACGACGCCGAAATGCTGCCTCAACCTTGTCAGAACACCGGGCCTTAAATAAAAAGATCACAAAGCTGGTCCGACACGACCTCCGAGCTTTCAACAAGCTTGATATTGAGAAAGCCATCGAGCAGAACCGGGGCTCGAAAGTGTTTGTCCAGTCACTTGGGAGAAACCACTTGACAAGGTTGACTACACAAGCGGGTACTGTGATCGCTTCTAGGCCGGAAATCCTCTCGGAAGTCAGGAATTTCTATAGCCAGCTCTACGCCTCACACGCACCTCGACCCGAATCTCTTAGAGGAGATCCCAGAGCCACCCTTACACGTCACTTCACAGAAGACTTGCCCGAGATCAACCTGGATGAGATCGAGTTGGCCCTTAAACAGCTTAAAAATGGAAAAGCCCCGGGTGAGGACGGCGTCACGACTGAGCTTCTGAGGGCAGGGGGCAGTGTTGGGCATTTTTCAATTGTAGGATCAATCAATTGAAATTACGTTTGCAATTAAATTCATTTCCCTGGCATACTCCGGATTAACAATGATTTTTGGGCATCAAATGCCTCAGTCCCTTCCACGATCATGGGTGATGTAGTGCACTAAAAACGTTGGGCACTTGACAACCACAAATAAGCTGCGGTGAAATCCGAAATATTTTAATTGCAACTTAATTGTTTCACGATTAATTTTTGCCCAACTCTGGCAGGGGGTACCCCACTACTTAAGGAGCTTCGGAAGTTATTTAACACTGTCCTCCACACTGGGAGAACTCCGCAGGCATGGAACAGAAGCGTGGTCGTCCTGTTTTTCAAGAAGGGTGACAAAACCCTTTTGAAAAACTATCGACCCATATCGCTTCTGAGCCATGTATACAAGGTGTTTTCAGGGGTCATCACGAACCGTCTTGCGCGAAGGCTCGACGAGTTTCAACCCCCGGAGCAGGCCGGGTTTCGAAGTGGTTACGGTACCATAGACCACATCCACACAGTGCGGCAGATTATACAGAAGACTGCAGAGTATAATCTGCCCCTATGTCTAGCCTTCGTGGACTATGAGAAGGCCTTTGACACTGTCGAAACCTGGTCAGTTCTGGACTCCTTGCAACGATGCCAAGTTGATTGGCGATATATCGAGGTGATGAGATGCCTTTTTGAAGCCGCAACGATGACCGTCCAAGTACAGAACCAGCGGACTGAACATATCCACCTGCGCCGCGGAGTGCGCCAAGGTGATGTCATATCACCAAAACTATTCACCAATGTACTGGAGGATATGTTCAAGACGCTGGACTGGAAAGGTCGCGGCATCAATATAAATGGCGCATACATCTCTCACCTGCGATTTGCAGACGACATCGTCATCATGGCTGAAACGTTGCAAGACCTACAACAGATGCTGGACAGCCTTGCTAATTCGTCTCAGCGAATCGGTCTCCGGATGAACTTAGATAAAACTAAAGTTATGATCAACAAGCATGTTGACCCGGGACCGATCGCCATTAAACGGAGCCTCCCTCGAAGTTGTTTCTGAGTATGTATACCTAGGGCAGTTGCTCCAACTAGGTAAACACAAATTCGACAAGGAAGTTAAAAGATGGATACAGCTGGGCTGGGCAGCATTTGGAAAACTCCGTCGAGTCTTCTTATCGCCCATACCCCAATGCCTAAAAACGAAAGTTTTTAATCAGTGCGTCCTACCTGTAATGACATACGGAGCCGAAACGTGGCCACTCACTGTGCGGCTTGTCCACCAGTTCAAGGTCGCTCAGCGAGCTATGGAAAGAGCTATGCTCGAAGTTTCTCTTAGGGGTCGAATCCGCAATGAAGTTATTCGTCAGAGAACCAAGGTTACCGACATAGCTCAGGGAATTAGCAAGCTGAAGTGGCAGTGGGCAGGTCACATATGCCGCAGAACCGATGGCCGTTGGGGCAGACCGGTTCTTGAGTGGAGACCGCGTGTCGGCAAACGTAGTATAGGGCGCCCTGTAGCTAGGTGGGGCGACGATATTCGTAAGGCAGCGGGCAGGGATTGGAGAGGGAGAGCTGAAGATCGAGCTCAGAGGTGTGCCATGGGAGAGGCCTACGTCCAGCAGTGGACTGACACGGGCTGATGATGATGATGAACATTTTTAATACTTAGATGAAAATACACCGTGCGTGAAAGAGGAGGATTGACAACACAAGGAGACTTAAATTAATTAAAAAGTTAGAAGTGCTACCAAA
Source organism: Phalera bucephala (assembly GCA_905147815.2). Taxonomy (NCBI): domain Eukaryota; kingdom Metazoa; phylum Arthropoda; class Insecta; order Lepidoptera; family Notodontidae; genus Phalera; species Phalera bucephala. The sequence continues at coordinate 6,075,283 of LR990619.1, read as the reverse complement.
AGTTCTGCCTAATGGCAGTAAGGATGTCGGTCCGAATCGAAATCAAAATTCCGGTCACGGGAGACGCGGAGTCGCTCTGAAGTTTGTTGTGCTCCTCACAGAATGCCTTAGATTGGATCGTGCACATAATGTCAGGACGGATGTGTAAAGCCCGTGAATCTCAGTAAAAAAAAAAAAATAATAATAATAATAAATATAAGAATATTTGTATTTTATATTTTTATATATATTTTGTAAGAAATTATACTTAATAAATATGTACATAATAATAATAAAGTTTATTTTGTAACGCACAAATAGTTCCATTAAAGCTTAAGACTATATGCTGTATGTAACAAGATGCCATGACCTAATGTAACAATTTATATAAAAATAGGACGTGCATTACAAAAAGGGTCCTAACTCAGCAAGTTTGCTGACTGAGGGCAGCCAGCGCTGATCTTCCGTTAGCACCTTTTAGCGGACCGTTGATGTGACAACACGATACATGCCAAAATACGCAGAGAAGTATTTGTTCTCAGTGAGACTATGAAAAAAAAAATAAGATAAAAAAAATAAAAAAAATATTAATACTAGAAAAATAAAACAAAATGAAACATACTAAAAATCCTATGCTAGACAACGAGCGCTCTCTCAACATGCCGGGCTGAAAACTGTAAGCGCTTTCCTGTGTTGTGTTGTTCTTCATACTCACTTTCTTGTTCTGTAAAGCTGTAAAGGCCCCTCGGTTCGAATCCTTATCGCGGTATCTTTGGGTGATAGGTACGTCCTCTATTACTTTAAGGCCTAACAATGGGGGTGAAATATGGGTATACATACCTAGTATAGCCACCTTTGCTTGTGGAATGTAGGTGTGCCGGAAAAATGCTTAAAAAGTCTGCGATAACCTTTATAATATAAATTTTATTACCAGTTAAATTATATTATTCGAAGCGAATTAAAATAAAACTCTCAAAAGCACTTTAAAATTATTTGCTCGAAATTATAGCCGATTGAAGTCTAGTAAAAGCAAACGATACGAAGCTTTCTGGATTAACAAATTAAGCTGAAGCCTAACTACAATCTAATAAATAATAATGTACAGACTTTTGGTTGTTTAAACGACTTTTAGTTGCTTAAAAATTAATTATCATTTGCTTTAACCGTAAAGGAAAACATCGTGAGGAAACTTGCATGCCTAAGTTTCTCGAAGGTGTGTGAGTTCGCCAACCCGCACTGGGCCAGCGTGGTGGACTATGGCCTAAACCCTCTCAGTTTGAGAGGAGGCCCGTGCCCAACGGTGGGACAGTTTCTTAACAGGGCTAATATTATAATATTAATAAACGACTACCACATTAAGTGGTAACCGGGACCAACGGCTTAACGTGCCTTCCGAAACACGGATATGCTCGAATATGAAAATGCCACAAACGGTCACCCATCTCAGGCCGTTATATAAACCCAGTTATAGTTACGAAATAAATAAATAAATAAATAGTTATAAAAACCCAGAGGAATTGTGAACCTCCTTCTTTTTTGAAGTCAGTTAATATTCTGCTTAGTTCTTTAGTAGGGTACCTATAGGATTAACATAATACCCATATTATCTACACATTCGTATTGTTTGCCGTTAAGGAGTTCCCTGATGTATGTACACATAGAGACTGAGACGAAAACTAATCATGTACTCAAATATGAACTGGAGAGTCTAGGCTTATTCCAACCAGTTTCATTTGTATGTAAATATGCCGAATAAAGTTTGCATCGCATGCAAGATGAGGCAATCTCGGTAATATCAATAATACCAGCCCATACTGTTCCACTGCTGGGCAAAGGCCTTCTTTCACAATCAAGGTGAGAGAGATTAGGTCATACTCCACCACGTGGACATAGTGCGTATTGGTGGAGGTAGGTTTGTGGCCCCCTGCTGTTGAAACTTATTACAATATTTATTCTAACCCGGCTTAACGTAGTCGTTAAGCCGAGTAATGTGGTAGTACCACATTAAGTGGACCGGGACCAACGGCTTATCGTGCCTTCCGAAGCACAGAGACGCTGGAATATAAAAATGCCACAAACGGTCACCCATCTCAGGCCGACCGAGTCGAACGCTGCTTAACCTTGGTAATCGGTAAGAACATCGCGGTTGCACAATACCACGAACGCCTCAATTAAGCAATCTAGAATAATGCCATTATGACATATGGGCATTTACTAATTTAATAATAATACCATCAGTTTCTGTCCATCTTAATTTCTAAACCTTGTTCTTTTTCTATAATATACAATAGTTCTTGCATCTGTTGGGGTCAGTTGGCTGTTTATTTCTTCAGCAATTTATCCCAGCAGGTGACTTACGTAAAATTAACTTCTTGTATGGCTTTTACGTGTTGGACCCATGTCCCCACGCAAGCCAACCGGCACAGGTAAACCAGATGCTAATAATATCTTTCATACAGTAAGTTCCTTAGAGGTATATTATAAGTTACAAGTTTCTGCCCGCGACGCGTTGACTTTAAATAGGAACCTTACAGTTTGCCGGGAAAAAGGTTTTTTTTATGTTATAATTTAAAAAAATATATGGATGTCACTTGCCTTGCGAAATGTTTTGTGATTTTGGTATTCCCCTTTGAAAATATTTCGTTTGATTCTAAACTCACCACTTCGTGTGTAGCTTTCCTTACCCCTGGTCTGCAAGAGCTCTTTTTTGGGCGTAAAGAAAGCGCTTAAAATGGAGCAAACCACTAACCGTACATCTTTTTGAAAACCGCTTTTCGCAACAATGGCTTGAAAACGAATCCCTGCGAAAGCTGGCTTAAGCGTACCGGGTAAAATAACATATATATTGAGAAGTTTTGGCGGGAAGTCGAAGAGTGACGTTGTCAATTTGTCTTCATTTCCAAAACTTGTGTTATTTCGAATAATAATGTGTAATTTTGGTGGAACATTAACCATTATGTATTCTTATATGTGCACGAGTGAAAGTAATTGAAACAAAGTGATAAAACGTGCCTCTTCGATTTCCCTCAAAACAGCCGTCGCCATTGGTATGTAACGTATCCATCGCTTTACTATCCAGGGTGGGGCACTTCACCAATTTCATTATCATCGTTGTCATCAAGTTCATCGGGGAGTTGAATTAAATCTAAACAAACACGATTATGCATCTCACTGGACACTGGCAAAATACACTTAAAATTAATGTGAAGCCATGACTTAAAGAAGAAGAAAAAGGCCGTGTATATTTTGTTTGTTCCAAATACGAAAGTCGTGTATTCAACACTCATAATTTATAATCAGGCACAGGCTAAAGAAAAAACAAAAATCTAGTATATGTATTCTTTATATTTCAGGTCAAAAAATATATCGTTTAACTCAGCGTATCGAGACGTGTCTAAGCGACAAAACGGAAATAAGGTTCAGAACTTATTTTCTGTTAGGAATCGAGCCTGCTCGTCAAAAAAACAAGATTGATATAATTTTAGCCTTTTTTTTGGCAACGTTGGCCTTATTCTGTACTGTTTTTATTTTGTTTAATAAAATATCAAATCCCCGATTATACATTGCTTACCGTAAACCCTAAGGAAAGAATCTGTTGAAACTACGCTCTGCTTACCCCGAAAGGGATCTAACGTGATGATATAGATAGATAGATGGGTCATACATCGTCACGGTTATTCTCCAAGTGTACAAATCAGAGGTATACTATTATCATCATTATGATTAATCAGCCTGTACCTACCCTCTGCTAAGTGTAACCCTCCCCTCTGTCACTGAGGTGTACAATGTACACCTCAGTGACATTTCTTTGAAATGATGTTTAGTCTCACTTGCAGACTCCACTGAGACTGAGATTTTTCCAGTAGCGAAACCTCAGTAACATTCCATTCGACCTAGGATTCGAATCCAAAAACGCATGATTACCAACAACACCAAGCCGCCACTAGACCATCGATCACGTACCTTATGTTCATATTAACATACACAAATAATTTCCGGAGGGCAATTCTTTTTGCGAATAAATACCCTAATTTTTTTTTTATTTATTTAATTGTCAATATCGTTATGTTCATTTGTGTTATATGGATTCGTGCTCATAGACAATAGCTATAGATACACATTCTTCACTATAAATATAATTGTATTTTATTTATAAATTTATTTGCATTGTATTACTTGCATTATTTAATATTGTTTCTGCCTTCTTCTGAGCTGAGTGCTGTCTTATATATGTCAGTTTTTTCTGCTTACTTATTTTTTTACTATCTTTATATTTTATATATATATATGTACCCGGGACGCCACTTACAATGGTTCTGCCAGAACTCCAGCGCTGCATTATAACCATAGTGCAGCAATATGCTGAGACAAAGTCCTGTTTGGCCCCACACAATTGTGCCTTACTTGCACACAGAACTGCCTGTTTACTCTGTATTGTAGGTGTTGGTCAAATAAATGTTGTTTCTTTCTTTCTAATCCATTGTTGGAAGCTCTATAGAAAAATCGTCATAATTCACTCTTGAGACAGCCCCAAGCCTTGCTAGTAAAAAGGCACAAGTCAATCTATATCTCTGGTTTTGTCCAACTAGTTTTGACCAAGCATTGAAAGCGTGCCATGTTAGGCATCATACTAAACGACCGATTCAAAAACACGGAGATCCGTAAAAAAACTAGAGAGGTGGAAGACGTCGGATCCCGTATATTTCGACTCAAGTAGAGGTGGGCAGGACACGTCGCAAGATTTGGTGATGACAGGTGGAGTAGGTTTCTGGCCGAATGGTGGCCACGAAATGGATATCGCAATCGAGGAAAGCCAGTACAAATATGGGTCTATGAGATGCTTAATTGCGAAGGTAAGACCTGGCTAAAATTGGCTCAGGATAGGCATATGTGGCGTAAGAGAGAAGAAGCTTATGCCTCGCAGTGGGCGAAATAATTTGGATGTGATAATATTGAATTGAATGCATGAATGAATTACGGTCTGATAATTTGGACGTAATAAGTTAAATAATCTAGTATTGACCGCCCCAAACATTTTAATGTACCGCCCCTAATGTATTCATTCGATACAAAACCTGGGTTCATTTTTCGTATTTCAATTCCTTAATACTAAGCGTGTATGAGACGTACTATGAGAGTGGAGGAAGCCAGAGAGGTATGTAAGGAAAGAACAAGTTGGAAATCTGTACTCTCTGCCTACCTCGCAAGGGATCTGGCGTGATGATATAGATAGATAGATAGAATTCCTTAACACAATTTATACGAATTTCGAATACAAACCATCTCGTGCAGACAACCGAAAAATAAGGCATGGTGCTATACTGTTTCAGCGCCCGCATGATACAAATCACCTGACTAAGATAGAAATAGAATAAAGTTGTATTGTAACCAATGATAATAAGCCAAATTGTCTTTTTTGTTATTTAACTGTATCTATGTGATTTTATTGGAATTAATTACAGACTTATATAAGTAAACTCTACCTGTTTACAAAAGGACCAGACTGCTGGGACTCTACTTAGATGACTGGCAGCATTTCTGTACCGGATAGTAATGTTGAACCTTTGCGCTAGATATGTATCAGCCTTCACTCACTCGTCACATGTAGTCGACCAGTCTTTGAGACAGTTCCTCAATAATGCGATGGTCTTGGAACATGAAATCCCATGGCCCCAAAGTCTTCATACCTACAATCAATTTTTGAGTAAAAAACCTAGACAACAGGATTTATTCCCGTGTCATGGTGCGTTTACAAACATGAAAATTGACATACACCAATATCCAGACCGAAACAAATAATTGTGGATCACGCGAAGATTTGTGTCGTGCGGAAATCGAACCCACGACTATCAGACACATTGGGCGGAACGGCTTAAGCTCTTAACCACTGCGCTAAATTATCCGTCAAAATTGTCTCTAAAGGTCACTGCAAACGTAAGTAGTAAACAGTTCAATTCCATAATTATGATCATCACCAGAAGAAAGTCGTTCACTGGTCAAAGGCCCCCTAAAAACCGCCACAAAGACTGGCCTTGTGCTGTACGCATTCAGCTTTTACTTGCGACCTTCTGATATGTAGTCGCCCTAATAAAGATAATGTATAGGCGCCTGTAACGTGCGCGCGCCTCATAGGCGGCGGGTTGCAAGTGACGGCCATCTGGTACATAATTGACTGTGTACCATCTGTAATCTGAATAAAAAAGAACCAACAAAGTTTCGCATCTTATTTTTCGTTGCCTCCCAAACACCTCACCTATACCAGATCATCGGACTATGCTCCCATGACATGACATGACTATGACATCGGGGGTATGCTCCCTTGACTCCTCTACATGAAATGACAGCGATAACAAAATTCTACTAAAACACAGTAGAATTCAACTAAGACAACTAATTGGAGCATTTGCAGGTAATTATGGCACAAAAGAACATCTGCATAAGATTCACCTGTGCAGCGACGCAGGAACTTTGGTACTAAAGTCATGAAGCACGTTCTCTGCAACTGCGACGCATTGGCTGCGAATGAAGCTAATGGGAGTGGCCTATCCAACTACAGAGGAGTTTCGGCTCTTCCCATCCGTTGGAATCTACAATCTGATACAGCGAGTATTTGGATCTCCAGGTATATAAGAGCATCATGGACGGCACTAATAATGGGATTTTCCGATCGAAGTGGACTTGAGATCTTCTCAGTCCGAAATAGCCAACAATAAGATAAGATGCTCCCTCCACGAGATAGTCCAATAACTAATGATTAATCTCATAGGATAAATATATCAGACAATACAACATCTGTGTTTGGGAGCCGATTAATCCCCTTAATCTCGTTCCTGAAAATCCCAAAACTATTGTGAGCTTTAAATAAATCAATAAAACCCTAATAAATTTGCTTACGGATGGGTAAATACGTACGGTCCTCTAAGTTAAAAGCTCATACAGCGCCAGGGTAAGGTTCTTCGACCGGTTGGTAATACATCTGAAGTGACCGTCTATATAGTGATAGGGGATAGCCATGAATTTCATGATCACATTTTCCCCTTTTACATAAAAGGTTTATTTTACACTACAATGCATAATAAATAAACAAATAGTAGTCGTGATTAAAAAATCAATTTGGCAGTACTTGTTGTAAGCCTCGGTAATATACAACGTGTAATGAAATAAATGTTCCATATCGGCAATGGAATCGATTCCTACTGTTTTGAATACAAGTATTTTTTATCTAAATTATTAAAAATGTCTGTCGTTCCAGTCATTCCTCAGTCCACAGTGTTAAACAATGTTAACTATGATTTGATTTCTACTGCACTTCTAAATCATATTGTCCAATACGTTAGGTTTGATGGTTAATTTGGATATCAAAGTTGTTAAGAAAATTATATTAAAAAAACTGTATGTTTTGTTTTCTTATTGAATTTGTAAACCAGTCATCTAATTTGGAGTGTCTGAGGTCTTGTGTTATTGGAGTTACTCGTTTTATATCTAATAGCTTTTCTGTATATTTTATCACTGTTGATTTTTACGAGGTTGATTTTTACGAGGCGGAATGTAAAGATGCCAATATATAGATTGTTTTTTTATTGATCTTAAGCAGATGTGCTTCCTTTCATTTCGATTGTTTTAAAATCGGTGATACTTGCGACAATTATTATGGTGATTCATGATTGTTCGGGATACCTATAACTATTGTGTACGATAAATCGACAGTCCCATAGAACAAAGTAACATATTCCAAACAAATGAAATGCAACTTTCTTACTCGTCGATGAGGTTATTTATGCCAAATATAAACATTAAAGTCATCGACCACAAATTTTTAGAGAGTGGGCACTCATATATGGAAATGGACTCAATGCACAGCAGTATTGAGTCCGCTAAGAAACATACAGCAGTATATTCTATGACAGAGTGCCTCAAAATTTTTCATAGTGCAAGATCTTCAAAGGAAGCAAAGAATAAGATTCAAAAGCAATACAACGTGCATGGATTGAAATTTAACAAGTTCAAAGACTTGAAAAAATTTGCAGCAAATGTGATGGGAAATAAATCAAAATGTGCATTTTGGCTAAAAATAAAAAGGATGAAGTATGTGAAAGGCGAAATTAAATTATATTATAACTATGGCATATCAGAAATCATATTCTTTAAAGACCTACAATTTCAAATCAAGTCAGCTTTGACTTCGATCCACCTGTACACCATTACTCGACCCGAAAAAGGAAGATGCGTGCTGACGACGTAGTTATACAAAACGTCAGAACAATCGAACCTCAACTTCCTGCCGAGTTGATAGTTGTTTCAACACAAGCCCACAAGCGTCCGCAAATTACTAAAGCAAAAAAAGGGGATTTGCTAAAACTGTGTTCCAAGGGTGTTATTCCAGAGGAATATCATGACTGTTATAAGAAAATAGAGACCGAAGATGGTATCGTCGATCAATTACCAGATGCTACTGTGTCCGATGAAGATACTTCTGATGAAGACTGACGATGAAGAATGTTCACAAAGAAGGATAATTATTTTCGCGCATTCTAGACCTTTGATTAAGTTTGTGATTTGTCTCTTTCTTTTTTTTTATTTGCAAGTTTTCGCGAATACATTTACACAACACATATTTTTAAATTTTGTAATAAAACTCTAGTTATCATTGCATTGACCGAAGACAGACTAATAGCGAATTAATTAGTAAAGATTTAAGAAAATAGTAAACTCGACGATTAGTTATGTAAATAGCAATATTATTTAAACTAAAGCTTAATATATGGCTTAACAATAACATTTTAAGTAGTGAACTTTTTGACAAAAGATACAATGTTTACAGACGTGATAGGTCCACTTCCGGATTTAATTCTAATAAAGAAGGAGGAGGTGTTAGGTTGCAATTTCTAAAAAGTTTAAGGCTAACAGAATGTCTATTTGGGAAAGTGGGTGTGAGGACCTGTGGATAACTGTTGATGTAACACCAAGCTTTAAAATAACAATATGTACGGTTTATTTACCACCCCCAGTGCAACATTCAGTTCTTAAACTGTTTATGGATAACTTTAATTATGTAGCAGAAACAAACGCCAATCACACGATTTTAATTGGCGACTTTAACATGAGTAGTATCGACTGGAATGTAATTAATAGTTCTTCTGGTTCTTCCTCCTGCTTACATTCGAATATATGTCAAGATTTTTTAGATTTTACGTATACCAACAACCTTACGCAATACAATCTAGTTCCTAATAAAATGAATAAAATGTTGGACTTGGTTCTCGCTGATTTGCCACAATGTGCCGTAACAAAAGCTTTACACAGTCTATCTAAAATTGATAACTACCACCCACCGCTTGAAATTATTGTCCATTGTAAAATAAATAAAAACCTAAAAAGTAATACAACATTAAGATTAAATTACAATAAAGCAGACTACATAGCACTTAATGATGAATTAGAAAAAGTTAATTGGCCAAAGCTATTTCTTGATATTAATGATCCAAATGTTATGCTCGAAATTTTCTATAATGTTATTAATGAACTCATTGTACAGTTTGTTCCATCTTTTAAGTTTAAAAATAACTCCACTCCTTCCTGGCTTAGTATAAATCTAGTAAAGGCATTACGGGAGAGGGATAAATATAAGAAAAGGTATAGTATTTATAAAAATCCATTAGATAAAATATCTCTTCGAGTATGTACCAAACGCTGCGAACGTCTAGCTAAAGAATGTTACACTACCTATATGCACGGCATTGAACAGAAAATAAGCACAAATCCTAAATTCTTTTGGTCATATATCAAAGCCAAGCGTAAGCATACAAGTACCTACCCCGCAACTTTTATGAATGGAGATAAAATTGCTAATAATGGTCCAGACATATGCAACATGTTTGGCTCCTATTTTTCATCTGTATATTGCCCAGCTAAAAAACAATCAAATAAAGAGGCAAAAAATATCTCTATTTGCACAAATTAACTAACAGCTCTGACAGCTTTTCCGTATTAAGTATTAATGAAGAATCTATTCTGAAATATTTGAAGAATCTTGACACCTCTAAGGGACCAGGCAGTGATAAAATCCCGCCTATTTTTATTGAAAATTGTGCTAAAAACTTAGTAATCCCTCTCCAGTTTATATTTAATAAATCACTCAAGTTTGGTATCTTTCCCGAGAAATGGAAGTTGTCTAAAGTTATACCTATACACAAAGCCGATGCTGATAATTACATGAGTAATTATAGACCAATATCAATTCTTTCAACATTCGCAAAGGTGTTTGAAGCCCTGATACGACCACACATACAAAACTACCTTAAAAAGTATGTATCTGAGCATCAGCACGGCTTTATTCCAAACAGATCAACATGTAGCAACCTCGTTACTTTTGTCGAAAATGCTGTGAAACTAGTCGATTCAAATAAACAAATTGACGTTGTTTATACTGACTTCAGTAAAGCTTTCGACAAGGTTTCCCATGAGATTTTAATCCAAAAGCTTACTGCGTATGGTTTTACAGGCCCTCTTCTAAATTGGCTAAATTCATATTTAACTAACAGATCTTTTTACGTTGTGATCGATGGTTTTGAATCTGAAGTTTTTAATATCACATCTGGTGTCCCACAGGGATCACATTTGGGTCCAATACTTTTTGACATATTCATTAATGACCTCCCAAATTGTTTTATGCACTCAACTCCGTACTTGTTTGCAGACGATTTAAAAATATCTAGAGTGATAGTTTCATATAACGATGCATTACTACTACAAATAGACGTTGATAGACTCATTAGCTGGTGCAAGGAAAATGACATGCAACTGAATGTCCAGAAATGTTCGCAAATAACTTTTACACGCAAATTAAATCCTATACGTTTTAACTACCACATAAATGGCATACAGCTGAAAATTGTGGACGTTGTTCGAGATTTGGGAGTTCTGCTGGACCAAAAACTTACTTTTGTGCCTCATATCAATCATGTTATTAAAAAAGCTTCGAAAACTCTTGGATTTCTAATAAGAAATGCAAAGTCTTTTCGGAAACCAAACACTAAAATTCTACTCTACGATTGCCTTGTTCGCAGTACTCTTGAATACTGCGCGGTAGTTTGGCGTCCTCACTATGCAACACATAGCCTAAGACTTGAACGTATTCAAAAACGCTTTCTGAGACACCTAGCTCACTCAACAGGCATCTCTAAAAAAACTCAGAGCTACTCACAGCGTCTTGAGAAATTTAAAGTTATGACCTTAGACCAACGGAGGGACTTCCTTGATTTAAAATTCCTTTTTAAAGTTTTGCGCAGCAACGTTGACTGCCCCCAATTGTTAGCTTTATTCAACTTTAACATCCCACACAAATATCCCAGACATCACATGAAACTTTTTAGCCCCCCTTTCCGTAAAACTGTTCTAGGGACCAATTCGCCTGTTGCGAGGCTCTGTAAGCTCTTTAATAAAATGAGTAAATCTATTGATGCATACCACACAAGCTTTGGTAAACTTAAGTACCAGGTCCAACATAGGTAATTATTTATTTATTATTACGTATATTTTTTTTTTCTTTATATTTTCCCCCTATAATGTAAAAATAGATTTTTGTCTCAGCATTATTTTCTCGATTTCGATTTTTTATTAACTTTCTACGTAACCCAACTTGATATTTTTTTATTGCATGAAGTGTTTACCCTTGAAATTGTACATTTAGATTAAGATTCAATGCTATGTATATTTTTTTTTTCTGTTTTGATGTAACAATTGTTGGTAGACCAATAAATAAATAAATAAATAAATAAATATTCTTATTAATAGACGAGTAAAACTAACTTATATTTCCTTTTTTTGCAATTAATGAAATTTATGCTGGTTTTACAGATGTAACTCAATATGAACCATTAAATAATTGTTCTAAGCCAATATATACAATAGATAACATTTTGATTGTAGCCCAATTTTATAGAATATTAATGTTTTAAGGTTATCAAGGTAAAACAAACACGCGGGGGTTGTATGGCATTTATTCCGTTTTATTATATTATAAAAGACATGCGGAACACAACATTCAGTAAGCAAAAAAGATAAATAATTGTTCTACATATATGTTTTGACGTAACTTGCATTATAATTTATTTTATCGGAGATGTTCTATATTTAACTTTCAAAATGTATATAATGTATGTAATATCTCGTTTTGACAATTTGGTCATTTAGTCGGTTTTTCCATTAACACGACGATATTGTCTCACCTACGATTCGAGCCCAGGACTTCGTGATCGCGAATTGCACTATGTGCCAATAGCCTAACAAAACAGTATCTGTTATGTCAAAATTAGATTTAGTTGCACAAGAGAGAGCTAACAAAATGACACTTTGAGAAGGTACTTGAAAATTTTCCATTATAAACTTTATTATGAAACAATTTGCATACACGACCCAGGGTTACCAAGCCAATATATAATATAGTATCATATATTAGGACTGCGATTACTATATTACTAAAAAAATATAGTGGGTGAAACTACTATACTTTACTAACCTATTAAAAATTTACTAAAAAACTGAGCAAATGGTATTTCAGAATTAAAATTTTCATTAAAATTTAGCTTCTAGTAATCAAGCTTAGCAACCGAGCTTTTCTTAAAGATCTCCAAATATATTTCTTTCAAGAATGAGGTATTTATTTCAAATCCCCATATATTTTTTTATTCATTCGCTAAATATTTACTATATGTTTAGAGGTAAACCTCAAAACTATCTGTATAGTATTTAAAATTCTGGTGTGCGTGCGTTTGTAATTCTTCTCCTCCTAAACGGCTTGACTAGTATTGACGTTTTTTTGTATCTGTGGGGTCACCTGGATGATTCTTAGCTATAGTTGGACCCTATAGGTGGCGCTGTTGACAACTAGGTGCTAAGCCACGGGAAACTGCTAGCCTGGTGTAACAAAAGTTAGCAACCCTAACCGTGCCAGGTAAATGAGGTTTCCAAACCGAAACTACTAGCTCCTTAATATTCACAGTTCTTACTTCTATCTATAACCTCACGCCAGATCCCTTGCGGGGTAGGCAGAGAGTACAGAGTTCCAAAAGGTTCTTTCCTTACATACCTCTCTGGCTTCCTCGACTCTCATAGTTCGTCTCATACACGCTCGCCGGTTACGGAGACTCTTGACTTTTCCATCAGATAAGACTCGGTTTATTTGGTCGTGGTAAGATAGTCTAGGTCTTCCCCGGTACCTGCATCCTTCCACTTTCACATTGTATATCTGTTTTGTCATTCTTTCCTCTGGCATTCTTTCTATATACCCGAACCAACGGAGCATGCCCTTTCTCATCTTTACACCGATACTATCTTTCATACCTACTCGCTGTCTTACTATGCTGTTGCTAATGCGGTCGGTCAGCTTCACTCCGCACATCTTCCGCAGAGCTCGCATTTCTACCGCATTTATCCTACTTTCATTCTCCTTCTTACATACCCAGCTCTCGCTACCATATAGCCATACAGCGTTGGGACAAGAACTCCGTGGCCATAGCCAGCTGCGCCTTATGGCTTAAGTGCCGGCTCCCGAGTAGCTTTCCCATCGCACCATTCACTCTGTTCCCTGCACTCACTCTTCTCTCTATGTCAGCGGTGTATTTCCCATCCTTACTGAAGGCGCATCCAAGATATACAAACTCATTCACTTGCTCCAGCACATCGTTACCAACCAAATTACTTCAAACTTAATTTATATTTTGTTAAGCCAACCGGCTCATAAATTTTCGTAGAACATAGGATAGTTAGCTCGCCAAGCTAAGTGATATCCAATTTTGATATGAATAATGTATGATATAGAAGCTCGTGGCGCTGTGGTAAAGCGGCGTTTGTAGCGATCATCAAGGTTAAGCAGCATTCGGGTCTGTCAGTGGGAGATGGGTGACCGATTGTGGTATTTCAATTTTTAAGATTCTCTGATTACTATTTTACGTGGCAGCTGTTAAGCCAAGTGAGCCCTATGGTTGAATTGATAAGTTCCAATAGCAGGTGGCCACAAACCTGCCTCTATCAAATCGCACTGGGTCCGCGTGGTGGAGTATGACCTTATCTCTCTCACCTCTATTTGTGCGAGAAAGTCTTTAATCAGCAATGGGATTGTTTAGGCTGCTTTATTTATATTTATTTTATGATTGATGATGGTTGCGTATTTGTCAAAGGCTCAAAATATGATGGAACAATACATAAAGTAAATTGTGAGTTAGTATAATAGGCACTTTGGACTAGAAGATAAAAGTAAATCGATGATACCTTTTTAGAATGTTGTTTAATATAAACTAAGTACATAAGAAAAAAAATAGAAGTTTACAAAATGAGGTACTTCTTTCAGTTATTACAAGGTCACAAAATCACGTCACGTAATGTACGAGACGCACATGAGTATGTCACGTAAAATACTTGAGCAACACGTTAAGGTAAAACACTCGACTGAAATGAAAACAAACTGGCATAAAATAAAAAAGTCCATAATAAATACCATCTGTGAACTTTCAAAGTCCCGTTTGTATTTACTACTGCCATTTAATTTTTTGTTCAAAATTGTTCTATTTATAAGCCGAGGTCTATCTAAGATTGTATCATCAGCTGTATAGTTTTAAAAAAATAGTGAAGTTTTTCTTATTTCAGTTGTAGGTTTTATATTTCTAATCCCAGAAAGCATTGCCAGTTGACAGTCAATATCGAACCCCCAAACTGCCTTATTTTTGTCGTTTACCAGTACCAAATTCGAATCCCACCGAAAAAAACCGTAAAAAATAAACGTTCTTTCCGATACTTGCTCGGTATAAACAATTTAGCGAATAAGCACACTCGCCCACTCCACTGAGACCGCCACAGTAGGCCTTAATCACGCCGAAGGCCGTAATGGTTGAATGGAAGGAATCCAATTAGGTGACACATCGAGCCCACGTGCTTTCCGCTAGTGGTACCAGGTTTGAGTATTTTACCCTGAGTTTGAGGTAAAATATTTTGTAGATAATATTCAAATTAAAGTCGTGTGATAGGCAGGAGTTTCACAGATATACAAGGTGCAACCAAGGTATATGACGCAAGACCTCAGACATCCTAATTTAAATTAATGCTTTACAAATCTACGAAAATCAATCTTTTAACTCTAAAAAGTTTTCTACCATGTTTTAAGCACTTTAGTACCCAAATTAACCAAGGAACTTATACTTTGGTACACGTACTGAGGTATATGTGATTCAGAATTAAATTTTGTTTAATACAGTGGATTGAACTAGTAATCCATTTTTGATAATTGAAAAAATGTAACTACTTCAGGTTTTGTGTTAATTATGTTATATGTTGTATACCGCCATGACTGTTATCTATGAAGTGATGGTCAGAGACGTTCGGATCGGTAAGAGTTTGGATTTTTGATCATTTAAAGTTTGCCCGCAGCTCGGTGAGCGAGAAACTCAAATAGAGACATTGTCCGTGGAATTATTGTCGCATTATTGTTATTGCACCGTTATGTTTGAAGTTATGTATAAATGAATATCAGTAGGTATTTCTTTATTTTTATTCTTCTGTGTACGTGTTTGTTCTTTCGATTTGTTGTAATAAGATAATGTCCAACTGAAAATCAGTGCCGTGCGTTAAGCATATTGTATACTGAGGTGTCCTTGACACATATTGTACAAGGTAACGTCCGCTTTAGTTTTCACTTTATGTTTTTTTCTTTTTTTTCGGTTTGCCTGTTCACGTAGGTAGCAAAAAATAAATGGTTTAAAATATATTAATTCTGAGGTAAATAAAAAAAAACCTTGGGAATACCGCAGCCCGCTAATGGAAACTGGCCTGCAAACGTCCCGGTTTGCTTAAAATAATTACATCGAATACCCCTCCTGAATTAATCATCAACAAATCGATCGGAAGACAAACCTTGTTTGACTTATAGATCTGTTTTACAAACAATTGTTGAACAATCACGGAACGACAGAAAAACTTTTGATCGAAAAGTTTTATTTATTGAGTAAACAATTACCTGTGTTTAGTTTAGAAGTTAACTGAACTGTTGACTGTATATGATTATGAAGCGAAGGTTTGACCAATTAAGCTATCATGGCTGAAGTATTATTATTCTTTTTTTTAAACGTAGTCCCCCAGTAGGAATGATTCCTTTGTTGTGGTTGCCAATATAAAATTCACATACTCGTTTGTGTAAACACACCGTTTCACTTATTCCCAAGCGGGGGTGTTAGGTTCCTTGCGCCGACGATGTTAGGTCCCATGTAATTGGGGAAGAGTCTATTGACTCCGGACTCATACTGCAAAGTCTTCGTTAGAAAACTACATTTGTCCGACCTAGGATGTGAACCCAGGGTGCGATGTGCTTTGCCACTAGACCAATATGGTACCTAGATATGTGTTTTAGTCCTGTGTCGTAGGTGCGTTTAGAAACAAATTCACATACACAAACACCCAGAGCGAAGCAATTATTTGTTCCGTGCGGGCATCGAACCCGCGAGTGCTCAACCCAGTGAGCGGAGCGGCCGACGCTCTGAACCATCGCACCAAGACGTAATTAATTCTAGCCGCCTGTACATTATAATTATTAATGAATATAAATATCTTATCTGAACGACAAGTCAAGAGTCTCCGTAACCGGCGAGCGTGTATGAGAGGAACTATGAGAGTGGAGGAAGCCAGAGAGGTATGTAAGGAAAGAACCTGTTGGAACTCTGTACACTTTGCCTACCGTGCCAGGGATCTGGCGTAATGATATAGACAGATAGATAAATATTTGAGCCTATACTGTGCCATTGCTTGGCAAAGGCTTCTCTCTTACAAATCGAGGTGAGAAAGATAAGGTCATACTCCACCACGCGAACCCAGTGCGGATTGGTGAAGGCATGTTTGTGGCCACTTGCCGTTGGCACTTATCAAGTCGCTTACAAGGCTTCCAAGTTGTCTTAACGACTACCACATTAAGAGGTAACCAGCACTAACAGCTTAATGTGTCTTCCGAAGTACGGAGACGCTCGAACATGAAATTGCCACAAACGGTCACCCATCTCAGACCGACCGAGTCGAACGCTGCTTAACTTTGGTGATCGATAGAAACACCATGGTCGCACAGCGCTACAAGCGCCTCAAGCGATTTAGAGTTAAAGTTATCATAATTATCTAATCTATCTATTATTATCTATCTTGCCGCTTGGTTCCCGGCTTAGAATAGGACCAACCCATCTCATCCCATCGGGTGTCGTACAAGGCGACTAAGGGAAAACTAGGGAATGGGCAGCAGCGTTCCCTTAACATTTCTACCATCAAAAACTGCGCTCGCCAACCCGCCTGCCAAGCGTGGCGAGTATGGCAAACCCCCCCAATTTATTAAAATGGAAGAAAAAGGTAAAACCAGGCCCCTAGTCCCCGGCGGTCCTGTTCGTCCTGGCCACGGTAGCAGCTATGGTAACGACAGGACAAGGGGTGCTAAGAATCTCCGGCAGAGATTCGGCTACCACCAAAACCAAAAATTGGCCCTGGTGACATACAACGCACGCACATTGAGGACAGGTGAGAAGCTAGTTGAGCTGGAAGAAGAGTTAAACAAGTTGCGGTGGAGTATTGTTGGTTTATCGGAGGTCCGAAGAGAGGGCGAGGACACGATAACCTTAAAATCCGGCAACTTGTTTTACTACCAGGAGGGCGAACAGCAGTCCCAAGGTGGTGTCGGATTTATCGTCCACAAGTCACTCATAGACAACGTTGTGTCCATCACTAGTGTGTCGAGCAGGGTAGCGTACCTGATACTCAGAATATCCAAAAGATATTCGCTGAAGGTCATACAGGTCTACGCACCGACCTCGGCATACTCAGATGATGACGTCGAAGTAATGTATGAGGACATTAGTAGAGCCATACATACTTCCAAAGCACACTTTACAGTGGTTATGGGTGACTTCAATGCGTGGCTGGGCAAACGGGGCGATGATGAATTGAGAGTGGGGCAATTTGGATACGGGCAGCGCAACCCCAGGGGTCAGAGGCTGGCCGAATATCTGGAGAAGGAGGGACTCTTTATGATGAACTCTTTCTTCCGGAAGCCGCCTCATAGGAAATGGACCTGGATGAGCCCTGATGGTTCCACAAAAAATGAGATAGACTTCATCATGAGCACCAAGCGACAAATATTTAATGATGTCTCCGTGATTCACAGGGTAAAAACCGGCAGTGATCACCGAATGGTCAGAGGCACATTAAATATTAATGTCAAAATGGAAAGATCGCGTCTGATGAAGTCTACGCTCCGACCTTCTTATGCACATATCCAAAACCCCGAGAACTTTCAACTCGAATTGGCAAACCGCTTCGAATTGCTAGACAGCAGCGCATCAGTGGACGAAATCAACAACAGGCTGGTAGAGACTGTCCATACGGTCGGGTCCAAGTATTTTAAGCCACACCGTAAAAATAGACCTCAAAAACTATCTAACTACACCCGAAACCTCATGGCTGAGCGACGTTCCATGACGCTCCAAACCTCCGATGATGCTAAGTCCTATAGGCAGCTCAATGGACAGATACTGAAGTCCTTGCGACACGATTTACGGTCCTTCAATACAAGGCGTATTGAGGAGACCATAGCACAGAACAAGGGCTCCAAAGTGTTCGCAAGAGACGCGTCTATTGGGCAAAGTCAGTTGACGAAGCTGAAGACGGAGGACGGAAACGTAACGTCGAATAGGTCAGAGGTGCTCAGGGAGATAGAGAGGTTCTATGGGCAGTTGTACACCTCAGTAGCTGAACCTGTTGTTGACTTGGTAAAAGACCCAAGAGCCAAGCTAACCCGACACTACACTGAAGATATCCCGGACATCAGCCTGTACGAGATTAGGATGGCTCTCAAACAACTCAGAAATAACAAAGCGCCAGGCGAAGACGGAATTACCGCAGAGCTTCTGAAAGCGGGCGGAACGCCGGTACTTAAAGTCCTTCAGAGGCTGTTTAATTCCGTCTTGCTCGAAGAGAAAACGCCGGAAGCATGGAACAGGGGTGTGGTGGTACTGTTTTTCAAGAAAGGTGATAACACTTTACTGAAGAATTATAGGCCCATCACACTGCTGAGCCATGTTTATAAGTTGTTTTCGAGAGTCATCACGAATCGTCTCGAACGCAGGCTTGATGACTTCCAGCCTCCCGAACAAGCCGGTTTCCGGAAAGGCTTTAGTACCATAGACCACATACATACGCTGCGGCAGATTATACAGAAGACCGAGGAGTATAATCGGCCACTATGCTTGGCGTTTGTGGACTATGAGAAAGCCTTCGATTCGATCGAGACTTGGGCGGTTCTTAGATCTCTCCAGCGATGCCGCATTGACTATCGGTACATTGAAGTGTTGAAGTGCTTGTATAATAACGCCACCATGTCAGTCCGAGTACAGGGGCAGTGCACGAAGGCGATCCCCATAAAAAGAGGAGTAAGGCAGGGAGACGTCATTTCTCCGAAACTGTTTACGGCCACCTTAGAGGACGCCTTCAAGCTCTTGGAATGGCAAGGACTTGGCATCAACATCAATGGCGAATACATCACTCACCTTCGATTTGCCGACGACATTGTGGTCGTGGTGGAGTCGCTGAAAGATCTAGGACGAATGCTCGGTGACCTCAATAGAGTATCTCAACAAGTGGGTCTTAAAATGAACATGGACAAAACGAAAATAATGTCTAACGTCCATGTCGTACCCACCGCACTCACCGTTGGGAACTCTACTCTTGAAGTTGTCGACGAATACATTTACCTGGGACAGGTAGTCCGGTTAGGTAGGTCCAACTTTGAGAGAGAGGTCAATCGACGAATCCAACTCGGCTGGGCAGCGTTCGGGAAACTGCGCAACATCTTTTCATCCAAAATACCTCAGTGCCTAAAGACTAAAGTTTTTAGTCAATGTGTGTTACCAGTGATGATATATGGATCAGAGACGTGGTCTCTTACAATAGGTCTCATAAAAAAGCTCAGAGTTGCTCAGCGAGCTATGGAGAGAGCTATGCTCGGCGTTTCTCTACGCGATTGAATCAGGAATGAGGAGATTCGTAGAAGAACCAAGGTCACCGACATAGCCGTTAAGATTAGCAAGCTGAAGTGGCAATGGGCGGGCCACATAGCGCGTAGATCGGACGGGCGTTGGGGCAGAAAGATTCTAGAGTGGAGACCACGTATTGGCAAGCGCAGCGTGGGACGACCGCCTGCCAGATGGACCGACGATCTTGTGAAAATCGCAGGAAGTCGTTGGATGCAGGTGGCATCGGACCGGTTACGCTGGAAAGCGATTGGGGAGGCCTATGTTCAGCAGTGGACAAGTATAGGCTGAGATGATGATGATGATGATGATAATTATCTAATGGCACAAGTTATCATAAATCATGGCGGTTAGGGACGCGTTTTGATAAATGATACAAGTTTGTGCGTTACTGATCTAGCGAATTTTGAACGTTGAACTTAACTGTGCTTTGTGACAGATGTCAACCAGAAAATGTCTACGAAGCAGCAATACCTCTCATTTCTGCTTTGTAGACATTATCTTACAAACCTCTCTGGCTTCCTCCACTATGAGAGTAGGGGAAGCTAGAGAGGTATGTAAGGAAAGAACCTGTTGGGACTCTGTACCCTCTGCCTATCCCTCAAGGGATCTGGCGCGTCTCTGGGGTATTAGGTTGGATGTCCCATAGAAAGCGTCTGTTTTTTTTTTAATTAACTTACACTGTTGGTATGTCTGTCTTTCTGGTTCCAAATTTGGGATTAATTTTTCAAACACCTACGGGTATCCGATTGAGCTGAAATTTAGCATACGAATGTAAATTCGGTGGTAATGCAATAATATAGTACCATGGAACTGGCCTAATGTTGGAGTCGGAGGTTGACCAAAGAAACATATTAGCTACACAAAATGACCCTTTTGTGTTTAGGCTCGTTAAATGTGTCTTGACGAGTACTGTGGATTTGTATGGCGTCCAAGGTCGATGGTGGTCTGATGGTTGAGTCGGAGGTTGGCTGACGGCACAAATCAACCACTCAATATAACTCCATCGTGTTTGGGTTCCTACGGACACAGATGGTATGACCATAGGAACTTTTCAACTATGCAAGATATCACCGTTGTATTTTTCTATAAAAACTTGGTTCTAAAACGATATTTTTATATTAAAATTATTTAATTGCTCATCCCATACTCTCTAATTTCTAGGTACTTGCTGTGGTTTCAATCTTTCCTTCAATTCCTTCCTTCACTCGAATATGATGGAGGCGAGTGGTGGCTGATATAGTAGTGATATTAGTGAATGGGTGCTGCTTGTTGGGATTTTTACATCGCAAGATTACTATTTACTGTGGTTTTATAATTGAGCTAAACCTATGATTTGTAAGCTGGTCTCGTAGACGGAATATGGCAATACATGGCTCGTTCCCTACTGGCGGCGAAAAAGTGGGTGGGCACAGTACAAACTCAAACTCAAATAAATTATTTCGTATAAACCTGCGGGGCGCTGACAAGTAGTCGATTTATATATTTTTTTTACTCTTATTTAACTACTAATCTACCACCGGATGAGACGCGGCCTTCATTGAAAAAAACCATTTTTATTTATTTCTCTTTTTCCAATCTTATTGTATGGATGCAATGTTCAAGTTACGATTAAATAGTAGACGATGTAGCTCCAGTGTGATGCCGTACGATATGAGACTAATGATGTTAATTATAAAGAGTGTCTCAAGGATTCCAGATAGACCAGTTCCCACAAGCAGCACCCGTTCACAAGTATGACTACTGGAACATCCATCACTCCCCTCGACCATATTGGAAGGAAGGGAATGACTCGCGCCAGATAGTCACCTCACACCTCTGCCACCTCCGATTGGGAAACATAGGCGTGAGGGTGTGTGTAACCTGAATATTGTACTTATGTACAATATGATAAACAAAGATGAAAAATCAAATAATTAAATCCTACTAATATAATAAATGCAAAAGTTTTTGTGTTTGGATGTTTGTTGCCCATTCACGCTAAAACGGTAGAACGGATTTGGATGAAATTTGGCACACAAATATTTTATTACTTGTTTTATCCTGGAAAAATGTTAGGTTCCTGTCTAAAGTCAACGCAGACCAAGTTACGGGCAGAAGCTGATAATTAAATAAAAGATGACCATTCCGCTGAGTTTCTCGCTGGATCCTCTCCTCGCCATGTTTGTCACGTTCCAATCCGGTGGTAATAGTGAAAAAACCACAACAATTTTGACATCATTATATTAAGAGTGCCTCGTTGGCTTAGTCACCGCTTTGTGATCAGGAGGTCCTAGGGTCAAATCCTAGGTCGGCCAAAGCAGTTTTTTTATCAAAAAATTTCCAGTATCAATCTGGAATTGGGCCCGGTATATAGCAGTAGGCTCGCCCCCTATTACATGAGACCTAACATCGTCGGCAAAAAAAAAGTGTGTACCTCTGCCAACCCCGCTCGGGGAATATAGGTGTGCCGGTATTTTTAACCGACTTCAAAAAGGAGGAGGTTCTATGTTCGGTTGTATGTATGCTTTTTTTTTTTTATGTATGTTCAGCGATATTTCCGTCAATTGTGGACCGATTTTGATTTTTTTTTTGCATTGGGTTCAGTATATCTCCAAGGTGGTCCCATATTAATTTTATTGACATTGGACCCTGGACTTAGAAGATACACCAGGGAACTCCTTAACGACAAACAATAGGCATGTGTAAATTACGATATTATGGGTATTACGTCAATCCTATAGGTACCCTACTATAGAATTCACTGGTCACTTAAAATTGTAAAATAAAAAACTCTTTTATAAAAAAAGGTAAACCGACTTCAAAAAGCAAAAAAATAAATATTTGAAGTCGGTGCCAAGTAACCGACTGCACCAACCAGCACCGACTTCAAATATTTATTTTTTTGCTTTTTGAAGTCGGTTTACCTTTTTTTATAAAAGATTTTTTTATATTGTTAGTGCATTCTGGCTTATACCAAGGCATGCCAACGCACAGTTTACCGATGTCGGGAAAAGATTTAAAAAAATTATATTTGGATAATATGTGGCTTTTATCTCTGGACGTATAGAACCAGGCGTTGGTGCTCTTTGGAGGCATAGTCAAGACAATTATGATGATACATATGATATTGCGCTCACAGTTATACCTATGGGAAGGTGGACTAAAGCGCCATTTATCTATCGATTACGTTAATTATCCGATATTTTAAAAAAAATGTATTTTTTAGAAGCAAATACCTACCCGATAGCTTAAAAAAACACAAACGATACTAAAAATCTTCATTCTGCAAAAATAATGCTTGACACAGCAAGCATCAAATTTATGTTCTCAAGAATCTAGTTTAAAAGATCTCTATTTTTACCTAGACCGCTTGTTTAAACGTCTGACGCAAAAAGTTTTGTGTGATAAAACGAACTTATGTACACCCACTTTTTTCTCTAAAACGGATCCTTAAGTCTTGTGAAATAACTTAAATAAGCATGATAAAACGTGATATAAAGTGTTGTATGTAATCGCTGACAAAGATTTCCGTGTAATAGGGGGCGACCACAAATCCTGACCAGACTCCGGGCTGCGACTGAGATTTTTTCCTGTAAAAAATCCGGTTAGGATTTGAAGCTAGAACCTCGCCTACCGCGCTTTGCACCAATAGACCAACTAACCAGATAACACCGCCAGTGTTATCTTTTACGAATATTATAAATAGCACTTCCTCGCCGGTCTAGTGGCGAATGATGCGCTTTGCGATCACGAGGTCCTGGGCTCCAAATTGTAGGTCCGCCAATTGTAATATTTAACCGACTGCATCCATCGAAAAATTCCCAGTATCAGTCCGTAGTCTGGAATTGTGTCCGGTATATGGCAGTAGGCTCATCCCTCTTACTTGGGACCTAACATCGTTGGCGAAAAGTGCGTGTACAGTACACCTTTGCCACTCCGCTTGGCTAATATAGGCGTGACAGTTTTTTTATCATATTTAATATCAAATGCGCGTTTTTGGTGGGAATTTTGGGAATGGGAGAGTCATAAACTATATAAGCCGAGACTATATCAGAAATAACTAATATAACAAAACCAGAGTTCCGATACTATTTTACCAGCTTTTAACACTCCAAATATATGCTAATCCGCCATGTTATTTCATGTACGGCGGGTCCTTTTTGCCATTTTTTACACATCTTTATGCTCTAGTTATATAAAAAAAACCTTACATAACAGCTTTGTGAGAATCATAGTATGTAGCGAACTGAGTGCTAAGCACGACGAGATTAACGTCACTGTGACTCGAGCGAGTAGGCGTGCTGTCACGTTCCTGTTTATTTAGTAAATGTGCAGTGTGACTAGGATGACATATTATTACGAAGAGAATGAGTGGTTATTTTCTCATGCGCAAGCTGCAAAATATCCAATACTTGTAATTTATATAATTTTAAAGTCAGTGCTGCCAACATTTAATAATAAATTAAACATAAAGTAAAATAAATAAATTACATCAACGACTATTAATTATGATGCAAAACAAATCAATGAATGTAATTGAAATGAAAATAATTAAAAGCTATTATGTAGTAGACGTCGTCATTGAAAAAAGACGACAACGTAAGATGGAAAGAAGTATGCTTGGAATAAAATTATCAGATAAAATTTGTAACAACATCATCAGAAGTAAAACAAAATAATAGATGTACTCTGAGATTACTTGAATGGCAGTGAGCAGGACATATTTGTAGGATAAATATTAGATGGACAAAACGTTTAATAGAGTGAGCACCACGGGACACGAAAAGAAGACAAGGGAGATCAAATAAACGATGGATAGACATTTTCAGTCAAAGATGTCGATCTCATTGGATGCGAAAGGCGCGAGAAAGAGATGCATGAAAAGGTTTAAGAGAGGCCTACGCCGCAGAGGCGACTACTACCAACTAAAACTAATAGTTTTATACATATTGAGTTCTTAGATTTACGCGAATATTACACATGAAATAAAACTATTTTACGGATGAATCCGTAAAATAGTTTTATTTCATGAGTTTTATACATGTATAATATTTTTAGGGTGGGTTAAGCAAATAAAGGCTATTTTTATTTTATTTATTGTATTTTATTATGTATTCCGTACGGCTGATCCTTGTGATCGTAACAATATCAACTCGCTAGCGTCACGCTTACGTCAATCTTTGCATGCTAAGCCCTCAGTAGTCTCTGCCTACCTCATTGGGATGAAGGCGTAACTGGTGCATAATGCGAATGGTAATCACGATATCTCGGTTTCAAATCTTTGATCAGACAAAGTGTGCTTTTTCTAGCAAAAAATTCTTAATCGGTCAAAAGTACATAGAGTTCAGAAGCGCACTGTTCCCAATATTCCTATGCTCTTGCACATCCTGTCCCGTAATGCGTTGAATAACACGCTAGCAAAGATGGAGCCAATGCTTAATGCGTTAATTGAGACGCGGCAATGTGTTATTTTTAACGATTTGTTACAGCACATGTAACCGCAGGGCTAACACTAAAGTTAATGCACGTGGAGCAGGGGCATGAACGCAATTATCTCTGATCAGTTTTTCAAGGAAATAGTACAAAACACCTGAACGTAACCAAAATATTTTATAATCCCAATACGTCTGCAGGGGACAGTCGGACGGGCTCCATGTTACATCAACCAAATTTTAATACTTACATGTAAATACAGCGTGCGTGAAAGAAGAGGGTTGACAACACAAGCAGACTTTATTAAGTAAAAAGTTAGAAGTGCTACGAAAAGTTTTGCCCTGTGACAGTAAGGATCTCTGTCCGAATCGGAATCAAAATTACGGTCACGGCCGACGCGGAGTTGCTCCGTAGTGTGTTGTGCACCTCACAGACTGCCCTAGATTGGGTCGGCACATAATGTCAGGACGGAGAAAATCCATCTCCTTTATCATGATTTAGGATACTCTTTTGGAAAGATAGGTACTTAACATTCCGGATTCCCTGCCACGTATTTGTTAGACGTTCGCCTTCTTGTTCCGTGAAACTGTAAAGTGACTCGTACCCGTTCGCCCCGTATGTTTTGCTCCTTATAGCATAAATGTATCCAGTCGCCCCTTGAAAGTTAAAATGGCACTTGATGCAACTAACAATATAAACTTATAATTTTGAAAAGAATTAATATTCTGGTGTTTTAGTTTTGAGATAAAAAAAGTATTTCCGCTATACATCAAAAACATTTTTTAAACTTTGTATATGGACCCGGCGTGACAATACAAGAACGCTTTATTAAGTAAAAGTTAGAAGTGCTACGAAAAGTTCTGTAACGGCAAGGATGTCGGTTCGAACCGGAATCAACATTACGGTCACTAACGACGTGGAGTCGGTCCGAAGTTTGTTGTGGTCCTCACAGACTGCCTTAGATTACTGCATATAATATTAGGACGAAGGAAATCAAGCTCTTTTATTATGTTTTAGGAGACGCTTATGGAAAGATAAACCCTTTAGGTTTTTTTTTAAACGTAGCCCCACACTAGGATTTATTTCTGTATCGTGGGTGCGTTTATAAAAATGAAAATTCACATACATAAATACCCAGACCGAAACAAATAATTGTGTGTCACACAAAGATTTGTCCCGTGCGGGAGTCGAACCCGCGACTATTAGATACAGTGGGCGGAGCAGCTTAAGCTCTTAACCACTGCGCTAAATCGTCTTAACCACTGCGCTAAATCGCTAAAGGTAATTAACATTCATGATATATTGCTATAGCTTAGTTGTTCACCATCACTTTCTTGATCAGTCAAGCTGTAAAGTGTCCCACCCGTTCGTTCCTTACATTTCGCACCTGATAGCATAAACGTATCTATTCGCCCCTCTGCAAGGCAAAATGGTCCTTGACGCAACTGCTAATATAAAATCATATTTTTTTAAAGATTTTATAATCCGTTCAAATAATTTTAAGTAAACAATAATAGTACAGCATTTCTTCTATACATCAACGAAATTTTAATACTTACATACATGTAAATACGGTGTGCGTGAAAGAGGAGGGTTGACAACACAAGATGACCTTTATTAAGTAAAAAGCGAGCGAGCGAGCGCTCGGAGTAGACGTGTTTATAAACTTGTGCGCAAATATAAATTTTAATGTGAACAGTGCCGAAGGGTTCTAACGCTAGTGCTTTGAATACAAAATAAAAAGAAGACTTGACGGACAATTCGCACTACACGGACGAAGAAGACATCGGGTAAATATAAATTTACTAATAATTACGTAGACATACCAACAATGTCCGTTGCGCGATCGCCACTACCGAGTCGATCAATTAAGTATGATGACGGCAACAGAGACCTAAATGCGTCTCGCAGTGAATCTCAGCCAGACCTAAGATATACTGTAACTCCAGATTTAGATGGTCAAAAAATCAATTACCGTAAGAGGAAACAACCAGATGACGATTTCGCCGATAAATTCGAAAAGTTTGAAAAGAGAATTATGTGTATACTAACGTCTATGGCCCAAACACAAACCGAAAAATTAGATAAAATATGTGAGGAAGTATCATATGTAAAGAATCAGATTGGGGAACTTAAAACTACCACAAATCAAATTGTAACCACATTTAAAATTACTACATACCACATTACTAAGTCACATATTTATTCATTCTGAATAAAATACTAACAATAAGCAATTTTATAGATAAGTACGTTTACCCAATGTCCAAATGCTGGGCAAAGACTATTTCTTTACAAATCAAAGTGTCAGAAATTAGGTACACTCCACCACGCGGACTTAATGTGTATGGCAGGACTCAGGTTTCGGGCAACCTACTGTTGAAACTTATCAAGTCACCCACAACGCTTCCAATCTTGTTCAACGACTACTAGATGAAGTAGTAACCGGCACCAACAGATTAACGTTCTTCCGAAGCGCGGAAACGCTCAAAAACGAAAATGTCATAATAGATCTCCCATCTCAGACCAGTCGAGCGAAATGCTGCTTAACTTGGTGGTCTCTAAAAATACCGTAATCCCGAAAGTCTACAAGTACCTCATTCCTTAATATAATATATAAAACAAAATATATAGGTGTACATAAAAAAGCCAGCTAAATTTAATAGATAACTTAAATATTAAATTATGAAAAAGATCTTATTTCCAGATAAAATATTTAATATCTCCAATATGATGGCTTATTATACTGTGTCCTTCGTTCTCGATATAAACTATATTAGCAGCTCTCTCGAGTCGCTTGGCAACCGCGCGTCATTCAGAAAATTAAAAAGTCAACGCCGCATCTATGGTATCTGTGGACATAACCTCTGCAAGCATTCTTTTGAAAGCGCGGCAGCCGACGCTTTGTAATAAAGTTTTTGGTCGACAATTAATTTAATAATTTTGTTATGGCACTGATATTATATAACAAAAAGGTTGTAATATACTCAAGTGACCTTGTGAAATAAATTTAAAACATCGTATAGGCAAATTTAGAAAAGTTTACGTCCTGGCAAAGAAGGACATTCTAAAAAGATCAACCGATAGTTGTTTATTTGTGGTGTTTTTCAGCTTAACTTGTTTATTTATATAATATCTAATATTTGGAGACGTGAGTTTCGTCATATTAAAATTTGGGAAAGCTTCGTCGTCCGAAAAGTAAACTTATGAAGTCTATGTTCCTATTCGTGTACGAACAGTTTAACACGAAATATACCTGAAAACGATTATTAACCGTCTATAAATTAGCAATGTTATACCTCCAATAAGAGAAATTAGGGGGACGTTCATCAATTATGATGATTGTTCAGGATCGATGGCATTTTAAGGACACGGGTGATGTACGAGATACATCGACGTGGTCCGCAAGACTTGACGATAATTCAAGGACACGAGTGGTGTACGAGATACATCGGCGTGATCCGCAAGACTTGGGGCCCATACGAGATATGTGCTGAAGGTCATACTACTCATAGGTTTCATCCATGAGGTGTTCCTGTGCAGTTCACATTTCTACAATGGTAAGAATCAAAAATGTTACCTAAAATACATACCTTAAACATGCCTAAAACAGTAAATACAAAGACTATTGCTATAAACTATAAGCAATTTGTCATATTATATCTCCAAAAGGAGACTTACTGAAAGGGTAAGTAAAGTGACATTGTTTATGTATAACAATACATTATTAATAACAAAAGTCACTCCTTTGCAGAGACATAGTGTTTTTATTGATTTCATTATTAGACATACTTGTATAATAATACTGAAATAGCCCAAACTGGAGCTTATTACACAAAGAATTGTGCAAAATTATGAGTACTTGTATTACAAAAGTTAAATCCAGCAATACTTATTCCTGAACAGGGTTTATAACCAAATAAGCCAAAGTAATATACTAATGGCAATGCCTGTTGTAACTGACAAGCAACAGGACTGTGGATACATTCCAAATATAATATCTTATCCTACCGATGCTGCGGCAGACAGGTTGTGGGATAATTTGTGTTATGCACAAAGATAGTTAAAAGATAATATAAAATACCTGGTCTATCCAGTTAACATAGAACTAATAATTATCTATCAATATTATCAACCTAGACTCCTTGCAGGGTAGCCAGAAAAGATTAATCCTAACAACACAGTCATGAAACCTTTATTGAGATAAGAACCTTTAAGGTCAGCAGTATATATAAAGCAGTATATATATATAAAAGGAGTGTTAATATAGTGGATTATCAATATGGAATTATAACTAGCTAGTCATAGCCAGTAGTTAAAATTTCATAAAACAACCACCGTTGTAACCAATATAGACCAACAATCCTCATCCTGGGTGTGAAAATATTAAGTCACACTGTACCTATCAGTTCACCAAAAACAACATCACGTTGGACATTGGAAATCTCCTACCAAAGAAAGTGAGGTACAAAAAGCATGATAGGCATTTTACACAAGGACTTGGTTTTTAGTTGCTGAAAAATTCAGAAAAACAATCAGGAATACAACATGGGTTTTACAAAGAAACCATAATATTGGAGGCTAAAGGTATTCACTGACTGTGGTATGTATCTATGACACTAATAATGCCTTCAACGACAAATATAATTTTATTGGTTTTGTGCAATTACTTGCACTTCAGACAAGTGAATCTTGTCCTACATATGTTTAACATTATGTATAGAAACATTATTATTAGAAACACTATTGTGTTTAACCTAAACCTAATGCTAACACGCTAGACCTTACAGTCATAATAAATATACTAATAGAAAATTTATTAGTACCTATTCAGTTTTCTATCATGTAATGAGTTCAATGGTTTTGGGTTCTTGATTATTTCCTGCATCAATTATAGTGTACTTAATAATATTAGAAATTTGAGGCACACACAATGGAAAGCTATACATCAATTCATGATTTGGAGAATTAGATGTGTTTACTGTATTTTTGTTTGATCATATGATAATCAATAAATAATATGTAATTAAATAAGATTATTCAAGAAATTAATAACTATAAAAAATAGTTTTGTAGTTAGTTTGGAATGTGTACAGTTATTTTGAACACCAGTGATGTTTTCTGGTATAGTTATGATAACACAAGCACAAACTGCTACCATTAAAGTAACAAGTTGGTTTTAGAGCACTATATATGTTGTAATTTATTTAAAGGTGTTTCAGTAAAAAATATTGGATTGAGATATACAAAAATTTGCAATTTTGGTATTGTTATATTTAAATTATTACATCCACATGTTACATGTATCTTATAAATAGGTATCTATATATAAAAAGAAAATAAAGTCATGCAAATGACTTGATAATAATATCCATTTGAAAATTTAATGATATTATGTTGACAAGCTACGGTGGATGAAATATTGAGTTACAGTATTTGAAAGTATGGATTATCTTAAACAAGAATAATCAAAAGTATATTCTTATCACAGGTATGATAAATATTATGTAGTATCAGCAATAATCTAAGTCCTAAGGAACTTGATATTATTTATTTATTATTAATGGGGGATACATAATAATAAGTTGAGTAACACTCAATTCTCACGGTTGGACATCTAGAACTAACTAGAAAGTTACCCATTGCAATTTTTGTTTTTACTTATAAATACAGTCACATACAAAGAAGCAAAGGAAGTGTGGTATGAAATGAAAATTTCATGGTATGAAATAATTCAGTTATGAATAGGATTCCCAATATGATACAGTTGTAACCCATGGTTCGGTTTAGTCGACTGTAACTTATTCGCTTCTTAAGTTATTACTAAATTAGGAGTGTATATTTTAGTATTTTTAGTATCAGTAATGTAATTGGTTCAGGAGTGGTCCAATCGTATTGCAAAAAAAAAACGAACGTTCGCGGGCGTTATTGCGCAAGAACGAATCGTTAAGTAATACATAAATATTTAGGTAGCCAAGGATTTATTTGTCGGCGCACACTCAGAACATGGAAATGATTCCGGGATAGTTTCGAAATTTAAATTGAATTAATAATAGTGGTATAGTAATAACACTGGGGTAGGTTATGTTTGTTTACCACGCATTAGTACGGCCCTTCGTTCCAGACTCTAAAATTGGGGGGGGGGGGGGGGGGGGGGGCGAGATTATATAGGTAAAGCACATAGCCTTATGTGAGGAATCTCTCCAGATAAGGTGTGTGTGTGAGTGATGTACGCTGATGGCCGCGAGGCCTTTACAGCTTCACCGGACTTAATTTCATATAAGTTCATTAGTACAAAGGCCTCTAGTACAAAAAATGTTAAATTTTGATATATACATCTTTAAAGATTAAAAATATAACTAACATTAAATATAGCCGAATGTTGATATTAAAAAAAAAAAAACATAAATTAAATATTTAATGATAGCAAAAACATTCTTATAATCACCAAGTTAATTCGTAGCCTTCGTTTGGTACCGTACTCAAAAGGAGATCATCTGACAAAAAAAAAAAAAAAAAAAGAACCACATGGCAGTTGGAAGACACATTAGTGGGGAAATAGGTTTCCCTGTTATATTTGTATCATATTGTTATAGATTAGGTACTAACAGACTTTGTTTTCAGGTCTAGTACACAGTAAGGGTTTCTAGCTATCTATCTATCTCTATCCATATTATGACGCCAGATCTCTTGCGGGGTGGGCAGAGAGTGCAAGGTTCCGACGGGTTCTTTCCTTGCATGCCTGCCTGGCTGTCTTCACTCTCATAGTTCGTCTCATAATGGTTGTCAATGATACAAGAATTATTATAAAGGATTTAATTTTATATAAACAAAACTCTAGATGGGCAATTCCTCAACTCTTGTTATATAGAAGATATCTATAGAAGAAAGATCTCTATAGAAGACATAACAGATAGAGACTGCACTGATATCTGATAAGTAATGATTGATTAATATTACCCAGTATTAATGAATTTTGGACAACAGGTGGGGTATAAAGGTATATAACAGGTGCTTTAAAGGTTTTGTTGGGATGGATCTACACTACATAACATAATATGTTATAGAATTTGATTACATAAATTTATTTTAAATAAGTTAGACAGACTGGTTGTAAGAAACAATATATGTGTATATATTTGTTGTGTTTGTGTTGTATGGCAAAACAAAGAACGGGAATGTGTTATAGTACAAATATACTAATGATATGTTATTTTTAGAGGTCACGCTCAAAAAAAAAAAAAAAACCTTTATGTAGTATACTTCAACTTTACCCTTATAGCTCTAAACAGCTGCTAATATAGTTTATATCGAGAACGAAGGACACAGTATAATAAGTGATCAAACGAACTTACCTGAAGTGAAGTTCGATCATTATTATACGAAGTCCTTCGTTCGAAGATATAAGTACCCAACCCGCCCTGCCCGTTGGTAAAGTTGAAATGTACTACTTCTAAAAGGAATGCTTGCAGAGGTTATGTCCACAGATACCATAGAGGCGGCGTTGACTTTTTAATTGTCTGAATGACGCGCGGTTCCCAAGCGACTCGAGAGAGCTGCTAATATAGTTTATATCTTCGAACGAAGGACTTCGTATAATAATGATCGAACTTCACTTCAGGTAAGTTCGTTTGATCACTTATTATGTAATGTTTCTGCCATTAATACGAGTAAATACAATTGTATAGTTTAAATATTATTATGGTCACCTTCCAACTCCATCATCAGACCAGCTTCATGGTACTGTTATACCCTATAATAATTCGTAGAAATGTTGACCACCAACCCCGATCTGCTATGTCAGCATCTCGGGGTGGTCGGAACACTGAGCGTAGGAGCACAGGCCAACAATGGGCCAGTCTGTTACGAAACTCCAAACGGGTCGGTTCAAATCCATTTTATTCTGTTTCTATTTCTAATATACCCTTTCCCAGTTAAATATCTTTTTTTTAAAAACCCGTTGACGAACTCTCTTATAATATTTGGTGGCAGCGGTGGGATACCGATGGTGAAGGTATCCCTGGTACGTCTCCGTTCAGACTCTTAACCAAGTGAACATTTTAAACAAATCCTGTGTATAAATCGTTACATTACCCTTGTGAGTGTAGTGAACAACTTTGGAAGTCAAGGTCGTTGTAATCTTGAAAAGTACGTGTCTCGTCTCTGTGGAGAACTCACTTATACAGAGACCCTTATTCCATAAGCATCGTGATAAACCTGAAAACAAAATCTTGAAAATTACAATACTTACCGTGTCTGAAAGTCGCGGTCCTGCTCCATTTCCTGTGTATCCTGAAAGAAAATCGTCGAAGTTTGGCTACATCGTGTTCCTGAAAAGTGATCATGTTCCAGTACATACTCTGCGTGTTCCTGTAAGTCTTTTCCATGATAACTTTTTCTGTGTTGGTGAAAGTGCAAATCTAACGTAACTTTTAACAAAATAAGTGTGTGGTTTCAGTGAAAAAGTTTACAGATTGATATTAATTAATTTTATTACCATTCTAATAATTGTCATTGTAACTTTCCCATATGTATTATTTTTTACCATAAGATAGTTCTAAGAAATATCTCGGTGCCTTATCGCGTTCGCGGTAATCAACACCTCACAGTAGTGAACAATAATAAGTGGCCGTCTATTACACCGAATCGTATCGTGTCGTATTTTGTTAACAGAATATTTTCTTTTATTAATATAAAATGCCTACCGAGGAACCACAAGTTAAACAAGAAAAGTCAGACCTCGTTGAAATTGGAACCCTATTTAAATTTATAAAACCCTTCGATGGTACACGCAAAAAATTAAATTCATTTTTGACTAATTGTGACAACGCATTTCAATTAGCTTCCGGTACCCAAAAACCGATTCTATTTAAGTATATTTTATCACAACTCGGAGGAAAAGCTGAGACAGCCTGTTCCATCAAAGAATTTGATTCCTGGGATCAATTAAATAATTTCTTAAAAACCCAGTTCGGTGAAAGAAAGCACTATGCCCATTTGTTGACTGATATACAAGAATGCCGACAGCTTAGCAATGAACCAGTAAATCAATTTGCATTACGTCTAGAAACCTGCTTATCAAAATTATTGACGGAAATAACTTTGTCCAATAAGAAAAAAACTGAATTACCTGGCCGGATAGCGGCTATGGTAGACTTAGCACTTCACACGTTTTTACTTGGCCTTAAGCCTGATATTTCTAATTTAGTTCGGGGTAAAAATCCATCCACCCTTAATGATGCCATTAACTTAGCGGTATCTGAGGAAAAATCCTTAACCTATTTACTAAACGTAATATCCACACATCAGCGCCACAACGCCAAGCTCCAAAACCTAACTACTCGTCTAGGCCTCCTTATGTT
Source organism: Phalera bucephala (assembly GCA_905147815.2). Lineage (NCBI taxonomy): Eukaryota > Metazoa > Arthropoda > Insecta > Lepidoptera > Notodontidae > Phalera > Phalera bucephala. Next base: position 6,040,482 of record LR990619.1, on the reverse strand, counting down.
AATTCTAAGCTCCAAACACCTAAACAATTTGATCGAAATAATCAAAGTCCATTTTGCCGATACTGTAAAAACCCAGGACATACCATAGAAACGTGTCGGAAACGGGAATATAACAATAACAGGTTTAAGGTTCCTCAAATACCATATTCAAATCAACACTTTGCCATGCCGAAGCCCGCTCGCGTTAACTGTGTAAGTAATGCAAACGATTCTGATGACCCTGAGCCGCAACCTACCAGCATAGACAACACCCAAAACTATGATGAAAACAATTTAAACGAATAGTGGGACCACGGAGGTGTCTCGTGGTACCCAAACTCCTAACCTTAGCCATACCCTTACATGATAACGACACCCTTTCTATACCCAAGGACCACATGGGTAACCAGCCCCAAGCAAGTGTCCACTCTACTATATCCAAGGGCCACACAGGTAACCAGCCCCAAGCAAGTGTCCAATCTACTATATCCAAGGGCCACACGGGTAACCAGCCCCAAGCAAGTGTCCACTCTACTATATCCAAGGGCCACACGGGTAACCAGCCCCAAGCAAGTGTCCACTCTACTATATCCAAGGGCCACACGGGTAACCAGCCCCAAACAAGTGTCCGTAGTTCTATGTCCAAGGGCCACACGGGTAACCAGCCCCAAACAAGTGTCCGTAGTCAGTCAAAATCCAATACAATTCAATGCAATGAAGTATATGAAATATCATGTATCCCTAACAAAACATCCTTACCTAATATACTCGTTCAAACTTCAATATCTAATAAACCACTCAGGTTTCTCGTTGATACAGGATCTTCTGTGTGCCTTATCCAAAACTCTTCCATCCAATCTTACTCCAATCTGAAACTAAGGGGTAACATCATAAAATTAAAAGGTATAAACAGTTGTGAAGATACTATGCCCACTCTAGGTGATTTTGAAATGAATCTAATATTCGGAAAAGAATCTATCCCTTTTATGTTTCACATAATAGAACACATAGACCTACCCTATGATGGTATTATAGGAAATGATTTACTTACTGTCTTTCAATGTTCTATTGACTATAACCGACAAATCCTTAATCTAAACAAAAATAAAATTAAACTTAATTTTACTGACCCAACTTATCAAATTCCATCTCGTTCTGAAATCACTGTAGAATGCTCGGTTACTAATCCTGAAATAGGTGAAGGTCTCATTCTTGATCAACACTTAAGTGAAACATTATTGATAGCTAACTGTTTAGTTGAAGTAAAAAATAATAATCGAGTAAACCTTACAATCTTAAATACATCTGAAAAACCAGTTACATTAAATTCTAACCTTCAACTTACCTTACACCAAGTTGATCGTGGATCTTACCAATCATATGATACTAATAAAACATGTTTAGACAGAACTAACGAAGTCCTTCAACTCCTCCGCGCTTCACATTTAAATTACGAAGAACGCGAAGCCCTCTACGATATGTGCTCTAAATATTCAGATATATTCCACTTACCTGATGATATACTTACCTCAACTGATGCTATCCAGCATGAGATCCGAACCTCCTCTGATCAGCCTATCAACGTTAAATCCTATCGATTTCCCGAAGTACATAAACAAGAAGTAAATGCCCAAATCCAAAAAATGCTGGATCAAAAAATTATCCAACCCTCCTTATCTCCCTGGTCTTCTCCAATATGGATAGTTCCCAAAAAGATTGATGCCTCTGGTCAGAAGAAATGGCGCGTTGTAATAGACTACCGAAAATTAAATGACATTACCATCGGCGAAACTTATCCTATTCCCAATATCGTCGAAATTCTTGATCAATTAGGTAACTCCAAATACTTCTCAACGCTTGACCTTGCATCAGGATTCCATCAAATTAAAATGGCCCCACAAGATGCCTGCAAGACTGCATTTAGCGTCCCTCAAGGACATTTCGAATTTACTCGCATGCCTTTCGGCCTAAAAAATGCTCCATCTACTTTTCAACGCCTAATGAACAATGTCCTTACCGGTCTCCAAGGAGAACGATGTTTCGTTTATTTAGATGATATTGTCATATATTCTCATGACCTTCGGAGCCATATCCAAAATCTAACTGCAGTTTTCCAAAAACTTCGATCATTTAACCTTAAACTACAGCCTGACAAGTGTGAATTCCTTCGAAAGGAAGTCGGTTACCTAGGACACGTCATTACTGAAAATGGCTTAAAACCCGATCCTAGTAAAATTCATGTCGTACAAAAATTTCCAGTTCCTAAATGTCCCAAGGACATTAAATCATTTTTAGGGCTTGTATCTTATTACAGACTTTTTTTATTTCAGATTTTTCAAAATTATCTAAATCCCTTACAAGCGTATTGAAAAAGGATGTTCCTTTTGTTTGGACCAACGAACAACAACTAGCTTTCGAAATGCTCAAAGGAAAACTTGTCACTGCTCCAGTCCTTACTTATCCAGATTTTACCAAACCCTTTAACCTTACTTGTGACGCGTCTAACTATGCGGTCTCCGCTATCCTTTCCCAAGGCCCCATTGGAAAAGATCACCCTATAGCATTTACCTCCAAAACCTTAAACAAATGTGAAATCAACTATAGCACAACTGAAAAAGAACTGTTAGCTATAGTCTCCGGCTGCAAAGCCTTTAGACCATACTTGTTTGGCCGCAAATTTACTATTGTAACAGACCATCGTCCTTTAAAATGGCTTTTTAATCACACTGATCCAAGTAGTAAATTACAACGTTGGCGTCTCCAACTTCAAGAATATGAATACGAAATTGTATACCGCAAAGGTAAATTAAATTCAGCAGCTGATGCGCTTTCTCGTTACCCTGTTAATCCAGTTTATCCTGAAAATCCTGCAAACTTACCTGATACTGATCTAATCGACCTTGGTCCCCTAGATATGAGCCCTTTCAACACAGAGGTTAATGATTTTAGTCCTTTCAATATCCCAAGTCCAGAAAATCTACCTGATCCTTTGTTAAGACAAAGACAACAATCTTCAATTCCTCAATTAAACCCCATAGACTTGAGACAACTCGAAACTAGCCCTAGGAGTGCAGAACCCAACCTTGATTTCGATTCATTATTAACTCCCTCACCTTCTAAAATTACGCCAGACCCAAAATCAAATTTAAATAACGACGATTATTCCAAATTCTTGAAATCCATCTCTGATAAGGAGGTCACACGCAACACCGTCCTAAAAGAACACAGCGAAAACTTACTTAAGTCTCCTTATAAAATAATCCTTATTCCTACGTCTATAGATCTTGATGAATCGAATCCTTATATCGCAGAAATCTTACTTAATGCTGAAAATAAAGACGAAATCTTAAATTCTGAAAAGGAATTACATTCCTTTCTGAAAGTAAACCAGGATAATAAAATCGTGTACCTAATATTTACCAAAGTTCATCACTTTGATGAATCATCTTATCCCGATATTTATAATACCCTGAAACAAGTGAGAGGGGAAATCATGAAATCTGAAGAAGTAACAGATATTGCAATATCTGATTTTAAGAATCCTTTTGATCAACACTCATATACAAAAATATTTAATATTCTAACTTATATTTTCCATAACACTAAAATCTGTATCCATGTTTATTTAAATAGAATCATTTATCCTACCTTGAGCGAAAGACCTAAAATTCTCCGTAAAAACCATAATGTCCCAATCGCTGGACATTTAGGTTCAACACGTATGTATAACCGTATACAAGAACAATTTTATTGGAAAGGAATGAGGAGCGATGTAGAGAACTATGTCAAAAGGTGTATACAGTGTCAGGAAAACAAAGCCCTAAGAAAATTGAATAGAGCTCCTATGGAAATCACCACTACTTCCACAGCCCCATTCCAACGAATAGCGTTGGATATCGTAGGTCCTCTGCCGGAGTCTGGACCTGCTAAACTGAAATATATCCTTACCTTACAAGATGACTTAACAAAATACTCCGTCGCTTACCCCATACGTAGCACAACAGCTGAAGAAACTAGCGATTGTCTCATACATTTTATATCCCTTTTTGGGATTCCTAAATCAATCTTGACAGATCAAGGCACCAATTTTACTTCCGACCTTTTTAAGACTACATGCCAATTCCTCAAAATCAAACAATTGTGGTCGTCGCCTTACCACCCACAGACACAAGGCGCTTTAGAACGTAGTCATTCAACCCTTAAGGAATATCTAAAATCATTTATCAACGAAAATCAGGACAACTGGCCCACCTACGTATATACTGCTATGTTAACTTATAATACTACGCCACACTGCACGACAAAATTTACACCCTACGAATTAGTCTTCGGACATAAACCTTACCTACCAAACTCCATATACGAAAGTGGTCCTGGAACGACCTATTCAGACTATATTAAAATGCTACAACATAAGTTAAAATACTCAAGAGAAAAAGCATTAGAGAATATTATTCGGTCCAAAGAATCTTCTAAATCTTACTATGATAACCACGCTAAACAACCGCCACAATATAAAGCCGGCGATTATGTCTATCTAAGGAACCATCTTAGACTTAGGAAAGCTTTGTCACCCGTCTGGAAAGGGCCGTACAAGATAGTAAAGGTACATAAAAATCACACAGCTACTCTTCTCATCAACCGACGCCATGTGACTCATCATTTCGATCAGTTTAAACCGGCAGAAGTCACATATCCTTCGTAGGCTGTAGGAACTTAAATACATGACTTATCCTATTTATGTTTTAATTAGAGTTCATTTCTATATAAATTACTATTTCACCTTATTTGAGCGTCCCAATCAGTGCAGAGCCGGATATTGTCCAGCCACTTCCCTCTAACTCTGGTATCTACTTCGATAGCCTGGGAAGACTTAAAATAATTAACGGCCAGTTGAATGTCGTAAGTCATATAGATATATCCTTTATAAGTCCTCACCTTGCGAATCTTAACGAAGTACTTGGTACCGTTAGATTTATTTGTCAACAATCGAGTATTCACCAGTGCCTGAATACGCTCTCGCCGTTAACAGTTCGCTATAATGATATAACTCGTGAATTGGAATCTATATCTCATTTGATTACTAAACGAAATCGGCGTTCAGCATGGTTCGGCGCAATAGGCACGACTTTCAAACATATTTTTGGTACTCTTGATGAAGACGATGCACAAAAATATGACTCAGTCATAGAAGCCATTCAAAACGATGAAAAGAAATTAGCTCAGATGATGAAAGATAGTATTTTGATTACTACTTCCACATTAGACTCATTCAAAACTACCATAAATAAACTAATGACCAACCAAAATGTGCTTGATGTTGAGATAAATATTCTTGTAAATTTAACAAGTAATATTACGAAGGTCTCAAATTCTTTGATATTGGAAACTAAGGCTTTAGCTATACTCAGCAATTTGGAAAGTTCTCTCATGACCCTCTCGTTCCAACTCGAGGATTTGATAAATGCTATTATACTGAGTAGTCAAAATATCTTACATCCAAACATAATTACTCCAGCTCAACTTTATCGCGAACTGGTTAATAATGATAGGCACCTTCCAAGGAACTCCAGAATTCCCGTTCTAATTAGTATAGATAATATACATTTAATTTTAAGTATATCCAATGTAGCATGTTACTATTTTAATAATAAGCTCGTATTTGTTCTACAAGTTCCATTGGTTACGAATGACGAATTTATTTTGTATCATAATCTAGCACTGCCCACCCCTCACGGAGTGGACAATCCTAAAACATTTAGTATGATTCAACCTTCCAGTACGTATACTGCTATTTCTAAGGATAAAGTTAGTTTTTGTAATCTAGATAGTTTAGATAACTGTAAAACGATAAACTCTGAGTTTTTTCTATGTCAAATACCCACAGTGTTATTAACGAGTAGTAGCCCTACATGTGAAAGCGAACTGCTTGTAAAAACAATCAGTGCTATTCCCGAACAGTGTAAAACTAAAACTATTATCGGTAACCTAGATATTTGGAAACCACTCGTAAATAATAAATGGATTTTTATACAATCTCATTCAAATAAGACATACATAGATTGTGGTATTCCAGAAATACGCGAAGTAGTAGTATTAGGTGCGGGAATACTACACACCCCAGGACAATGTACGGTGTATACCAATAGTATAAGGCTTATATCGTCTGATAATGTTGTAGAAATAAATATCCCAGCTCCTAAGTTAGAGTATAGTATTATTAATGATTCCTGTTTTAAACTAGAAAATAAGTTCGATTCCGTCGATAACAATGTGTCTCCTATTATACTTCAGAATATTGATTTGGACGATTTAAAGTTAAATAATCAAAATGATAGACTACTTTCCAATTTAAATGACATTATTAATAAAGAACCTGTCCTTGTAAAATATGGGACACACTATTTTATATTCAATTCTTTGGTCATACTAATTCTTATAATTGTAACTTGTCTTATTATTTTTAAACTATTTCATGTTACTCCTAGACTTAAGAAATTAATTGTAAAACCGACCCCTATCGAGAATGACGTCACAGACATACAGCTTGAAGACCTAAGTACTTCAGCACCTCGTTTAAGAGAAACCGTTTAACTTGTATTTACTGAAATTCGGCATTTATCCCCGAATTTCAGTCTTACGCGGGGGGTTGTTATACCCTATAATAATTCGTAGAAATGTTGACCACCAACCCCGATCTGCTATGTCAGCATCTCGGGGTGGTCGGAACACTGAGCGTAGGAGCACAGGCCAACAATGGGCCAGTCTGTTACGAAACTCCAAACGGGTCGGTTCAAATCCATTTTATTCTGTTTCTATTTCTAATATACCCTTTCCCAGTTAAATATCTTTTTTTTAAAAACCCGTTGACGAACTCTCTTATAATAGTACCATAACATTGCATTGTAGTCAAACTTACATACGTATACCAAAGTTTAGCTCAATCGAATACCCGCAAGTACTTGAAAATTGGACCACAAGATTTGAACCGGAAAGACAGATAGACAGACATACGAACTTTGCAAGTTAAATAAAACATGTAAAAACATTAAACACTGTCATGCCTATATTTCTTTTAATTTCGTCGAAGCCTTAATTTTAATGAAATAGGAGACGAGCCTATTATAATTATAGCGGACACAATCCATACTTCGGACCGAATAAATCGCAATAACAATTTTGTCCGACTTAAGATTCGAACCCAGGAATCACCAGCTGCACCATGCCCAAGAAGACCAATAGGGCTATTATAAATAATAATATAATCAATAAATAATAATTTAAATTATTTATTTTTATATAAATAAATAATAATTTATAGTACACCTCTGCCACCCCCGTTTAGGGAATAAGGGCATGACGGTGTTTATGTATTAGTATATTTTTCAATGACGTCCGAGAAAATAAATTCTCATTTATGTCTGGCACATTTGTAATCTTGTTCAGCATTGGCTAGAAAAGTGAGTAGCTCTGCTTGGAGGTTAGGAGAAAGGTGCCTGTGAAGACTTTTTAATGCTCAAGGAAAGATAAAACACACAATGTTCATTTCATTCTGTAAGTGGGGGTGGTAGAGTAACTGTGTACGAACGAAGTCAGTCACGTGTGACGAAGTCATGTTTTGATGTAATGGCGAGAAAGCCCATTGCCAGATAATTCTAGTTCCTGCCTCCTAATGTTTTTTAATAGGACTAACTTTTTTAACATCACGCCAAAGCCATTGCGGGGAAGACAAATAGTACAGAGTTCCAACATGTTCTTTCCAAAGAGACCTCTCTGGCTTCCTTCACTCTCATAGTTCGTCTCATACACGCTCGCCGGTTATTGAGACTCTTGACTTGTCCTTCGGATGAGACACGGTCTAGTTGTTGATGGTAAGGTAGCCCAACCCCAATTACACTTTTAACAACTGAGGATTTAAACGCAGGACCTTGTTAACGCCAGCCGTAACAGTCAGTAGACTAGGCTAACAAAAAGAAAATACTATCCTTATAATATTATAAATGTGAAAGTTTGTATGTTTTGATGTTCGGATTTTTGTAACTCAATCACGCAAAAACGGCTGAACGGATTTAGATGACATTTGGCACACAGATAGTTTATTACCTGGTTTATACATAGGATACTTTTTAGTCCGGAAAAATGGTAGGTTCCCGACGAAAGTCAACGCGGGCGAAACTAATTTCTATTTTGCTAAAATGATTTTATTTTGAACCATAGTTACATAAATATTCAACCATTAAACTGTATTATCATCATGAGACCTTACGACTTTATAAGTTCTAGTAATATTACAGGTCATTTAAATACAAGACATGCTTTAGACGTTAGTCTGTGTTTAAAGAAATGGTCGCTCCTATGAATCTTATAGACTACATTTAATTAAGCCAGCGCAAAAATGAGACTGGACGAAAAAGGTTCAAAGAATCTCTGAATTAATGAGGTGCTCAGAATTCAACACACCACTAAAGTTTTAGGGTCGGGAGCTCCATGGTGGTGTTGTTTTAGACTAATCCCTGGCCTGAATATTCGAACCCACAATTATTTGTGTAAATACAGTTTTTTTTTATTTCTTTATTTATAATTAGACTCTACGGGCCCGGTTTGTCCCGCACCTTTTTTTGTTTAATTTATGTTTTGTTAGTAGTTGCTTTTATATGCACTCGTATGGTACATGTCGCTTATTTTTTTTTTTTGGGTTTGTTGTTACAGTGATTGGTATTTGTTTGTTGCGGTACTTCAGTACAGGTTTTTTTTTCCTATTACTTTTTTTTAATTTTTTTTTTTACTTTTTTATGTTATTGTTTTAAAGGTTTATGTAAGTGAATGAGGCTTTCTGTTTTGGCTTGCCTTTGAGCGAGAATGGCTCAGTTGTGTAGGTGTTTGCAGCAGCCAGCAGCTTTTTAACAACTACCATGTCTCGACTGCGAATAGCTATCTTAATGTTGTATTCTTTTATTTTATTGGTCGCCGCTGCCCCCGCCCTGCTTATTAGTGTAGCCGTTGCATCCCCTTCACAGCTGTCTGTGTAGTAAACGCAACTTCCAGTGTGGCGAGATATAGCTACGACCGCGTGTGGATAGCTTCCGTGGAGCTTCAGTCTCTTGGGGACCGCTCGCACTATCACCACGTTTCCACTCGTTAGTCCCTGAGACTCATGCACGGTGAGGATGCGCGACCCGTTTCCCGAAGCATAGCCCTGGCCGAGGAGGATTTCCTTCTCGGCCTGGGTGTGCACCAGGAACAGGGTGTCCTCCTGGTGTTTTGGAATTTGCGCTCCCGTGTACTTACTGAGGATCAAGGACCTCTCGAGGGATTTGGACGAGTATATGTCGCATGTGCCCCCATATATCTCGTTGAGGGCATACGCTACGTCCATTGGGTTTCTGTGAGTGCAGAGCAGCTCCCTGTTGACACGCGCCACGGAGTCTGGGCGGTTGTAACGCAGTCGAAAGTCGCAGCCTCTCTCGCGCCAGTTATCTTGATGGCCATCACTATGACTCCAAAGTGGTTCATGAGTGCCTCGTCGATGATAATACGCGTGCACTCTTCACCTTATTTCAATTCGTTGACCAGCATTGAAGCCATAGTGCGGACCCTCCTCTTGGTGTTTGTTTTAACCTTTTGCTTGTCATTCGCTGCCTCGGTTGTAGATGTTATTAGGATATCGCTTTCGATGTTGTAATTTGCGTTTATCCATGTTGTTTTTTCGCATCCAGGAACCCCGTTGACCCATGTTATTATGGGTACGGTCCAGTGCTCGATTGCGGGCCCCCGACCCCGGCCACTTGAGACGGTTTCTGCCATCTCAAGTATCCGGTCGTCGAGCACCACCCTCGTGCACTTCGCCGCAACCACTATTGGGTCGTTAGGGGGGGTTCTGAACTTGTGTTTGCCGTTCCGCCGGGACTCCTCCTCATCGTATTCGACGAAACCGCTGGTTCCACTATAGGCCGCCATGTACTTCCCCGACATTTCTCCTCTTAACGTGGTGGAGTTGTCGTTGTCGTACACCGCCGCTTCTGCCTCCTCGAGCTTTACCTCTAGCAATCCTTCATTGCCCAGGTGATAGGTTTGCAGGATGGATCTACAGGTCTCACTATTGACCCTTCTTGTTGCTTTGGTGATTGCTTTGAACTCGAGGAACGCGTTTTTTGTGTGTTGCAGCGGCTCCGTCGCCTCGCTGAGCTCCGGCGGATCGACAAGTCCCATCTGGGCTCTTGTTCGAGCCTCTTCCGGCTGCTTATGACTTTTGGGAGGAGGCTCCCTCAAGAACGCTTCGGCGGCGACTGCCACCCCCTCCGCCCGTTGGTTCCCCCTGATTTTTTCCCCAGCACACTTGGTATGCCTAATACCGCCTTCCCGAGCGCCGTTCTGAAAGACGCGAGTTTTTTGGCACCTGAAGTGTCCTTTGGCTTCTGCTTCGCTGTGCTCTCCTCGAGAGTTGCCCTCATTTCTAGGCGTTCAGACCCGCTGAGCTCGTCTTGAGTCGCTATGGGGTGTCCCCAGATGTCAGTTGGGCATTTTGTAGTGAGGTTTTCTGGATGTCGTGGCCGTAGGAAGTTGAGGTTTTGTCCTCTATCCTCATAGGCCACTACCTCGTGGGGTTTTGAGGCTTCTACTATCCCGATGTGGTTGGCAGCCTCACCTTCCTCAAATTCCACCACCTTAGCGTCCACGCTTACTTTTGTTGGCTTGTCACCCTTCCCCGCTAGGCTGATCAGAAAACTGCAAGCTTGGGCGAATTGGGAGGTGTTCTCGCCCGCTTGGAATAGTGCCACGGTCTTGTTCTTGGTTTGCACTATTCTGCACGCTGTGTTTCCGATCCCCGCGTTCTGCAGCTCGTTGAACTTCTTACGCTTCATTGTGTTCTTAAACGAGCTGCCATGAAGAAGGGAGGCAAGCCCGGGCGAGATTGTTACCCGTTTGGGGCCGCTTGCGTTGCAGTAGCCGATGCCAATGCGCTCGGAATTATCGTCCATAAACAGGGCGACTGATTTTATTTGAATACCCGGCTTCCCACGTTCGCCTCTCCCAAGAAAATTTATGCTCTTGGGAATGGCGACTGCCACAGGTGACGTAGGGTTTTGTGTTGGTGTGTTAGTGTTGTTGGTGTCTGTGTTTGTATCTCTTGGGGAAGTTTTTGATGCCAGAGTGCTGTTCCTTCTGAGGCAGATGCGGATAACCTTATCTGCAAACTTCAGGAAGTGCGGTCTCGCATCGTCGTCTGCCATGATGGCCGCCAGTTTAGACCTGCTGAGGTTTTCGTTTAACCTCTGTTGCAGGCTGTCAGCCGCAAAGCGCGGGCAATCCAGGATTACGTGCCACACAGACTCACTGATGTTGGGGTCGCACTCACACTCTGGGCTGTCTTTTAGCCTGAATCGGTGCAAGTACTCCGCTATTCCTCCATGTCCCGTCAAGATTTGCACTTGGTTGGCTGTCAACCTTGTTTTCCTTACGATGGAGTAAGCTCGATCAACATCGGGGAGGAAGGTCTTTGTGACCAGCCCTGTGCTCGAAGAGTCATACCTGGCCTTCCATTCACGGACCGACTCTTCCCTGATGGTTTTCTTGACATATGACAGGGGTATATTGTTTTAGTCTGTGTGGGTGGCAGATGCCTGGGCCGCCGATTTCGCCAGATGGTCGGCGCGCTCATTACCGGCGATCCCCACGTGCGCTTTGAGCCAAAAGAGGCGGACTTCCCCCCCGGCTGCTCTGATCTCATTTATGCTCCCCTTTATGGTTTTGGCTAGAGGGTGCATAGTTTTTGGATTGGCCAGCAGGTCGAGCGAAGATATCGAGTCGCTCATTACGTTTGCTATTTTTACCCCGCTGGCTTATATCATTTGCACCGCTCTATAGAGGGCATAAAGTTCCGACTGGAACACAGTGCAGTGGGGGCTAGACTGAAGGTTGAGGACCCGGTCTCCCTTCCCCCTTCCCACCACGTTACTGCAGCTCCCACTCTGCCGAGTATTTTACTGCCGTCGGTATAGATGTGTGGCCCGACTATGTTGTGGCTTTCCAGGGTTTGGGAGTCCGTGCTCTCCAGGAGCCCATACTCTGTTGTTGTGAGTTTGGAGGGGTGAGGCTGTTCTCTGAAGCTCACCCTATGCTCCAGTCCATTGTAATTCAGTTTACAACTTTAACGAATACCTAGTATATCAAATTATTGTCACTATATATTTTTTATATAATAACATAATATTAGCCCTGTTAAGAAACAGTCCCACCGTTGGGCACGGGCCTCCTCTCAAACTGAGAGGGTTTAGGCCATAGTCCACCACGCTGGCCCAGTGCGGGTTGGCGAACTTCACACACCTTCGAGAAACTCTTAGGCATGCAGGTTTCCTCACGATGTTTTCCTTCAACGTTAAAGCAAGTGATAATTAATCTTTAATACGCACATGCTTTCGAAAAGACAGAGGTGCGTGCCTGGGTTTGAACCCGTGACCTTTGACTTTGCAGTCCAACGGTCTAACCACTAGGCTATCACTGCTTTTTTAAAAAACTTTTTTTTTCCAATTCGTAGTACGTTAATCCATGCTGGATCTACGCGGTGGGGGATGACCTACGCTCTGTCCCTTTAATTAGTGAATAAAAAGTAGTAAAGTTCTGTAGAGCAGTGGTTCCCAAAGTGGACTGAACCACAATCCACCTAACAAAAACTTGCTAATTCGGGAGTCACCTCTTGGTTTTCATGAAGAAAAGGGGCTATAACTATATGAAGAAGGTCTGATCAAACAAGGAAAAAACATTCAGTTCCAATCAAAAATTTTAATACTTTATTACAAGGAGTGCTATTTCTTGTCATTATAGCGTAAGCGTCACATCCAATGTTTATTTAACAACATATTCTGTATCCCATTGCTGGGCAAAAGCCTTTACGTCTTAGTTACTTTTAATGGATACGCCCAATTTATTTCGGTATTTAGTTTTAATATTAACCATAGCCGAAAATCCCGCCTCACATACTTATGGTGCTAAAGGAAAGTAGGGCTTTCGTAGCTTCATCAAACAAACAAGTCAGCAACTGAGAGCCAAAATTTCGTTAACTGCTTGCGATTGAAACTCATTTTCTCAGTCATTCGGTAGTCCATAGATAATATACTAATACTGTAGTAGTTTCCCATCCGTTAGCCAGGTTGTTCGTATTGTCCTATGTTTCTGTGTCGTGGCATAATTATATTATTACTATATGTTTAAAGCGGTCTTTTTATTTATTAATCAAGCAGTTCAAAGTCTGGAATTCCAGCCTAATGTCAATAGGCAAAAGGCTCTCCCTCTGTTACATGTGGACCAAATATCGGCGATACGTGGATGTACCACTCGTATACGTACTCTGCCATCCGCGCTCGGGAAATATAGGCGTTACTTTGTTTTTTATTTAAAGTCATTTTCATCAATATAATGAAACATCATCATATTATAATATTCTATAATAAAAAATAAATTCTGATTGGTGATCGCTTTATTATATAAAGAAAAATAAAATGGCGCCATGCCTTGTGGTTTTTCCACACAGATAAAGTATAATGGATTATTATATCTACGAATCTACCACTTCACCTATTGCATAGTCTGACGAGGATCTTTAGGCCCGTGCATGATATTGGCATTCGCATGGGTGTGAAATTAGGGATATCATTTAGAAAAAAAATCTTATCGTCTTTTCTAACTTCTAGAGAAATATTTTAAAAGGTGGGTCCGCACGGTTACTTATAGGAAAAAGAACTTGGGTTAATTTCTTAGCAATCGGCAATTCTGCGACGGTCATAAAGTGATATTTCACTTGATGACAGCGTTGGTTCCGATTTTGGCTTCAGGCCAAAAGATCCTTGCACGACTACCTGCTTGAATTTAGCTTTTAATAACTGTAATTTTTAGGTCATTTTAAAACGTCCTCCAACAAAGCGTGGGTTATCGAATGATTCATTGTAGGTAGATAAAAAAGAACCCAATCGTTTGGTTTCACGGTAACGGCGAGATTTATAACGATCGAATAAATTCTGCCGATAAAAGTAGACTATATTTCAAAGTGCTAAAATAATTGAGATAGCGTGGCTATGTCTAGATACCTAGGTACTGTATTTGTGCCTTGTTTTTTTGGAACGAAGTTCTTTTACCCGGTTTACAATAGAGTGAAATGGCAGAAATCGTCATGTAGGGATAAAGTGTTATGCCCCCTTCAGGCGAACTTTCCCTCTCTTTTCTTTATATCTGTCTCTTGCTATTATATACGGTCATACTTGTGTGCGTGCAAGTACCTGTCCGGTGAAGCTGTTAAGCCGTGATACGCCTTTACAAGGCCGTCGGGTCGAAATCGGAATAGGGAGAGGTTGAAAGCTAGTCATGCGTCGGATCCGACTTAGGACATTTAGTGATGCGGTCATCGTTATGTTATTTGATGTATTAAAATAAAAAAAAAACATCGTTTCGAAAATATCGTATGGATGAATCGATATGTTACATGTTTTTATTACAATTCTTTTAATTCGTATGTCTGTTTCTCATTTTGTTTCAAATTTTGTGATCCATTTTTCAAACACTTGCAGGCATTTGCATGAGCTCAAATTTAGTATACGAATATAAATTCGGTGACAATGTGATAATATAGTTCCTTAGATTGATGTATGGCAATGCTCTACATTCGTTTCCAGCATTGTACTCCCCTAAAGCGAAATCGATACATAAATAATTTGCAATACAAAACGTTGAAGTCTTGTCTATTAAAACATCAATATATCGTTGTCATCCCTAGTGCTGAATTTCATGTCGTTGCACGCTACAAGTCCCTCTGTGAAGAAGCGGGCGTGCTGACTGAGCGAAGATTATTATTTTTCAGTCTACCTATTTTCTACTTTATCCGGACCGGAAGAATGGAGAGACATACGGATAGAAAGCTTAGTAAAAGATTGATACATCATCAATCACTTTTATTTTCACATTATTTTGTTACACGACTACAGTATCATATTATATCGGAGTCGGGGTCGAGTGAAGTTGGATCTAACTCTGACTTCGACCTGACGGCCTTGTAATGGCGTCTCATCGCTGTCAGGTCGGAGTCGTGGTCGGGAAATGTAATCACACTTTAAAGGCCCCGCGGCCAAGAGCATAGGTCATTCACACACAGCTTTGTGCGCGGTCAGCTGTATAACCTCAATTCTAAACACGTGTAAATACAATTTAAACTTATTTTCTTATTTAGTTTTTTTATATATATAAGCATAAAAGAGGGCTGCGCTTTTTGGCGCTCGTGACAAAAATACACTACTATAATTAATATATATCTACATATTAAATAACGTTTAGATTTAAAAAAATAAGGTAGGAACTTCGAAAAATAACGTAGGACCCCCGACCGCACAATGCTTTTGTACATAGATATAAAAGTACTTAATCATATCTACGTTTTCTACTGCGCGAAAACGGATTGAATGGTGATTCTATTTAGAAAGATTCAATGCTTCGAGTGTGAACCCAACTCGCGTAATTTGCCATGCCGGATTACGTGGGTTCGATTCTCACCGGAAGCGATGAATTTTTCTTTTCTAGAACTAGCTGTAAATAAACCGCGACTTCGCCGGCGTGGTATTTAACAAAAAAGTTTTTTTCCGAAATGAAAGTAGTTGGAGTAGCTATAACATAAGCTATCTGTTTGCGAAAGTCCCATGAAAATCGGTCCAGGCGTTACGGAGACAACAAACAGACAGACAAATATTTTAAAAATTGTTTTTTTGTTATTCGTACCTAACCAGTACCTGTATACCTCACATCGTCGGCAAAAAGTGGGGGTGCACCTCTGCCGGAGGGGGGGGGGGGGGGGGGGGGGGATATATAGAGGCGTGACGGGGTTCATTTGAAAAAAGTCTATGAGTTATATTTGAGGATGGCTGGGTCTAGTGGTTAAAGCGTAGACGACGGCTTCGATCCTTGCAAGGCACATATCTTAGGGTGACTCACAAATCATTGTTACGGTTTGGATGTCTGTGAATGTTTATAAGCGAACCCACGGAAATAATTCATATAATCCTTTTCACCAGTCATGGGCACGCTGACACTTAGAATTTGACATTCCTAGAAATATGGAGTGTGAAATAGAATCTATTGAATATTGTATCGAGAAAATTTATAACGAAGAATGAATCGATATTAATAAAAATAATTTAGGAACATAATCTCATTATTTATTTACGAATCAAGCCATGGGTCATAAAAATAGTCTGAAAAAAAAATTATAAAAATCTGTTTTAATATGTCAAGATGGCCCGGCCCATCCACGTTTATTTATTTATTTATTGACCATGAGAATACTAAATATTTCAGTCAGAAACAAAGAATAATATATTCGTGAAAAAATTGGCTATTGATTTCGTACATTTTAAAAAACAACATATCGTTTGTAACGATTTTATTGTGTTTGTCCCTAAAACACAAACCGTTACAATTTACATAATTGAGTTATAGAGATTTATTAGTTTTAAGTTTTTTAAATAATTACGCAAATTTATGAACAGTATATGACTGAAATGAAATGTAAAGAAGGTTTTTGGTGTATTTTAATATTTCTGTTTATTTTTTGGATTCTATTTCTTTCTTTAATACAATACGCGTGAAATGAAATATGTACAAACATCACATCGAAGGAAAAAATGTCGTAAAAAAGACTACAGTACAGGGCTAGGTGTCTTAAAACAAATACTAGGAAGAGAAAGAATGATCTTAAAAAAATGTATCACATTAAAACATGATCAAAGTGTAATTTTTCTGTATAATACCTCATTAGTTGCCTGAAGTCTGGTATGTGCCTAGAATGATCTATACAAATTAATAAAATTAAAGTGTCTGTTTGTAATGTCAAAATAACAGCTTTTTACTTAATACATATGAAAGTATATACGGTACTTATAGCAAAGAAATAACGTTCAAAATTCTTGTCTGTCTGTCTGTTTATTCCGGCTAAACTCCGAAACAGCAGGACCGATTTTCACGTGACTTTCACTGGTAGATAATTTATATTATAAGGAGTAACTTAGGCTACTTCTATTTTAGAAAAAGAATTAGTCTTCGCGCAATACAAAAACTCCATGAAATCGAAGCGGGCAAAGTCACGGGTAATAGCTAGTATAACATAAAAATATCCTATAAATAAATAATATACGCGCAGAACATAAATAGGTATCTAGCTAAAACAATTTGTTTTTTCATATCTCCACGTCTATTTATCTTATGTAAATATAAATTTCGGCCCTAAACTCCCGCCATTCGTGTTATCTATCAAGACAGAATAGAACATAGCGGCCTCAAGAGACCAGCCGGGGGTTGAACTGGTTTACTTGCTCTACATGGAAATAACATGCGTAACTCATTTCAGTACAGGGCTCTTATTCGATATGAACAAACAGGGTGCGTTATAATAACTTTGTGAAATAATTGTTCAGTGGTACTATCATCGATATATCATAACAAGATACACAGTCCCGTTCAAAGTTACACTAATAAACGTCCCGAAATCCACGTGCGTAGTTATAGTGAAAACATAAATTAGTATGAGAGTAGAGGAAATCAGAGAGGTATGTAAGGAAAGAGCCTGTTGGAACTCTGTACTCTCTGCCTACCCCGTAAGGGATCTGGCGTGATGATATAGACAGATAGAGATAGATAAATTAGTATTATTGAATTACTCGTATCACTTAAAGTTGTAATTGCAAATCGGAAACCTAGTAATTTTTGAGCACCGTCCACTTTTGCCTGCCACTGGTGGTGCCATTTTACGTGCGGCGAGCCTGTATATACCTGTATTTGATCGATGCGTACAATGGTATTCTAGTGGCAGAATGCCATTCCATGGTCATTTCACGAAGTTATCGTAACGCGCCGAGTTAGGTCATAACATAAAACAATATAAGTTAGGTATTTACTGAAACCCTCTCAGTTTGAGAGGAGGCCCGAGTCCAACGGTGGGACAGTTTCTTAACAAGGCTAATAAAAATAAAAAATACTGACATAGAACCATACTTTCTTATTTATAAAAAAACGTAGTCTCACACTAGGAATTATACGAGTACCTGTATCGTGGGTGCATTCACATAGACATATACATATATCATCACTCTAGATCCCTTGCGGGGCAGAGAGTACACAGTTGAAACAGGTTATTTCCTTGCAGACCTCTGGCTTCCTCCACTCTCATAGTTCGTCACGTACTACATCTTTACATATATCATAGTAGCTCTTTTTTCACTTACTATAATTATTCTCTATTTTGTAAATGACTGTGTATATACTGAGTGATACCATTAAACTAAGACCACTAATATTTAATCTATACTTAAGCACATATATTGAGCTCGTTCTGCACTGTTTTTCTCAATTCCCATGCCCCTGGAATCCAATGTATACAAAAAGAATTGTAAAACTCTCAAAAGAGTAACGGTGTAGTTTCTTGCGCTTTTTCTCCACAGGAATGACTTTCCGAATTTTCTCTTTCTGACTATTCATAAGTGCTTTTTGGTCTACATGACTAAAAGCGTTTGATTTTGATTTTGATACACGTTTGCCGGTTACACTAACGTCCAGACTAAAAAACAATTGTGGGGTTACACAAATGTCCGGGGATCGAAGCCGCGTCAACTCGGTCCAGCGGGTGGAACAGCCTACGCTCTTACCAATACAAATTGTTGCTTATCCTCGCGAAATTTACAGGACTAGGCTTAGTGTAAACATTGAACTGCAATTCACAAAAAAAGGCACAAGAAACTAAGTATTTGCTTGCTAAATATTTTATTTTGTTATGTATAATAAAATACTATCGAACGAAGCACACAATACTATCTACATATATACCTCGTGGTAGGATATTTTTCATTTCGGCTAAAGGTTTTTTCAAATAAAAAACAAACGTAGCTACACATTAGGATTTATTTCTGTATCGTGGGTGCGTAAACAAACATGAAAATTCACATACACAAATACCCAGACCGAAACAAATAATTGTGAGCCACACAAAGATTTGTCTTGTGCGGGAATCAAACCCGCGACTATTCGACCCAGTGTCCGCAGTGGCTTAAGCTTTTAACCATTGCTCCAAATCGTCTGTCAATTATTTCGATTTACTGTCAAATGAGTATTAGTAAATATTTGGGCTTTAAAAAAACAGCGTCCTTTAAGTATTAAAAGATAGTCAAGTAGGTACTCTCTCCATTATGCGGATATTTCATAAATTCCGCGAGAATACAAACTCAAACTATTTTGTATAAATCTATCTCAAACTAAGACTTGTCTAGACTGAGCATTGCTAACAAAAATGGCGTCAAAAGCGGCCTCTGTTACGGACTATGTGTGCGTGATGCCAGTGTTCGATTTTTTTAGAATCTGTCAATGTGAGCGTGCGGTGCGTGTGCGTACTGCAATGTGTACACCATACGGGTAGATAACTTTTATGCCGTATCTGCGCGTGTGTGTGTGTGTGTGTGAATGATCTACGCTATTGGCCGCGGGGCCTTTACAGCTTCACCGGACAAGAGGGCTAGCGTGAAACCACTACTCTCGAGCCAGAAGGGCAAGGGGGCAACTTGCTTAAGGGTGTTTCAAGGAGGAACGGCCTTGGCTTGGGCAGTCGCTATGGGGAAGGGCATATACTAGGTGTCTCGCCATGGTGCTCTGCACCGGCCGGCGGGCAAGGGATTCTTCGACTTCACCAGCGAGGTGTCTGATCCTGTGAGCGGTAACTGTATCCGAAAGAAGGGATGTAAAGGCATCGGAAGGGTCGGTAAGAACATGCCGCGGAAGGTGGTAGCGGCTGATAGGAGATCCGAAAATCTGGGGCACTTACGAATTGTTATGTTTTTTTTTTTGTTGTAACTTATTAATCTACAACCGGCTTCCGCTGAGAATCTCCGGCAAGAAAGTCTAATTATCTTTTTTACATTTTTTTGATCTTTTTTTTTGATAGCTTGTAAAGGTACTTAAAACACTTGGCCAAGAACATATCAACGAGCGTCGATCGCAATCTATTAGGTACCCGACAAATGATTTCGGTTTAATATTGATCAGCCCCAGACGGAGACAATCCCTGCGAAAAGCTTCTGCTACTATGTGTAATTTGTCTTTGTATGTATTTGAGCAATTTGTTTTAGAGTTGGAGGATATAATTAAAATATCGTCACGGCTGCATTTCCTTCATGAGGGCTGCAAAGGTGTACTTTGTACACCCATGTTCGCATCGTTTAAGGCTTAAAATTCAAATAATTATATTTGTCGTCATATTAGTCTTTCGTAGTCGTAATTAACACCGTTACGCCTATTTTCCCCAAGTGGAGGTAGCAAATTGTACACATATCGCTAACGATGTAAGGATTCAATGTAATAGGGGACGAGACTATTGCCATTATACCGGGCACAATTCTAGACTTTGGACAGCCATTGATTTTTTAATTCGATAGTAAAACCATGTATTGTCCCACCTACGATTCGAACCCAGGACTTAGTGATCGCGAATTGCACTATGCGCCAATAGCCTAACAAAGCAGTATCTATTATGTCAAAATTAGATTTAGTGGCACGAGAGAGTGTTCACAAAATGACACTTTGAGAAGGCACTTGAAGGTACTTCATTAAAAACTTAATTATGAAAGGATTTGCATACCCGACCTAGGGTTACCAATCTTAATATATAATATAGTCTCATATATTAGGGCTGAATGGCAAATTTAAATTTAGCTTGTAGTGATCAAGCTTCGTCACCGAGCTTGCCTTAAAGATCTCTTAATATATTGCTTTCAAGAATGAGGTATTTATTTTAAACCACCATATATATTTTTTTAATTTTTTCCCTAACTATTTACTATATGTTTAGAGGTAATGACCACAAAACTATCTCTATAGTATATAAAATTCCGGTGTGCGTGCGTGTGCTTCACTGGTATTGACGTTTTTTTTGTATCTGTGGGGTCACCTGGATGATCCTTAGCTATAGTTGGACCCGGTAGGTGGCGCTGTTGATAACCGAATGCGAAGCCACGAGAAACTGCTAGCTTGGTGTAACAAAAGCAACCGTAACCATGCCAGGTAAATGATTATTCCAAACCGAAACTACTGGCTACTTAATATTCACAGTTCTTGCTTCAAACTGAATTTATATTTTGTTAAGTCAACCGGCTCATAAGTTTTCGTGGAACATACTATAGTAAACTCGCCAAGCTAAATGATATCCAATTTTGATATGAATAATGTATGATTTAGGAGCTCGTGGCGCTGTGGTGAATCGGCGTTCGTAGCAATCACCAAGGTTAAACAGCGTTCGGATCTGTCAGTGGGAGATAGGTGACCGTTTGTGGTATTTAAATTCTTAAGATTCTCTGATACTATTTCATGTGGTAACCGTTAAGCCAACTGAGCCTTATGGGAGACTTGATAAGTTCTAATAGCAGGTGGCAACAAGCCTGCCTCTACCAAATCGCACTTGGGGAAACCCACTTGGGTGAGAAAGCCTTTAATCAGCAACGGGATTGTTAAGGCTGCTTTATTTTATTTATTTTATGATTTAGAATAACAGAGCTCTTTATTCCATCTGATGGTTGCGTATGACAAAAGCTTTATATATGATAAATCAATAAATAAAATGAATTGTGAGTTAGTAAAATACGCACTTTGGACTAGAAGAAAAAGTAAATCGTTTATACCTTTTTTGGAATGTTGTTTAGTATAAACTACGTACATTTGAAAAAAAGCAGATATTTACAGAATGAGGTACTTCGTTCAGTTATTTTATAGTCACACAATCATGTCACGTAGTGTACGAGGCGCACATGAGTATGTCCCGTACAATACTTGAGCAACACGTTAAGGTGAAACACTCGACCGAAACAAAAACAAACTGGCATAATATAAAAAAATCCATAATAAATACCATCTGTGAAGTCCCGCCTGTTTTATCCCTGCCATTTAATGTTTGTTCAAAATTATCATATTTATAAGCCGAGGTCTATCTAAGATCTATCTTTGTTCAAAAATAGTGAAAATTTTCTTATTTCAATTGACGGTTTTCTATCTCTAATTACAGAAAGAATTGCCAGTTGACAGACAATATCTCATATCCCCATCACCATCAATAACCCCAAATTGTCTTATTTTTGTCGTTTACCTGTACAACATTCCAGCCTCACCTCAAATAACCGTAAAAAACAAATGGACTTCCAGATACTTATACTCGGTATAAACTATTTAGCGAATAAACACACTCGCCCACTCCACTGAGACCGCCACAGTAGGCCTTAATCACGGCGAAGGCCATAATGGAAGGAATCAAATTAGGTGACACATCGAGCCCACGTGCCGTCCGCTAGTGGTACCAGGTTTGGGTACAGTACCTTGAATTTGGGGTAAAAAAATTGTTGATAATATTTAAATCAAAGTCGTGTGATAGGCAGGAGTTTTGCAGATGTACAAGGTGCAACATAGGTATATGCCATAAGACCTCAGATACCCCAATTTAAATTATTGCTTTACGAATCCTCGAAAATCTTTCAACTCAGAGTTTTCTACCATTCTTAAGCCCTTTGGTACCCAAATTAACCACCGAACTTATACTTTGGTATACATACTGATGTATATGTGAATCAGGATTAAATCTTGTTTAAAATTGAATTTTTGATAATTGAAAAATTGCAACTAATTCAGGTCTTGCGTTAATTATGTTACTGCTATGATCATTATGTATGAAGTGATGGTCAGAGGATTTTCAATCACTAACGTTTTCCCGCACCTCCGTGTGCGAGAAACTAAAATAGAGATATCGTACGTGGAATATTGTCGCATTATTGATATTGCATCATTATGTTTGTTGTTATGTATACATTAGTATCAGTAGGTATTTCTTTATTATTCTTCTGTATGCGTACTTGTTCTTTCGATTTGTTGTACTATGACGATGGCCAACTGAAACCCGGTGCTGTACGTTAAAAATATGGTTTACTGTGCGTTAAGAATAGTGCCCATGACACATATTGTACCAATTTACGTCTGCTTTAGTTTTCACTTCGGTTTTGCCTGTTCATATGTGTAAAAAGAAATAGGTTAATAGGTATTAATTCTGGGGTAAATTAAAAATACCTTGGCAATACCGCAGCCCGCTAATGGAAACCGGCCTGCAAACGTCCCGGTTTTCTTTAAATAATTACATCACATACTCTCCTGAATTACCAGGGTCCCAAATCGATCGGAAGACAAACCTTGTTTGACTTATAGATCTGTTTGACAAACAATTGTTAAACAACCACAGAACGACCGATAAACTTTTGATCGAACAGTTTTATTTATTGAATAAACAATTACTTGTGATGGGTTTAGAAATTTTCCGAACTGTCGACTATATATGATTATGAAGCTACAGTTTGACCGATTAAGCTTAATTCATGGCTAATTTATTATTATTCTTTTTTAAACGTAGCCCCCAAGTAGGAATAGTTCCTTTGTCGTGGTGGCGTTTAACAACATAAAATTCTAATACTCGTTTGTGTAAACACGCCGTTACTCCGATCCCCAAGTGGGGGTGGCAGAGGTGTACTGAGTATACCCACTTTTCGTCGATGATGTTAAGTCCCATGTAATAGGGGATGAGTCTATTGCCATATGCACAGACTACGGACTCATACCGGAAAGTCTTCGTTAGAAAAACTAAATTTGTCCGACCTAGGATTTGAATCCAGGGCTTCGTGATCACAAAGCGATGTGATTTGCCATCAGACCAACGAGGCAGTCGAGGCACACGTTTGTGTAGATATGTGAATTTTATATTCACATACGTGTGTTTTTGGTCCTGTGTCGTAGGTGCGTCTACAAACATAAATTCGCATATACAAACACCCAGAGCGAAGCAATTATGTGGGTCACATAAAAATTTGTTCTGTGCGGGGATCAAACCCGGGAGTGCTCGACCCAGTGAGCGGAGCGGCCGACGCTCTGAACCATTGCATCAAGACGTAATTAATTATAGCCGCCTGTACATTATAGTTATTAATAAATATAAATTGACTGAGTCTTATCTGAATGATAAGTCAAGAGTCTCCGTAATTGGCGAGTGTGTATGAGACGAACTATGAGAGTGGAGGAAGCCAGAGAGGTATGTAAAGAAAGAACCTGTTGGAACAACAGGTTCTTTTACAAATCGAGGTGAGAGATAAACTCCAAGTGGTTCAAAACCGCTTCCTCCGTAAAGCCGTAGGAGCCCCCTTGTTCGTACGGAATGTCGATCTCCACTCCGATCTAGGTCTCGAACCTATTCGCGCCTATATTAAAAAGGCGACAACACGACACTTCGCGAACTAGATGCGTTCGCGAAGTGTCGTGTTCGCGAATGCCCATGCGAATTCGTTAATCATAGCCGCCGCCGACTACGACCTTTTGATTTTGAATTATAGGCGGTTAGCGGCGCGTTTTGATGAATGATACAAGTTTGTGCGTTAATGATCCAGCGAAGTGTGAACGTTGAACTTAACTGTACTTTGTGACAGATTTCGACCTTATCGGTTAGATAAACGAAGACAACATGGCTTTCAGAAAATGTCCACGAAGCGAAATCTTACATACCTCTCTGGTTTTCTCCATTATGAGAGTGGGGGAAGCCAGAGAGGTATTTAAGGAAAGAATCTGTTGGAACTAGCGTTGAAAAAACCTTCAAACTTTTCAGTTTCCTTTAAAATCCATTGTTATTTTTTCCATAATTCATTCGAAGAAAAATAAATGACAGCTGATGCGGAATAAAACACGTTTAGTTTCTACTAAAACTGAAAAAACGAAAGTGTCAGAAAAAGACGATGGTTTCTTTCATTTACATACAGAGCCGTGGGCTCGGGACATGAGCGGCTAAAATTTGACACAGTGAGACCGACGCGAGGTGTTGAGAATTATGGATGTACTTCGTACTCAAATTTCTCTGACGATAGGTGTACTTTGTACGTCCACATAACGCATACGATGTTTGTTTGGCTAAAAAATATAGATCCTCGCACGGAGGTGTTAGAAGCGTACTATGTACACCCACGATTTTACCCACGATATGTGTATTTTGTACGGCTACATTTCGCCGACGACATAAGGCTATGTTTCCCCAAGCGGCAACTGTAGATGTGCACGTAGTAAATGTTTAAAGTATCGTTTTAAACTGTTTTATTCAATAAAACCCGTTCTTTTCATACAAACCTTGTTTCAATTTTTCAACAACAATACGAAAGTAACTAAAAAAGGGAATGTTCCGTTTTTTTCGCGACGCAAGGGATCTGGCGTAATAATATAGATAGATAGATAGATAGAAGCGCCGGTTTTGCTATGGATTACGTTAGTTAACTAAATATTTAAAAAAAAGTATATTTATGGAAGCAAATAATTTACCCGATAACTTGAAAAACAAAAACAATATTGATAATCTTCATTCTGCAAAAATAATGCTTAACACAGCAAGCATCAAATTTATGTTCTCAAAAATCTAGTTAAAAAAGTCTGTATTTTTAACCGACTTCAAAAAAGGAGGAGGTTCTCAATTCGACTGTATGTTTTTTTTTGTATGTATATTACCCGATCATTTCGCCAATTATGAATCGATCTTGATGGTTCTTTTTGCATTGGGTTCAGTATAGCACCAAGGTGGTCCCCTTTTAATTTCATCGGTATTGGACCTTGGACTTTGAAGATACACCAGGGAATTCCTTAACGACAAACAATACGATTACGTAGATTGAGATATTATGGGTATTACGTCAATCCTATAGGAACCCTGCCATAGAACTAATCAGAATATTAACCGACTTCAAAAAACGATTAGGTTGACAATTCGTCTGTGTTTTTTTTTATAATCTATGAACTGATTTTGATGATTCTTTTTTCGTTGGGTTTAGTATAGTTTCAAGGTGGTCCCATTTTATTGAAATCGGTATTGAACTTCGGGCTTTGAAGATACATCAGGGGACTCCTTAACGGCGAACAGCACGAATGTATAGATTCCGTTATTATGGTTATTATATCAATCGTGTAGGTACCTTCCTGTACAACTCAGCAAAATAATATAATATAGGTATATAAATATTAGCAAATAATTCACACGGCACTTAAAATTGAAAAATATAAATCTTTTTAAAAAAAGGTAAACCGAATTCAAATAGCAAAAAATAAATATTTGAAGTCGGTGCCAAGTAACCGACTGCACTAACTGCTACCGCTTTTTTTTTAATAAGATTTTTATTACCTAGACCGCTTGTTTAAACGTTTGTAGCAGAACGTTTTGGGTGATAAAACGAACATAAGTACACGCACTTTTCTCTCAAAACCATTTATCCCTAATAGTCTTTAGCCGAAATAACTTAGACAAGGACGGTAAAAAGTGATATAAAGCGTGCGCGTACGTCCTTTTGTATCTTTTAATGCGAATATTTAATCCCAAACGCCAAAAGAGAGGTGTTATAAGTTTAACGTGTGTTCAAGGTCTGTGGCTTCGTAGCTCCTAAAACACGTGAACTGATTTTGATTTATTTTTGTTGTTTGAAAGGTGATTTGATTGAGAGTGTTTTACATAAACATTTTATTCGAATCGGTTTTTTTAAAATTTAAGTTTACTTTTTATAGAATAATTTTTGACTGTATGTGCCTGATTTAAAATTTAAAAGCCGCTGTTTCTGTATAGGTTTAAGTGTGGTAAAATGTATCAGGTACGTAAAGAGTGACTCCTCGAAATGACTTCTTAAACAAAATTACGCCTATATCCCCGAAGCGGAGATGGCAGATGTGTACTATGGACACTTATTCATCGCTGACGAAGATTCCTGTGTAATAGGGGGCGACCACATTTCCTGACCAGACTCCTGACTGCGATTGAGATTTTTTCCTACCGAAAATCCGGTTGGGATTCGAAGCTAAAACCTCGTGATCGCCTACCGCGCTTTGCATCAACAGACCAACATGGCAGTGTTATCTTTTAAGAATATTATAAATAGCACTTCTTTGCTGGTCTAGTCGCGAATGATGCGCTTTGCCATCACGAGGTCCTTGGCTTCAAATTCTGGGTCCGCCAATTGTAATATTTAACCGCATTCATCCAACGAAACATTCCCAGTATCAGTCCGTAGTCTGGAATTGTGTCCGGTATATGGCAGTAGGCTCACCCCTCTTACTTGGGACCGAACATCGTCGGCGAAAAATGGGTGTACAGTATACCTCTGCCACCCCGCTTGGCTAATATAGGCGTGACAGTTTTTTATCATATTTAATTTCAAATGCGGTTTTGTTGTGGGCATTATAGGAATAGAGAGTCATAAACTACCTATATAAGTCGAGATCATATCATACATAACTAATATAACAAAACCAGAGTTCCGATACTATTTTATCAGTTTTTAACACTCCAAATATATGCTGATCCACCATGTTATTTCATGTACGGCGGGCTCTTTTTTGCCATTTTTTACACATCTTTATGCTCTCTATATAAAAGAGCCCTTAAATAAGACCTAACATTAGAGCTTTATGAGAATCGTAGTATGTAGCGAACTGAGGGCTAAGCACGATTACCGACAGTATGACTCGAGCGAGCAGGCGTGCTGTCACGTTCCTGTTTATTTAATAAATGTGCAGTGTGACAAGAATGACATATTATTACGAAAAGAATGAGTGGTTATTTTCTCGTGGGCTTAGCGGAGCAGCTGCGGAGCGTTAGGGGCAGAGATGGAGTAAGAAGGACACGCTGAGTAGAAATGCTTTTTATTCGCTGTTCCAGCCAAGAACAAATCAAAATATCCGATAGTAACATTTATATTATAAATTAAATATAAACTAAATTCAAAAGATTACATTATCGACTGTAAATTATGATGCAAAGCAAATCAATGATACAGTCAATCTTTGCATGCTAAGCCTTCAGTAGTCTCTGCCTATTTTATTGAGATAAAAGCGTAAGTGGTGTATAATGCGAATGGTGATTCCGAATGGTAATCTTGGTTTCAAATCTTGAATCAGACAATGTGTGCTTTTTCTATCGAAAAATTCTTAGTCGCGGTCTAAAGTAGATAGAGTTCAATAGCGCACTGCATCCAAATTTCTATGCTCTTGCTCAACCTTTGCCGTAATGCGTTACTTAACACGCTAACAAAGATAGTACGCAGATGTAGCCAATGTTCAATGCTTTAATTGAGACGCGGCAATGTACTATTTCTAGCGATTTGTTTAAAGCACATGTTAGCGCAGGATTAACACTAAAGTTAATGCACGAGGAGCGAGGGCATAGATGCAATTATCTCTGATCACCTTTCCAAGGAAATAGTACAAAACACCTGAACGTAAACAAAATATTTTATGATCCCAATACGCCTGCAGGGGACAGCCTGTCGGGCTTCATGTTGTATCGCACGATACAAAAGGTAAGGGAGCGGGCCCGGCTTCACACGTTCATTTCAACTACATATACCATAGCGTATTGGATCAGCTGGTTCTCTATTCAATGTCGGTTGCCTATACGGTGTGACAAAGCATGTAAAACTAATTTATAAACAGTAGATAGATGATTGGTACAGTGGTTAAGAGTTTAAGCTGCTCCACCCATTGGATCGAGTACGTAGTTGCGGACCGGATAAATCTTTTTCTGACCCACAAATTTTTCGGTATGAATATTTACTAGATATAGGTCATTGCGGATTCTATGCTTTTAAATAGTATATAGATGGCCAATCGCGAAGAGCATACACACAGTTCTCAAATCATTCTTTAATAGTCCCTGTAGAGAAAAAATAATTGACATGCCTACATCCTCTTAGTCACTAAATTAACTTTCCCTCTAATACTCGTAAGCTAAGGAATTCCAATATTCCAGTATGAATATGATGAATCGAGTATTGACCATTTCAGGTTTTGACCAATCTCTATTTTGTCAAATCAAGTATTTGACAAGTGTCTGCGCAATCTGGTATTCAATTTTGCAGATGTGCACTTCCGTTAATAAACGCGTATCTTTGTGGGTATGAGACTTTTTCCTAGCACCGCTTCGTTTTAAACAAGCTCGCTGTTGCAACGCTATGGTATTTATAAAACAAAAAATCTATCCCAAAGCGAAATGTTTCATCTTGACACGGCAGGAAATAGGCGGATATGTGTTTCGGCGCAATATTTTTTATCTGTCCCGGAAACTTTTGGTAGTTTAGGCACAGTTGACAGCTCTATTAGAGCAACAGTCAAACAGATGGCTGCTGCCGAGTGTGTCCGATTAATGGACGAGACACGGAGTACAGACACCATTTTTGTTAAATGACTGCATTGAAACGCAAGTTTTTGTCAATAATCGAATTCAATCTCATACTCAAATAATTTATTTTGTATAAACCCTACGAGGGCTCTTACAAATTAACACGTTTACATTTTTGTCAATCTATTCTACCTTCTAATCTACCACCGGATCGGAACGCCACATCTACTGAGATCCAGTGAGAAACTCAGTGGACTGGTTTTTTTTTTATTTAATTCTTTTTTTTATTATGGATTTTGAGGATATCATATAAATTGACATATTTAAAAGATGAACTGCATTAACCAGGCGTGCAAGGGCGTCAGTCGATTCCGCGTCTAGGATAGGTGGTGTGTAGCACGGAACTAATATTTGAGTGATCTACAGGTATTTGTGCATATAAAGTTTGTGTTTTGTGTGTATGGATACGCATCAGCAATACTGAAAAAATAAAAAAGTATTATTTGGCTTAAAGAGACACCACACCCAAAAAAACTGATTTAAAAAAATGCTGGTCGCTTTTAAAAGTTATAAACGGATATTTAGGCTACAGAGCTTGCTAAAGGAATAGACGTACTCGAAAAACATTCTCCTCCTTCTGCATTCGGTTAAAAATTACATTTATATCAATTAAAACAAAGCAATTTTAAATTCAGTCCGGTTATAGTTTAGTTGATGGATAACATTTATCAGAAGATTGGAAAATCAGCCGTAACAGGAAAAAATTAAAAAGCATTACCGCTTTATATTAACCACATTTTTAATACTTACATGTAAATGCACCGAGCGTAAAAGAGGAGGATTGACAACACAAGGAGACTTTTATTAAGTAAAAAGTTAGAAGTGCTACGAAAAGTTCTGCTCTGTGATAGCAAGGATCTCGCTCCAACGCGGAATCAAAATTACGGTCACGGCCAACGCGGAGTTGCTCCGAAATTTGTTGTGCCCCTCACAGACTGCCTCTGATTGGGTCGTGCACATAATATCAGGACGGAGAATATCAATTTCCTTTATCATGTTTTTAGAGAATCTTTGAGAGAGAGAGATTCGCTGGCGCGTCGTTGTTACACGCTCACTTTCTTGTTCCGTAAAGCTGTAAAGACGGTTCGCATCCTTATCACGGTTTCTATCAAAAATTGTCGCATGAATAGGTGATAGATACGTCCCCTATTACTTTAAGCCTAACAATGTAAATGAAATATGGGTTTTTTTCATGCGGATAGTTAAAAAAGTACAACATTTTCTATTTGGCTCTATATTTAATTATTAAATTAAAGATATATAGTCGTATATTTAATAGTATTAATGAAAACAATTGATAGCTAACCTTTTATCTTGCCTTACAAGTGTTATTTCCGACATTTGTTGTGAAACACTACCACACACACAATCAGTATGGAATCACTGCAAAGCTCAATGTCACAACTAACAGAAATGTTCCATAAGAAGATGTCCGACTTTGAAAATGAGCTACAGAAGTCCTCCGCCACTCCTACATCAACTACTGCTGTCCTGGCTGCTGAGTTCACATCATTTCGAGTCTTCATTATGCAAGCGCTGAATACATTCCAGCTGCAGGTGGATTTGTTGGCTCGAACAGTCGACAATATATATTAATAATAATAATAATAATAATAATAATAATTCTTTATTTCTTGCCATAAAGTATAAACCAAGTAAACAAAGTTACATAAGATTATTTCGTTATAAAAAGGATAGTATATAAAAGAAAAGAATCAACGATACAATTAGCAAAACAATACTATTAACAAAACAATACTATTAAGGCTGATATGGTACTAAATTGAGAGTCTTCTGTCTCCCAAGCTAGAGTAAATCTGTGTTATGGGAGACAGTGATCCTCAGTTCAACAGTGAAATAGCCAGTGCATAGTTTAGCTACATTCAGTGTCAGTCATAGCTATCAATCAGTGCTATATTTACGGGTATCATACAGATGTTGTATAAATAAGTAAGGAAAAATAGATAACGAAACAAGGAAAAATGATGTGTAGTGTATGTCAGTGAGTCACTGGGTGATCATTATATCTTGGGTTGTGTTATTAGTGTAAAGTCCAACAAGTGCCAAGGCATCCAATTCTACATACTGTTATGTAAAAGTTCCTCAGTCGAATCAAAATCCAAGTGCAACAGCCACTCCTTTAATATCTCAGCTACTTTAAATTTCAAAAGTGATACAATGTGTAATTTTTCGTCAATTTTGTTATATAAACTAGAACTTAGGTATTCATATTGTCTAGAGGCAAAGGTCGTGCGTACTTTTTCAAGTAGGCATGGTATAGGTCTTCTTCGGCGATTTAAGATTGTTAGTAGATAATGCACAACAGAGTGGTGTCGACGTGAAACTGCAAGGAGCACAAACAATTGTCTGACAGTCAATATTTTGCATTCTTCGTATAGTTTTAATGTGGGATATCGAAAATGTTTGAATAACATCACCTTTAGGACAGCCCTTTGCGCCCTCTCCAACTTAATTAAGGCAGTTTTATCTACACCACCCCATACAGTAATACAATAAGAGATGATAGACTTGGCTAAGGAATCATAAACCATAAATAAGGTCTCACGGTCGGCTGAGGGCCGAAGTTTTCTCATGATAAATATCAATTTACGGACTCTGGAGCACATATTGTCAATATGAGCATGCCAGTTTAATGCGTCATCAATAGTAACTCCCAGATAGTTGGTTGTACAACACCTTTTTAAGTTAAGGCAAGAGCAGTTGTTAGATTGATCGCAGGTGTGTGCCGTTATGGTAAAGGAATCTGGTGGGTTGGTGGATTTTTTTAGGGAAAATGTTAGGAAATTGGTTTTTTCAATGTTTAGCGTTAGTAGGTAGGTAGTATATTGAGATGCAAAGCAGAAAGAAGATCTTGTTGTTTCATGGTGTCGCTGAAGAGACCAAGGAGGTCACAGCCGAGGTTGTCGCCAATCTTGCTAAGGATTGTTTGCTTTTGAGCGATTTTCAGACACTTGACATACGCCGGTGTCACAGGATGGGACGGGCTTCACAGAGATCAGCTAGGCCAGTCCTAGTCAAGTTTAACGAAATGGCGATCCGCAACAAAGTATGGTTTGTTAAGACTAAGCTCAAGGGCACGGGGGTCACCATCTCCGAGTTCCTCACAAAGACTCGACACGACTTGTTTGTGGCTGCGAGAGCTAGGTTCGGTGTCACCAAGTGCTGGACGAGGGATGGCCAGACGCACGTTCTTGGGCTGGACGGAACACGACATTATGTGAAGTCTCTTGCGGACCTAAACAGTATTGTGCAGGGTCCTGACAAACCGACGGCAACGAAGATGAATACTGGGGCTGCTGGTCGCTCCAAGCGAGTGCCGAATACAAAGAAATAATGATGTGTGTAAAATGTGCCCTATTTGTCTTCTTCTTGTGTGTTCCGCGCATTTTTGCCATCTTTAATATACCCTCTGTTGTTTTGTTATCGTAAATTTTATAGTTATTTTAGTATGTCAAACTCAAATGTCAATGTCAATTGCGTCTAACTTCCCTTATTAGTGTATTCGTTCTAAAATTGCAAATTGTTACGTTTCGTTCGAAAATTGAAAATTGTTACGTTACGTTTCGTTCCTAAATTACGTTTCGTTTTGTTCCGATACATTAATTTTTGAGTTATTTGTATTTTGTTCTTGTCATAACCTTTGTTATAATTAATATAAAATAGCTCTGTTTGCTATAGCACTTTAGGCAGGTGGGTTAGTTATTTATTAGTATCTTTATTTTAGGGAATAATTTATATATATTTTATCAATTTTATTTATATAATACATATATAGCTCTACACATAAAATTAGTCATGACCGGAAATGACAGTGAAAGTGATACAGACACATTCTTATCTATAGAAAGCAACGATGACAGTTTTATTAGTGTTCCGTCCCTGACCGATACCCTCACGTCAACTTTTTCCGATGTTCCTAGAAACATTAATGTAGTCCATATTAATGCCTAAAACATTCCGGCCCATTTTTCTGATATGCTGGCAAGCTTTGAATGTAAGGACATCCACGCAATTCTTGTCTCCGAATCTTGGTTAAAACCGTGTCTTCCGTCTACACTATATTCTCTTCCTGGTTTCAATCTTATCAGAAACGACCGCTCAGTGGGTGGCGGTGGCGGTGTCGCGATATATCTCCGCTCAAATATTCCTTTTTCTCTAGTTAATTTATCGTCACAACCGCCTCCATCACTCGCTGGTGAGCATCTTTTTATAGACATAGAACTTTGTCATACTAAAATACTTCTCGGGTTATACTACTGTCCCTCATCACGCATTGATTGCTTTTCTTCTTTGAAAATCTCTTGGAAAATTCTGTCCCTTCTTACAGTCACAGCATTATAATGGGAGATTTTAATACATGTCTGCAGAAAGATGATATGCGCTCTTCCAACCTTAAATCTGTTATCAAATCTTGTAACCTATCTATTCTTTCTCTTGATGCTACTCATCATTACCCTAATTCAACTCCTTCACTTTTAGATCTTATGTTTGTTTCGTCAACTGAACATGTAGCCAAACACGGCCAGTGTTCAGCTGACGCCTTCTCCTATCATGACTTAGTTTATCTATCCTACAAAATTCGGCCACCTAAGCCTAAAGTTAAAGTTCTTCTGCAGCGTAATTTTAGTGGCATTAATCTTGAAAGACTTCGAGAAGATGTTGCTAACATTGACTGGCAGCCTTTATTCTTGGCGGACTCAGTAGATGATAAAACTAACTTTTAACTAACTAATATTTTCACATCCACGCTAATTAAGCTGTATGATTTGCACGCACCTGTTCGCCCTGTTAGAGTTAAACATCTTGCGGCACCTTGGTTGACTGAGGACATTAAGTTGTTGATGAGTAAAAAAGTAGCAATGAAATCCAAATATAAAGCACGATCTACTGATTCTAATAGGTACAACTACATTGCCATTCGGAATCACTGCAACAAGGTGTGTAGGGATGCTCAACGCCAACACATTCATAGATCGGTAGAAAACGGTAATCCAACAAAAGTTTGGAAGTTTCTTAAATCAATGGGTGTCGGTAAATCTCGTCAAGATAAGTTTCCTAAGGATTTAAATATTAATCTTCTCAATAAGCATTTCTCGACTTCGTCTAATTTTGATAAGACTACAAAATTAAGTACGCTTAATTATCTTTCATCTGTTCCGACTTCCAATTATTTACCTTTTGCTTTAAGTCAATTTTCCGCTTGTGATGTTAAAAGGAGCATAGAATCGATCACATCCAATGCAGTCGGCAGTGATTGTATCAGCCGCAAAATGATCCTTCCTATCCTTGACGAAATCCTTCCCATCATTTGCCATATCTTTAACCATTCCATATCCAGCGGCAATTTTCCATCCTCTTGGAAAGAAGCCCAAATAACGCCCTTGCCTAAAAAATCCAATCCTACATCTGTCTCCGAATACCGTCCAATATCAATATTGCCTTTCCTATCCAAAGTCCTTGAGCGCCTTGTCCATGACCAATTCAGCAGATTCCTTAATAAGAACTCTCTCCTTAATCCTTTCCAGTCTGGCTTTCGTCCTGGTCACAGTACTGTTACTGCTTTGGTGAATATCACAGACGATATAAGAACCGGGTGCTTTTGGGGCTGCCTCGCTTTTGTAGCGCTTCGGGAATGTTCGCCGAGGCGCACGTGGACTGCTTTTTTGCAACCATGCGCAAGCGGTGCGCGTCCTTGCTGCGCAGGGTGCGGGCCAGCCCCAACAGTATCCTTAACGCATTGGCGGAGAGGTTTGACTGTCAGTACTTGAACCACTGCAACATGGTTCATTTACTGACTAATGCATTGTATTAATAATAATAATAATAATATGTAATGGATCTTGACATCTGAAATAAATAATAATAATAATAGGAATGGAAAATAGCAAATTAACTTTACTAGCACTGCTCGACTTCAGCAATGCTTTTAACACTGTGGATCTTAACATTTTGCTTGGAGTCCTATGCTCTATTAACATATCTCCAACGGCAATTGACTGGTTTCGTAACTACCTGTTTGGTCGCCGGCAACGCATTTGCATCGAAGAAACTTACTCTTCCTGGTGTAACACTACTGCCGGTGTACCACAGGGTGGCGTTTTATCTCCTTTGCTTTTCGCTGTTTTTATTAACTCTATCCCCAATCAACTACGTTCGTCATACCACCTTTATGCGGATGATCTCCAAATTTACACCCAAGCACCATTGGTCAACCTGTCGGAAGCTGTGAACACACTAAACCATGATCTGTCTAAGATATGTGAATGGAGTAGGTGCTACGGTCTTAATGTCAATCCTACTAAGACACAAGTCATTTTTGTTGGTAGTCCCAGACTTACTGCACGCCTCGATTGGTCGCAACTTCCCCAAATAATATTTAATGGTGTCACTATACCGATAAGTAAAAGTGTGAAAAATTTGGGGATTTACATCGATACCAATCTAACTTGGGGACCACAGTTGCAGGAGCTTAGCCGCAAGGTTTTTGCTTCCGCAGGCTCTTAAAGAAGGTTGCAAAATTTTCTCCCGACTGCCACTAAAATTGCACTCGCACAATCCCTGCTACTCCCTATTATCGATTATGCAGACGCCAGCTATCTTGACCTTACAGAGCAGCAACTTAATAAACTTGAGCGACTTCAAAATTTTTGTATAAGGTTCATATTTGGTTTGCGCAAATGACCATGTTTCTGAATTTCGTACAAAGCTCAAGTGGCTACCAATTCGCTTTCGCCGGAATTCTCATATATTGTCGCTCCTATACAGTGTTCTGTTTAATCCGATAACCCCCTCTTACCTCAAAGATCGCTTTGAGTTTCTTCATGAGACACATTCAAGGTTCCTGAGATCATCTGAGAATTTGAAGCTGAAAATGCCGGTGAATTCCACAAATATCTACGACAAATCCTTTACAATACAAGCTGTTCGTCTGTGGAATGCATTGCCTATGTCAGTTAGACGTGCAAAGTCATTGGTTGTATTTAAAACAATGGTCAAGAATCACTACTTGTCCATAATATAACTGTTTGCCACTTGTATGAGGAAAGATGCTGTCGTAATCCTTACCAGTGTTATAGCTATAATATGTATTAGTATGTGAGTATGTATTGTCTTGTATGTATTTATAATTAGGTATATATCATATTGGTTTGTAATTTAAATTGATCATTTATAGTGTACGCCACCAACTGCCCCTTTCTTTCTATCGTTATTTATTTTCTTTACAACGGTTGTCTGGAAGAAATTGCTATCAGCAATAAGGCCGCCATTTGTACTTATGTTTTGTATAAATCTGTTTGTCATTTGTTTTTTATGGTGTACAATAAAGTGTACTATTATTATTATTATTTATCTCGCTGAGATTCACGGGCTTTACCCGGACCTTTGAAAGGCTTGCATGGGGACATGGGTCCAACACGTAGAGGCCCTTTGCGAGAAGTAAATGTTATGTAAGCCACCTGCTGAGATCACTTGCTGAAAATGAAGAAACATAACCAGCGAACTGACCCCGGCAGGTGTAAGTACTATTGTAAATTATGGAAAGAAACAAGGGCTATGTGAATGAGGTTTGATGGACAAAAACTGGACTATTTCAAAGGGGACGGACACCGGCCATAATTAGTGATACCTAATTACCCGTGGCCGGCGGTGACTCGCCGCTTACTAGATGGGCCCTTAAACGGTCGTCTTAGGACAACTGAGGGCACCACCGGTGTGAGCGGCTCAGGGGTGTAGAGAGGTGTGCTGCGCTTTCTCCGAAGTTACTCGCGGCGTTATGCCCTTTAACACTTCCACCCCTGGAGTACATCGACGTAGGAACGCATTATCTTCCTACGTCGATGTAGCTCTCACGGCTCCTCTCTGGACGGCCAATTAAGGCTAGCCAGAGCCGAGAGTCCTGCGGGCACCCTTCGGTTTCCACTCGACCGACGAAGACACGCCGAGTTGGGGGCCCTAACCGACTCTCTGAAGCACTCGGGTCCGTGGTGTCGTTACTCACCAACAGCTCGCCACAAGCTGCCCTGCGGGCTTATTTTTATTATTATTATATATACCTAATACACCTCTGCCATCTCCTCTTGTAGAATGTAGGTGTGACGGTGAAAATGCTTAATATGTCTGCGATAACCTTTATAATATAAATTGTGTTACCAGTTAAATTACATCAATTGAAGCGATTTAAAATAAAACTCTCAAAAGCACTTTAAAATTAATTGCTCGAAATTAAAGCAGATTGAAGTCTAGTAAAAGCAAACGATAAGCTTGTTAAATAAACAAATTAAGCCGAAGCCCAATTACGGAGAATCTCACAAATAATAATGTACTTATACAGACTTTAGCTTTTTTAGAGTATGTACCATGTGCAATGTTCGTATGGCTGTCTGTCTGTCTGTCTTACCAGTCCAAATCTTCTGATCCAGGGTCTGATTATGGAGCCAAATGGAGGCTGTAGGAGCTCCTCAATTAAGCATCATGTTTTCGTTGTATTTTTCCTATAAAAGCTAGTTTTTAAAAAGATCTAAAGCACCGCTACTCCTATATTCCCCAAGCGGGGATGACAGAGGTGTATTGAGTACACCTACTTTCTGTCGACGATGTTAGGTCCCATATAATAGGGGGCGAACCTATTGCCATATACCTGGCACGATTCCAGACCAATACTGGGATTTTTTCGTTAGAAAAACTACATTTGTCTGACCTGAGATTTGAACCAAAGTTCTCATGATCACAAAGCGATGCGTTTTGCCACTAGACCAACAAGGCAGACAAAAAAATATTTTGAAGTTAAAATTATACTGGTCTTTGGTCATCATCATCACCAGCCGAAAGCCGTCCACTGTGGGACAAAAGCCTCCAAAACAGCCCACGACGAACGCCTGTGTACTGTATGCATACAACTTTCGATTTAGCGCGGTGTTTAAGAGCTTACGCCGCTCCGACCACTGAGTTTTATAGTCGCGGGTACGATTCCCGCACGGAACAAATCTTTGTGTGACCCATAATTATGTGTTTCGGTCTGGGTATTTGTGTATGTGAAACTTCATGTTTGTAAACGCACCTACGACACAGTAATTAATCCTAGTGTGGTGCTACGTTTCTTTTTTAAAAAAAACTTTTATTTGCAGCTGTTACCATGCCTAGTAAAACGGAACACAAATTCATAAAAATTAATAAATATATATTTCGTATTTATGCCCGCGTGTGTCGTGGACCGGTCAAAGCAATTAATAGTGTAATCTATATACATATCGCGTAATAGGGTATTCTTCACTTTGACTATATAACAGCGTGCTTTCAGCAATGAAGTTTTATTAAGTATTCCGCCCATTCCATTATATGCGTGTATTCCATAAATTCCTCTAAAACACAAATCAACAGCATGTATGTATAGCAACCGCGTGAATATTAATAAATAACTTAAAAAAAGGGAAACCGACTTCAAAATGCAAAAAATAAATATTTGAAGTTGGTGCTAGTCAACCGACTGCAGTGTAGTCTGTTACTCGGCACCGACTTCAAATATTGATTTTTTGCTTTTTTTAAGTCGGTTTCCTTTTCTTAGAAAAGTTATTAGGTGATGAGTAAATTATTAATTATTTACCTTTACTATATTATTCTACTTAGTTCTACAGTAAGGTGACAAAATACCATAATAACTCAAACTACACATTCGTACTGTTTGTCGTTAAGGAGTTCCCTGGTGTATCTTCAAAGTCTAAGGTTCAATACCAATCAAATTAAAATGGAACCACCTTAAAGCTTCACCAAATCTTAAGAAAAAAGAATCTTTAAAATCAGATCATAAACAAAGAAGTTATAAAAAAACATAGACAAATTGTGAACTTTCTCCTTTTTTGAAGTCGGTTAATATGCTGCTTAGTTCTATAGTGGGGTACCTATAAGATTAACATAATCATTATATTAATACGTGAAGCAAAAACTTTGTACCCCTTTTTACGAAAATTGGGCGGACGGAGGAGTATGAAATTTCCCACACTTATAGTTTATATCGAGAAGGAGTGCAGAATGCTTATATTTTTTATAAATTATGCATAAAAATACATTAAATCAATAAAAAACACATTACACACACTACCATGTATTTGACACAATACACTTCAAATTGAGAATAGATTAATATTGTTTGTTTTTAATATTATTTGTCTTTAGTCTTACTGAATGTCAAACATAACCAGCAAACGATGAAAGAGTTTTTACAAAAACATCGTTTACGGAGAAGTTTCGTTTCATTAATTAAATTATCGAAATATGTATGTCATGTTCAATGGACAGCATTTTCTTTTTGTTTTTTTTTTGTTTCAATAAAGGTATTCTTTATTTCATAGAGATAGGATTATTTATTTTAATCATTTTTTTTTATTTAACTTTCATATAATTTGTTTGAAAGCAATAGACAAATTAACAGTGTAGCCTTGGTGAAATCTGTGAATATAAAAGTATAGTCTTTGACAATAGAACCTTAATAATGTTCTTCAATGTTCAACCTTATAATTTAAATTCATTATGGTCGAATTTCGACCAATGGGCGACCACCAGTAAGTATAATAACTCAATCTACACATTTGTATTGTTTGCCGTTAAGCAGTTCCCTGGTGTATGTTGGACTTTGGTCCAAGGTTCAATACCAATAAAATTAAATGGCATCAACCCGGAGCTATACTGAACCAAACGCAAAAAGAATTATAAAAATCGGTCCACAATTGACAAAAATATCAATAAACATACAAAAACAAATACATACCGACGAACATAGAAACTCCACCGTTTTGAAGTCGGTTAAAATAGTTAGAATCGATTCATTTGCCGAATCGGAACGAGTCACTTTCAGTGCTAATTTCAATGATTATATGTGTTTATTATATTAAAAACATGAAACAAGTCTTTTAAAATAATTCAGGACAGGTCACGTACTGGTAATATTTTTTCATGGGGCGCACAGCGATCGGTGCAGACCACATGGGCGCGCACGTGACGCGACTCTGTCGCGCTATTTTGTATTTCACATTCTTTTTTTGCCGAATAAAGTCTGCATCGCATGCACGATGAGGCAATCTCAATAATATCAGCCCATACTGTCCCACTGCTGGGCAAAGGCCTACTTTCATAATCGAGGTGATAGAGATTAGGTCATACTCCACCACGCGGACCCAGTGCGGATTGGTGGAGGCAGGTTTGTGGCCACCTGC
The DNA here is from genome assembly GCA_905147815.2 of Phalera bucephala. NCBI lineage: Eukaryota > Metazoa > Arthropoda > Insecta > Lepidoptera > Notodontidae > Phalera > Phalera bucephala. The sequence continues at coordinate 5,999,988 of LR990619.1, read as the reverse complement.
TGTTGCAACTTATCAAGCCGCCTATAAGGCATCCAACCCGGCTTAACGACTACCACATTAAGTAGTAACCGGGACCGACGGCTTAGCGTGCCTTCCAAAGCACGAAGTCGCTCAAATATGAAAATGCCACGAACGCTCACCCTTCTCAGGCCGACCGAGTCGAACGCTGCTTAGCCTTGGTGATCGGTAAGAGCACCGCGGTTGTACAGTGCTACGAGCGCCTCAATTAGCCAATCTCGGATAATGCCACTGTTCAATATGGGCTATTTACTAATTTAATAGTAATAATACCAGTTTCTGTCGATCGAAACTTCATTCCTAAAGTCCTTGTTCTCTTGTCATAATTTACAATAGTTCTTGCATTTGTTGGGGTCAGTTCGCTGTTTATTTCTTCAGCAATTGGTCCCAGCAGGTGACTTCCATAATATTAACTTCTCGTATGGCTTTTACGTATTGGACCCATATCCCCACGTAAGCCAACAGTATGGGTAAAACCAGTATGATACAAATAATAATAATATCGCTTTATATAGTGAGTTTCTTAGAGTTATATTATAAGTTACTAGTTTCTGTCCGCGCCTTCGTTCGCGTTGATTTTAGATAGGCACATTACACTTTTCTAGGGATGTGCCAAATTTCATTCAAACCCATTCAGTCATTTTCGCCCTATTGAGTAACAAACATCCAAACATCTCAATTTACAAACTTTCACATTTATAATATCAGTGAGATTACTAGGATATCAGAGTCTCAATATGTTCACTTTATAAATTATCTAGATATGACGTACGCCGAGTTTATAGTAAACCACATAAGACAAAATTTATTTACAAGATTTCTTTACAATTTACAAGTAAAATGGAACCAACTTTTCGTAACAAAATATCGCACACGAGTAATCTATAGGGTAATCATTTTAATTCGAAAAGAGACCTTTTTAATAAGAAGCTTTTATAGCAAAACACAACCAAGATATCTTGCTTATTTGAGAAGTTCCTATGGCTTCAGACATACATGAATATTGTAAGTTAAATAAAAGCTTGTGAAAAATTATAAGTTATGTTATAATTAAAAAAAAGGAATGTATGGATGTCACTTCCTTTGGGAAACATTTTGTTATGTTTGTGTTCACCTTAGAAAAGATTTCGTTTAATTCAAAATCAACACATCGTGTGTACCTTCCCTTACCCCTGTCCGCACGAGCGTACACGCGTAAATAAAGTGCTGAAATGGAACAAACGGCTAATCGTACATCTTATTGAAAAGCGCTTTTCACCACAACGGCTTGAAAAAGCATCCGTGCGAACGCTCGTTTAGGCATACCGGGTAAGATAGGATCTATATTTTGTTTGTTCCAAATACGAAAGTCGTGCATTCAGCACTAATATTTTATCATCAGGCAAAGGCAAGACAAAAAGAAATACAAAAATCTAGTGTATTATTTCTGATTTTTAGGTCAAAAACATAAATGGATTAACTCAGCGTATCGAAACGTGTCTACGCGACAAAACGGAAATAGGGTTCAGAACTTATTTCCTGTTAGGAATCGAGCCTGCTCGTCAAAAAACAAGATTGGTATAATTTTAGCCTGTTTTTTGCCAACGTTAGCCTTATTCAAAAATCAAATCAAAAAAATCAGTATTTTTATATTGGTTTTTAAAATATGAAAACCCTGACTATAAATTGCTTACCAAACACCTTATGGTAAGAAACTGTTGGAACTTGTGTTCAAGTCAGAGGTGTACTATCATCATCATCATCAATCAGCCTGTATCTACCCACTTCTGAGTATAAATCCCCCCTCTATCACTAAGCTTGTACAATGTACATCTACATTTCGCTGATGTGATTTTTAGTCTCACTTGTAGGCTCCACAAAGACTGAGATTTTTCCGGTAGCAAATTCTCAATAACGTTCCATTCGACCTAGGATTCGAATCCAAGAACGCATGATTACCAACAACACCAAGCCACCACTAGAGCATCGATCACGTACCTTACGTTCATATTAACATACATAAATAATTTCCGGAGGGCAATTCCTCTTGCGAATAAATCCCCTAATGCATTGTTGGAAGCTCTAAAGAAAAATCGTCATAATTCACTCTTGAGACAGCCCCAAGCCTTGCTAGTAGAAAGGAAGATATATCTACATATTGTTTTGTATTTAAGAATTTTATCAATCACTAGACTTTACACATAGCTTCGCTCACCTGAACCTAATACATTGAAAAACATGATCTGACTTAAAAACTACAATAATGTTGCGACAAAACCACGAAACATTGTCCGTGACTTAACCTCTCTTTAGTACCCGCCTGCATATTACGCATAAGTCAATCTATATCTCTGGTTTTCTCCAACTTGTTTTGACCAAACATTAAAAGCGTGCCATGTTAAGCATCATACTAAGCGACCGATTCAAAAATACGGAGATCCGTAAAAGAACTATAGTGGAAGACGTCGGAACCCGTATATTTCGACTCAAGTAGAGGTGGGCAGGACACTTCGCAAGAAGTGGTGATGGCAGGTGGAGTAGCTTTCTGACCAAATGATGGCCACAAAATGGATATCGCAATCGAGGAAAGCCAGTACAAAGATAGGTCTATGAGGTGCTTCATTGCGTAGGTAAGACCTGGCTAAAATTGGCTCAGGCAAGGCATATGTGGCGTAAGAGAGAAGAAGCTTATGCCTGGCAGTGGGTAAAATAAGTTGGATGTGATAATGTTGAATTTAATGCATGAATGAATTACGGTCTGATAATTTGGACGTAATAAGTTAAATACGTAACTTAGTATTAACCGCCCCAAACATTTTTGTGTATCATTCGATACAAACCCTGTGTTCATTTTTCGTATTTCAATTCCTTAACACAATTTGCGCGTACAAACAATCTTGCGCAGTTAACCGAAAAATAAGGCAAGGTGCTATACTTTTTCGGCGCCGGCATGATACAAATCACCTGTCTCAGATAGAAAGAAAATACAGTTGTATTGTAAACAATGATAATATGCCGAATTGTCTTTTCTTGTTATTTACCTGTATCTATGTGATGTTATTGGAATTAATTACTGGTATATTAATATAAGTGAACTCTACCTATTAACAAAAGTGCCAGATTGCTCGCACTCTTTCTAGATAACTGGCAGCATTTCCGTACCGGATAGTAATGTTGAACCTTTGCGCTAGAAATGTATCAGCCTGGTCGACCAGCCTTTGAGACAGTTCTTCAAAAATGCGATGGACTTGGAACATGAAACCCCATGACCCCAAAGTCTGCATACTATCAATCTATTTTATTTTTGAGTAGAAAATCTAGCCAACAGGATTTATTCCTGTGTCGTGGTGCATTTACAAACATGAAAATTAACATACACAAATATCCAGACCGAAACAAAGATTTGTTTCGTGGGCAAAACAAAGATTTGTTTCGTGCGGGAATCGAATCCGCGACTATTTGATCCAGTCAGCGGAGCGTCTTAAGCTCTTAACCACTGCATCAAATCGTCTGTTAAAGACCTATCTATCCCCATGAAAACGGTTACCCATCTCAGAATCAGAATCAGAATATTTTTTATTCATGTAAACCATTACAATATTTATGAATCGTCAGAAAAGTAACAAAGACTCTACCACCACTTCGGAATGTCATTCCTGTGGAGAAGAAGGGCAAGAAACTCCACGGTTACTCTTTTAAATTAGTATTTTTACATTTTCTTTTTCCATCTACATTTTGTTGTGGGATATGGGAGAACGATGTAGGCTGGTCTATCAGGTAGATCTATGTTAAATTATACAAATTATACTATTCATGTGAATGGCTACATGGTTTCCTCATTTACAGGGAAAGAAATGAGAAAAAGTAAGAAACATTTTACTAAATTAATAGAAGGAAGAGAGGGAATATTAAATAATAATTGGCTAGGGGCTGTTCCAGCCCCTAGCCAATTATTTTTGTCTTTTAAATAATTATCTAGCGTTTACTAAGCGTACGTTTAATACAAGCATTGAATTTATTGTCACTAAGTTTCGTGACGTCAAGAGGAATTTTATTATAGAATCTAACACCACCACCCTTGAAAGATGTGTGAACCTTTGATAGACGAAATTGCGGTTGATCTAATTTATTTCTATGTCGCGTATTATAGCAATGCCTATCGCCTAGCTGATTAAACAGATCTATATTTTTTCCTGTATACATTATGTTTTCATAATTATCCTGACATGGGACCGTCATAATATTGGCTTCTTTAAACAATTCTCTGAGGGATTCGCGACTACCTAAGTTATAGATGGCCAGACCGACTGAGTCGAACGCGGCTTAACCTTGGTAATCGGTTAGGACACCGCGGTCGCACAACGCTACGAGCGCCTCTTTGTAACAGTTTTAATCAACTAACAGTGTTAATCATATAATTATCATCATGATCAGAATAAATTTTTTCACTGCAGGTCAAATGCCTCCCCTTAAGATCGCCACAACGACCAGCCTTGTGCTGTACGCATTGAACTTTTACTTGCGACCTTCTGATGTGTGGTGGCCTTACTACGATAATGTATAAACGCCTTAACGCGCGCGTCGGTTACATAGGCGGCGCATCGCAAGTGGCGGCCATCTGGTACGTAATTGATTGTCTATAATTTGTCATCTGAATGAAGAAGAACCAGAAAAGTATCGCGTCTTATTTTTAGTTGTCAAAAACACCTCACCTTCACCAGATCATCGGACTACCTTGGGGGGTATGCTCCCTCCACTCTTTCACATGGAATGACAGCGACAGCAAAATACTACTAAAACACAGTAGACTTCAACTAAGGCAACTAATTGAAGCATATACGGGCCATTATGGCACAAAAGAACATCACAGGTACAGGAACTGAAACCATGAAGCACGTTCTTTGCAACTGCGAAGTACTGGCAGCGAATAAAGCTACTGGGAGTGGCCTATCCAACACAAGAGGAATTTCGGCTCTTCCCCGCCTGTTGGAATCTACTATGTGATCCATCAGGAGGAGCTGGAGCATCAGGGCAAAGGACGGCACAAATGATCTCATCGGATCGAAGTGGACTTGAGGTCTTCTCAGTCCGAAATAGCCAACAATAAGATCAGATAAGATCTCAGTCCGAAATAGCCAACAATAAGGGCCCTACACGAGGCACTCCAATAGGTAATGATTAATCTCATAGGGCAAATATACAGCTAATACAACATCTGTGTTTGGGAGCCGATTAATCCCCTTAATCTCGACGAACTATGAGAGTCGAGGAAGCCAGAGAGGTATGTAAGGAAAGAACCTGTTGGAACTCTGTACTCTCTGCCTACCCCGCAAGGGATCTGGCGTGAGGTTATAGATAGATAGATAGATCTCGTTCCTGAACCCCAAAACTATTGTGAGCTTTAAATAAATTAATAAAACCCTAATAAATTTGCTTAGGAATGGCTAAATACGTACGGTCCTCTAAGTTAAAAGCTCATACAGCGCCAGGGTATGGTCCATTGACCGGATGGTAATAAATCTGAAGTGACCGTCTATATAGTGATAGGGGCCCACGAATTAAATGATCACATTTTCCCCTTTTACATAAAAGTAAAAAATGGTTTATTTTACACTACAATGCTAGTTAAATAAATATTAGTAGTAATTGAAGGAGCAATTTGGTAGTGATTATTTTTCGCTAAGCCACTTTAATATACAACGTGTAATGAAATAAATGCAAGACCTGAAAGTGATATGTTCCATATCGGCAATGTAATCAATTTCTACTGTTTTGAATACAAGTATTTTGTATCTAAATTATTAAAAATGTCTGTCATTCCAGACATTCCTCAGTCCACATTGTTAAACAATTTTAGCTAAGATTCATATCATTTTCTACTGCACTTCTTAATCATATTGTTCAATACCTTAGGTTTGATGGTTAATTTGGATATCATATTTCTTAAGAAAATGATGTTAAAAAAAACTATGTTTTGTTTTCGTATTGAATTTGTAAAAACAATAATCTAATTTGGAGTGTCTGAGGTCTTGTGTTGTTTGACTTACTAGTTTTATATCTATTTCAGAATTATGAAGGATCAACGCGTCGCTAGTGCGGATAGCTTTTTTGTATATTTTATCGCCGTTGGTTTTTACGAGGCTGAATGTGAAGATGCCAATATAAAGATTGATTTTAAATTGATCTTAAGCAGATGTGCTTCCTTTCACATTAAATATCGTTAGTATAATGCTGGATATCACTTAGATTGTTTTAAAATTGGTCTTGATCTATCTATCTATAACCTCACGCCAGATCCCTTGCGGGGTAGGCAGAGAGTACAGAGTTCCAACAGGTTCTGGTTATTGGTCTTGATACTTGCGATAATTATCATGGTGATTCATGATAGTTAGGGATACCTATAACTATTGTGTTCCATAAATTGACAGTCCCATAGAACAAAGTTAAATATTCCAAATAAAATAAATGGCATTTGTAACTTTCGTGCCCGTCGATGAGGTTATTTATGCTAAAAATAAATACTGGATTATAGGATTTTGTGCGTTGGATACGTCGAAATGTCAAATCACATCCTCGATGATATACAACGTGATACGTAAATAATGCAAGAACTCAGACTCAGACACTACAAATTTCACACGAAAACCAAACATCCAGTTTTAAATAATAATTGATTCAATCATAATGTATCATTTTCAAAAGAGCTTTGATATCCCTATTGACTATAAAACCTATAGGTATATGCGTTGTGAGGAAATTGAATTTGCAGTATTAATTTGAACTATGCTTAAATTTTGTTTAGTACAGCGAACGATTGAAATGAATAAGAGTAATTTTAGCTTCGTTAATTATTAAAAAAAAGTAAAGTATTTTGAAAATAATTGGTATCGATTCTGTTATCGATCAGAATCAGAATCAGAATATTTTTTATTCATGTAAACCATTACAGTATTTATGAATCGTCAGAAAAGTAACAAAGACTCTACCGCCACTTCGGAATGTCATTCCCTTGGAGAAGAAGGGCAAGAAACTCGACGGTTACTCTTTTAAAATAAGAAATTACAAACTTTTTCATCTACATTCTGTTGTGGGGTATGGGAGAACAATGTAGGTTGGTCATCAGGTGAGTCTAAGTTAAAAAAGCGAATAATACTATTTATGAGAATGGCTACATGGTTCCCTCATTTACAAAAAAAAGTACACATTGTGTTAAATTAATAGAAGGAAGAGAGGAAATGTTAACTAACAACAGTTGAATAGGTTGTCATGACTCAAGTGGAGCTGGAATAGCATCTATCCAAGCACTTTTATCTTTTAAATAATCTTCTTTTGAATAATAAGCTTGCTTACAAAGTGTTCGTTTTACACAAGCTTTGAACTTATTTTCACTAAGTTTAGTGACGTCAATGGGAATTTTGTTATAAAATCTAACACAGTGCCCCATGAAAGACGTGTGAATTTTTGACAGACGAAACTGCGGTTGGTCTAATTTATTTCTATGTCGTGTGTTATAGCAATGCCTATCACCTAGCTGATTAAAAAGATCTAAATTTTTTCTAGTATACATAATGTTTTCATAAATATATTGACATGGAATCGTCATGATATTAGCTACTTTGAACAGTTCTCTTAAAGAGTCGCGACTACTCAAGTTATAGATGGCCCTAATAGCCCAATGTCCGCTGCCCTACCCCACAATAATATACCGTAAGACATGACACTATGAAAGTAGCTAAAATAGACTATCCTCGCGGTGTCCACATTACACACTTCACACACACACTTCGTCAAAGTTATTGCCATGTCTACCTACTTTAAAAATCAAAGAGGTATCGTCAGCAAATAACACTATCTTCGCTCGATTTTTAATTACTTCAGGTAGATCATTTATGTAAACTAAGAATAGGAACGGACCCATTATCAATCTCTGTGGAACGCCCATTTTAACTAAAGAGCCTAGAGATTTAGTTTAATTTATTTGAACACACTGTTGTCTGTCCTCTAGGTAAGATTTTAAAAGATTAAGTGCTTTACCATGGATACCATAGTGCTCCAATTTAAGCAGCATTGTTTCATGTTTCACACAATCAAACCCTTTGGAAAGATCACAAAAAATGCCAATGGTGTCCTGTGAGTTCTCCCAGGCATCTAAGATATGCTTTATTAGAGTTACTTTGGCGTCAGTAGTACAACGCCCTTTGGTAAAACCAAACTGCTGATCGTGCAGGATGTTGTTTGCGTTAAAATGATCTAGCATTTGCATGAGCATTATCTTTTCGAACACTTTACTGAGCACTGGCAAGACTATAGGCTACTACTGGCCTATAGTTGTTGGCATCTTTACTATCGCCGGATTTGAACAGTGGTATTACCTTACTAAATTTCATTAAATTCGGGATGACTCCTTGATCTACGCACATATTAAAAATTACAGCTAAGTGTGGCGCGATTGTATGTATAATGGATTTACACACTTTTACCGACATTCCCCATAAGTCTTCAGTTACTTTTAATTTATAATCATTAAAGACTGGCAGGCGGGGCACATCGCTCGTAGAACTGACGGCCGTTGGGGCAGAAAGGTTCTCGAATGGCGACCACGTACCGGAAGACGTGGAGTGGGTAGGCCCCCTACAAGATGGACCGATGACCTGGTGAAGGTCGCGGGTAGAAGTTGGATGCGTACAGCACAAAGCCGGTCGTTGTGGCGGTCTTTAGGGGAGGCCTTTGTCCTGCAGTGGACGTCTTTCGGCTGAAGAAGAAGAAGAAGAAGAAAGAATTTGATAACAGACCGGGGATTAGTGTACTCAAACCCGAACTCCACCGGACAAAGAGTAATATTGCTTTTAACAAAAGAAATTGCAAGGGAAGAAGAGCAATTTAAGGATTTTGTTGTCTCACCGGAATAATAGTGAAAAAAAAATCGAATTCTTGAGCTACGTCACTATCTGCCTGAATGAGCCCACGCGCAGTCTCTAGAGTAAAGTCCACACTGCGGTGCTTAGACCTCCCAGTTTCACTATTAACAATTTTCCAGGTGGCCTTAATTTTGTCATCTGCAGATTTAATTCTTTTACTTATATGTAGCGCTTTTTCTGCCTTACATACTCTTTTAAACGTTTTAGAATAATTTGCAACATACCTTGCAAAACTTTCACTATTCGTTTGGGATTTCAGGTCATATAATTCATATAGCTTTTCCCTACTTCTACGAGTTCCAGCGGTGGCCCAATCACAGAAGGTGAACTTGGGTTTGATCTTTTTTATTTTAATGGGAAAGCTACTAGTAAATTGTACCTGTATAATTGAAAAAAGATCACCATAAGGTTAATGAGGTCCGTTTGCGTTACTCATGTAAATATCTAATTTATTATTCAAAGCTGTAGTAAATGTATGCAATGTTGCAGGTGTTATATTTCTAGATTTAATTTTAACACTTATCAATGGCGTAATATTAGTGAAAGTGACTGTTTGCCCAGTGTGATCAGATTGTAGATAACTAACTACTGCTTGATCTATATAATGGCAAATACAAAAAATATTGTCAATGCATGTAGCACAAGTTAATGTTATTCGAGTCGGTTCGAGGAAAACATTAATTAACTTAAAAGAAGTGAATAAACGTGAGTCTGTCACTATACGATGTTTTTTCTAAAATATTTATGTTGAAGTCACCACAAACTACAACAGACTTGTTACTCATGAAAGTTTTATTCAGCACATCTTCCATTACAGATTCAAATGTAGTAAAATTTTGACTGTTCGGGGGTCTGTATACACACACAATAATATGCTTATCCAGCTCAACACAAGAAATTTCAACACACTGTTCAACTGAAAGCTCAACTATATCCCTACGTTCTCTCGACTTGATATTTTTTTTAACCAAAATTAATGTACCTCCATGAAGCTTGGATTTACGAGTATAGTAACTTAAGACGGAATAATTGCTATAATTTATTAATAATTCATACGATTTAAACCAATGTTCACAAATACAAACGACATCATATTTAGTTTTTTCCAAGAATAACTCTATCTCTAATGATTTTGAAGAAAATCCTTGTATATTCTGATGGAAATGTTTCAAAGTACCAGGCCTTTCTTCCTCCTTATTTAAAATATGTGATTTGCTAGAGGTACTAGAATGTACCTCTGTTGTCAGCCTCGGTCGTTTAAACAGTTTATCACAGTATTATTATAATACTGGCTCGTCTCTTACCCTAGTTTTCGTTATATTAATTATAACGGAGTTAATATTATATGCTATCTAAGTAGCCATTTTTTTTTTGCATTTCTTGGGAAGAAACATAGCTTCCTGTGTCAGTTTAAATCCACAAACAAACTTAATAATATCAGCCTATACTGCCCACTGCTGGACAAAGGTCTTCTCTCACAAATCGAGGTGAGAGAGATTAGGTCATACTCCACCACGCAGACCCAGTGCGGATTGGTGGAGACAGGTTTGTGGCCACCTGCTGTTGGAACTTATCAAGCCGCCTTTAAGGCTTCCAACTCGGCTTAACGACTACCACACTAAGTGGTAGCCAGGACCAACGGCTTAACGTGCCTTCCGAAGCACGGAGACGCTCGAATATGAAAATGCCACAAACGGTCACCCATCTCGGGACAACCGAGTCGAACGCTGCTTAACCTTGGTAATCGGTAAGAACACCGCGGTCGCACAGCGCTACGAGCGCCTCAACGCCAAACAAACTTGTTAGTCAAAAAACAAAACATTATCATGTTGACATCATATCATATACATATAATTATTCAAGTAGTGAATAAGTTTATTTTGTTTTTCTGACAGGTAGTCAGAGTAAGGAAAGGTAAATAACATTAATTTTCCTAGGTTTAATTTTAATAAGGTGTTAATACCATCCACAATGTCCTTTTTTTGGATGCCTAGACTGTTACCAAACAACAAAACAACTGTAGTGGTACTATCTATTTTTGTCAGTAAAATTCTATGTATCAATAACTTATAGGGCAAATTATTATAACAGAAGCTGGTTGCAATCTGATTAAGTTCATTGTGTAGAAGTGCACCAAAGCCTGCTTCAATTTGGTCTGAGAAAACTAATGTTCTATAACTCACTATAGAATTACTAATTTCTTGCACGGGTATTACACACGAGATATTGTTGGTCAGAGACTCATATCTTTCTGCATTATATCTTACCAAATCAATTAGCTCTCTAACCTCCTGCATCCGTTCACATAATTGTGTCTGAGAGGCTTCATATTTACTAAAAATATCCTTTAAAGTCAACTCCTTAAATAGTAATTCGTTTTTTAATTGTTGTGTTTCTATATTGTACCTAGATTCACTATATTCTAATTCTTTTGTACAGGTATCCAACTTATTTAATAATTGGAAACGCTCTTTCCTAACAAAAACCATAAGTTTTAAAGTAATTTCGCCTTGATAGTGCCTTTTTTGTTTTTTTAATAATGGATTTAATTTTTAAATACCTTTTAATTTTATTGTGACCTCTAATTGAAGGACGTTTGTTTATGGTATCATCACCAGTCAAGTCTATAATGGCTGGCATGTCACATACACAACTGGACCCTTTACCGACTAACTCATCATAAAGGCTCTGGGTAGCAACAGTTTGTTTGTTAATTTGGAGGGATTCTAAATCTGAAATAGCCTTATGGGCCTCACTAAGTTTTCAAGTTCTGATATGCGTCTTAGAGCCAGTTCATGTGTGTCACCGCACTCTTCTAAACTAGATACAATGTCACGAATATGTTGATTTTGGTCAAGAATGTCCATATATTTTATGTGCAATTCAGCCAACTCCTTCTTGAGCTCAGAGTTTTTATCAATAATGTTCTTTACTTCCACCTCGCTGTCATCTCTCTCCTGCAGCAGTTGTTGACACAGTTTTCTCGAGGACTCCAGTTCCTTAAGAGTTGCCTGGAGCTTGTCCTCTGTATCCCGGGTCATTGCTCTGCGGGTCATCATTTCACTGGAAAGTGAGAATAGGTGTTAGTAACAATGAAAAGATTATTTAAAGAGCTTTGTTAAAAGGTAATAAAGTTTATTATTAAATATAAGGTAATAGAATAGAAATGTGACTGTTAGATAAACAATAAAAACAGAATAGTTAAGACAGGGAACTAAGTTCAGGGAAGTAACTAAATATTACAATTAGTATAAATGATTAAAAGGAATACAATTGAGCAAGCTTAATGATTATTGCTTGCAAGAGAGTAGGTAATTTTGTGGTATTTAAACCTATTTTACATACAAATCATATGCCAATGAGCTTATGTACTTAACTTATAATCAGGCTTGGGCAGTGTATTTGTAGTGTTCACAATGTCTGTAGCGAGTGTTAGTCGATTTTGTTTCCACTACTTGTCAAACAAAAGGAGATATGACAATGCCCGTATTTACTGGACGTGGCTTACCAGGATGAGCTATTTATAAATGTTGTGGAGTGTGTAATGTGATAAAAGTTAAGATATTGAAACAATACTCCCCGGTTTAGATCAAAATTTCAAATCCTGCCCGTTGAGTTGGCGAGTTGACAGCCGGTCAAAGTTTCTTCACTTTAATTGCGATTCAGAAGTCACTGATACTTAATAACAATATATACACGTAATAACCATGTAATTTTAATCAATAAACACATAATATACGGAATTATTTCAATTATTTTCAATTTGGAACTAACTACTTTCAAGGCTTGCGATGTTACACGTTGTATATGGTCACTATTATAATATGCTTATTCTAAACTTATATACTTATTATATAAACTTCTGTATATTAATATCTTCAAGACAAGAAGAAAAGCAGCAAAATAAACAGCGTGTTTATCCAACCTCATTGGGCTGAAATGTGAAAATGTGATTCTATTAACATCCACTATAAGGCTTGCACTTAGAGCGTTCCGGAAAATTAATTAAGTCCCGAGTTATCTGACGATTGAAGGAGACGGATTGTGCTCATAGTCTCCTCGCATAAATATCTCTTGGACAGGCTGGCTTTAAGTGTCTCTTGAGATTCAGTGCCACTTTGTATACATATCCTTGAGACTATAATATATGGGTACCTTTGGAGTGTTTCTCGTTGATCTAGGGGAGCTTCGGTATCTTTGCCAGGAACGTAACGCTACTAAGATACGGCTTTTGGGTGGGGATCAGCTACAATGTTTGTTTTGTCTATGGGAAATGTTGGGACTTCCGCGCGTCTAGGGGAAAGCTCGTGGGGCGTGTTGTAATTATACTGACTTAAATCCTAGGGAGGTTGGCACTTCGGAGGGGGTCCGGGATTTCCGCTAGGAACGCACCGTGCCGTGTTCCGAGACTGAAGTACTTCGCTTCCACCATGCACCAACGCGGTGCTCATGTCTGCCTCGGGGACGCGCGTGAAGGACGCTCAGGGCTCCCGCCCCGTGCGCCCCAGACCCCAAGGGTCCTCAAGCTCTCTCTGTCTAGCCCAATTCTATTATTATTACATTGCGTCGTTACTCTAGTGGGACATGGTGCGGTTGAGGATCAAATTTTGAATTGCAGGTCGGACAAACCCTTATTGAGATTTTTCTACCAAAAAAATCCTCACGAACTGTTCGGCGTCTGAAATTCTGCTTGAACTAAAAGAAATTCATTGGGAACTTAAATCTTTCGCGACTATACTTTCCCGGCTTTGGAAATAAAGGCGAGCCGATGTTTTTAGAGTGGGTCGTAGATATAATAATATAAAACTTAAAAAAATGTTGACTATCAACTCAAGTAAAGATGTAAGTAAGGATGAGAAAGGGTATGCTCCATTGGTTCAGGCATGTAGAAAGAATTTCGAAAGAAAGAATGACAAAACATAGATCGCACAACAATAGACCGTGTGTCATCTGAAGGGCAAGTCAAGAGTCTCGGTAACCGGCGAGCGTGTATTTGGCAAACTATGGGAGTGGAGGAAGCCCTCTGGCTTCCTTGACTCTCATAGTTTGCCAAATACATTTTACAAATATATTTCGTTAGTTTGCCAAATATATTTTAGTTGTACAGAATTCCAACAGGTTATTTTCTTACAGATCTAGAGAGGTCTGTAAGAAAATAACCTGTTGGAGTTCTGTACTCCCTGCCTCCCTGCATATAGATAGATGGACTATTATCAATAAGCTTCCTACATTGAAATTCAAAAAAGCCCTACAGGATCGCTTTTTGCTTCGCTAAGTGTCAAAGAGTCACTATTATACATAGACCGGCAACACTAATGCGTTCAGCGGATTCAGGAGTTCTGAACACAATTGAATAATCAATGGGGCTAAAGATATTATGCTATTGAAGCTGTATTTATTGCTGCATAGAGCAACTATTGCAGGTTATAGATTGCGGTTACAATTTTTGTTAGAAAAACTCCAATAACACTTTGTTGGGCTAAGGATTCGTCGGCTTGGTCTAGTGATTAGTGTAGGCCGCTTCGCTCACTGGATAGTCACTGAGCGTTCACGGGTTCGATCCTTGCACGAGATTTGTGTGACCTACAAGCGTTTATTTCGGTGTAGGTGCTCGTGTATTGAATTTCATGTTTTTGAACGCAGACACCACGTAAATAATTTCTAGTGTTTATTTACGACATTTTTTTAAACTGCGCCACGTGACGCTCCCGACAGTCAGTAAGTCAATATTTTTGGCGTTGACTCTAACTTTGTAGCAATCCATACTCTACATACTTACAATAGGGAATATGCGTGTAATTCAAATAAGGGTCAAATATTTTTTTTTAGAAACTTTATCGCATTAGAATAATGTCTATACCAATATTTTTTTCATAACATTACTTTTTATTAAGAAAATTATTATTGAAAGTACAAAAAATGAGTGGTAAATTCAAAGTAGCGGGAACGCCACGCTATTGGTCAGATCGAATATGACGTCAAAGGCTACAATATAAATGTCAACAAGTGCATATTTGTTGGATGTTTGCTATTGAGTTAGTTTAATTGTTATTTTTTGTTTTCGATTTACACAAAGACAAAATTTTAGTTTAAATTATTTAAGTTAATTCTTACGTTGATGTGATCTTTGCAGCAATATAAACAAGTTGATGGAGATACCATGTATCTTTTTCTGATTTAACACCACATTCTCCTTATGTCCGCACCTATCGGGTGCATTTCTTATTGTATTTTTACACCTAGGCGCAACACAATGTTGTTCCATTGTATAATAGTCGCAAAATACAAAATAAAAATAAATTACGAAATAAAATACTTCTACAGCTATTCACTAATTGGTTGTTATTAGACTTTGACGTCACGCCAAGCGCGCCAAAGTGGCGGGCGTTTAAAATGCTCTTATCTGTTTGCTATCTTCAACATTTTTTTTTGCCCTTTACATTTTGTTTTTGACGCTTAAATTTTTTATGCAGTTATATATTGATGTAATCTATCGTATAAAAATATAAAAAAATACACGCATATTCCCTATTATCTACCGATAGATGGCGCTGACGTAACGAAAAAGAATGTAATGAGAACATAGACGAGATCCGCCATACATGTCTTATAATCGCCGTACGCCGCGAGCGGCACGAAAAGACAGTGTCTGTGTTTGAAAATTAATAAAAAATGGTTTATGGACGTTTTCCTATGTAATTCCGTGTTTAAAATAATTTTAATATAAACAAATTCGATGTGCAAGTGTTATCTCCTTTCAATACTGAATTGATCTAGACTTTTAACCAAATGCGAACTTTTTAGTGGAAAGAACAGTGTCTAATTATTATATTTTATAGAACGTAGCCGATATAAACAATAGAGTGAATAATTATACTCGTAATCACAAAACAGTGCCTAAATAAGACTATTATATTATATCTATCAAACTGGAAGAAAAAACGAACTTTGTTAGAAGTACAAAGTGTGTGACTCATCGAGCGCGCGATCGAGCGTTTTTGTGACCATATATGGGCATTTAGCGATCCTCCCTATCACTGTGACATTAAACCTAAAAATACAATCATTAGGTGCAAACTTTCACGTGTAAGAGTAGCTGACTTGGCAGCGCATTATAACAGTGGCCGGCAAGGACTGCAAGTTTGAGAGCAGCCGTTCAAATCCCCTGACATTTTTTGTTTTTTTTTTTATTTTTTTTTTGTTCTTTCTTTTATTTATATTAATATTTTTTTATCTATTATTTTTTGTCATAATAACCGGGTCCCTTTAAGCCATGTCTACTTCATCGCATATATGGGGTTGTTGTACCGAAGAAAATGACAATGAAAATCATCTCTTTTGTGCAAGATGTCATAAAGCTCACCATTATGATTGTGTTGGTATTGAAGCGAATTTTTCCGACGACTCAAAAAAGAATATATGGAAATGCCCATCCTGCCTCTGCCTGGCGCCTAAGGGACCTAAAACTGATAGTACCCCTATTCGTAACGTATCTACAACTAGAGTTAACAAGAGACAAGCTAATTCCCCCCCAAATATACAACAGGAAGCTGCACTCACGAAAGACGATATCAATGACAAAACAATGAAAAAACAGTTCGATGTAATGCTCACTAAGATGAATAATGCCCTGATATGCACGTTGAACCGCAAACTAAAACCTATACAGGATGAAATGACGATGATGAAAAGCTCAATGGATCACATGAACATTCAATTCGAAGATAAAGAGAGATAAAGCTACACAAGAAGCCATGAAGAAGCTTACAATAGAAAATGAGAAACTTAAACTAACCGTTGCTGACCTTAATACGAGACTTGGTCAACTGGAACAACATGCTCGTACAAAGAATATTGAAATACAGTGTGTGCTGGAGAAGAAGAACGAGAACCTCCTTGATATTGTATCAGAACTCGGAAAGGTCGTCGAGTGCCATATTGAACCCAATGGTATTACTAATATGACTAGAGTTGCTCAATTACAGCGTGACACAAATCGTCCGCGTTCTATAGTGATAGAACTTGCCACCCCTAGGCTCCGCGATGACTTGCTTGCTAAAGTTATAAATTACAATAAAAAACATCCTAAAAATAAGTTACATAGCAACCTTTTAGGGATTTCTGGTGTGCCTACGCCGGTCTATGTCGTGGAACATCTCTCTCCTGCGAATAAGGCCTTACATGCGGCAGCAAGAGCGAAGGCGAAGCAACTGAACTACAACTTTGTTCGGGTTAGAAACGGCCGTATATTTGTACGTAAAAATGAGGAATCAGCATACATTTGGATCAGAGATACAAATCCCTTAGACGATATGAAATAAAGTTTACCCCGTTGAGGGTTTGTGAATGTTTTTATTTTATTAAATCTATAAAATTCAATTTAAAAATTTACTACCAAAATGTGAGAGGCTTACGGACAAAAACGCATGATTGTTGTGCTCAAACTTGTTGTTGTGATTATGACGTTGTTGTCCTGTCGGAAACCTGGCTTAATGACTCTGTATTCAGCAGCGAGCTGTTTGACGACAGATACGTAGTCTATAGACGCGATAGAGTTAGTTCGAAGCAGTACACAGGAAAAGAGGGCGGTGGTGTGTTAGTTGCAATTAAAAAAAGTATCAGATCGAAACGTGTATTACTATGGGAAAGTAATCTTGAAGATCTATGGATTTTGATAGATATTCCAAGCACATGTACTGTTCGTCGAATAGCTCTGTGCGGTATATCTCCCGCCACCGGTCAGCAAATCTCTCATGGAACATTTTGTGAACAGTTGCAATGATATACTAGAACAACTCCCTGATTCTCATATATGTATTATAGGGGATCTTAACTTGGGTAATATTAACTGGAAGTCGGTTAACGCATTTGACACAGTTGTATATTCTGGAGCTAGTGAAATGTTGATAGATTTCGTTAATGTTAATGGACTTAAGCAGTTTAATCACATCGCTAATATTTCTGGCCGCACTCTCGATCTTGTTTTGTCTTCCCTTGAAGTATGTACGGTAGCTGAAAGTTCGTATATACTGACGCCAGTTGATCGGTTACACCCTCCTCTTGATATTATTATCTCTTTTAATGGTAATCTTAGATTAAAATATAATAGACCCTCAAGACTTAATTTTCGTAAAGCTAATTATCAATTAATAAGAGAACACTTACAGTCTATTGATTGGAAGGATGTATTTAAGGATCTAGGTCATGTGGATTTATTACTGGATAAGTTCTACGAGATTTTGAATAGTATTATTATTAAACTTGTACCATTGTGCAATTCAAATAAATACAAATACCCGCCTTGGTTTAATCAAAAATTAATAAAGTTGCTCATTGAAAAATACAAAGTGCGGCAACGTTACAGGAAATACAAAAACCCTCGAGATGCTATAGAACTTAAAATTTTATCTAAGCGAACTGAAAAAATGGCAAAAGTAAGCTACTTTACTTACATGGAGAACCTTGAGAAAGATATTGCAAATAACCCTAAACTGTTCTGGACACACGTTAAAGCGAAGCGCGGTGGATCGAGTACATATCCCAATACAATGATGAATGGATCTTCAACAACTACAGATGCCACAGAAATGTGTGAGTTATTTGCTTCGTACTTTGCATCAGTGTATGGGCCGAAGGATAACAATAGATATGGTCAGACCTCGACTTACTTACGCTCTCTGGAGACAAATGGTCTGAACTTAACCACTCCAGTTATGGATCATGACTCTGTCACTAAGATTTTGAAAAATGTTGACTGTAATAAAGGCGCGGGACCAGATGGCATACCACCCGTATTTGTAAAAGAATGTGCATCTGAACTGGCCTATCCACTAGTGCTAATTCTTAGTATGTCACTTACATTAGGGGCTTTCCTTGCAAAATGGAAAACAGCAAAAGTGGTGCCTATATACAAATCAGGTGATGACGGGATGGTATGCAACTATAGGCCTATATCCATTATGTCATTATTTGCAAAAATTTTTGAGTCAGTACTATATCCTCACTTGCAGAAGCATCTAAATATTTTCTTAAGTAATAGTCAACATGGATTCGTCAGTTTCCGTTCGACAGGCTCTAATTTGGTTCCTTTCACGGAACTATTATTTAGCACAGTGGACTCAGGTCAACAGATTGATGCAATTTATACAGATTTGTGCAAAGCTTTTGACAAGGTTTCTCATTACATCCTCTGTAATAAACTGCGCGCATATGGTATCTCAGGTTCTCTACTAGATTGGGTGAGCTCTTACTTAGCGGATAGGACATTCTTTGTTGTAATCAATGGATTTCAGTCTACTTCTCGGTCTATCACATCTGGTGTACCCCAAGGATCGCACCTCGGACCAGTTTTGTTTAATTTTTTATCAACGACATACCTGAGTGTTTTAACTTTTCGCATGTATTTATGTACGCGGATGATTTAAAGTTTGCTAGATGCATCAAATCCATGGAAGACTCAGAATTGTTGCAAAATGACTTGGATAGACTGGTGCGATGGTGTGAAGACAACAAAATGTGCCTAAATGTAAGTAAATGTTACGTTGTTAGGTATACTAGAAAACATCAATTAATCAACTTTAATTACAACATCAATAACGTAACTGTTAATGAAACCGAAACTGTGCGAGACTTAGGCGTGCTTTACGATCGCAAATTGACCTTTGGTCCCCATTTGGATAATATCGTCGGTAGAGCGTCGAGGATGCTTGACTTTGTGATTAGATTTTGTAAAGTGTTCCGTAATTGCAAAACAAAAATCTTGTTGTATAATAGTTTGGTGCGGAGCATCTTGGAATATTGCAGTATCGTCTGGCGGCCACACTATGCCACACACATACTTCGACTCGAACGTATCCAAAAGCGTTTTCTTGGGCACTTGGCATATTCTGCAGGCATTGCAAAAAACACAAGATCGTACCTCGGCAGGCTGCAATACTTCAAGATGCATACCTTAGAGACCCGAAGGAATGTTTCTGACGCTTTGTTTTTATATAAAATTCTTACTAGTAATGTATCCTGCCCACAGCTTTTAAACCTTATACAGTTTCGGGTACCTTCCAAATTACCTCGTTAACCTATTACTCTTCTTAGTCCACCTCTTAGAAGAACGGTTTTGGGCAGTCATTCTCCTATTGCCAGGTTTAACAGGGTTTTGAATCACTGTTGTGACCAAATTGATGTCAACTTTGATAGCTTGGACTCATTCCGTAAGAGGATCAACAAATGTTTTGCTAACTCTTTTCATTAATTATTTTATATTTTCATTAATTATTTTATGTTTGTATTATGCTGTGTTTTGTATTTTTAAATTAATTTAGTATTGTGTTATGTATATTAATTTTTATTGTGATTTTTATATCACAGTTCCGTATGTGCATGTTGTGTTTACCTGTAAGTAATTTGTTGCACATAATTCATTACCTTAAAGCATATAAAAGTTGTCATTATTAGTGTAAACAATTGTTGCTAAACCATATTAAATAAATAAATGTCTAGAACGCAATGTGAGAGTTTGCACGTCGCGAAGTATACATACAAGCCCCCTTAAATTACTCTTGTGGAGGCCCTGCCAGGCATAATAACCATATGGTGTAACTGTTAATTATTTTTAAATGAGTAATGTTATATTAAAGTTTACATATTGCGTTTAATGGGCTGCTCTATGAAAGGTTGCTAAATAATTTCTTGACACGTTTAGGGGTGACACGACTCGCATTGTGTGCTGTGATGAAGGATCAAGGTGTCAGGTCGTTCGCTAATTAAACGAATGACTCCAGCCCACACTCGAGCGCTTTAGCACAAGTCACCATGACGTATTATCCTTGGTAATTGGATTACATGACGAGTAAACGGCGGCCATCGTTGTGGTTTTGTTTAGTATGACGTCACTGAGATTTTTATAAGCTTTTATGACTATGAATAATTATGAAAAAAAAAATATACTCACCTATTAAAAGCTTAATCTTTGGCTTAATATTTTTTTTTTAAAAACGTAGCCCCACTAGGATTTTTTCCTGTGTCGTGGGTGCGTTTACAAACATGAAAATTCACATACACAAATACCCAGATCGGAACAAATAATTGTGGATCACACAAAGATTTGTCCCGTGCGGGACTCGAACCCGCGACTATTAGACGCAGTGGGCAGAGCGGCTTAAGCTCTTAACCACTGCGCTAAATCGTCCGTCAATATTAGTATGTATCGAGAGCATAATATGTTTGATTTAGTGAATTTTGTGGCAACGATAATAGTGTAATGGAAGTTATCTCTGTAACACCCCATATTATGGTAAGATTGTTTCAAAGCGAATAGTTTCTCTTGATATCCTAAAAAGCGATTAATGAGGTATGCGTACAACTCAATTGAACCCTTGTTGACGCCTAGTCGTAAACTAAACGCAATATTTACCTGGGGCAACACCGACAAGAAAGCGAGCGACGGGAAGCGGAGAGAAGCATCCGCCGCCTGGAGATACACCAGCGCGGCCTAATAAGACGGACACTCATTGTTGTAATATTATAACGAATAAACGTTTTTATTTTAAACTATTAATTACTTTCTTCAATGTGTAATCTCGCACATTGAAAGTGGCGACCGTGACAGGACACTACACTGCTAGATATTTGAAATAAGCGCAACTATCAGCGAGAAAGGAAAGAACGAGCCAATCCAAGACACCATTTTTGACGCCAACTGAATTTGGACATCCGAATTCTCGTCAGATAAGGTCAAGGAGTGCCTGGAGTAAGATCGTTCCAATTTATCCATTCCCTATATTTTTTCCTAATTTTCCACTTCTATTTGTGCAAGTAGTGGTCGGGGTTCATCAATCTCTGTAGCTATCTAGCTGAAAGCGTAGCTATCTAGCTGTAAGCGTAGATATCTAGCTGAAAGCGTAGCTACCTAATTTGAAGCCTTTAATCCAAAAAATATTTAATTATCTAGCAACTATTTGAGTTCCTGTAATAATTACGTACCTACATTTTGAAATCAAATTCGTCCGTAACTTATCCCAATCCAAAGGATTATAAAATTAAAAATATTTCGTGCTCAAATGTTCCCATGTTTTACAGATAACGTCTTGCCGAATGAATACCTATACTTATCTAATAACTATTCAATCATTCGGCCTAGTAGACGTAAAACAAAGGCGAGTCGAGAAGTTCTCTTACCTACCCGTTTGTCGAGTTATCAGTGCAGCGTCGTGACGGTGCACCAAACGGGTGCAATAAGGTTATTTTATTTATTTATTTGCCTAGTTCTGTGTTCAGTTAACATTTGCCTATTTTATTGTGTTACCCGTCTATAATTTCTGTCTCATATCAAAATGTTGAAAGACGAATCAAGCAACAGTGCAAGTGTAGTGATAGAACTAAAAGAATTAACAAAAAAAAGAAGTGCAATTAGAGGTCGTTTGACGCGATTAAAAGATTACTTAGATAATTTCCAACAAATAGAATTTTCAACTTTAACAGATGTTCAAATAAAGGAACTTTCGATGCGTACAAGTACTATGCAAGAATTATTTAAAACATTTGATAATCTTCAATCCGATATTGAGTTACTATGTAGTGAAATGGAAGAACAATTCACAGAGCGTGAAAATACCGAATCTCTTTTCTATTCTTATCTTTGCACTGCACAACAGTTGATTGATTCATGCACTAGCCACACTAAAGGGCAGTTGAAGGATGAAGCAAAGAATGGTACTGAGTCAGTAAGTTTTCAAACTAATTCTTTAAAACTACCTACCATAAAACTTCCTAATTTTGATGGGAACTATTTAAAGTGGCTAGAGTTTAAAGATACCTTTGATTCATTAATAAACTCTAATGACTCAATACCAAATATAAACAAATTCCACTATCTACGATCATCATTAGAAGGTGGAGCCAGTGTCGTAATAAAGTCGATTGAGTTTACTTTTGATAACTATGGGGTTGCCTGGAAACTTTTATGCGAAAGATTTGATAATAAGAATTTATTGATTAATAATCACTTAAAGGCGTTATTTAGTATAGAACCTATTTCCAGGGAATCCTATAAGGCATTACGATTTCTTATAGATCATATTTCTAAAAACTTGCGCGCTCTCAACACTTTAGGTCAACCTACTGATAAATGGGACACCCTAATTATTTTCATGGTATCCGCAAAGTTAGACCACGAGACACGAGCCGTAAGTGGGAAGAACATAAAAATAGTTTTACCGATTTGCCTACTCTAGAAGACTTCAATCGTTTTCTTCGCAGTCGTGCCAATGTATTGGAGACTACTCTGGGTATAAAGGGAGATCCAATAAACAACAAACATAGTATATCCTCATATCAATATAATCAAAAGCCATCTAAGCCATTTGTCATGTCTGCGTTAAAAAATAATCATATTTGTCTCATTTGCAAGCAAAATCATTTAGTATATGAATGTTCCAAATTTAAAGATATGAACATTGATGACAGAATAAGTGAGGTAAATAGATTAGGATTATGTAAGAATTGTCTTCGCAGGGGCCATGCTTCTATACAATGTCGTCTGCGGGGGGCATGCCGCACCTGTAAAAAGAGACACAACACATTAGTACATAAAGATAATATAAATACTAACCCTACCGATACTTACCTCAGTACAAATCCCAACGTGTCTGCTCTGCCGGTATCGCTCTCGGCTGTGGACGCGAGCCAAGTACTCTTGTGCACGGCGTTAGTAAGAATAGTAAATGGATCGAACACTTACATTGCGCGTGCACTTTTAGATTCGGGCAGTCAATCGTCTTTTATTACCGAAGGATTGCAACGGAAATTGAACCTTGCGTGCATCAGTACTAAGCCCATAAAGATAGCAGGTACCAATAATGTAGCTATGAATATTTCTAAGCGTTGTGATGTCAAATTGCATTCTCGTACTAATCCGTTCAGTCTAGAAACCACATGTTTAATTGTTCCCAACATTACAAGCTATTTACCAAATTTACCAATAAAGCAGAACATAAATATACCTAAAAATATTTCATTAGCTGATCCTTCATTTAGATGCCCCGCGGAGGTTGAATTACTCTTAGGAGCCGATGTATACTGGGATGTCATAGGTAGTAATAAAATAAGGCTGGGCGCACACAAACCTATTTTACATGACTCATTGTTCGGATGGTTAGTAGTGGGACCTATCGGAGATTTTGATGACAAACAAATTATACATTGCAATTTCGTTCAGGAATCAAACGAAGTAGATTCCCTATTGAGGAAATTTTGGGAAGTTGAAGAATTGCCCACTAACACAAGTTCTAATTCTATAGACGAAAACCTATGTGAAAAACATTATTTGGAAAATACTCGTCGACTACCCGACGGGCGATTTTCCGTAAAGATGCCATTTAGGGAAAATCCAGATGAGGTACTAGGCGATTCCTATTTTATTGCTAAAAATCGATTGATTAACCTAGAAAGAAGGCTAAACAAAAACCCAATTGTTAAATATAAGTACGCGGAATTTATGAATGAGTATCGTGAGTTAGGTCATTTGTCAGAAATAAAACGTCCTAAATTTGGTTGTTACCTGCCACATCACGCCGTCTTCCGGGAGAAGAGCGAAACCACGAAGCTAAGAATCGTTTTCGATGCTAGTTCTAAGACTTCATCTGGAAAATTCCTGAATGACATTCAATTAGTCGGACCAGTAGTACAAAGCGATTTGCTATCTATTTTGTTACGTTTTCGCACGCATAAATACGCCTTAACTGGGGACATCGAAAAAATGTATAGACAAATCGAAATTGATGAGTCACAAAGACACTTACAATTAATATTATGGCGGGAGACTCCCGAGGATTCTATAAAAATATATCTATTAAATACAGTAACATATGGTACTGCGTCAGCTCCTTTCTTGAGCACTAGGTGCTTAGTACAGTTAGCACAAGAATGTGCAGACAGTCTAATAGCTAACATTATAAAAAATGATGTATATATCGATGACGTCACTACGGGGTGCGACATTATCGATGAGTTGCATTACATTTACAACAATATCAAACCTGTTTTATTATTAGCTTGTTTTCCGTTACGAAAATTTCGCACTAACTGCCCGGAATTTCATGCTAAGGATTTATGTACCTCCAATTCTCTCGATATAAATAAAGACTCAAATGTGTTAGGTCTTAATTGGGCACCTACGATTGATATATTACACTTTCCGCATAATATTGATACGTCTTTGCAAGCAACCAAGAGAAATATTATATCTATAACTTCAAAAATATTCGATCCGCTAGGGTTATTGTGCGCATGCATAATAAAGGCAAAAATTTTATTACAACAGCTATGGAATGCGAAGTTGAGTTGGGACGAATCTGTTCCACTCAACATTTTAAAAGTATGGTCTAATTTCATCCAAAACCTACCGTATTTATCTGAAATAAAAATACCTAGATATGTATTAAATAGTAACTTACCTTGTACTGATATTGAGTTACATTGTTTCGTCGACGCTTCACAAAGTGCGTACGGCGCTTGTATATACATTCGTAGCGTAGATATGAAAAATAACATCACAGTACAGTTGCTGTGTGCAAAGGCGCGCGTCGCACCTCTCAAACCGGTTACCATCCCGCGTTTGGAACTATGCGGCGCATTATTAGGTGCACGCTTATGTGATAAGGTTTTGCGGGCACTTCGTTGTGATATTAGAACAAAATATTTATGGACCGATTCTACGGTAGTACTAGGATGGGTCAGAACACCACCTAGACATCTCAAGGCGTTTGTATGTAATAGGGTTATAGAAATTAACAGTTTGACTTGTGGTTTTAAGGGGAGACACATGAGTACAGGTTCAAATCCGGCCGATTTAGCTTCTAGGGGTGTCGACCCACAACACCTAAGTAAGAGTTCTTTGTGGTGGAAAGGACCTCGGTTCCTAAAATTAGAACATACGCAGTGGCCTCAAAATTATTCATTTTAATAGACCAACAACCTCCATAATATGGATTTTATGAATTAAGAGTATAACCGTAAGAGTCTCCGTAACCAGCGATCGCATGTGAGACGAACTAGGAGAGTGGAGGAAGCCAGAGAGGTCTGTAAGAAAAGAACCTGTTGGAAGTCTATACTTTCTGCCTATACCGGCATGATGATATAGAGGTAGATAGAGATAGATGGACCATAAAGTCCAAAATGTAGCATTAATGAAAATTCTGTAAGGAAAGAACCTTGATGTTGACCAACATTATTATATATTGATGTTGAGAGGTTGACAGGGCCCAATATGAGACTTCGGATTGTTAATGAGATTCGTAGCACACTGCAATCGCGAGCTGTACTTCAATAAACACTGCAATCTCCATAAAGTCTAAAAGCGTACATGACTTTCATATAAAACCCATCGTATATTTCCGCGACGCAAATTACGAAGCGACGCGGCTTCTGATTTATACACCTACTGTGTCCTGACGCCTCCGGGCGTTTTTTTCTATCGATTCAGCGGTCCGTATAATCAGAAAAAACGAACCGCTCTGAAATGTTTTGAATATATAAAACGCTCTGATTTGTATATGCATTTCGTGATTGGTAATTTGCGAGTGTTAGTGAGCCGTTCGTGCCGTTTGTCGTTAAGGAGTTCCCTAGTGTATCTCAAAGTCCAGGGTCCAATAACAATAAAATTAAAATCAGAGCATTTCGGAGCTATATTGAACCTAATAAAAATCTTTTAAAAAAAAGGTAAACCGACTTCAAAAACCAAAAAAATAAATATTTGAAGTCGGTGCTGGTTGGTGCAGTCGGTTACTTGGCACCGACTTCAAATATTTATTTTTTTGGTTTTTGAAGTCGGTTTACCTTTTTTTTAAAGATTTTTATTTTACAAATTTAAGTGACGAGTGAATTTACTTTATTTAGTATATTTATATTTAGTAATATTTATATACCGATATTATATTATTTTGCTAAGTTGCAAAGTAAGGTACCTACAGGATTAATATAATAACTATAATAACGTAATCTATACATTCGTGCTGTTCGCCGTTAAGGTGTTCCCTCTTGTATCTTGAAAGTACAAGGTCCAATACCAATAACAATAAAATACGACCACCTCAAAACTATACTGAACCAAATGCAAAAAGAATCATCAAAATCGGTTCATAAGCAAAGGAGTTATAAAAAAAGGATGAATTATGAACCTCCTTTTTTGAAGTTGGCTAATATACTGCTTAGTTCTATAGTAGGGTACCTATAGGATAGACGTAATATCCATAATATCTCAATTTACACATGCCTATTGTTTGTCGTTAAGGAGTTCCCTGGTGTATCTTCTAAGTCCAAGGACCAATACCAATGAAATTAAAATGGGACCACCGCGGGGCTATACTGAACCCAAAGTAAAAAAAAATATCAAAATCGGTTCACAATTGACGGAAATATCGCTGAACATACATAAAAAAAAAAAAAAAGCATACATACAACCGAACATAGAACCTCCTCCTTTTTGAAGTCGGTTAAAAAAAGGAATCATCAACGTTGGTTCATAAACAAAAACGTTACAAAAATGCAGACCTATTGTGCACCCCCACCTTTTTTGAAGTTAGTTAATTTTCTGCTCAGTTCTATAGTAGGGTTCCTATACGAATGGCATAATACTCATAATAACTCAATATCTTGCCACGACCAAATAGACCGAGTCTTATCTGAAAGACAAGTCAAGAGTCTCCGTAACCGGCGACCGTGTATGAGACGAACTATGAGAGTGGAGCCAGAGAGGTATGTAAGGAAAGAGACTGTTGGAACTCTGTACTCTCTACTTGCCCCACAAAGGATCTGGCGTGATAGTATATTAACTCAATCTACACATTCGTATTGTTTATCGTTAGGGAGTTCCCTGGTGTATCTTTAAAGTCCAAAGTCCAATCTCAATAAAATCAAAACGAGGCCACCTTACAGCTATGCTAAACCCAATGCTTGCTCTGCCCAATGCTCTTGATATCGTAATGACAGATATGAACCAAGGAGTTCCAATTAGTGCTATATTTATGGATATGACCAAAGCATTTGACCTTATAGATTATAATGTATTGCTAAATAAACTTTATAATTATGAAATAAGAGGGAACCTACTTTTTCTTATAAAATCCTACCTTACTAACAGAACGCAGTATACGGAAATTAGTCGAATATGTAAAAAAGCAAAAAAAAAACTCAAATACGTTTCAGAAGAATATGAAATAGCTTGTGGAGTCCCACAGGGTAGCGTATTGGGACCACTCTTATTTTAAGCTTATATTAATGAGTTTCCAAAACATGTAAGTTTCCCTTTGGTGCTATTTTCTGATGATAGCACAATAATAGTCAGGCACGATAAGTAAAGTGACTTCAAATGTGATATAAATAATGCTTTACGCCAGTCTATTGAATGGCTGGAACAAAACAATGTAATCTTAAATATAAATAAAACTAAAATTATTACTTTTCGATAAAGAACTATTGCACCGGACGTTAATCTAATTATCAATAATGAAAGAATTGAAGAAGTACATTATATCGTGGAAAGAACATGCATCTATAAATACTGAGTAAATTCTCGTTTGCTCTGTACAATCTTAAAAGCGCGCTTAAAGGCGCTCGTAGCCCTGTGCGACCGCGGTGTTCTTAACGATCACCAAGGTTAAGCAGCGTTCGACTCGGTCGGCCTGAGATGGGTGACCGTTTGTGGCATTTCATATTCGAGCGTCTCCGTGCTTCGGAAGGCACGTTAAGCCGTTGGTCCCGGTTACCACTTAATGTGGTAGTCGTTAAGCCGAGTTGGAAGCCTTAAAGGTGGCTTGATAAGTTCCAACAGCAGGTGGCCACAAACCTGCCTCCATCAATCCGCACTGGGTCCGCGTGGTGGAGTATGACCCAATCTCTCTCACCTCGATTTGTGAGAGAAGGCCTTTGCCCAGCAGTGGGCAGTATAGGCTGATATTATTATTATTATTATTATAACAGTAATAATGTAATTGCATGTATTTTAACTACCTAAACAGTGTACGTCCAATGGGTAGATTTTTGAGAAACTTAAATGTTAAACCAAGATCATATTGTATCACCAAAAATCACACTGAATAAATGATTTATGATTTAATGCAAAAAGCATCAAAATCGGTCTAGAATTGAGGAAAATATCGGTGAACGTACAAAAAAAACATACAGACGAACATAGAACCTCCTCCTGTTTAAAGTTAGTTAAAAATACCATTACAGGATCATTATACGATTATCGTAACGAACCGCGTTTGGTTATAGCCGAAGGGCTAGGGCTGACGCGGCGCGTTACGATAATTATGTGAAATGATAAGTAGAAGTAATAATATTCTGTATACCACTGGAGTACCATTAAAAGGCCCTGAATGGCTTCGGCATCGAACCGTTAACGAATCGAAATTGTAAATTTAACGTTGTGAATTAGTGGAATAGGCCCCCAGGCATGTGATGTAGACGAAATGATACGAGTGACAAGTGAGGATATATGGATTAGGAAAATGAATTAGTCTTCTGTGTATTGCATGTTCTGTTACTTTCACAGTGAAAATATATGGTTATTAATGGACAATTTTTTCCATGTCTAATAAGTATACAGGGTAGATTCTTTGGACGGCATAGAAAGGGCTACGTTAAATGTTGTAGCTACAAAAAAACACAAGTTTTTGAGACATTTGGAGCAATTTATACAAAAAGAAAAATGTTTTTGTATAAATTGCTCACATCTATCGATCTTGTTTCTTATAAGGATCAAAAACCTCTATTGGGCCAACTGAGGGTAGAGTATCAGAATGTGGAAAATCGCAAAAAAAAAATCCCATACCTTTGTAGGAAATCATCGTGGCGTCGATAACCTGGAACAACTTGGAACTAGTTTTCTTGTTTCAAACTTTTATCATAGCACGCCATTTTGACACGTAAGAAAAAACTGTTACCTATCTTACCCGTAGGGCGATAAAATATGTGACATATATCTTGTCGCGGCGCCTGGGCTGCAGTAATCAATTACAATTATAAATCAGCAGTTGTTTAATAACTTCGATTTTCACCCTTATGGTTCCTATTTACGATCTAATGTTGCACCAAAAAGCTGACCCGATTGTTTGGATAAATCACGTGGTCTTCGTCCGCCTCAAAACCGTAAATAATTCCAAATTCGGAATGAGTTGGTAATATTGTTGCAGCTATACTAAATTCAATCCAATTCAACTCTGCGGTGACTAAACGAAAAAATCGACTGATTTTAATCCATTTTATTTTATTTTTATTTGGTCAACAGAACAGATTATAATCAAAAGTGCAAAGGAATATGAACTAGACTGTCATCCTAAATATGTTAACACAGAATCAGAATCGCAATATTTTTATTCATGTGAACAATTACAGTATTTATGAATCGTTAGAAAAGTAACAAAGACACTCCCACTACTCTGGAATGTTATTCTTGTGAAGGGCAATAACTGCAAAGTTAGTCTTTTCAAATAGTATTTTTACATTCTCTTTTGTAATGTTATGACACGCCAATTAAGCGAGAAAAGTTTATTCTTCGCTAATATTTTTCAGTAATATGTACGTGTATATAAATTTCAATTCCAATTTGAATCATCATCATCATCATCAGCCTATAGCAGTCCACTGCTGGACATAGGCCTCTCCAAGTGCACCCCAATTTGAATAAATATAAAGAACAAAGAAAAACCCGCTTTATTTTGTATCTAGTTGTTGAGTTTCCTTCAACAATTAATGAATAAATATCAGTACAAACATTTTTCGTTACTAACCTTTAATGAGAACAATTATCTGACATTTGATTGCTACTTGTTATGCAACTTAATAATATAAAGGCGAAAGTTTGTGAAGATGAATGTACGTATGCTTGTTACTCTTTCACGCAAAAATCTACTGAACCGATTTTGATGAAAACTACAGTAATATAGCTTATACATCAGAATTACACATAGAATATAGTTTATAAACTTTATATTACAAAATGAATGCGTGCGCGGCAGCGCAACTGCTAGTTTACAATAATTACTATGAATTGTAGTAGAAACCAGTTGTAAGACATGTTGAGGACAGATTATTATTGATGATTATGTTGTTGGTGACGACAAATAAACTTAAATCCAAATTATTTATTTTGTATTAATCCTTACTAATCTACCACCAGATCAAAACACGACCTCCATTGAGAAGATCCGGCGAGAAACTCAGTGGGCTTGTCTTTTTTGTCTAATTCTCTATTCTTTTTTTTGTTCACAGATTCTTTACAGATACATACATTTTTTCAAAAAGAAGGAGGTTCTATGTTCGGTTGTATGTAAGCTTTTTTTATGT
This sequence comes from Phalera bucephala, assembly GCA_905147815.2. Lineage (NCBI taxonomy): Eukaryota > Metazoa > Arthropoda > Insecta > Lepidoptera > Notodontidae > Phalera > Phalera bucephala. The sequence goes on along the minus strand of LR990619.1, from coordinate 5,968,732 downwards.
ATGTTCACCGATATTTCCGTCAGTTGTGGACCGATTTTGAGGATTCTTTTTGCATTAGGTTCAGTATAGCTCCAAGTTGGCCCCTTTTTAATTTCATTGGTATTGGACCTTAGAGTTTAAAGATACACCAGAGAACTCCTTAACGACAAACAATACTGTTACGTTTGCGGGGTAATTAAATGCCGAATAACGTGCGAAGTACTTTATTAGGCGGTACGTCGAATACAAGTATTCACGCGAACTAATTACACACTTGTACTAATCTCGTTAGTACCCAAATACTGTTTCCAAGCCGCTGAGTCACTCGTAGTATCCGTATATCGATGCTAAAGTCGCCGGTGTATTCCACTTAGATCGCTTGTTCTCCGATTTGATCACTATCGCTTCCGAGAAGAGACTGTGTCACCCCGCGCTCTGTGTTCCTTTTATACTTGTTTGAAAGTTCTAGAACGGACGCGAACCTCCTAAGTACATCGGTAGCAGTACATCGAACAATAGGTGGCGCGGCCCACAAAGCGGTATTATTATTACATACCTATTGTATGTGAACAAATAGCCACTGCAAGCCACTTTTAGTGAGCATAAGCAATGCCAGACCCCAGAGAGCAGTCAAAAAAGTTTGCAAAAGGAGCAATACTTTGAGCTCGTTTGGCACAACATGCTACGCTTCGACATTTTTATTTACATTAAAGACGTGCTTTATAGCCAATAATCGTCAATAAAATAAATAGACACTCGCGCGGAGAAGGTCAAGAAACTCCACGGCCACTCTTTTAATACAAAAGCTGTTCTGTATACACTGTCAATTGTGGGGTGTGGGCGAAAACAGTTAAGCATAACACATATATAAACGTGTGATATAATGCGAGACCCGTTCCTCATAAATTAATGATCAATAGTGTATGTGATTTTTTTAATTTTTGTAAACGCACAAACGTGTAGTAACACAGGAATGTTACGTGTACGTACCTACAATTTATACGTTACGTTTTTAAAAAGAAAATATCTATCTATATCATCACGCCAGATCCCTTGCGGGGTAGGCAGAAAGTACAGAGTTCCAACAGGTTCTTTCCTTACATACCTCTCTGGCTTCCTCCACTCTCATAGTTCGTCTCATACACGCTCGCCGGTTACGATGACACTTCAGATAAGACAAAAAAAAAGATGAATTGAAATATTTCATTACCAGACTTAATCATAGGGACTATTTATGACAGGGTATACTGATGGCTGTACAACTATGTTACGGTAGCAATTACAGAGCGCCTATTGTACCGAGAACCAATTATTTTGGGCACAATACTATATTATTTGTAACCATGGCACGGAATGTTTATTGTTGATTACGGCTATAACAGTGGCAAGGGTGAAAAACAAACCATGATTAATTGTAGGTTGTAGTTATGCCAGTATTGACTTAATTGTTTTTTTCGGGTAAGACTAGGCCCTGTTTGATAAAAGTGACATTGACAGGCGCTAGCTGACGCGTCAAATTGACAATTTTTTCAATAAGTCATACAAAACTGGTTTATGAAACAACACCTATCGTGAAAATGTGTCTATTTTGTCATTTTCTGATAAATATATAGCATTTTCAGTTTTATTAAACAGAGCTCAGGGCGGGTTTAATTCAGTTTTATATCGAACTGGGCCCAGGACTGCGTACCGCACATTACTGTCACAGATCTCTCGTTCTCGTTTGGAATTATTTTATTTTAAAGCATGTGGCATTTGTCTGTAATATAAAGTAGTGATTTTAATATAAAACAAGTTAAATTGAACCGACGTTACCCGCCATGCATAATTATTGCTCGGTGCCTATATTTATGAAGTGACTCGTTATAGTAACGAACAGTAACACAAGAGAAGTAAGTAAGTTTATTACTAACGTTTGGACTAACGGATGAGAGTGTTTGCCAGTTATACTTAGCCCTGTAAGCAATTTGTATGGAGATGATGGATTGGGGTGTTCCTATAAAAATTTTAACTTTAGTAAACTTTCAAAATTACCTTTACTTTAGATTTACGCCTCATAGATATTTTTTGGTAGGACATCCTATTTGGGAAGCTTTCTTTCTCTAACACTTTCCGACTTCGGGCTTAAGACAAGGACGATAGGATGTCCGATTTCTAATATTAAAGTTAGGACGATTGTGCTACACACTGTTCAGTTAGGATGAGTTAGGATAGTAAGGTCTGAATAGTTTGCTAAGATATCGCTAAAAATTAGGTCGACGACCTCTTTTGTATAGGCGCGAATAGGTTCAAGCAACGATTAGGTATAAGTAACTTGGGGTTAAGACCGAAATCGGATTGGTGGTAGGTATCATTTCTATGATGCAGGTATATATGGATAAAGGTTAAGGCAAATTTGTAAAGCCAATACTTTACCGAAACAAATAGATAAACTACTTGTAAGATTATGAACGAATCCTGTTAAAAATCAAACCAAAAAAAAATACAGTAGAGAACTTTTTTACATATAGACACGATTTTGAAATTCAAAGCGTATTCGCGTTAGAAAAGCGCATTTAGTACGGGTTTTGACGACAAATAAAGACCCAGATTGTCGTTAGGATGAGGTTGTCGAAAAGCTTTATGTCACGTTCATCTTTATTTAGTTATTTGGTAGTGAGAAGGATGGCATATCACTAGTTAATATCCATCCAGCAATCCTTCGACTCCGATAAGCCTCGATAGCGCCACTCTTACGTCAATCTGTTCCCTGAAATGGTTCTCTCTTTGTCCGGTAAAGCTATAAAGGCTGGTAAAACCTAAGAGTGAAACATTATATTCGAGCAAATTCTGTAAATTTCATGTTGAGGAATTGCCTCTGTCTGCACGTAATAAAATAAGTATTAAACGAGCTCTTTAGAAGAGGATTGGTTTTGAACTGAATTTCATCATCATCATCTCAGCCTATACTTGTCCACTGCTGAACATAGGCCTCCCCAATCGCTTTCCAGCGTAACCGGTCCGACGCCACCTGCATCCAACGACTTCCTGCGATTTTCACAAGATCGTCGGTCCATCTGGCAGGCGGTCGTCCCACGCTGCGCTTGCCAATACGTGGTCTCCACTCTAGAATATTTCTGCCCCAACGCCCGTCCGATCTACGCGCTATGTGGCCCGCCCATTGCCACTTCAGCTTGCTAATCTTAACGGCTATGTCGGTGACCTTGGTTCTTCTACGAATCTCCTCATTCCTGATTCGATCGCGTAGAGAAACGCCGAGCATAGCTCTCTCCATAGCTCGCTGAGCAACTCTGAGCTTTTTTATGAGACCTATTGTAAGAGACCACGTCTCTGATCCATATATCATCACTGGTAACACACATTGACTAAAAACTTTAGTCTTTAGGCACTGAGGTATTTTGGATGAGAAGATGTTGCGCAGTTTCCCGAACGCTGCCCAGCCGAGTTGGATTCGTCGATTGACCTCTCTCTCAAAGTTGGACCTACCTAACCGGACTACCTGTCCCAGGTAAATGTATTCGTCGACAACTTCAAGAGTAGAGTTCCCAACGGTGAGTGCGGTGGGTACGACATGGACGTTAGACATTATTTTCGTTTTGTCCATGTTCATTTTAAGACCCACTTGTTGAGATACTCTGTTGAGGTCACCGAGCATTCGTCCTAGATCTTCCAGCGACTCCGCCACGACCACAATGTCGTCGGCAAATCGAAGGTGAGTGATGTATTCGCCATTGATGTTGATGCCAAGTCCTTGCCATTCCAAGAGCTTGAAGGCGTCCTCTAGGGTGGCCGTAAACAGTTTCAGAGAAATGACGTCTCCCTGCCTTACTCCTCTTTTTATGGGGATCGCCTTCGTGCACTGCCCCTGTACTCGGACTGACATGGTGGCGTTATTATACAAGCACTTCAACACTTCAATGTACCGATAGTCAATGCGGCATCGCTGGAGAGATCTAAGAACCGCCCAAGTCTCGATCGAATCGAAGGCTTTCTCATAGTCCACAAACGCCAAGCATAGTGGCCGATTATACTCCTCGGTCTTCTGTATAATCTGCCGCAGCGTATGTATGTGGTCTATGGTACTAAAGCCTTTCCGGAAACCGGCTTGTTCGGGAGGCTGGAAGTCATCAAGCCTGCGTTCGAGACGATTCGTGATGACTCTCGAAAACAACTTATACACATGGCTCAGCAGTGTGATGGGCCTATAATTCTTCAGTAAAGTATTATCACCTTTCTTGAAAAACAGTACCACCACACCCCTTTTCCATGCTTCCGGCGTTTTCTCTTCGAGCAAGACGGAATTAAACAGCCTCTGAAGGACTTTAAGTACCGGCGTTCCGCCCGCTTTCAGAAGCTCTGCGGTAATTCCGTCTTCGCCTGGCGCTTTGTTATTTCTGAGTTGTTCGAGAGCCATCCTAATCTCGTACAGGCTGATGTCCGGGATATCTTCAGTGTAGTGTCGGGTTAGCTTGGCTCTTGGGTCTTTTTCCAAGTCAACAACAGGTTCAGCTACTGAGGTGTACAACTGCCCATAGAACCTCTCTATCTCCCTGAGCACCTCTGACCTATTTGACGTTACGTTTCCGTCCTCCGTCTTCAGCTTCGTCAACTGGCTTTGCCCAATAGACGCGTCTCTTGCGAACACTTTGGAGCCCTTGTTCTGTGCTATGGTCTCCTCAATACGCCTTGTATTGAAGGACCGTAAATCGTGTCGCAAGGACTTCAGTATCTGTCCATTGAGCTGCCTATAGGACTTAGCATCATCGGAGGTTTGGAGCGTCATGGAACGTCGCTCAGCCATAAGGTTTCGGGTGTAGTTGGATAGTTTTTGAGGTCTATTTTTACGGTGGGGCTTAAAATACTTAGACCCGACCGTATGGACAGTCTCTACCAGCCTGTTGTTGATTTCGTCCACTGATGCGCTGCTGTCTAGCAATTCGAAGCGGTTTGCCAATTCGAGTTGAAAGTTCTCGGGGTTTTGGATATGTGTATTAGAAGGTCGGAGCGTAGACTTCATCAGACGCGATCTTTCCATTTTGACATTAATATTTAATGTGCCTCTGACCATTCGGTGATCACTGCCGGTTTTTACCCTGTGAATCACGGAGACATCATTAAATATTTGTCGCTTGGTGCTCATGATGAAGTCTATCTCATTTTTTGTGGAACCATCAGGGCTCATCCAGGTCCATTTCCTATGAGGCGGCTTCCGGAAGAAAGAGTTCATCATAAAGAGTCCCTCCTTCTCCAGATATTCGGCCAGCCTCTGACCCCTGGGGTTGCGCTGCCCATATCCAAATTGCCCCACTCTCAATTCATCATCGCCCCGTTTGCCCAGCCGCGCATTGAAGTCACCCATAACCACTGTAAAGTGTGCTTTGGAAGTATGTATGGCTCTACTAATGTCCTCATACATTACTTCGACGTCATCATCTGAGTATGCCGAGGTCGGTGCGTAGACCTGTATGACCTTCAGCGAATATCTTTTGGATATTCTGAGTATCAGGTACGCTACCCTGCTCGACACACTAGTGATGGACACAACGTTGTCTATGAGTGACTTGTGGACGATAAATCCGACACCACCCTGGGACTGCTGTTCGCCCTCCCGGTAGTAAAACAAGTTGCCGGATTTTAAGGTTATCGTGTCCTCGCCCTTTCTTCGGACCTCCGATAAACCAACAATATTCCACCGCAACTTGTTTATCTCTTCTTCCAGCTCAACAAGCTTCTCATCTGTTCTTAACGTGCGTGCGTTGTATGTCACCAGGGCCAATTTTCGTAGTTGGTGGTAGCCGAATCTCTTCCGGAGATTCTTAGCACCCCTTGTCCTGTCGTTACCATAGCTGCTACCGTGGCCAGGACGAACAGGACCGCCGGGGACTAGGGGCCTGGTTTTATCTTTTTCTTCCATTTTAATAAATTGGGGGGGTTTGCCATACTCGCCACGCTTGGCAGGCGGGTTGGCGAGCGCAGTTTTTGATGGTAGAAGTGTTAAGGGAACGCTGCTGCCCATTCCCTAGTTTTCCCTTAGTCGCCTTGTACGACACCCGATGGGATGAGATGGGTTGGTCCTATTCTAAGCCGGGAACCACGCGGCGGAACTGAATTTAGTCGTAACATAATGTTTTATTTCCATTGCTGAAGGTAATTAAAAAATCTAATTTTACCGGAAATTTAAAATCAATAACCCGAATTCAACTGACGTGGCTCACCATGATTGATTGATATATTCTGTGATAAGATGGTCCGACTCCGCTTAGTTTTCAGTTTATTCTGTACAGTAAAACTACAATGTCCAATACTTGTGTTAAATACCTTAATATTTTATCCAAATATGTTTCTTTACAAACTATTATGAAGACACGACTGGTTTTCGGGTTGTATTGGAATATCAGTTCAAACAAAATAATTGTGATCGGAACAAAAATGTATTGTTTAGCCTGCGGAATTTTATATTCCATAAGCATTTATCAAATATCGGCTAACATCCTTTCAGCAAAACAAATGACCTCAATACTTACTAATTGTATTACCCCGATAATGTCGCTTATGTTCAATTCAGAGAATCTACAGTTGTTTGTGGATAGGTTCAAAGAAGTAGGTAATTTAGTAAATACCGTTTCAAACTTTAATGTTTCCGTGACCAGCATTCTGTTCCTTGGCGTCATAATAGAGAGAATAGCTATGACTAGCTCATGGTGCATTAATTTACAGAAAGTGTGCATTGCTTATGCTCCCTTTGTCGGTATATACGCCGCTTTTATTACAGCTGTTATGTTATCAGGTTTCAGTAGAATAATTGTATTTGAGTTAACATTGTATAAAATGAGAGCCCTTCGGATTTTCCTAAAAGAGAAGATCTTAGCTAGTATGGGGAACGAAGAACTAATAGCTATGGAAATAAACCGTTGCATGTTGGTTTATAAAGAGCTATTGAATTTGATCTGGAAGATGGGTACGCCGTTGAAAATAATGGTAATTCTCTTGAACAAGTACATAGTTCCAGTACAGACGATGCCTCGTATTAAATAGCGGACAAATGTATTGTGTGTGACAATTTGCTTAGTCGGTTGCAAGATGTAGCTTAAGGAGCTTTCATATATCGTTTGTCCATTTTGTTGCGCAACACACGTCTACACTCTGCGACTTCTATTCCTCAACAAAAGCGACGCGATGACAAAGAACAGGTTACGCGATGTCGCCAGAATTTTTAGCCACTCCCCGACCGTCGCTCGACTTCGTGATGCAGGGTGTTTGTCCCCTTCTAACAGTCATGGTCGTAAATACCTGCCGTTTTTAATCTTAATGATAAGAAGTATTCGTTAGATTGCTTATCCATTTTCAACACTTGATCTTAACAGCCTTAATTCATCAACTTCTCGCAAAGGTCTTTGACGCGCAGGGCCTATATCCCCACGCATACCTTTCAAAGGTCTTGGCCAAATTCATGTATCTCAGCGATTAACATTATTAGAGACAAGGACTTATAGGCATTTAATATGCGGACCGTTAAAGATAACATGAATATTAGTAATTGATGTGTTAACCCCTCTTTTGTTATAGATTATAGTCTCCAATTTGTTTGTTGTATCAAAAGTAACAATGCATGTTCACGTATTTTACAAACCTGATGCTGTGGTAAGGAGAAACAAGATTCATTTTTCTAAACACAAACATGATTTAAACTACGCAGACGTGAGCACCAAACCTCAATGTTACACCCATTACCTAAATATTATTATTAACAAAAAAAGTCACGCCTACCTTTCATAAGGGGAGGTAGCAGAGCTGTACTATCTACACCCACATTGTGCCGACGAAAATATAAATAATATAAAATGCAAAACTCTACGGAAATGACATCTTACAAAGGAAAGTCACGTGGCCTGAACAAGGCGTTATCGACTGCGGAAAAATAATAGATACAAAATACTTGCAGCTTGGCTTTGCCGGCGCAACATGTCATTATATGATCACATAACATTTAGCGTCCAAACTAGCAATAGCGAGTGACGTTGATGACACAAATGATTGATACTATTCACCACAATAATGATAATATTAGCCCTGTTAAGAAACTGTCCCACCGTTGGGCATGGGCTTCCTCTCAAACTGGCCCAGTGCGGGTTGGATGATAATGATAGGAAACTGGAGTCAGCCTAAAAATGATAAATGATTTCAGAATTCGAAAACTGCTTTTATCGATACTAGTGCGATGTGCTTGATTTCGCTAATTCCGGGAATATTTGGGTCGCTGATCTCCAAAGAAGTTGATGATATCAGACTGCTTATTTTGAAACAACTTTTTGTCTCCAGCGATGATTCCGGTAGTAAGTTAACTGTACAACTATTTTATATGAATGATTCTTTTTTTCATGATTATAGAGGGCTATTTTTCTAAGATTTGATCGAATTGCTTTGTTATTGTCTGATTTATCTTAAGAAAATGCACATTGGGCCATGATATTTAAGGACTTGCAAGCGAAAAGATAGAGAAAAGTAACATAAAGATAAGAACACAAACATAATTGATACTATTTTTGGAAAATTCTAAGGTTTATGCCATTTAGTGCTGCTACCAATAGTTCGATGATTGAACTGTATGGACATAAATATTCGAATTTGTTAAGCATATCTAAGATAGAAATATCAATGCGTATTGTCTATTTTCAGATTCAGAATTAGAGCTCGTGATTTCAGCCTCCTTGGAGTACATCAAGCAACGTCCATTTCAGTTCAGAGTATGGAACTTGTTCACCGTAGACGTCTCGATGATCCTCGGCGTGATTAGTTGCGCCACAACATGCAGCATCATAATGATACAATTTGCACACTTTTATGGTTAATCAGCTTATCCACCCAGTCAGCCTTACTCTTTGTCTTAGGTGAGAGGAAAATTCGACAATTTGACGCAAATCAGGTTTCAATTTCAGCCATTTAATAGCATCTTTTACCTCAGACTTGAGAATCCCCGGTTCCATTACTTGAATAGGCGCAGTGATAGAGGTTGTATTGTTGTCATCCCTCCATCTCTCAACAATTTTGTCTATCTCAGAGATAAGCTCCCCATTTTCATTTTCGAGTGCCCAATACTCCGGTTTGAACTGGCTTGTTAGGCGCTAAACATGAGTGAAAAAGTCCCTGGTGTTAGAATGACGCGCATTTGACTCAATCTCGATACATATATTGTTTATGTAGTTGTTTTTATCTCTGCGAAATAGGAGCTGTATTTCCTCCGACAATTTTGCGTAGCGTTCGGCACAGATACTCGAACTACCCATGCCAACATATTATCACAGTTTTAAGCACTTTTTAATTTCTTGTTTTCCGTTTAATGCACAAAAAGTTTGTTAAGGGGCATATTATTAATAAGTCTTTCTCGACAATTTATTCAAACACCAATTTTATGTAAATACTACTGCGTTTCGATTTTATAATATTGTAAATAGATTACACCTAGCAATACAATCAAGAGGGCGTTGTTAAGTTGGATAAATTGGATGAATTAAAAAAGAAAAATACACACTCTCACGCACACCTGTATTCCCCAAGCGGAGGTGGCAGAGGTGCACTGTTTACACCTGTTATCGCTTTTTTTGGGGACGAGCCTATTGCCATATACCGGGCACAATTCTAGACTCCGGACTGACAATGGGAATTTTTCGATAGAAAAACGACAGTTTCCGACCAAGGATTTGAACACAGGACCTCGTGATTGCAACGTGCACTATTTTACTCCTAAATCAACGAGGCAGCAAATGAATACATTTGCTATTCCGGCAGTGATGGTTTTTTTTCAATTTATAACATCTGTCATTCTAGGTGCGTTAAAGAACAAAGCATACTATGTTGAAATAGGAAGTCCTTATAACATGTCTCTGGTCTCATGTCGCTGATTCTAAGATAGCTTTAATGGCATCAGGATGTATTTTCTGAGATATTTTTTAATTAATATTATTACGTTATTACTTCTAAGTGTTGCTACATATGCCCAAATAAAGATTTAAAATAATTAATAATAATAATTTTATTATTTAACACCTGCACACGAGTCTCGACCTGGTGTAGGTAAAAGCTGGATGCGTACGATTACGATTTCAGTCGGAGGCTCACCCTGCAGTGGACGTCCGAATCATGATGGTAATAATTACAGAATAGATAAAAAAAGAACGAGCCTTTACCAGGTTAAATCGCAATGTCTAGGTTATAATTGTTTGTTATTGTTAGTCGACAATTCCCGTGTCATGGGTACGTTTAAACCATTAATTTGACATACAAAAACACTCAGGCTTAAAGAAACGTTTGTGTATATTTACAGTGTATTTTTTTCTATATCCATCAAATGTTAATACTAATAACTAATGTAATAACTTTATTTGTGCCATACCCTGAAGTACTTTTTTGCTGAATGTATATACCTACTACGGTTTAAAATTCAGATTAATACATAAAATTGAATTTTCGATGTCTTGCTTATTGTGATCTGTTTAGTAAGTCAATAAATGTATAGATTTTGAGCGTTTAGCGTCCAGTTTTTTCGGGCTACATACATCAAATCCTTATTTCTTACAGATTGGCTCTTCACGAAAACTAGTTTGGAGTGTGCGTCGGCACACTCCTCATCCCTAACGTAAACAATTAATGAACCTAGCAATTGAATAATGCAGCAAGGGAAGTGGCTCTCTTATTTTATTTATTAAATTTATTGCGGGTTCTAAGACAATCAAAGTGCTCCCCGAGAGACTCCGTGGTTCAAATATCGGTGTCATCTATGGAGGCCATTGTGGATCCTAGCTTTTAGGGGTTACATTGGTGGAAATGTGACGGGCTTAATCCTATTACAAAAAAAAAACTACTTATAATTACTGGGAGACGCACACGACAAAGATATTTTTTTGACGTAAAAACATAAATCAAAGTTAGACTACTGTGATAATTTATATGTGAATATATGTGACGGGTCATCCGGGACAGTTAGTTTGGGCCAGCAAAAAATAGTTAAAACACTGGGAGACCCCATTATCAGCGGACACGCGCCACTGAATTTATTTACTGTAATATGGGGACCGACCCATTATATAAGTGTTTTTGTGATTATGAAAGGGTTTATTATTATACCCTCTTAATAAATGACCCGTTTCGCTTACTGTCCGTTGAATCTTCTACGAGGTGTAAATCTAACAACGAAAGATAATTTTCCTTTTTTTATAGAAAAACAAACAATCAATCTATCATTTTGTTAGAATAACATGTAAAGTAGATACCTTATTAAATGCTATACTCACAAAATCAACACGTCAAGTACAAAATATAAATTTATAGTACATTACAACTTCCAATTCGTACGGGCGACGCCTTGCTCCACTGGTTAGAGCCTAAACTGCACTACTCATTGGATCGAGTAGTTGCGGGTTTGATAGCCGCACGGGAAATTCTTTGTGTGCCCCATAAATATTCGTTTGGCTCTCCGTGTTTGTGTATGTGAATCTCATGTCTGTAAACGGACTCACGACACAGGAATAATTCCTAATGTGGGTTATGATTAAGAAAAAGTATAAATAATCGTTGTAGTCTGTATATACACACACTACACATGTTCATAGTATTCTATTCTTTATGTATATAAGAACGCATTTGAAACATATCATAAATAGCTCTAGTTCGAATAAGTTCTTTATTATGGTCACCTTACTGCATTTTAATGAGTGCGAGCGAAACGCCGGGCTCCAGGTTGTTGCTCTCACTCATCATGGTTTCTCGAGTTATTCTTTCTTTACATCGCACTCATTTGACGATTGCGTTTTAGTGCAATAATTAATCAAAGCGTTGACTTTAGGACTAGTTGTTTATGATTACAGCACAGACAGTGAAATAAACCATAATTACGTAGTACATATTTTTAAGTGAGTCGATAAACCTTTCAGTTCCAACTTACATAATATACAATTATACAATACGAAATAATCGAATAAACAAATTAAATTAAATTTTATTAGCCCGCCTCTGTTTCTCACGGGGTCATACCAGTTGAGGCTGCGTTCGATTCGGTGGTAGATGTAAAAATAGAATAATTTTGTCGTTTGTAAGTGCTCTTGTTTTGGCCTGTACAATATTTTTTTGACTTTGACTTAAAATTATAGTCGTGGCAGGTTTGATATATTTTAATACATAAGTTCTGGTTACACGACTGCCTCTAAGTACAGTGGCGCATAGTGCGGCTAGTGATCACGAGGTTCCTGGGTTCTAATCTTGAGTCGCACAAAGATTGCTTTTTCAATAGCAGCCCGAAGTTTGGAGTTTTGACCGATATACGCAATAGGCCTACAAGAATAAAGGCGTGACAGCGTTTATTTTTTTTAATTTCTGGTAAATATCATAGATCTAGTATCAGAGTAAAATACTAGATCTATTGTAAAGCTAGCCGACTGCGTTCGTAACAGTTTTGAAAGAAAGCCAGTAGGTATGAAAGAAAACATTGTTGAAAAAATCTTTAAAAAAAAACGACTTCAAAAAGCAAAATTTAATATTTTAAGTCGGTACCGGTTGGTGTAGTCGGTTACTTAGCACCGACTTCAAATATTTATTTTTTGCTTTATGAAGTCGGTTTTTAAAAAAAAAAGATTTTTACAACAATGTTTTCTTTGTCTTTGTCACTCCTTTATTTTTATGTTACAATTTTAAGTGACAAGTGAATTATTTACTAACATTAATATACCGATATTATATTATTTTGCTGTGTTGTACAGCAAGGTACCTGCAGGATTGATATAATTACCATAATAACGGAATCTATACATTCGTGCTGTTCGCCGTTAAGGAGTCCCCTGGTGTATCTTCGAAGTTCAAACTTCAATACCGATGTTTGGGACATTAAATTTGATTAAAATGGGACCACCTCAAAACTATACTAAGCCCAACGCAAAAAGAATCATCAAAATCAGTTCATAAATAAAGACGCTATAAAAAAAGACGGATTGTTGACCTCCTCCTTTTTTTGTAGTTGGTTAATATTCTGATTGGTTCTATGGCAGGGTACCTATAGGATTGACGTAATACCCACAATATCTTAATCTACGCATTCGTATTTTTTCTCGTTAAGGAGTTCCCTGGTGTATCTTCCAAGTCCATCGTCCAATACCAATGAAATTAAAATGGGACCACCTTGGAGCTATACTGAACCCACTGCAAAAATAATCATCAAAATCGATTAATAATTGGCGGAATTATCGCGTAACATACCTACAAAAAAGAACATATAGTCGAATTGAGAACCTCCTCCTTTTTGACGTCGGTTAAAAATTAGAGGGCATGTTTCGGTAGCTCAGACACGTAAAAAGAATATCAGGGAAAAGAATGACGAAACAGGAAGATCTAGACTATGTTGCCATGATCAAATAGACCTTATCATAGCTGATGGGTATGTCAAGAATCTTCATATGAGAGTGAAAAAGGCGAGACTTGTGGTGATAGAAAACATGTTGAGACTCTGTTCCCTCTGTCTACTCCACAAAGAATCTGGCGTGATGATATAAATAGATGAAGATTCTATGACCGAAATCAGGATCGTGCAAAATTAAGAGGTTTTTTTTTTATTATTATTAAATATGTAAACACTGCGGGCCCGGTTCGTCCCGCACCTTTTTTATGTTTTAGTTTTATTTTATTAATTCTGCTTTATTGTAGTTAGCATAGTACATGCCGCTTCCTTTTCCTTTTTGTTTTGGTTTCTAGTTTAGTTGTAATAGTGATTGGTTGTTGCTTTTGATTGATACGGTACGTCAGTAGAGGTTGAAGTTTTCTTTTTTCCTTTTTTTTTGTAATGTGATTGTGTAAATGCATTAAATGCTTGCTTTGCTATTACTAGGTTATCTTTTTTTTTTTGGCAATTTAGATGTGCCCTAGAGCGAGAATGCCTCAGTCGTGTGAGTGTGGGACTGCTGGTGGGGGTTTGCTTTAGACCTTTAGGCCTCCGCCTCTAACAGCTTTTCAACAACTGTCATGTCTCGACTGCGAATAGCCATCTTTTATTTTCGTGGTCGTAGCTGCCCTCGCCCTGCTTATTAATGTGGCCGTTGCGTCCCCTTCACAGCTATCTGTGTAGTAGACGCAACTTCCCGTGTGGCGAGATATAGCCACGACCGCGTGTGGATAGCTTCCGTGGAGCTTTAGTCTCTTGGGCGCCGTCCGCACCACTACCACATTTTCACTCGTTAGTCCCTGAGACTCATGCACAGTGAGAATGCGCGACCCGTTTCCCGACGCATATCCGTGGCCGAGGAGGATTTCCTTCTCGGCCTGGGTGTGCACCAGGAACAGGGTGTTCTCCTGGTGCTTCGGAATTTGGACTCCCGTGTACTTACTGAGGCTCAAGGACCTCACGAGGGATTTGGACGAGTATATGCCCCCGTATATCTCGTTAAGGGCATACGCTACGTCCATTGGGTTCCTGTGAGTGCAGAACAGCTCCCCGTTGACACGCGCGACGGAATCTGGGCGGCTGTAATGCAGTCGAAACAGGTTTTCCCTATCGATGAACGGCAGCTGGTTGCAGTCGCCGACGAGAAGAGCCTCTCTCGCGCCAGTTACCTTGATGCCCATAACTACGGCTCCAAAGTGGTTCATGAGTGCCTCGACGATGATGATGCGCGTGCACTCTTCAGCTTCTTTCAATCCGTTGACCAACATTGAAGCCATAGTACGGACCCTCCTCTTGGTGTTTGTGTTTACTTTCTGCGCGAGTCTCTCCCTTAAATCATTCGCTGCCTCCGTTGTTGATGTTATTAGGATATCGCTTTCGGTGTTGTAATTTGCGATTATCCATGTTGTTTTTCCGCATCCAGGAACCCCGTTGACCCATATTATTTTGGGTACGGTCCAGTGCTCGATTGCGGACTCCCGACCCCGGCTACTCGAGACGGTTTCTGCCATCTCAAGTATCCGGTCGTCGAGCACCACCCTCGTGCACTTCGCCGCAACCACTATTGAGTCGTTAGGGGGGGTTCTGAACTTGCGTTAGCCGGTCCGCTGGGAGACCTCCTCATCGTATTCGACGAAACCGCTGGTTCCACTATAGGCCGCCATGTACTTCCCCGACATTTCTCCTCTTAACGTGGTGGAGTTGTCGTTGTCGTACACCGCCACTTCTGCCTCCTCGCGCTTCACCTTTTAGCAATCCTTCATTGCCATCCAGGTGATAGGTTTGCAGGATGGATCTACAGGTCTCACTATTGACCCTTGTTGCTTTGGTGATTGCTTTGAACACGAGGAACGCGTTTTTTGTGTGTTGCAGCGGCTCCGTCGCCTCGCTGAGCTCCGGCGGATCGACAAGTCCCATCTGGGCTCTTGTTCGAGCCTCTTCCGATTGCTCATGACTTTTGGGAGGGGGCTCCCTCAAGAACGCTTCGGCGGCGACTGCCACCCCCTCCGCCCGTTGGTTCCCCCTGATTTTTTTCCCTAGCACACTTGGTATGCCGAGGACCGCCTTACCGAGCGCCGTTGTGAAAGACGCGAGTTTTTTGGCACCTGTAGTGTCCTTTGGCTTCTGCTTCGCTGGGCTCTCCTCGAGAGCTGCCCTCATTTGTAGGCTTTCAGACCCGCTTAGCCCGTCTTGAGTCGCTATGGGGTGTCCCTAGATGTCGGTTGGGGTTTTAGTGGTGAGGTTTTCTGGCTGTCGTGGCCGTAGAAAGTCGAGGTTTTGTAGTCTATCCTCATAGGCCACTACCTCGTGGTGTTTTGAGGCTTTTACTATCCCGATGTGGTCGGCGGCCTCACCTTACTCAAATTCCACCACCATAGCGTCTACGCTTACTTTTGTTGGCTTGTCACCTAAATTAAGAGGGTTTGACACTAAACACTTCCATAATCACAAAAACACGTTTATAACAGGTTTCCCAATATCACAGTGAATGATTTCAGTGGCGCGTGTCTGCTAATAATGCCGGTCTCCCAGTACTTTAAATATTTCTTGCTGACCCAAGCTTCCGAAGCCCCCGTTACATTCATCCCCATATAAATTATCACAGCAGTTTAGCTTTGGTTTAAGTTTCTACTTCAAAAACAATGTTCAAAAATTATCCTTGTGCGTCTTATTATAATAATTTTATTTATCCCACTGCTGGAAAAAGCCCTTCTCACACAAATCCAGGTGAGAGAGATTAGGTCATACTTCACCACGCGAACCCAACATGGATCGGTGGTAGCAGGTTTGTGGCCACCTTCTGTTGGAACTTCAAGCCCCCCATCAGGCTTCCAACTCGGCTTAAAGACTACCACATTAAGTGGTAACCGGGACCATCGGCTTAGCATGCCTTACAAAGATCGGAGACGCTCGAATATGAAAGTGTCACAAACCATCACCCATCTTAGACCAACCGAGTCCAACGCTGCTTAACGATGGGAACACCGCCGTCGCACAGCGCTGCGAGCGCCTGTACATCTTAGTCTTCCAGTAATTACGAAGGGGTTTTTTAATAGGACTACGCTCGCCCTACATTCCCACTACTGTAAGTACTAAAAGCTAGGACCCTTAACAGTCTCCATAGATGACACCGAGGTTGTAACCACAGAGCATCCCGTGAGCACTTTAATTGTCATAGAAGCTGCAACAAATTTAATTAGAAAGAATAAAATTGGAAGGCCACATGCTGCGTTCTTTAATTGCTAGTAGATTAACTGTTTACATGTTGAGTCACATGTAGAGAGTGTGTGGAGACTACAAATTGATCTTCTTGAAGAAACGAACCGTAAGATCTGATGAAGGTAGCCGAAAAAAGACTAGATGCAGAACACTCAGAATCAATTTATTTATCGACGTATTAACAGATTACATTAATAAAGACATTGACATATTTTTTTGTATTAATCTGAATTACAAACCATAGTAGGTATAAACATACATTCAGCCAGTGCAAAAAGCAGGTCAGTGTAATTTATTAATTATATTAGTACTAAAAATATTAGGTACAAACATAAATGAGAGAATGTACACTCACTGTTGAGGAAAGATGTACACTCAACACTGGACGACTTTAGATAAACATATACTCCGTGAATATACACATAACACGTAAATTATCGTACTAACAATAAAAAAGTATTATTACCTAGTCATGGCGATTCAATCTCGTAAAGACTTAAGTATAGGTATTAAATAATAAAATTACTATTATTAAATATTATGTTAAATCTTGATTTGGGAATAATCTGTAGCAACACTTGGAATTAGGTAATAATGCAATAACATTCATTAAAATGCACCCTGAAACCTTTACAGCTATTATTGGATCAGAAATATGCAGGTCTAAAGACATGTTATAGGGACTCCATGTTCTGATATCGTACGCTTTCTTTTTTAATTCGCGGAGAAAGATAGACGTTATAAATTGAAAAAAAAACAACCACTTTCGCAATTCGCGAATGTATTCATCCACTTTAACCAACTTAACAACAGCCTCTTGATTACACTGTTTCGTGTAATCTATTAATAATATTATAGAATTAAGACAGAGCTGTGTTTACATTAAATCTGTGCTTGAATTCTTCTTCTTTTCGTATCAATGGTTCATATCTGTCCTGCTAGGTGAGTGGCTAGCACAATCGCGCCGTCCGTGGTCACGCTCAGCTCTTCCCTTGAACAGATGGTGAGGCACAAAGGGCAAACCAGCAAGCGCAACATAGTCTGTGAGGTTGAATTAATTGTAGGGAAAGACTTATGACTTTTAATTATTTCCCTAAGAACACTTTTTTGCATTACACGAAAAATAAGAAATGTAAAAATGCTTCAAACTTTGAAGTAAAGTTGACCAAGTCGACCCGTAAAATAGAAATAGCCTGAGTTTAAGGCGGGAGTTTGTTTTCAAACATTAAACTTCGTGCGAAAATATCAAATAAGGGACTCAATTACCATTAGCCTACGTTAAAAAAGTAATATAGCTACGTCTACCATTTGATATTTAGGGCGTCCAATAGAGAGATACTAAATAATATGAAATAGTTCAAGGTTATAGCAATGCCAATATATTTAGTTAACTAGTAATTGGTTCACCTTTTGAACTATTAAAGTTTCAATTCACCTCAATTAGTATAGTATTTGCTAGCTCACTATCATCTTACAAGTAGCGCAGCAATGAGTATGACCCTTTTTGTTAACTAGAACACTGCTGACGCGCAAGGCATTGTATGTCTTTTGCGTATGCTTGACCCATAGACTGCACGTGTACATTGACTGAGAATATGCTCTAAGCATTGTCACTTACACATGTTCAGTACAACGTGAAAATCTAGGTACCAGCATATTGGCTCTGACTGATAATGCCCTGCTCCCGTTTCATGTCCAATCCGTCCGTGAATTTCTCGGTGACTCAATAACCAAGATATTGGAAATGTTCAACTTTTATTCAAACACTTCCGTTTAAAGTGACTGAAGCGACGGTGATAAAGGTTTTTGATCCTGCTTTAACACTGTTATGATACAGTGCCAATGGGCGTAGCCAAGTTGCAAGTATTTTGTATCTGTTATTTTCCGCAGTCAAAAACCTTATTTTGACCATTATTTTTTTTAGCTAACCCTGCCACTCATTCCCACCATTTTAACTCGTGTAAGCAAGGATCCACAATGGTCTTGTTAGATGACGCCAAAGTTTAAACCTTGGGGTGTCCCGAGAAGCGATTTAATCGTCCTGGAACCCGCAACAAATTTAATTAGAAAGTAAAACAGGAGTGGTAGGAAAAACAAAATTCCACTTCCCTACTTTGCAAAGCGGGATACAAATATGACAGTTGTTAAGCACATGCGAAAAAATATTAATAGGGCCTATTTGTGACCCTCATGTTTGATTCCAGTAATAGGTATGGCAAAAACGCTTGAACTTATGGAAATCATCCCAAGTTTCTACAAGATCCGTCTAGTAGATAACCCCAGATGTATTACGCAGACTGTTTGACATGATGGTTCGCTCGTTGTATGCTGATTGTTCCTACTCGTTGTTAGACGTGGAACACTGACATAGCGGTGAAGGTACTAGTTTAAATGAAAATAATTTACTTTTAAAGTTGCCATGTCCGGTGAGAAATTGAGCCACACAGTGGTCAACCTCCAGCGATGTTCTCGCCAAACGCTCACGTACGGACGAAAAAAACAGGTAGAGGATATGGCCCTTTGTTGTTGTCCCATCTTTCCTGCTATTTGGTCAGGATATCTTCATATACCTATATAAAACAGAGTGGGCCCATGTGCAAGTATTTTACTTTTAAGTTTTTATTTCTCAATTTTTTTCCCACTAGACATATTGTGAATGTTAGCTCGCGGGTGATGTGGCTATATTAGGGCTACTGTTAGCGAGTGTAATTTTGTTTTTATTATTATTATTATCGAAATTTTGTTTCAATTCTCAGCTTGCGCTGGTATAAATTTCATTTACGGGCTAGGCCAAATAAACAACATAGGGATATATGCATAGATATATATTATTTTTATTATAATTATTTACTTATGTTTATTCTATTCTTAATGATATCAGATAATGATTCGTTTTATTCTGTTAAAGATTCTACCGTTCTTTGTGCGATTTAAGTGTTTGTTCTGAGGACGATGAGAGAACTTTCTCCGTGATAAATGAGACTAACGATTGGGGTCTGACTACGAGCATCGCATCATCATAGGCGATTTTAACACGAATCTCTTAGTCCACAATTGCCTCCCGTTCCCGTAAACTCCTTCAAGTCGTAGGGTCAGCCAATTCGCACATTCTGCCTCTTAATGCCATACATCGTAATATCATAAGCGATGACACCTGGCTTGACTATATACTTACGTCCAATCCCTCTCTCGCTTCCTCTCATGGTCAACATGATTCTTTCGGTTTTTTTCCACCATGACCTTATATACCTCTCCTACATCCTGAAACCATCTAAGCCATATCCTAAAGTTCTGCACAGACGTTGTTTTGCCCGTACGGATATCGGTAAGTTAACTGAGGATGCATCGAAACTCGACTGGAATCCTCTCATGGGAGCCAACATCATCGATGATAAAATTTGCATTTTCAATCAAACCGTAATTCAGCTTTACGATATCCATGCTCCTGCGAAAAAGATGCGGTTGAAGCGACCACCTGCCCTGTAGATGACAAGGGGAATTTGGATGGCTACTAGGCGAAGAAATCGGGCGTTCTGAAACGGTGTAATAAGATGATACGTGACACTAAACGCCGCTGTATTCTAGATAATATTACATCCTCTGCGCCTGCCGATTTTTGGAAATTCCTTGGTACTTTAGGTATTGGTAAAGCTCGACGTTACAAACTCCCAAGTACAATAAGTTTAGACGATCTTAATATCCATTTTTCCACTGTTCCTCCTTCTGATTGTCCAACTATTTCTTTCTTGGGTGGTCTTAGACGTCCGAACATTAATCCTTTCTACTTCTTTTTCTATCGTCTCATGTGAGGTTAAAAAAATCTTTATATCCATCAAATTCAAGGCTGCGGGCTGTGAGAAAATAAGCAGATGCATGATCATAACGGTACTTGACTATATCCTACCGGTGATCACCCACCTTGTCAATTTCTCTTTAGAGTTCGGCGTATTTCGATCTCTCTGGAGGAGAGGTTTTGTCCGCCCCCTGCGTAAAATACCCAATCCCTCCTTCCTTCATCCAATATCCATCCCAATTCTCCAATCTCTTCAATTTTATATATACCAACAAGTTAATTAACCCTCTTCAATTTGGGTTCAGGCCTGGTTAAAGTACCGTTTCCGCCTTTCTCAAAGTGGCAGGTAATATTCGAGCGGGCATGGAAGATACCAAAGTATCCGTCCTTGTGTTGGTCGATTTCACCAATGCCTTCAATACTGTTAGTCACGATATCATTCCTTCTATTATCTCCTACCGTCTGTGCTATCAAGAGTCGCTCGAATGGTTTTTTCTTATCTTCGAGGACTTCAGCAGTCCGTTTTGTGTAATCAAGCATCGTCAGCATGATGCTGCCATGACACTGGTGTTCCCCAAGGCGGTATTATGTCTCCTCTTTTATTTGCCATTTTTATTGAATTAATAACTCAAGAACTTCAGTGCACGTATCGTCCGTAAGCTGATGACTTGCAATTATACCCGCAAGATATGTGTAGATAACATTGCTGGCATTATCGTCAAACTAAATCGTGATCTAGGGGCTATTAAGAATTGGTTCGACAGGTTTGGTGTCACGGTGAATCCTACAAAGTGTCAAGCGATTCTAGTGGGAAGCTCTAGGCTTATAAGCAGGGTCGATGTTGCCTCCATTTAAATTCAACGGGAGAGTTATCCTCTGGGCTCTAGCGTTAAAGATCTCGGTTTGCAAAGTCAAAAATTATTAATTTGTTTTGGCCAATATAAGAGCACTTACAAAAGTCAAAATTATTACATTTTTTACATCTACTACCGGATCGGAACGCGGCCTCCACTGAAAAGATACGGCGAGAACCTCAGTGGACTAGTCTTTTAACTTACTTTATTTGGCCTTTCTGATAACCATTTTTTTTTTCAAAATTTTATTATACAACTTTGTTTAATGTTGCTGATTGAGGAGCTGATCAAACCCAAAATGTTTTATCGACACGATAATCCGGAATTTTGTGATACCCTTTCTTATACAATCTAATTTTGATTGTCTTTTTGAACTTATTGATAGGCATGTTTCGGATATCTATGGGTAATTTGTTGTAGAAGCGTATACATTGCCCCATGAAAGAATTACTAATTCTGTGGAGACGAGTGGAATGTACAATAAGATCATCTTTGTTCCGTGTATTATTATGATGAATGTCACTATATTTTTCAAAGTTACTGATATTTTTTTTACTATATAGAAGATTTTGATATATAAACTGTGAGGCAACAGTTAGATATAATATTTATTTCTCTGAATTTTCCTTATGGGAATCTCTCGGAGCCAAATTGTAAATTGCTCGAACCGGCTCTTTCTGTAGAATGAAGATGGTGTTTAGTTCTGCAATGCATCCCCATAGCAGTATGCCATATTTCATAATACTATGAAAATAAGCGAAATAAACAAGTCTAGTTGTTTCAATATCAGTTAATAATCTAATTTTCTTGACGGCATATGCCGCCGAGCTTAACCTACCAGACAATTGTTCAATATGGGGCTACATTGTAATCTGGCATCAATAGTGATACCTAGATATACAGTCGACTCTACAAGGTCTAAATCCACGCCATTTATTTGAACATTGGTTGCTTGCTACCTGTCTTACATTAGGAGATGTGAATTTAACACATTTTATTTTCTTCTCATTAAGGAGAACGAGAATCGAACCCTGGGGCACGCCCATTGTCACATTCGAACCGGGAGATTGTTTTCCATTAACATCGACCTTTTGAATTTTATCACACAGATAAGAAGTCAAGAGGTTGAGAGCCCTGTTCCTACTTCCGTAATGGTGTAATTTACTGATAAGAGTTACATGATGCACACATTCAAAAATCGCAGATTATACCTAAAGCATCCTGCGAGTTCTCCCAGGCTCTCAAAAATATTCCTCATCCCTGCTGCATATAGACACTACACTAAGCTGGCTAACACAAATCATGGCTGTCGGTCAAAAGGTTACCGGTACGTTACAATACCAGTATCGATTAAAAAACTCGCTTCCCACCAACATAAAAGCAATGCTTGTGCAGTCCCTGATCCTATTTTCGACTACGGTGATGTGTGCTATTTCGACCTGAATGCAGATGACCTGAATACACTAGACCGCCTATTTAATGACTGCATTCGATTCGTCGTGAATTTGCGTAAATATGATTAGTTGTCGGAGCATCGATCACTATTAAAGTGGTTGCCTATTCGGCAGCGTAGAACTCTGATATTATTTTCTACCTTTTATTCTCCGGTCTTGCTCGCTTATCTTACTTCTCAATTTCAGTATTTATGCTCAAATCACGATAAATATCTTCGCTCGTCTGATAATCGTCTTCTTCAATGCCCTTCTCATACTATTGAATTCATTCACTCTTTCCCCCTTTGTCCAGTCTATCCTTCTTTGGAAAGCATTCCAAAGCCTCTGGATTTCAGGAAGGCAACTAATCGTCCCTTTTTAAAAAAATGTCTGCAGGACTATTTGCATAAAATGTTGGATCCCCTCAATGTTAGTTGTTCCATGTCGTTAGGTCGCACAGTTCTAGTTTATGTATGTATTGTATAATTATATATGTATGTATATATTTGTGGTATATACAAATATGTATTATGTATAACATTGTTATATATAATTTGTATTTACTAAGTGTTATAAATAGTTAATTATTTAAACCGCGATAAAATCCGAAAAAATAGTTTTATTTCATGTGTAATATTCGCGTAAATCTAAGAACTCAGTAATTATTTATATTTATTCTTGTAACTTTTTTTAACTTTTTGTGCCAAGCGTTGACTGTGAAGTGAAGTAAGTGCCGCCCCTATCGTGGCTCTGTCGGCCCATACAGGTGCACCGTAACATATACAGCTTAAGTATGTTGTTCCAAAGATAATTTTAAGAGTAGCAAACGGAAGGCCCCAATTTGACCTTGATATTCTGGTGAGTGCATAAAATTTTCGTTTAGCTTTTTCGCCTAGTTTTTATATGTTCAATGAATGATAAATTTCTCTCCAGAACCAAACCGAGATAACAAACCGATTCTTTTCTTTTGACTGTTTGATTGTAGAATTTAATGCGCGGCGCTGATTGTAAATTCCCTTTTAATAGGAGTTCGTATGTTTTTTGAGGAGGGAACGTAAGGCGGTTTATTTCACCCCATTTAAAAATAATTTGCAGACATGTGTCCGCTTTATCTAGCCCGTCCTTAGTATTAGATTTTATGAGTAGAAGTCCGTCGTTAGCGTAACCATTCATTCCCGACATTCTCGTACTTTTTGTGTTATGTATTAGCTTTAACGTCTTTGGAACGTCATCTTAGCTACAGGCTTTGCTCCAACTTGCCTGCAGTAGGCGATAATGAAGGAACATAAATATGAGCAGTAACTTAAACAGAAAAGAGCAAGAATAAGAATGTGTAATTGATTCGAATTTATAAATTCTGTGGTCTGAAGGCAATATAGGTATAGTCGCAAGGTCCTGGATTTAAATTGGTCCGATGTCGGACCGTGTTATTGGATATCTGGAATTGTGCCCGTGATTATGTAAATACACTTGTCCCCTATTATCTTGGGACTTAATTTCGTCGGCAAAGTTTGAGTGTAGATAGTACACCTCTGACACCTTCGCTTGAGAAATGTAAGTATAACTTTTTTTATAATGTTATTTGGTGTAATACTAAAGTTTTGTGCTCATGAAAGCGTTGAAATCTATATTCGTGTTTAAAAAATTCTTTTTTTTCTCCTTACCATTGTAATAAATATACCAGGCTCGTAAAATGCGTAAACCCACATCGTCACTTTTGATACAACGAACAAATTGGAGACTGCAATCTATAACAAAAAAGGGGTAAACACATCAATTACTACTAATCATGTTACCTTTAACTATTCTTTAACATTCCGACCAAAGTCCTTGTTTCTTATAATGTTAATTGGTGAGATGCCTGTGTTTCACCTAGACCTTTCAATGGATTGCACGGAGACATAGGCCAAGCAGGCAATAAACCTTTGCGAGAGGTTAATATAATGTAAGGCACATGCTGAGTGAAAGTGAGTCAAATACTGAAAATGAAATCAATGTTACGTACTGTTAAGACGACAGGATAAAAACTGCGAGTATTGAAAACCATGACAACCACAGTCCCGTGATACCTGTTGCTGGTGTCGTCAGACGTTGGACGATGTCGTTTGATAAGTCTGGCAACATCGTGCGAACTGTTCCTTGTCGCTGCGTCTCTTTAATAAGGGATATAAGTTACAAAGTCTCTTGACGAACGATACCTTTTCGCGAGACATGTTGCAAGCAATTAAACAAATTTGGACGACTAAAGTTGCGGGCCAAGACGTCGAGTGTCATCATTAAACTTCACCCGACATTGCAAGCGAAACATTCGAGTGACATTTGTCCCCGAATGATTACGTGGCGTCATGTGTACTGAAACTATTTGTTCAAAGGATTACCGTAATTTCTAACGGCGTATATATCTTCCAGATCAAATCCAATAGATCCTTATAAATCAGCATGCACCGGTTTATTTCCATAGCTATTAGTTCTTCGTTCCCCATACTAGCTAAGATCTTCTTTTTTAGGAAAATCCGAAGGGCTCTCATTTTGTAGAATGTTAACTCAAATACAATTATTCTACTGAAACCTGATAACATAATAGCGGCAAGGAAAGCGTTGTATATACCGACATAGGGAGCAAAAGCGCTGCACATTTTCTGTAAATTAATGCACCATAAGCTAGCCATAGCTATTCTCTCTAGTATCACGCCAAGAAACAGGATGCTGGTCACGGGATCATTAAAGTTTGACATTGTATCTACTAAGTTACCTATTTCCTTAAGCTTATTCACAAATAACTGTAGATTCTCTGAATTGAACACAGCTGACATTATCGGGATAATATAGTCAGTGGACGAAATCAACAACAGGCTGGTAGAGACTGTCCATACGGTCGGGTCCAAGTATTTTAAGCCCCACCGTAAAAATAGACCTCAAAAACTATCCAACTACACCCGAAACCTCATGGCTGAGCGACGTTCCATGACGCTCCAAACCTCCGATGATGCTAAGTCCTATAGGCAGCTCAATGGACAGATATTGAAGTCCTTGCGACAAGACTTACGGTCCTTCAATACAAGGCGTATTGAGGAGACCATAGCACAGAACAAGGGTTCTAAAGTGTTCGCAAGAGACGCGTCTATTGGGCAAAGCCAGTTGACGAAGCTGAAGATGGAGGACGGAAACGTAACGTCGAATAGGTCGGAGGTGCTCAGGGAGATAGAGAGGTTCTATGGGCAGTTGTATACCTCAGTAGCTGAACCTGTTGTTGACTTGGTAAAAGACCCAAGAGCCAAGCTAACCCGACACTACACTGAAGATATCCCGGACATCAGCCTGTACGAGATTAGGATGGCTCTCAAACAACTCAAAAATAACAAAGCGCCGGGCGAAGACGGAATTACCGTAGAGCTTCTGAAAGCGGGCGGAACGCCAGTACTTAAAGTCCTTCAGAGGCTGTTTAATTCCGTCTTGCTCGAAGAGAATACGCCGGAAGCATGGAACAGGGGTGTGGTGGTACTGTTTTTCAAGAAAGGTGATAACACTTTACTGAAGAATTATAGGCCCATCACACTGCTGAGCCATGTTTATAAGCTGTTTTCGAGAGTCATTACGAATCGTCTCGAACGCAGGTTTGATGACTTCCAGCCTCCCGAACAAGCCGGTTTCCGGAAAGGCTTTAGTACCATAGACCACATACATACGCTGCGGCAGATTATACAGAAGACCGAGGAGTATAATCGGCCACTATGCTTGGCGTTTGTGGACTATGAGAAAGCCTTCGATTCGATCGAGACTTGGGCGGTTCTTAGATCTCTCCAGCGATGCCGCATTGACTATCGGTACATCGAAGTGTTGAAGTGCTTGTATAATAACGCCACCATGTCAGTCCGAGTACAGGGGCAGTGCACGAAGGCAATCCCCATAAAAAGAGGAGTAAGACAGGGAGACGTTATTTCTCCGAAACTGTTTACGGCCACCTTAGAGGACGCCTTCAAGCTCTTGGAATGGCAAGGACTTGGCATCAACATCAATGGCGAATACATCACTCACCTTCGATTTGCCGACGACATTGTGGTCGTGGCGGAGTCGCTGGAAGATCTAGGACGAATGCTCGGTGACCTCAACAGAGTATCTCAACAAGTGGGTCTTAAAATGAACATGGACAAAACCAAAATAATGTCTAACGTCCATGTCGTACCCACCGCACTCACCGTTGGGAACTCTACTCTTGAAGTTGTCGACGAATACATTTACCTGGGACAGGTAGTCCGGTTAGGTAGGTCCAACTTTGAGAGAGAGGTCAATCGACGAATCCAACTCGGCTGGGCAGCGTTCGGGAAACTGCGCAATATCTTCTCATCCAAAATACCTCAGTGCCTTAAGACTAAAGTTTTCAGTCAATGTGTGTTACCAGTGATGATATATGGATCAGAGACGTGGTCTCTTACAATAGGTCTCATAAAAAAGCTCAGAGTTGCTCAGCGAGCTATGGAGAGAGCTATGCTCGGCGTTTCTCTACGCGATCGAATCAGGAATGAGGAGATTCGTAGAAGAACCAAGGTTACCGACATAGCCCTTAAGATTAGCAAGCTGAAGTGGCAATGGGCGGGCCACATAGCGCGTAGATCGGACGGGCGTTGGGGCAGAAAGATTCTAGAGTGGCGACCACGTATTGGCAAGCGCAGCGTGGGACGACCGCCTGCCAGATGGACCGACGATCTTGTGAAAATCGCAGGAAGTCGTTGGATGCAGGTGGCATCGGACCGGTTACGCTGGAAAGCGATTGGGGAGGCCTATGTTCAACAGTGGACAAGTATGGGCTGAGATGATGATGATGATGATAGTCAGAAAGCATTATGATTAAATGTTTTGTTGAAAGGATGTCAGAAGAAAAAAACTTATAAATACTTCTATCTATCTCTATCTATAACCTCACGCCAGATCCCTTGCGGGGTAGGCAGAGAGTACAGAGTTCCAACAGGTTCTTTCCTTACATACCTCTCTGGCTTCCTCGACTCTCAGGGGGGTCTGTCCAAGAGCGTGCTCGTCGCGACCCCTGCCAGTCATTATGGCTGCAATCTTGGACCGAAGACGTACCGCAGTGCGGGCTAGGGCGTCCCCCCGAGGCGACGCGTACCGGCCCGCCCCCGTCGGTACGAATATAGGTGGAAGCGGCGATGGGGGCCGCCACCCATCACGCCGGGCCCGAACTGGCGAGTCGTGGGGTGCAGAGTGCCGAATAGGCACTTGGAATGTAAGAGGTGGTATGGAAGATAAGATGCATGAGGTGATTGATGTAATGAAAGAGAGACGCCTAGATGCTCTGTGTGTAACAGAGACTAAGCGGAGGGGCAGTGAAACCTGTGATCTTCCTGATGGAACGATGGCTCTGTGGTCTAGGGTACCGCAGAGCAGTCGTGCCAGCATGGGGGTGGGTATCTTGCTGTCCCGTC
This sequence comes from Phalera bucephala, assembly GCA_905147815.2. Classification (NCBI taxonomy): domain Eukaryota; kingdom Metazoa; phylum Arthropoda; class Insecta; order Lepidoptera; family Notodontidae; genus Phalera; species Phalera bucephala. The sequence goes on along the minus strand of LR990619.1, from coordinate 5,940,596 downwards.
GCCTGGCCTCTGGAGTGAGAGATTATGGCCTGTGCGATGCGAGACTTCTCTGGGTCCGTTTAAAACTGGGTGTCACTAGAGTATTTTTGGTCGCAGCGTATGCTCCCGTAAGCTCGTCGACACCCCAGGACCTTGAGAAGTTTTGGGATAATGTCAGGGAAGTTCTGGATTTGGCTGAGGCTAATGAAAAGGTGATTCTGTGTGGCGATCTGAACGGATGGGTAGGAACCAGGCGGCAAACTTGCGACGCTGCTCTGGGTCCTTATGGTGATAAGAGAGTGAACGATGCAGGTAAGCTCATTGTAGATGTTTGTTTGGAAAGGGGTCTCCTTGTGTCTAATACGATATTCCAGCACAAGGACATACATTTGTATACGTGGAGAAGGAATGAACAAAAAAGCATGATAGATCTGATCCTGGTTGATAACCGTCTCCGAAGCAAACTACAAGATACGCGTGCGTATAGAGACCCCACTCTGGAATCAGACCATTATCTCGTAGTTGCGCGGTTTAGTGGTCTGTTCAGGAAGTGGAGACACTGGCGAGAGCGTATCCCCTTCGGAGACCTTGAAAGATTAAAGGTTGAAAAGTTGCAAGATGAGAGCGTGAGGAGAATGTATGAAGACAGAGTCCGAGACAAGCTTTTGACAGCAGGCTCTTCGGACTCAAATGTAGATGAATGCTGGAATAGCCTGAAAGAGAGTTTGGTGGAATCCGCGAAAGAAGTATGTGGTTGCTCAAAGAAGCTTATTACAGCAAAAGGCGATGCATGGAGGGATGCGGAGTTGCAAAGCTCCGTAGAAAGTAAGAAGAAAGCGTGGCAGGACTATGTATCTTCTTTGAACCTGAATGCCAGTATGACAGAGATGAGGAAAGAAATATACCGGCAATGCAAGAATGCCACTAAAACTTTAGTGAAAGAAAAGCGTGAAAGAGCCAGTATGATGGAGGAGGAGAGGCTGGCGAAGAACTTCGAGAACAACACCAAACTCTTTTGGAGCAAGGTGAGAAAGGCTCGAGGTGATTCGTCAGGCTCCAGAATGGAAAGGATAAAATCTAAAGATGGTGACATTCTTGCAGACACACAAGCTGTGCTAAACCGGTGGAGTGAATATTTTGGAGAAATGTATGGAGATGACCCGGATGCTGATGCCGCAGACGTGCCTAAAGGCGTGATTGCGGCACCAGAATCAACGGAGGACATCACTATGGAAGAAGTTGAATGGGCGATAGGAAGTATGAAAAACGGTAAAGCTGCGGGAGTAGACATGATATCTGCCGAGATGATCAAATATGGTGGAACTTGCGTCCGGGACGCTTTCCGGGCCCTTGCAAACCTTTGCTGGAGGACCGGTAGAGTCCCTACGGGTTGGCGCCGCGCAGTCATAGTACCCTTGTATAAAGGCAAGGGTTCACAATATGACTGCGCCAATTACAGAGCCATCAGTTTGATCAGCTTAGCAGCCAAGGTGTACGGTAAAATTATTGAACGGAGAATGCGCGTGAAGTCCGATGGAATGTTGTGCGAGGCACAAGGGGGTTTCAGGTCTGGAAGAGGATGTTCGGATCAAGTCTTCTCACTCCGCAACATCGTAGAGAAGCATCTGGCAGTGGGCCGGAAGGTTTTCTGCGGTTTTGTAGATCTGGAGAAGGCATTTGACAGAGTTGTGCGAAAGAGACTTTGGGACATTTTGCCAGAGTATGGTATAGATGGCACTCTGTTGCGAGCCGTCCAGTCCACTTATGTGGGCTGCAAGGCATGCGTACGGGTGGGTGGTAACAGGTCACCCTGGTTTGACGTTAAAATCGGCGTCAAGCAGGGTTGCGTGTTGTCCGCTAGACTGTTTATAATATATCTGGACAAAAGTCTTCAAAGACTGAAAGCGATGAATGAAGGTGTACAAATGGGTGACTTAGTGGTAAACCATCTACTTTATGCAGATGACGCGGTTTTAATAGCGCCAACAGCCACTGATCTGCAAACACTAGTCACAGTTATGAAAAACGACTGCATGATCAATGGCTTACACTTGAATGTGAAGAAAACCAAGATTATGGTTTTTGAAAGGGAAGAAACCAGAACGAATGTAAGGATTGTGGTTGGTAACGATGTGCTGGAGCAAGTGAATGAGTTTGTATATCTTGGATGCGCCTTCAGTAAGGATGGGAAATACACCGCTGACATAGAGAGAAGAGTGAGTGCAGGGAACAGAGTGAATGGTGCGATGGGAAAGCTACTCGGGAGCCGGCACTTAAGCCATAAGGCGCAGCTGGCCATACATAACGGAGTTCTTGTCCCAACGCTGTTATATGGTAGCGAGAGCTGGGTATGTAAGAAGGAGAATGAAAGTAGGATAAATGCGGTAGAAATGCGAGCTCTGCGGAAGATGTGCGGAGTGAAGCTGACCGACCGCATTAGCAACAGCATAGTAAGACAGCGAGTAGGTATGAAAGATAGTATCGGTGTAAAGATGAGAAAGGGCATGCTCCGTTGGTTCGGGCATATAGAAAGAATGCCAGAGGAAAGAATGACAAAACAGATATACAATGTGAAAGTGGAAGGATGCAGATACCGGGGAAGACCTAGACTATCTTACCACGACCAAATATAAATACTTATGGCATATAAAATTCCGCAAGCTTAGCAATACATTTTTGTTCCGATCACGATTATTTTGTTTGAACTGATATTCCAATACAACCCGAAAACCAGTCGTGTCTTCATAATAGATTGTAAAGAAATATATTTGGATAAAATATTATGGTACTTAACGTAAGTATTGGACATTGTAGTTGTTTCACTGTACAGAATAGACTGAAAATTAAGTGTAGTCGGCCATCGTGGTGAACCACGTCAGTGGATTACGATGGTTATTGATTTTATATTTGTAGCTAAAATTAGTTGATTGTCAACCTTCGGCAACGAAAATAAAACATTATGGACACCTTTACTTACTTTCCATAGTCAATTTTATTATGTTTAAAGGGCTCGTTAAATAGATTAGTAATTGTGCAGAGTAGAATGCACTTTTATCTCCCAGCTAGGCAGAGCTAGGCAAAATAAAAATCAAAGAATTTCCTATATACCTTGGGTCTTATAGTTTCAATTTTGCTGTCAGTGATCCTGCATTAGCCGATGAGAAAGGTAACTTCAATATTTGAGGTTTCGACCTGCTCAATGGGCAAACGCCAAATTTAGACGCCCTTGAGTTATTTACCCAGCTCAAGGGCGTCTAAATTTGGCGTCCCATTACTTGTGATCACCAGCTAAACTGTGCCACATACGCCACTTGGCTAAAAAACTAAATGCTTCGCAATTTTGTGTGAATCTTACAAATCAATCAATCATAAACAAAGACACTTTTGAGTATTTTAACATGATTTCCACATTTTATTTTTGGTACCTAATTCTTAATACCAATAGAGATTTTTGACGCGTGCTATATGCGGCAACAAGTTGTTAAACATTCTTAACAACAACGTATTCAATACATATATAGGTATATAATACGTACAGATAATTTTTTTTGTAATTATTGTCTGTATGTGTGTCTGTCTGTCTGTCTGTCTCTTTGTTTTTCAATTACGCAAAAACTACAGAACAGATTTCAATGAAATTTGGTTCGGTAAAAACTTATACTCAAACTTAAAATATTAAATACTTTTTTATCCCGGAAAAATGAAGTAATCCGGGATCGCGGGATCAACCATCAAAATTTATTTAGTTTTGTTATTGTTAGTCGCAAGCTGCAATGTTTAAATGATTTAGATACTCCGATATAATTTCTTGCATGATCCCATGATGCAGTCCAGATATTCTCTTCACGAGTGACTACGGACGCGAAACTTTGCATATTCGTTTTTTATAGGAAAAAATGCACGATTCTTGTGGAATAGTTTTTATTTCTCCATACTATCACGACTGAGCGGAATTTAAAGATGCTGAGAATAGAGGTGTCTTAGGTCAGTACAGGATCTGTGTCATCCCGGTAAGGCCGGTCAACCTATGTCAAATTACAAAATAAAGCATGCGTAGCCGCGGGTAACAGCTTGCTAATCATAAAAGTGTTCAACTTGTATCATAATGGTGGTGGTGGTTTTTGTGGCGTAACTGATGACGCCGAGAATCATCGAAGCAACATGTTCCACACTTTGAACTTGAAGAGACGTTGCTCAACGTCGTTGGACATCAGCGGCCTCAATACTCCCGGAATTAGCGGAATTAAACACAATACAATGGTATCCATAAAAAAACAGTTTTTATTTCTGTAATAATTTATATTTTTTACCGCACGGATGTTTTTTCAACCCGCGATGCTATACAACGCTTTTAACGAACAAGGTATAAAAGCAATCTTGAAAAGCTGCTGCACGGCAAGCTGAAAGGAAAGAGCCCAGGAGGACGTAGCTCTATGCGTTGATCTGATGAGATACGATCCGCGATTGACACCACTGTCTTCGCGGCGACACATACGGCCGAAAACCGAACTAGTTGACGGAACATGAGTACGCGATTGCATTGTTCCTAGAGGTCACGACCCTTAACAATGAGGATATCGACGCAAGGAGGAGGAATGAAACCCACAGGATTACCTCGTCCGTTTAGTGGTACATATTGCGGCTAACGATCATGAGGTCTTTTGTTTGACTCCTAGGTCGGTCAATATGTGGATTATCTATCGAAATATTCACAGTAACAGTTTGGAATAGAGTCGGGAGTGAAATAGTCTGGAATTGTTCCCGGTATAATAATAATAGTCTCGACCTCTATTATATTTGAGCTTAACATCACTGGTGATATATAGGTGTGCACAGTACACTTCTTGCCCCTCCGCTTGGGGAATATAGGTCCGATGGAATTATTATATTTAATTTTTACCCACCGTTAAAAATGCAGGTGTCTACAACTACGTACGAATATTAATTTGTACCGAAACCGAAAAATTACCATAATTTTCATTGGTTCATCTATCTTCTGCAAACATTCATTAGATTCTTATAAATTAGCATGCCACGGTTTATCTCTATGGATGTTTGTTCTTCGTTGCTTAGATCCTGTTTTTTAAGAAAGTCCGAAGGTCCCTCTTTCTGTATACTATTAATTCAAATACAATGATCCTACCGAATCCTCCTAACATAACAGCTGTAGCGAAAGTGGCGTATAGAAAGACATACGGACCGCGTTGCAGGCATTACTAATAAATATGTACCGTAAGCAAGTCACGGATATTCTCTCTAGTATCACACCGAGGAATACGACCGTGGTGATGGGAACATTAAAATGTAACTTGGTATCTAATGAGTCATCTACTCCTTTGAGCCTATCCACAAACAAATGTAGATTCTCTGAATTAAAGATAAGCGATAATATTCAAATAATCGTAACACATTCCATTAGTGCCAAGTTCATTTGTGTCATTGAAAAGACTCCATGAAATAGTAATTTATAAATTTCTATGGAAAATAAAATTTCCCAGGTCAAGCAATACATTTTTGTTCCGATCACAATGATTTTGTTCGATCGTTGATATTCAAATATAGCCCCAAAATTAGCCGTGTCTTCATAATAGTTTGTATAGAAACATATTTGGATAAAATATTATGGTATGTAAGTAAGGTATGTGTTGGACATTGTAGCTGTAAAAATGTACAGAATAGATTGAAAATTAAATGCAGTGGGGCCATCTATGGGCCAGCTCACACAATTTAGTACAATCAATCATATGTGCCACGATTTCGAGTACTATGGTTATTAATTTTAAATTACCGATAAAAATGTCGACTGACATCCTTCTGAATCTTTAATGAAAATAAAACATTACATATGCCGACATAATGTTTTTTACTGTTTTATAATTTGTATATTGATAGATTTCTGTTTTTTTTTTGTTTAGGTGTGATTGGGTATGCTGTTGGCCGAGAAGCCTTTACAGCTTCACCGGATAAGAGGACAAGGGTGCAACAACTATGCTTCGCCCAGAAGGGCGATTGGGGCTAACTCAGGGGCGTCTGAAGGATCTTCTAAAGGGCATCTGCGATATTGAAGTTGGTGTCTGATCTAACATGCCAATTCTCGTGTTTGCGAGCTGGACTTGGGGTTAGTACAACTTTTTTAGTAAAATTATTTTAATCTGCTTTGCGCTGCCATACCGTGCTTGCCGTTTTTCACATATCTTCCTTTTAGTAAGATTAAGATAAAGTAAGATTATAATATCTCATAAAGAGATTGTGCTAAGCACCCAGTTCAATCTTACAAATTATCTTTTCACAATTTACACCATCAGACACATTTATAACAAAGACACTATATTTTTGGTAAAAACCCGAATTAGATATTTTTTGATGGTGTATGTATTAAGTAGAATATTGGCGTAATGATTACCAGATTTTGACCAGCTGCCAGAAAGTTTGAACGAGGGTTAAGTGAGCCATGAATATGACATGTACTGGCAGCCAACATGGTGCTGACGGAATGTAAAAAAGATGCAACTCAAAAATATGGTTATTTAAATTAGCACTCAAATAATCATATTTTTGATTTCAAAACTATAAATAGTAATAATATAAAAATCATTTATTTTCAGGCAAATGATATTTTACAAAAATAATTTTATTAACTTACAGGCCCATAGAATAAAATATACCTTACAAACTAACATACATATAATATATAAAAACTTATAAACTAAGTAACATGTATCGCCGGCGACATGTTGCGCTCTGCAGAGGTGTCTTTCAGTCTCCCCTGAAATCTTCTTAATACGACACCCTTCCACCAGAACTTCTCGCTCATGAAGGTCTCCAGCTTGGTGGTGGAAACTCGCACAACAAAGGAATTGAATGCCACATTGTTTTGCGAGTTCAGCTTTTCGACCCTCAGAGGATAGAAAGTCTTCTTACGGGCGTACTCCGCAATGTCCTCGGCTTTAGTGGTGTAGTGTAGCCCAGACACGTACAACAGTGTTGTTGGTACTACTGAACGAAGAAGTATGCCAACTTTTACCGGTGCAGTCCCACACCGGTTTTGTCGGGAAGGCTTCTTCTTCCTCTCTACCTTGATGAACCTTCCTCATTAACTCAACCGTTCGTACAGGCCTTCCTTTTTGTGTTCTCTGGTGTGCGGGCGGCGGCGGGGTAATCACGACGAGAAGTGGTCGTGTTTACGTTTGACGTCACCGCAGAGCTTGCAGCGGGGCGCGGTGTGCAGCGAGTGGCGGGGCGCGGTGTGCTGCGGGCGGCGGGGCGCGGTACATCGCGCGGGGCCATAGCAACAGCCGGCGACGCATCGGCCGACTCAAAACAGTCGACGGATGCGTTTTGCGCCCCGCGACGAACATTGACGTTAGGGCCCTCGTGCTACCTACTTTCTGAACTAGCGCCACGCAATGACCCTACCTCTTCACGTACCTCGCGGATGGTAGTTTCAGAAGCCTCTAACCTGAACTGTACCTCGGCCAGGCTTAATTTCAGGGTATTTATTTCCTTCAGCAGCCTGGTGACATCGACGCGGTCGAATGTGACCGGGGGGCAGCCAGTGCAGCTGCTTTGCCACAAAAGCTGGCTCATCGTCCGGATCTATCCCTTTCAGCAGGGTGATAATGCCCTGGAGACTTCTCTCGCCCTTTTCATACCTCCTGCGGGTCAGCATGCGATCGCTCATACCGAGCGATTGATACAGCAACATCTTCTGCTTTCTAGCAGAATTATGATAATTCGTATATGCAGTGTGGCACGTCCGAATCCAAACGCGCACTGCACTGCTATAAAGCTAAATTTGTCCTATTCTTGCTTTTTAGTTGTGTTACTATTTTATTTGGCCAACATGTAATACACGAATAATATTAATTACGAAGTGTTTTATATTGGACATTTGTTGTTCACACTAGACTTCTAAAAAAAGATTTATGAAGATCCATTTGAGTTAAGTATTTATAATAACTTCGTTATTTCCTTGCTGTTTTGATAGCACATGGTAAGGCTGGCGGTCACAAGGTTCCTAGTTCGACACCCAGGTTAAACGTTATTGAAGTTTTTCTATCGAGAAAAAAAACCTCAGTATATATATATCTACCAAGGTATCGAGAAAAAAAACGCCTGGACTCTGGAATTGTGTGCCTTAAAATGGCAACAGGTTCGTCGCACATATTCGGATATACAATTATACATATACAAGATATAAATATAAATTATATAACATAAATTATATAATATTGCACCTTACTCGTATCACTTAAAGTTGTATTTGCATAAAGCGGAAGCTTGCAAATTTTTTAGTACTGTCCACTTTTGCCTGCCTTTTAGTAGTGCCATTTTTTTGTGCGGCGAGCGTGTATCTACCTATATTTGATCGATGATAACATCGATAAAATTACAAACTAAGACCTTAAAATCGTAAAATTATTTTCACGCTCAAACAACTTCCAACCTCAACCCTCGAAATAACTTCGCTTAAGTGACGTGCTTCTTAACGATATTTTGCATTTAAGTCAACATGGCACGCGTCGGCCATCTTAATCAACTGGAAGTTTCGCGGCAATATTAACGAACAATAAAATGCGAACGTGTTGCCATTGTTATACGAAAATGGAACCTTATTCGCTATACGATTATACACGTAACGATACGATAACTTCGTGATTTTTTTTGTAAATAAAATGTAGCTCCTCATTAGGAATTGCTCCCGGGTCGCGGGTGCGTTTCGTTATCATCATCATCTCAGCCTATACTTGTCCACTGCTGAACATAGGCCTCTCCAGTCGCTCTCCAGCGCAGCCAATCCGATGCCACCTGCATCCAACGGCTGCAATCCTTACAAGATCGTCGGTTCAACTGATAGGCGGCCGTACCTCGCTGCGCTTACCAATACGTGGTCTCCACTCTAGAGTCTTTTTGCCCCAATGACCGTACGATCTTTTCGCTATGTAGCCCGCCCATTGCCAATTTAGCTTACTAATCCTATGGGCTATGCCGGTGACCTCTGTTCTTTTATGAATGTCCTCATTGTAGCGTTTACAAATATGAAATTCCTATACATAAACACGCTCTGAGAGCAAAATAAATATTTGCGGGTCGCACAGAGGTTTTTCCCATCTTAAGCGGGGCTGCTTAACTCTTAATCACTAAGTCGTCCATCGAATTATCATTTAGTGGTATACAGAATACTGTTATACGATCATTTCACGAAGTTATCGCAACGCGGCGCGTTTGGTCATAGCGAATAAGAACCCTGAAGCTTACGGGCGGGTAACCCAACAATACTGAGGATAATAATTAGAATGACAGTCGCATTCCGTTGGGGCATAATAACAACGGTTTTATTTCCCCCTTGCCGGTGGAGGAGGCTTGCTGAGGCGGGATGTATTTAATATATTAACAGTTAAGACTTTCAATTGTGCCAAGTTAACACGATATTGAGAGTTAAACTGACGATTTGACGCAGTAGTGAAGAGCTTAAACCGGTCCGGCCACTGGGACGAACAGTCGCGGATTTGATTCCCGCACGGGACAAATCTTTGTGTGACTTACATTTATTTGTTTCGGTCTGGATATTTGTGTATGTGAAATTTCAATTTTGTAAACACACCCACGACACAGAAATAAATCTTAGTATTGGGCTACGTTGTTTTAAAAAACCTCGGCCTGGATGTTTTTGGGGTTTTCAAAAACCTTACAGATATAGTAACGATCTTGATTTTGATTGCTTAAAATCTAAAATGAAAGTATTATTCCTAGATTTTATTATGACTTATTTCTAAATTCCCAATGTTTCGACTGATTTACAGCAGCCATGGTCACGCGAAGGACGTGTATATGTCATTATTATCCAGATGTACCTTCCAAATGCGTAAAAATTGTATAAATTTGAGAAGTCAAACATCTAAATTTGAGAAGACAGACAACTCCCAACCGCGAATTAAGGATGACTATTCTTCGATAGATCAGAGGGCACAGCACGCAAATATTGACCTTAGCGTGACGCTTGCGAATTAATATGCCATCCGTGCCATCCACACTACATATAATGCCACAAGGATCTTTTAATCCATGGATGACATTGACACGGGGGCGTTGGTGTGAAATTAGAGGTAACATTCAGTAAGAGTTTCTTACTTACAAGGAAATATTTCAATTTTGTCCCGGTTACTAACTAAACAAAAGAACTAACTTGGGTAAATTTCATAACAAACGGCAACCCTGCGACTGTCATGAAGTGACACTTCACTTGATGACAGCGTTAGTTCCGATTTTGGCCGCGGTCCAAAAGATCCTTGTATGACTGTATTTACTAAATAAGCATGAACGTGGCAGCACAATTACTCGCTAGCGCTACGCTAACGTCAGAGTTTTTGAGCTGAGCCTTCGGGTCTTGGTAAGATAATCTACGCCTAGTAAAACTAAGACTGCCTCCTTGCAGTTGCAGAGCGCATCGCTTTGTGATTACGAGGACCGGGTTCAAATCCTATGTCGGACAAGTGTTTTTTAACGAAAACTTTCCAGTATGAGTCCGGAGTCGCGAATTGTGCCCGGTTTTAATAGGCTCGACCCCTATTACATGGTACCTAACATCGTCGGCAAAACTTGGGTGTATTCATTACATCTCTGCCACCCCCTCTTGGGGAATGTAGGCGTGATGGTGTGTTTTGTATTAGTAAGATCTAAACCAACTGCAGCCGGCCGCATCTAGTCCTAACCGGTTAAACCAAGGTGTAACCGCAGTTCGGCTTACATCCATATCATACCTACACCATCGCTATAACGTGGATGTGGCTGCTCTCAGCAAAACACACCCGATGAAGGAGAGCTGGTGGAAGTAGGTGGCGGCTACACTTTCTTCTGGAAAGGTACCGCTGCCTCCGAAACTCGACGATCAGGGGTAGGTTTTGCCATCAAGAATCACTTAGCAAAGCATTTAGAGGAGTACCCTGTACATTTCTCAGACCGCGTAACCACACTGCCCCTTCACCTGGACAAAGACAACTACCTTAATGTCATCAGTGTCTACGCTCCAACGTTAGACAAGTCTGATGACATCAAGGAAAAGTTCTATGAGGAAGTGACACATTGCCTCGATAGCTTCAGCGCCAGGGAGCAGGTTTAATTGCTGGGCGATTTCAATGCCAGGGTTGGACGGGACTACGAGGCTTGGCCTGGAGTTCTGGGTAGACATGGAGTTGGCAACATGAACAGCAATGGTCAGTTGCTGCTCAGTCTTTGTGCTCAATACGGTCTGGCAATTACGAACACTATGTTTGGACTTGCCGCCAAGTACAAGACAACATGGATGCACCCAAGAGCTAAGCATTGGCATTTGATTGACTATGCTATCGTGAGACAAAAAGATCTCAGCCAAGTACAGGTCACCCGCGTCATGCGTGGTGTGCACTGCTGGTCTGACCACCGACTTATTGTCACTAAGCTACGAATCCGCCTCCGTCGCCCGCGTAGATCTCTTATAAAAAAGCTTGCTTCTTTGAACTTGGATAAGCTAGAAGATATCGCGGTCAGGGAGAAATACGCTGAAGCCCTGTCTGAAAAGCTGATGCCAGCTAATGAGGTAGGTGATGTTGATGCTGCCTGGGGAACTATGTCATCTCATATCATGGATGTCACCGCTTCAACTGTACACGGTAAAAAAAATCCGTCGCAACGAAGACTGGTTTGATGGAAATGATGAAACCCTGCGGGCAGCATTCGACAAACACCGAGATCTCCTGCGACAGCACAAAAGACAGAGAGGAAGCGTTGCGGTTGTTAAAGCTAGTGACCTCGAATTACGCAAGCTGTCTCGACATATGAAAGACAAGTGGTGGCAGAACAAAGCTAGTCACACGCAATGGCTCATTGACACAAACCAGCTGGGTGAGTTCTACAGTGAGGTACGTAAGCTGATTGGTTCATCCTACCAAGCTCGGGTGCCTTTAAGGTCTCTAGACGGTAGTCACATGTTGACAAGCAAGGAGGATATACTAAACCGCTGGGCGGAGCACTTCAACATTCTGCTAAATGTGGATCGATCAGCTGATCTGCAAAGTATCGGTTTAATGCCTCAGCTCCCTCTCGCCTTTAAGCTGGACGAGACTCTATTGCGTGACGAGGTTGTTACTGCCATTAGACAGCAACAAAACAAACGGGCGGCTGGCATTGACCTTATACCGGGAGAGCTGATAAGATACGGCGGAGAGGAGGTGCATACGTTAGTGTGGGAACTATGTGTTCGCATGTGGGAGGAGGAGCGCGTTCCGGATACCTTTAAAGTATCGCGCATAAGTACTCTTTACAAGCACAAGGGTGACCGATCTGACTGAAACTCCTACCGCGGTATTTCGCTCCTTTCAGCCCCCGGAAAGGTCTTTGCTAGAGTTCTCTTAAACCGCCTAAAGAACTTGTCTGAAAAGATTCTGCCTGAAACCCAGTTTGGCTTCCAACCCGACCGAGGGACATGCGAAGCTATATTCTCTGTGCGTCAACTGCAAGAAAAGAGCAGGGAACAGGGCTGTCAGCTGTACCTTTGCTTTGTTGACCTGGAGAAGGCTTTCGACAGTGTGCCTCGGGAAGCTCTATGGTTGGTGCTAGGTAAGCTCGGGTGCAAGGAAAAGTTTGTGAGACTTCTTAGACTCCTGCATGACGACATGCAATGCTGCGTTGCCGTAGACGGTGAACAGACAGACTTCTTCCCCGTTACCTGTGGGGTGAAGCAAGGATGTGTCTTAGCGCCTACTCTGTTCGCCTTATACTTTGCGGTGGTAGTTAGAGAGGTCTTACACACTGTTTCTCAGGGAGTCCGCATCCGTTTCCGCACAGGCGGCAGCCTTTTCAACTTGGCTAGACTTAAGGCTCGCACTAAATTCTCTTACGCACTGATCACGGAGATCATGTATGCTGATGACTTGTGCTTCCTATCAGAATCCCTAGACGGCCTGCAACAGCTGATGTCCGCATTCCACCAAGCCTGCCGTAAGTTCGGCTTAAAGATCAGTGTCAATAAGACGGAGGTGATGTCCCTGGACATACACGGTCACGAGACACTGACCATAAAACTTGGTGAGGATGTGCTAAAGCAGGTGGATAGATTTCGCTATCTGGGGAACACTGTAACATCCAAGTGTGACCTTGATGCTGAGATCAATAGCAGGGTGGGTGCCGCAGCTGCGGCATTCAGCAAGCTATGTACCAAGGTCTTCTGCTCGCATAACCTTAAGTTGCCCACTAAGATATCGGTGTATATGGCAATCGTGCTGCCAAACCTCCTATACTCCTCTGAGACGTGGTGTGTATACCGCCGCCACATTCGCACTTTGGATCGCTTCCACCTTAAATGCCTCCGTATGATCATGAGGATCAGATGGTCCGATAGAGTGCGAAATACCGAAGTTCTGCGACGAGCCAATGTTGGTGGCATTGAGGCCTATTTAATGCGTCGACAGCTTCGGTGGTGCGGTCACGTATCTCGTATGGCGGAGGAAACAGTGGCGAAGCGCATCTTCTACTCTGAACTGGAGAAGGGCAAGCGGAATCATGGCGGTCCCCTCCTCCGGTACAAGGATGTCCAAAAGCGACATATGAAGAGATGCAACATAGAGCCCTCTCGTTAGGAACGTTTGGCAGCACAGCGGCCAGAATGGCGCAGGATGGTGAACAGCCAAGGACACGAGTTCGAGGCTCAGCGTAAAGCTGACCTTGACGCCAAACGCAACCAGTTAAAGGCCCGCCCACCTGCTGCCATATCATACAACTATGAGAACGGCGTACTCACGTGCCCTCAGTGTGCATGGAGTTTCGCCGCGAAGATAGGCTACATAAGCCATCTTCGAGCGCATCAGCGGCATTACTCCGACTAGGGGTCAAAGTGGTCGCCATGGCCGAAATCGGTCGGATCAATCATCATCATCACCTACACCAGGAATGTTTACTTTTCTCCACAGTTCGTGGATATGCTATACATTTTCGTTCTTATATCTTATACTTCTTTAAAGGCTACGTTTATGGATCAAAATTTTCCAGTAAAAATGTATTTTTCAGTCGGAGAGGCACTCTGAGCTTTTTATCGACGTTGGACAGTGACGCTTAAGGACGCAACTAGATCAAGCGATTCGAGCGCATTTTGAATCGCGAACAGACAGGAACTTACATTTTTCCGGGATAAAAAGTATCCTGTGTTATTTCAGGTATTGAAGCATTTTTGTGCCAAACTTCATCCGAATCCATTCAGCTATTCTTGCGTGATTGAGTAACAAACATGCAAAAATACAAACTTTCGCATTCATAATATTGGTAGGATTACATAAAACCTTACATTTTTGTTGTATTATTAAAAAAAATAATTTAAATATCTTTGTTTCAGGCACAGTCCACAGTGGTAACATTTCAAATTCAATAAAATACAACTAAATCAAGAAAAATACAATTAAATCAATCATAAAAATAAATGCATCTAAATTTAATTGAGATATAAATAAAAACATAAAATTAAAAAAGTAATAAAACAATAAAAATAAAATATCTAATTTAGATGTGGACTGGAGCGTCTCACATTCACTTTTATCCAGTGCTTCATAATAGCACAGTCCAGGCCCACCCGTCCTGCTATTAGATGCAGGTAGCTGTTGGAGCTCTCACGCACCCGGCGCTGCAGCGATGCAATTCTCTTGCGCAATATCGCTGCAAACCCGTCCACGTATGCTTCAGCAAACATACCTGATGCGCTACAGAAATGCGGCAACCCCATCAGCGCCCTGTACGCATTGTTGTATTGGACGCGCAAGGCATTGTATGTCTTTTGCGTTTGCTTGATCCATAGACTGCACGTGTACATTGACTGGCAGTACGCTCTAAACAGTGTCACTTTCACATTTTCTGTTCAACTCTGACTGACAATGCCCTACGCTCCCGTTCCATGTCAGGGTCTTCCGTGAGTTCCGGAGTTCCGTCCGGTGAACCAATGACCCAGATATTGGAAATGTTTCACTGTTATAAACTAGAATCTATTAATATGTCAATGCAATCGTCTTGCGTCATACGGTATAATTGTACAATTCATTTAATGCGGCATTCATGGAGCTGCGTATTGCGGTGTTTTAAGTGATAACCAAGATGATTAGATGGGTGATAGCTTGTAACATGACCAGTTTTAAGCGTCTCTGTCCCTAAAAAGCTGTTAACACATAATGCTGTAGTCGTTAAGCAAAGTTGGAAGATTTATGAGCTTGACAAATTTAAACAGCAGGTGGCTGAAAATCTGTACTCGTCAATCCTCATTGGATCCTCATGGATCCAATGCGGATTGGAACTCTCATGAGTATGATCCATTTCTTACCTTGATTAGTGGTAAAAGCAGACCTTAGCTCAACAATGAAAATTTATGGGTTGTTTATATGTAGGAATATTACTACGGAGAATAATATGGAATATTATGGAATTTTTACGTTGATAAACTGGAGTTGATATAAGATTAGGTTATGTGCATATCTTAACAAGATAAATATAGATATAATAGAAGATAGAAAATGTAGAAAACAGAAGATTTCCGATTGGAACTACAACAAGTAGTATTTAACCGTACAGATTTCGTTCTTTCAAGAACGGAGTAAAAAAGTAACTGTTTGTTCTGTGCTTTTAAGTATAACAAAGTTCAAAACGCAGCTTCGGCACCGGATGCTAACAGTACGTGAGGTGGGACGCCTCTACCACTAGCGGATGGGACACTCCTCTTTTTCTTTTGGTGAAAAAACACCATCACCCCTATATTCCCTAAGCGGGGGTGGCAGAGGTATACTATGTACTACACAGACTATATCGCAAACGATATTAGGTCTCAAATTTTCTATAAAATAGGGGGCGAGTCTATTGTCAATATACCAGACACAATTCTAGACTCCGGAATATAATGAGATTTTTTTCTATACAAAACGTTGGTCTTTGTTCGATAAGTTCAGGATCTCGTGCTCATTAAACGTACTATCCGCCACTACACCAACGAGGCAATCTAAACAAAAAGAGCTGGTAGAAAACTACCCTCTACTTATATTATACACTACTAACAATATAATCTCATATTACAACACTACTAATACACACTGTTAAATATATAAATGTGAGAGTTTGTATGTTTAGATGTTTGGATGTTTGTTTCTCAATCACACATTAACGGCGGGGAACGAATTTGGATGAAATTTGGCACACAGATAGTTTATTACCTATTTTAACACATAGGATACTTTGATCCGGAATAAATATTTAGCGGGACGGACGATTCAGCGCAGTGGTTAACGAGAGGCGGTGTGGTTTCTTTGAGTGGAACCACCAGTCACCAGCGGCTGAATAACTCAGTCTCGTCGGCACGAGCGCTGCGTGGAACGGGGGCCGGACTGTAGGCACTGCCAATGGTAGTCAGAGATTCCAGCCGGCTACTCCTATTAACTCTATGATTTTTATGTGATTATGTTGCCAGGCTGAAACTTAATTAGAAAACAGTGGATAAATTGCATTAGAATTGTTCGCTAGCTCCACCTAGGACTGTCATTCGTAACCATTATACCGGATCGAAACAAGTAGACGCTGCTGCCATCTAAACATTTGTTGCAATAATGCCTGGCAATAAGTGTGCGGCATGCGGAAAGTTCCTGTCAACAAAAGGTGGAGCTGTATGCTGCAATTGCACTAAAATGTACCATTTAGCCTGCTTACTTATGCCGGAGATGGCGCAAATTGCTAGTGACTGGCGCTGCCCTGAGTGTAGGGGCAAGGTACCTCGAGGGGACAATGCTGCTACGCCTGTGAAAGGGATGAGCAGTGACTACAGCTTGAACCCTATGTTAATACTGGGACAAGAAGGAGCGACGCAGACACCACAAGTCGACTTAGGACGTGAAATCAGTTTGCTTCGATCAGAATTGCGAGGGATGAGGGATGATCTAAAAGAATTTAGGCGTGAGATGGCCGAACTTAAGGGGGCCTTCACTGAGTGTAGCAAACGTGTGGACAACCTGGAGAGCAGATTGGGGAAGCTTGAAGAACAGGAAATAGGTGTCCCCGGGGGTGACGTTTGTCAACCCGAGCGCACAATAGCTTCCCTCTTGAGCTTTGAGCTTAACGATCGAGAACAGGATTCTCTGAGCTCCGATCTAGAGATATCGAACCTGCCAGAGGGCGCCGATGAGAACGTTGTCCACACGGTTGGACTGGTGGCAAACAAACTTGGCGTAGTGCTGGACAAACCGGATATCATATACGCCGAACGAGTGGGCGCTCTAGTCGGGCGCGAGGGAGGCGGCGCGAGCGAGGAGGCGCGCGGGTGACGCATTGTGGTCCGACTAACGTGGCGTCAGCTGCGCGACGAGCTGCTGCGGAGTGCGCGTTTGCGCCGACAGGCAACCCCTGCAGACCTTGGCTTCGCGGCGCCCCCGCGCCGATTTTACCTCAACGAGCGACTCACCCGGCAAAACAGGCAACTCTTTGGCCGAGCTCGTGAAACCGCCCGTAGACTAGGCTGGAAGTACGTCTGGACGAGACGGGGCTATATCCTGGCTAGGCAAGGGGATGGCAAACCTGTCTACCGTCTCCAGTCGGCGGAAGACCTCGGCCGTGTTTTTGGGACGGAATCTGTTGGTGAAATTAAAGTATAAGCTCAAAGTTGCAATGTCTGTATTTTCTATCTGCTTAGTGTATATGGTTTGTTCATGTTTTCGGTCCATGTGTGTAATATTAGCCCTGAGTAGTGGTTGTGAGGGATCTTTAGTGCCTTGCCTCAGCTACCTGAGAGAATAACCGGCGAGGTAAATGTCACGAGTACGGTCTCTATATATAGATATATTTGCTATGTTTGTACATCATATAATATATATGAACGATCTGGAACGCGATCGAAGACAGTCGTGTTAAAACTTCGTTTGCAATTATTATTCTCAAAACCTAGTTAAAAGTGAATATTAAGTGTTAAAATTAATAGTGAATGTAACTAAGTGACTGCTTTATCTATTAGTGAAAACAGATTTTTAAAACATATTAAGATTATGGAATTATAAGTAAAATTTTTCACAATATATCCGTTTGTTCCTGACCTACCCCAACCCGCGGCTCGCTCGCTGCTGCGCGTCACACTGCACCCCTCCCCGCGTCTCCGTTCCCTAGCAACGCCTGTACGGCATCTACACACCGACGACAACAATAACTGGTGGCGGTGCAATTTGAAAGCAATTTGAAAACAAACATGTCACGCAGCATTCGTACAAAAACTGCTACGCCTGTACCAGCGGACGCGGATATGTCTACTCTACTGTCCGAAATTCGCTCTTTGAAACATACAGTAAGTGAATTAAAACAGCAAAATTTAGAAATCGACCTAAAACTATCTTCTGTCACTGAGGTATTGAATCTCAAGCTAGAACAGTATGAAAAAAGAATTTCGGCCAAAGATAACGAGGTTCTTTTACTTAAAGATTCTTTACAAAACTTACAACAAAAATTAAATATATCAGAACAACTCAACATGCGCACCGAACTCGAAATAGCTGGTATGCCAGAGCATAATAACCAAAATCTCTTTCATAATGCTATGGTAACCGCAAGAAAAATAGGAGTAGAACTACTGCAAAATGACATTGACGAGGTATCCGGGATAGGCCCACGTAGTCGTTTAAATCCCTTAGACAAACCAAGATCTATCATATTAAAACTTACTCGTCGTGCTAAACGCTCTAAAATCATCAGAGTCTCCAAGACCAGAAGACCGCTAACGTCTGAAGATATTGTGCAAGGAACGTCAACAAGGATTTACATTAACGAACGGCTGACTAAATCTAACAGGGAGTTATTTCGTGAAGCTTGTCTCAGGACACGAAAAAATGGATTTCGGTTGGATCCGCGACGGAGTTATATACGTACGAAAAGAAGAAAAGAAACCTGCCATGGCTATTTGGTCGACAAAGGATTTGCAGGGTAAAATTGGTCCTTTGCATACTTTGGACTCAAATGGAGAGTAGTATAAATTCAGTATTATTGTTATACGTAATCCTGCAAACCCAAAAGATTCCTTCCAATTTTATTAGTCATTGTAAAACTAAGGTATTCCATTTACGCTGCTCACATTAAACCCCGTCACTCACCCCTCCTACCTTGCTTAAATACTCGCTACACACATATCGTTTTCAGATCTATTTTAAAAACATAAATTATTACCTAAATTATTATTATTTTATACACAACGTTCAGAACCAACCAAAATTTTTCGGGCAAAACACATAAATTCGTAAATACATTTTCACATATACACAACACAATTTCACTTTCACTCATTACACAAATACACAAACCTGTTACATTTCTTGTGTACATACACTTGAAATTTTATAAATATTTAAAACACATAAAATTGTTTTTAAAACCAATAAATATCGCCACTGTTATTTCAAATTATAATGATAATAAATGTAATATAGGTAATCTCCAAATCACAATCTAAAAAATACTAATTCAACTTTAATTTTTTGGCTTTGGAATATAATCCAAATCGGCAGTATTTATCTACGGTACATATCTAAAAATAAAGCTAAATTTGCACTTAATCAATATCCTGACATCTTTAAAACATTACAATATGTTAACTTAGTTCACCTTACTATTATAAAAATACAAAATGACTAACTTTAATTTATCTAATGAGCTTGACCACTGTTATGATATCCGATGTCAGGAACTTGATATACTTGAACATGTCAAAAATTTTCTTTCCTTGGATTTTAATATTAAAACTTTATCATATAATATACGCAGTATTCAACACAATTTTGATTCCTTTTGCATTTCTCTTAAACGAATAAACGCTGTCTTTGACGTAATCACTTTAACAGAGTGCTGGCTATCTAAAGGATCAGTTATTGGCCAGATTCAAGGCTATAATTTATATTGCACAAAAAATAATTTAAATCAGTCCGGTGGCGTTGTAGTTTATGTTAGAGATTGTTGGAAAGCCTCGGTTTCGGAACCTATATGTTGTGACGCAGAAACTCTAATTGTAAACCTTTCACATGAAATAGCTTTAATAGCAATTTACCGTTCACCTTCATTTAGATGTATAGACAACTTTATTTCTTCTCTTAATAATATTCGTGATTCAGTAAAGTCCTGTCCAACTGTAGTAATCACTGGAGATATTAATATCAATATTCTTTCCGTGGATAACACTTGTACTGAATACCTTTGTTTAATGGCCGAAAACGGATATATTTCGGTCATAAATCATCCCACAAGAAATACCTCTTGCTTAGATCACATTTTTATCAGATCTAGATGCGCGTCCACTATTGGTGTAGTATGTGACACTGATATCACCGATCACAGAATGGTGATGTTGGGACATAACATTGCCAGCCCCAAATCTAAACAGCGGAATCGTACTGTCCTGAAAACTGATTACTCGGTTATATCAAATGAGCTTCAAAACACAGAATGGTCTGTAATACTTAATGAAAAAGATATAAATACGGCGGTAAATAAGTTTAACTCGATAATATCTGCTTCGGTTGCAAAACACACTAAGGAAACCAAAATTAGTTGCTCCAAATTTATAAGTAAACCTTGGATTACCCGTGGGCTGGTAAAATGTATGAATCATAGAGATAAACTACACCTAGATTACAAACACCCTAATGATGCTACCAAAAGATTGATTTATACTCGTTACAGAATTTTTTTCACTCATCTCGTACGTAAAGTAAAATGCGACTATTATAGTAAACAACTAGTAGACAATAAATCTAATACAAAACAGTTATGGAAAACTATCAAGAATATAACTGAACGTCAAAACATTAAATCCAATGCTATAGAATTAACTAAGTTTAAACGAAATGCCCAAGACTCTATAGATCAATGTAATCAATATTTTGAAACGATCGGGAAAGTACTTTCTGACAAATTGCTCTCAGATATGAAGGAACCCCAAGATTCACTTATCTCAAATATAAACATAGATCCTCCTAATTCCAGTTTCTTCATGCAGCCAACAGATATTTTCGAAGTTAAATCAATAATTCGTAGTATGAAATCAGACAGTGCACCGGGCCAGGACGGATTTACTAGTAGACTTGTAATATATATTATGCATGCAATATTAGTCCCTTTAACATATTTATTAAACTTTAGCATAAGTTCAGGAGAATTTCCAAATGCATGGAAGAAAGCTACAGTTGTTCCAACCTATAAGAATGGAACAAAAGATACTCCAATTAATTATCGGCCTATTTCTTTACTGAGCGTTTTTGCAAAAATTTTGGAAAAAGTTTTAAATAGACGGTTAACACAATACCTTGATACTAATAATATGATATCTTGAGTTCTTAGATTTACGCGAATATTACACATGAAATAAAACTATTTTACGGATTTTATCGCGGTTTATTTTTTTATTTTTAGTTCCCGACGTTTCGCACCCCTCCCGTCGGTCCCTCCCGTGACCATGGGTGCTGCAAAGTACTCGAAACGTCGGGAACTAAAAATAAAAAATAAACCGCGATAAAATCCGTAAAATAGTTTTATTTCAATATGATATCTATATAGCTGTATATACGGACTTCAGTAAAGCATTTGACAGCGTGTCCCATAAAATACTACTCCAAAAGCTTTCCATGTACGGTGTTTCTGGCGACCTGCTTGAATGGATGCAATCCTACTTACGCCAGAGAGAGTTTTATGTAGTCGTCAATGGGTTTCATTTAACCTGTCGCAGCGTTGAATCAGGCGTCCCTCAAGGTTCGCATTTGGGTCCTGTTCTATTTAGCATCTTTATCAACGATGTCATTACATGTTTTCACCATTCTACCCCCTTCTTGTTTGCTGATGACATTAAACTAGTAAGAGCAGTTACTTCTCAGCAGGATGCTGTTCTCATGCAGGAAGATATAGATAGACTTTCTAAGTGGTGCAAACGAAACAATATCTTGTTGAACTGTGACAAGTGTCGACATATCAAGTTCAGCAGGAAATTACAAAATATAAATACAGCCTACAGTATAAATGGAACCTCACTGACGGAAGTAAACGGTATCAGGGATCTAGGGGTGTTTCTAGATAGCAAATTATCTTTTGTGCCACATGTTGACAGCATTATTAAAAAAGCCCTTCGAATGTTGGGGTTCGTAATTCGCAACGGCAAAATGTTCCATAACTCACGCACCAAAATATGTTTGTACAATAGCTTAGTACGAAGTATCTTGGAGTACTGTAGCGTGGTCTGGAGGCCTCATTATGCAACACATTCATTGCGTATAGAGCGGGTGCAAAAGAGGTTTTTAAATCACTTGGCCTATTCAAATACCAAGGGGAAAAAAACTAAATGGTCGTATACAGATAAGCTATCACATTATAAAATGAAAACTTTAGAGAAACGCAGAGATATTCTAGATCTTAAGTTTTTTCACAAGCTGTTTAGGAATAAAATTGACTCCTCTCAGCTTCTTGGTAAGTTTTGTTTCAGAGTACCGCGAAATTCTCCCCGTAAACCTATAACCCCATTAGTACCACCTCTTCGGCGAACGAACTTTGGTGCAAACTCTCCAGTACCACGTCTATGCAAACTTATAAATAGCCGAAGCGATCGCTGTGATATCCACGCAGATAGTCTGGCAGCTTTCACCCGCGCTTTCTGTTCACCATAGACAACAAAAACAAAATTACACCACCCATTGTTGGGGTCTCCCCTGTGCTCTCTGTAATGTCAAAAACTCTAAGTCTAAGTCTTGTGTTGTTTTCATTTGCTTAAACTATTATTATTGTTTTATTATATTACAATACGCTGGTTGAGTGAAACATTGTCTTCTCCCAACGATTAAAGTACCTATTACATGTTGTGTGTACCTATAATTGGTTGTGCAGCATTGTTCGATAATGTATTTGTATGAAAAACTTGTAACACGATTTACTGTAATAACTGTTGGTATACCTAAATAAATAAATAAATAAATAAATATCTAGTAATCAGTTCGGTTTTAGGCGTGGCAAATCGACCGAAGATGCCGTAAGTATGCTTGTTGATCAGATTTCGTCCAACTTAGATAAAAATAGGTTTAGGTGTATTTCTGGATCTAGCACGGGCGTTTGATACTGTTGCAGTTCCTTTTTTAATAAATAAACTAGAATGTTTAGGCGTTCGAGGTTTACCACTCAACTGGTTCAAAAGTTACATAACTAAGAGGTATCAAAGACTACGCGTCGAGAATTGCGTCAGTACCAAATGCCTAGTTGCAGTCGGAGTCCCACAGGGTAGTGTGCTTGGGCCCACTCTATTTATAATATATATGAATGATATTCATAATTTAACTGCAGACAAAATTAAAATAATCTGTTACGCAGATGACACAGTAATCCTCTTCCACGACTCATCATGGAACTCCCTATTTAAAGCAGCGGAAATCGGTTTGAGGCAAATTAAACATTGGCTCGACCTTAACCTTCTCTCCTTGAATACTAAGAAAACTACTTACCTCTGTTTCTACAAAACTATAACATCAGCCCCTGACAACTCGCATAACCTGAGAATTCATACATCTAACTGTTCACCGATGGCATGTACATGCGAGGTACTCAAGTCATCAGACAGCGTTAAATATCTAGGAGTTTTTATAGATCAACGCCTTTCATTCCTATTGCATATTACAGAAGTCGCTAAACGCACACGTAAAATTACTTATATTATGTAAATTCTACGGAATTCGGCCGATAGTAAACTCCTTATGGTAATTTACACAGCATTATGTGAATCTGTACTTAGTTACTGCATTTCAGTCTGGGGCGGCGTTGGTGTTACAAAAATGTTAGGAGTAGAAAGATCTCAACGCTCTGTACTAAAAACAATGCTCAAAAAACCGTTCCAATTCCCTACACGGGAATTGTACTCTGAAGCAGAGGTGTTAACAGTTCGTCAACTGTACATTCTGAAGATAGTACTTAAACAACATAAGAAACTTAAGCACTCACCTGAATATCCCCTCATACTAAATCGGCGTTTATTTAAAGCACCTCAAGTCGAAGTTAAAACTGCATTTGCACAACATATGCAACAATTTATGCTATCTCATTTATACAACAAGGTTTTTAAGTATTGCAATTTAAAAGAATGTAAAACTAAAAGATTAGTACGTAAATGGTTACTTACCCTATCCTATTTTGAGACAGAAGAACTTATGAAAGTAATCGCATGAACCATAATATAATATACACATAAGTACACACAAAAGTTTTAACGCGTACTAGTACCCACACGCACATTCAAACACGCACAGACACACAACGACACACACACAAACACACACACACACACACACACACACACACACACACACACACAAACACACACACACACACACACATCAAACATGCTTGTATACGTTGAGCACAATTTTGAGCAAATTTTTATTTATTAACAGGAGTTCCTTAGTTATTTTTAGAGTTAAGAGATTAATAGATTGTAAATCTTAATAGATTAGATTAATAGATTGTAAGACACATATATTTTATAATACCATCATACTTTATTGCTTGTTACAGTAGACTAGTTTATGTAAAAAGGTATTTCTGTATACTAATACCATCATAACATCAGAAGTCCGATGGAGTGTTGTGTGAGGCACAGGGAGGTTTCAGGTCTGGAAGAGGATGTTCGGATCAAGTTTTCTCCCTCCGCAACATCGTAGAAAAGCATCTGGCAGTAGGCCGGAAGGTTTTCTGCGGTTTTGTGGACCAGGAGAAGGCGTTTGATAGAGTCGTGCGAAAGAGACTTTGGGACATTTTGCCAGAGTATGGTATAAACGGCACCCTGTTGCGAGCCGTCCAGTCCACCTACGTGGACAGCAAGGCATGCGTACGGGTGGGTGGTAACATGTCACCTTGGTTTGACGTTAAAATCGGCGTCAAGCAGGGTTGCGTGTTGTCCGCTAGACTGTTTATAGTGTATCTGGATAAAAGTCTTCAAAGACTGAATGCGATGACTGAAGGGGTAAAAATGGGTGATCTAGTGATAAACCACCTATTGTATGCAGATGACGCGGTTTTGACAGCGGTTTTGACAGCCACTGATCTGCAAACACTAGTCACATTTGTGAGAGACGACTGCATGAACAATGGCTTACATTTGAATGTGAAGAAAACCAAAATTATGGTTTTTGAACGGGAAGAAACCAGAACGAATGCAAGGAATTGTGGTTGGTAACGATGTGCTGGAGCAAGTGAATGAGTTTGTATATCTTGGATGCGCCTTCAGTAAGGATGGGAAATACACCGCTGATATAGAGAGAAGAGTGAATGCAGGTAATAGAGTGAATGGTGCGATGGGAAGGCTACTTGGGAGCCGGCACTTAAGCCAAAAGGCGCAGCTGGCCATGCATAACGGAGTGCTTGTCCCAACGCTGTTATATGGCAGTGAGAGTTGGGTATGTAAGAAGGAGAACGAAAGCAGGATTAATGCGGTCGAAATGCGATCTCTGCGGAAGATGTGCGGAGTCACGCTGACCGACCGTATTCGCAACAGCGTAGTAAGAAAGCGAGTAGGTATGAAAGATAGTATCGGTGTAAAGATGAGAAAGGGTATGCTCCGTTGGTTCGGGCATATAGAAAGAATGCCAGAAGAAAGAATGACAAAACAGATATACAATGCGAAAGTGGAAGGATGTAGGTGCCGGGGAAGACCTAGACTATCTTACCATGACCAAATAGACCGTGTCTTAGCTGAAGGGCAAGTCAAGAGTCTCCGTAACCAGCGAGTGTGTATGACACGAACTATGAGAGTGGAGGAAGCCAGAGAGGTATGTAAGGAAAGAACCTGTTGGAACTCTGTACTCTCTGCCTACCCCGCGAGGGAGCTGGCATGATGATATAGATAGATAGATAGATAATAACATCATCATAATACACGACGTCACGTTTTGTTGACTGTATCGATCGTGGCAATTTTATCATGTATAACATTATTTTGATACACCTTCGCCTCCACGAGACAGGCTTTGCCTAATGTGGGAGGCACCAGTAGCTCTAGCTTCTCATGTACCTTTTGTCTAATGTTTAGTTTTTAAGGATTTGCATGTGTCTATTTTTTGGAAATAAATTATTATTATTATTATGTTCGAATGTTTATTATTTCTCGAAATTAGAGGAATTTTGGTATTTAAAACAAAACCCACGGGCCTAAGCCAAGTGGATTTCGTTATGAGGATTTTGTTCAATAGATTCCGATGAGACGTCTTCCTGCAAAAACTTTCTCACGATCCTGCAAGTGTTTAAGATAGCGGCTTTTTGCATGGTCAGAAATAAACTAGTAGGCAACTGAATTTGTCGTAGATAATGAAGAAGGTGTTTGGGAATGACATCGGTACTGGACAGGCACGATATAGACTCTGTTCATTTTCCATATCCTAAGTATTTCTTCTTTCAACTCGGTGTATTTATTTATTTTCTCGGTAATTGTTTTTTGCAAGTTGTGCGTGTTAGGAACAGCTATGTCTATCAGGTATGTATATTTATTAAGTTTATCAATGGAAGTTATATCGGGTCTGTTGTTGTGCACAGTTTTATCAGTTAATATTGCTCTGTCATAGTATAGTTTGTGCCTTTCGTCCTCCAGTACCGGTTTCGGGGTGTACTGGTAGTATGGGACTGGTTTAGGTGGAATTAGCTTATATTTAACGGCTATTTTCTGGTGAACTATGTGGGTTATCTGATTATGTCAGTGGGTGTAGTCAGTGGGGGCTAAAGTTGGGCAGGCACTGGATTGGATAGTCTCAGATGCACGATGACATTTTCGGCATTTATCGTTTTGGGTGTTAGGGTCTTTAAGAATGTATTTTTTATAATTTTTAGTATTTATTACTTGATCCTGGACTGCTATCATAAAACCTTCTGTTTCTGGGAAGAGAGAACCTAGCTTAAGCCAAGCATTTGACGCTGTTAAATATATATGAGCATGTTCAAGATCATGCAAATGACGCCCATGGAGTTCTTTAGAGCGCCACCTATCCATTTTTTCGTTTAAGTGTAATTCTGGAGATTTGTGGATTACGTCTTTATTTACTAAATTTAATGGGGTATAATTAGTGTCTAATTCAATAATTGTAGCATGTATATGTATTATTATTATTATATAATGACAAAAGTTCATTAGGTAACCTACAAATATATTATATTCTAACAGCAGGTATGGTATAATAGATAACGCTTTCGTGTCTGAGTCAAAGTCATGTGATGTTGAACTCTGCAGACAATATCTAACCGTCTACGAAAAACACTAACCATACTTACCCAAAATATTCGTAGTATTTATAAGAATATAGACGGTTTTAATCTATTTCTACATAGGCTTAATTTTTATTGTGATTTGATAATCCTAACCGAGTGTTGGCTATCGAACCGCTACAATAACCTCCCACAGATTCCCGGATATAATTTATCCTATAGCAAAACCACCCACAATCAAAATGATAGTGTGGTAATTTATGCTAAAGAATCGCTAAAGGTTACCGTCGATGAACCAGTTGTACAAGACTGTAACTGTTTGGTTGTTAAAGTAGGCACAAACACATCAGTCATTGCCATGAATAGATCTCCTTTCTTTAGGAACTTAGAGCCATTTTTAAACTGGTTAAATCAAACGCTTACAGTGTTAGCGCCCTTTAAAAATATTATACTAACAGGGGGCATAAATATTAATATTGGATCTGAATATTACGACGCAGGAACACAAGATTACCTAAATTTGTGCTCATACCATGGGCTCCTTCCCTCTCACACAAAGACTACACATCAGAGCGATTCCTGCCTCGATCACATGATGATCAAATCCAGCCCACAGTACCTTACGCTTATTACTCATTCTTTTATTACCGATCACCACGCTGTCTTACTAACAGTTAATTTAATGCTGCCTAAACTAAATCGCCGTAAGACTAATACCAAATTAAACATAAATAAATTCGAACATGATTTACGCAATATTAATTTCAACAATATTTACAATACTGCTGACCCTGACTTATCTCTATCGTACTTAATTGAGAATGTCCAACAAGAAATTATACGGAACACGTCTCTTATAACAGTAAATAAGAAAAATTATAATATTAAGCCATGGATTACCCCTGGATTAATTCGATGTATAAGACACAGAGACAAACTCCATCAGAGATCTAAGCGATACCCCGATAAGCGATAATCAAAATCTTCATATGACTTACAAGAGGTACAGAAATTTCTGTAATAACCTTTTAAAAAAACTAAAATTGAACACGATATAAATAAGTTACAGAAAGCAGGAAATAATAGCAAACAAATTTGGAACCATATTAAAAATGTCACCTATACTTCTATACAGCACGAATCAAAATCGAATTTGCTTATTGCAGATACTTCACCTATCTTGTCGGCTAATAATGTAAACAACTATTTTGTGAACGTTGGCAAAAACCTTGCTGAGTATATACAAAAACAGACATATACTAATAAAACTGCACCCGTCTACCAAACTAATAATAGCTTTAGTGCAAAATCGTTTGCACTGCTAGACACTGACAAACAGGAAATAAAAGGAATTATTTCAGGATTGAAGGAAGATTGTGCAACTGGCTGGGATAAAATAGACAATCAAATACTTAAACGCTTTCAGCATATCTTAGTAGCACCACTAACTCATATATTCAGACTTTGCCTATCCCAAGGGATATTTCCTAAATGTTTAAAAAGGCAGTAGTGATCCCTATCTTCAAGTCGGGAAGCAAGGCCTATATCTTTGCTTCCCTCAATATCCAAAATACTAGAAAAAGTCATTAACAACAGATTAGTCAACTATCTCGAAACAAATAATCTGCTTTCACCAATGCAATTCGGTTTTAGAGCTTAACTATTCACAGCTGACGCAACACATGTCCTAACAGAATTTGTCACACAAGAACTTGGCAAAGGAAACCAGACTTTAGGAATCTTCCTAGACCTAGCCAAATCATTTGACACCGTTTCTATTCCTTTGCTCTTGAAAAAACTGGAGGTTCTAGGCATTAGGGGCGAGCAGTTAAAACTGTTGGTAGACTACCTTGATGAACGGTACCAATGTGTTAAAATAGATAATGTTACAAGCGATTACCAAAGAAACACAAGTTTTTGTGTCCCTCAAGGTAGTATTTTTGCCTCTACCTTGTTCCTGATTAACATCAATGACCTATGTAATCTGAACATTGGACACGGCAAAATAATATCCTACGCCGATGATACGGCATTGATTTTTAGCGCTAAAACCGATAACAAACTGTACAATAATGCACAACTTGGATTTAATTTAGTAAATAATTAGCTTTACCACAACTTACTAACACTAAATGCTGACAAAAAAAATACGTTCACTTCGTCATGCGCAAGCCACACCACAATGTAACTAACCCTCATTTATATGCGCACCAATGTAAAAACCCTACAATGAACATCTGTAACTGTCCCACTATCCACAACACAATCCATATAAAATACCTCGGAGTTATAATCGACGATAGACTCTCCTTTAACCAACACATTGAATGTTTGGTCAGAAGAGTCCGTAAACTAATAAATGTATTCAAAATCCTCAGAAAATCGCTGACTCAAAACTAGTCAGACAAGTATACCTAACCTTATGTCAATCCATAATCCAGCATTATATCACCTCATGGGGAGGAGCCCTAAAGACTGTTTTACTGCCCCTCGAACGTGCCCAAAGAGCAGTTCTAAAAGTTGCCAATTTCCATCCGTTTCGCTTTCCCACTACCCTGTTATACAAGTCCTGCAAGGTGTTAACAGTCCGTCAACTTTTCATAATGTACGTATTACTTAAACAGCACAAAACACTCGCTTATGCTGCTGACATTACGATTAATAAGAGACGGAAAGATATAGTCTGCCTTTCAAACTCAACCTCAAAACATATATATACTAATAGATTTTTCACTTTTTTAGGTCCTTTTCTATACAATAGAATAAATAGAGAACT
This sequence comes from Phalera bucephala, assembly GCA_905147815.2. Classification (NCBI taxonomy): domain Eukaryota; kingdom Metazoa; phylum Arthropoda; class Insecta; order Lepidoptera; family Notodontidae; genus Phalera; species Phalera bucephala. Next base: position 5,910,607 of record LR990619.1, on the reverse strand, counting down.
AAATATATACAAATTAAATAACTTTAGATGCAACAAACACTTTTTAATTATTTACAAAATACGTCTTACGAACAGACGGAACAATTACTTGCAATTTGTAGATAACGTATTATGTTATAGCATATCATAATTTAAATGTTATTATAAAAGTAGATTAAAACATATGTTATTAGTTAAGTCACTTATCACTCAAGTAAGTTATGTTATTGTAAATAAACCATTGGATTTTACAATGCTACAGCACTAATCCTGCCTGAAACACAGGTTTTAACCTAGTTCAGGTAAGCCGTTAATTATACCTACTTAAATAAGTTCCAATAAGATTGTTACGCGCACTGATTTTGAATGAATAAATGATTTATTATTATTATATTATACCGTTACATGCACCATCACATATCATGTGAAATGACCAAAGGTAAATATATAAAAGTTGGATTATTCAATGCCGGGTCATTGGGGACTCACCACGAGGAGTTCATTGTGGCTATGAGAAATGCGGCAGTTGACGTCATGGCAATAAATGAGACTTGGCTGAGGGAGGGTGAGGAAAGGGCGCGCACCCATCAGTTTCAAACTACCGTTTAAGACACACGCCACGTCCCACTAACCTGCGAGGTGATCGAGGTAGTGGGGTCGGCTTTGATGTGCGTCGTGATCTCCGTGTTCGCGTCGTGCCGCACCCGACTGCGCCGGCGGTTGAACAAATGTGGCTGAGGCTGAATGTGGGCTCCCAGACTAGTAGGTAATAGGTAAAGCATACAGGCCACCATGGTTGGATGTGAATGTCTTTCTCGATGCAATCACCGACACTGGCATCTCTAGGAAAAGTGGATAAGATTCTCCTTCTGGGTGATTTCAATATTAATGTATTAAATGTTACGGATAACAAGACCAAAGCCTTAAACTCCTTTCTACTGTGTTCAAACTTTCATCAAGTAGTTACAGAACCCACACATTTTACAGATCACAGTGAGACATTGATCGATGTAGTCTGTACTGATGCCAGAGTTTGTGGGGTCTCATTATCACATATACCCGAGATGGGCCACCATGCTATGGTATCTTTGGAATTACACCTAAAAAAAGAACAACTCAAACCTAGGTGGATTACCTACAGACCACTACAAAATATAGTAATAGATAACTTCGAGGCGGACATTGACAGTATATACTGGGATCATGTCACAAATTTGGACAATGTAAATACAATGGTATCGACGCTGAATCTGTACATAACATTTTTATTTGATTTGCATGCACCTTTTACAAAGTTAGGTAGGTAGGTTTGGTATTAGAGATGTCTCATACCCCTGGATAACGAACACAGTAAAAGATATGATGCAGTTAAGAGACAAATCACACAGGAAGTTCAAACAGACTAAATTAGATACCCATTTCATTACATATAAAGAATGAAAGTACCTCACCATTGCAGCTATAGACAGTGAAAACCGGGCATATTTTAAAACATATATAAATAAGAACATATACAACCCAAAGACATTATGGAAAAATTTAAAAACTACCATCCCAGGGGCAACGGGATACAAACATGACTTGCCCCCCTATTTCAATGATCCAAAAGAGATCAATAAATACTTCTTGGAGGTACCCGGAAGTGGCACAGTGAGTATATCTGATCTGACATATTTCGAATATAACAGATTTGGTACCGGATGCTTCCATCTTAAGATGGTTAATGAGGATGAACTGATGAGAATAATAAAAGGCCTCAAATCGAATGCGCAGGGATGTGACGGTATCACGCTAAACATGTTAATAATGACTCTCCCACACACTCTTTCTACAATAACCTCCATAGTGAATAAGTCTATTTCAACTTCCGTATTTCCTGACCAGTGGAATGTAGCAATAATCAAACCAATCCCAAAAAATGCAAACCCAACCAGCATTCAAGAGCGGCGGCCTATAAGTTTACTACCTTGTCTATCTAAAATAGTGAAAAAAGTAGTGTGCAATCAGATCAGAGAGTACTTAGACCACCACAGAATACTGCCATCGGCACAATCTGGTTTTCGACAGGGACATAGTACTGCCACTGCTCTCCTTGATGTGGTTGATAATATTTTAGAGGCTAGAGACCATGGCAAGGGCACAATTCTTACTCTTCTCGATTTTTCCCGTGCATTTGATTCGATAAATGTCTCACTGTTGCTCTCAAAGCTTGCATACTATGGATTTTATACTGGTGCTATACGAGTACAATGGTTCCACATTTACCTAAGTGGCCGATCCCAATTTATCGAGTTGACAAGCAGCTGCGATGGAAACAAGTTGTCGTCATCTTGTAGCTCTGTCAGTCGTGGAGTGCCGCAAGGTTCCATTCTTGGTCCACTCCTGTTTATCCTCTACACAGCTGACATAACCAACTGCATATCCAACACGAAATACCATCTTTATGCTGATGATCTGCAGCTATATAGATCTTTCTATCCTCGAGTTTGTGCCAACTCTGTCAAAAAATAAATGAGGACTTAGAACGCATAGCTGACTGGGCTAGTAAAAACTCATTAGTTCTTAACCCAAAAAAATCAAAATTCATCATTCTTGGGTCAAAAACCAGCATTGCCAACACATGTTCTATTGCTCCTGCCATAAGGATCAGAGGATGTCCCAAGTAAAAGAGGCTCGCAACCTGGGTGTAGTCTTAGACGGAGAACTCCACTTTGAGTCTCATATAATTCAAGCTGTGCGTAATTGTCTCTACCGCCTTAATTTACTGTACAGAAACCGTCCTTACCTAAATGTGGATGTGCGCATCAAGTTATGTGAGTCATTCTCTCTAAGCTGAATTATGCCGACACTGTGTATGGAACATGCTTGCTTAGTCGGACGGAGAAGCTCATCCAGCGCGTACAAAATGCGTGTGCTCGGTTCTGCTACCCTATACCTCCAAGAACTCACGTTAAACCATACCTAAACAAAGAGAACCTTATGAAAATGGAAGCGCGCAGAAAACTTCATTTGGCTACAATCTTGTTGGGAATAATACTCACCAAAAAACCAGAGTATCTGACCAAAAACCTATCTTGGGCCCGGGATTACAATAAGCATAACACTAGGGCTTCTTCATATCTCCTGCTGATACCGGGACACAGGACCGCGGCCTTCCGTGGCAGTTTCAGATACGCTGCAACCCGGTGCTGGAACAACCTGCCTCCTCCCTTTCGTGCCCTAAAAACAGTGCGGCTGCTTAATTGTAAATACAAAAGTCACCTTCTTAATATGCAACAAATAAGTACATAATTTACGTCGGGCTATGCACGCGATAGGCAAGGGGAGCCATTCGTCGATGCAGGGGGTTGCGGCGTATCTCACATATAGGCACTTAATAACGACAAGAAGATTTTGTTTTGGGTATTTTATGTAAATCGGGTCACACAGTCATCCAGTCGTCCAAACGATTGCAGATGCCACGATTTATCGATTTGCCACGTCGTACGTGCCATTTTGCTTGGGCACACCTTGGATTGACATTGATTGACAGCCAAACGAAACAGTGCTGCCAATTATCAAATAATAAAAAAAAACACAAAAAACTACAAAATGTCCACAGACAATAAATATATATTTTTGAAAAGATTTTTTGTAAGATTAGGTTTCCACAGTGCAAATTTTTAATTTTAATTCTAGTTTGTTAACCCCTCGTTTGCTCGAGCGCTTTTTATATATATGCCTTAATAGTTTTAGACTTTAATACATATATCTGAAAGAGACCGCCCGTGATGTTACCGAAATATGGCGCTGCTGGTAGATCAGCGCTGCAGCATAATAGAGCTGCGGCATTAGCTGAGGCAGGGACCAATTTTGGGTCTCACATTGCACACTCGTCATCACGTCTCACATGCATTTCTACCTTTTTATTGTTACTCTTTTGTCATGGTAATTACATTTGTTACTCATTTCATTCTTTTGTGTTTAGTTGTGTGAGCACAAAATAAATTATTGTTCTTTTTTTTCTTTTTAAGAGAGAAGAGGTGGGGAATGCTATTCACCTGCATGTTAACGCGCGCAATACATATGGAGCTCATTCCATTGCTCAGTACGGACTCCGCCATCATGGCTCTGCGAAGGATGGCAGCGCAAAGAGGATGGCCGAGCACTTTCTGGTCGGACAACGGCACAAACATTCACGGAGCAGACGCAGAATTAGACGCCGCGTACCGGGAATGGATGCCCGCGTTATCAACATTTGGACAGACGAAGCGAATCAGCTGCCGATTTATCGATCCAGGAGCGCAGAAGTGGCTGCCATGGTCTGCAGGACCTCCTCCCGGGGTGCACGTTCGTATAATACACGGTGAACTCGCACCCGCTGACTCACGTACCGGTGAGCCCCGATGATCCGGAGGCGCTCACCCTCAATCGCTTCCTATTAGGGACCGCGGATGGACTGCCCCTAGTAGGACCGAACGAACCTGGCGATAGGAAGACATGGAGAGCGGCCCAGGCGCTGGCCGACCTATTCTGGGTTCGCTGGATGAAGGAGTACCTTCTAACGTTAACAGCGCGGAACGACGTGCGCAGGGAAACCGAGACCCTAAACGAAGGAGATATCGTGGTGATTGCGGACCGACTATTACCACGAAATGTGTGGCCCAAGGGCCAAGTAGAGCGGACATATACTTGACCTGACGACGTAGTGCGGAGCGCGGAGGTGCGGACTCGCGGGGGGGTCTTCCGGAGGCCAGTAAGGCGGCTGATCGTCCTCCCGATATCGGAAGGCTCGTGAACTACGCCAGGGAGAGAATTGTAGCGGACGAACAGCTAATCATAATTCTCTCATAGCTCTTGTATATAGAAATGTGTAATAAATAGGCATATTTAGTACGTAAGATATATTTAGTAGTATATAAGGTTTAGCACATAAGATTAAGAAAGAGATGGCAATACGTGACGTGCGGCCGGGACGTGTAGGCTCCGCGCCCAGTCGGTCGGCGTAGAACTCCTGCTAGATGTGACCCCTAAAAAGATGATATTAATAGCGCACTTTCGCGGCCGCGTCGCCGCACGTCGCAACTGGGGAAACAATTAGCCGGAATCCTGTGAAAATGCATTGTGAATGTAGAAGACCTTTGTGAATTATAATATAAAAGATCATTGTAAATTGATATAGAAGATTATTCTGAAGATATCCTTAAGAAAATCAGAAGAATACAGTCCATTGTTTATTTGTGAAGGCGGGAGTTTTATTTGCAAGCCTCCCACACTGTAATTCTGGATATCTGTTGCCATATTATTATAAAATATTAATTAATATTTGTTATATATGAGAATAATCACAGCGTTTACTTATAATTTAGATTTTATTTTGTTTACCTGTGATTTGATTTGGACAAAAAATAGTTACACAAACATCTTATTCTATATGCCTTAAGATTAAGATGTGACTGTGTCACAACCAGATCCTAATCTAGTTCCGTTCGACTCCGTTCTCCTAAGGAGACGATAAGACGACACCTGCCTACGTGAACGGAATCCTAATCGTAGCTAACTCCGGAATATTACTTAATTATTTGTTTTAGCATGTCCACGTTTTGTGTAAGGGTTGGGATTGGTCGTTACGATACAATGGGGCCAGTTCGTTCTCTTATTTGCCTATTTTTGTTCGAATGTTCCAGAAAGAAAGTATTTTTTTCTGGAAATCCGTGTATACAAGGTGTAATATATATAACGCAAGACTCTGAAATTAGATTATTGCTTAACGAATTCAATATGAATATCAAACTTCCATTTTTTAGCTCTTTGGTACGCAAATTAACCACGAAACCTGCACTTTTGTGTGTAACCTGTATATTGAGGTAATTGGTTTAGAAATGCACTTAAAATAGCCGTGGTGCTTTGAATAATGATTAAATTTTGTTTAATACAGCGGATTGAACGAGTAACAGCAATTTTAAAAAATGTAACATACTTCATTATGGTTGGGATCGATTCAGTTACAGATTAAAAACAAACTACTTTCAGGTATTGCGTTATTTATATTACACCTTGTATACATGTATAGTGTTGTCCCTCTCTCATGTCTTTTTTCCCGAAAGAAAGGTAAGGTTTTTTAACCGTCTTTATTGGTGTTTATGTATATGCAAGTTTCATTTCATGTATTTATAAATCCATATCTATTAAAATATGTTAAAGCTCCTTTATTAAAAGTTTTATTCCCAAAACGAAGCAAATATTTTTGAGATTCCATATTTAAAAGATAATATAACATGCCATAAGTCCTAAATCTACGCAGATGTGCAATAATAGGCTATTTGGTATTTGCTGAATAATTTCATGCTTGAAGTATTCGAGGTTTTTACCGCAGTGAATTCGTTTAACAGTAAAATTTTACCTAAAAAGCAAGTAGTGTTTCATTCTTCATTGGGGAAGATGTCAAAAGTCCCTGCTTGTCTAAGCGGAATTAAGTTTTGAAGAAGTGCCTTTGACCAAACTACGATCTCGACGATTCCTTATCAATTTCGATGCCCCGTGGTTTTTTTTTTCTATTATAAACTTTACCTTTCTTTTAGAGCAGTCTGGAAAAAAGACATGAGAGAGGGAAAACACTATACATATATACAAGGTGTAATATATATATATATATATATATATATATATATATATATATATATATATATATATATATATATATATATATATATATATATATATATATAGATTTATAGAATAATAGAAAAAAAAATCCTCGGTCGTCTAGTGGCGCAAAGTATGGGTCGCTATCACGAAGTTCTGAGATCAAATCTTAGGCCATAAAGCGTAGTTTTTCTATCTGACAATTCTTAGTAGAAAATTCGAAATCGTGCTCAGTATAATGACAATAATTTTGCTCCATATAATCTATAAATGAAGCTTTCATGAAATGAAGCAGCGATAGGCTAGTGGTTAGACCGTTGGACTGCAAAGACAGAGGTCTCGGGTTCAAACCCAGGCACGCACCTCTGTCTTTTTAAAAGCATGTGCGTATTAAAAATTAACTATCACTTGCTTTAACGGCGAAGAAAAAACATCGTGAGGAAACCTGCATGCCTAAGAGTTTTCAAAGGTGTGTGAAATTCGTCAACCCGTACTGGGCGAGCGTGGTGGAATATGGCCTAAACCTTCTCAGTTGGAGAGAAGGCCCGTGCCCAACGGTTGGCAGTTTCGTAACAGGGCCTAATATTATATTAAATGAAGCTTTATACAATGATTAATTCAGTGGATCGTGAAATATTCAATGCAATAACGAGAAGATAATCTATTTACATAATCGGGACGTTCTCATTTCACGGCCCGAGTAACAACAGAGGTAGTGGATTTTATACATAAATAAATTACGATGAACCAAACAATCATATTTCGTGGATGACAACATCCACCGCTCGTCGCTTCTAATCGATTTTAAACTGACTTCCCGATTAGTAGAGACCTCAAACTTATGAAATAAAACTATTTTTCGGATGTTGTCGCGGTTTATTTTAGATTTTTTAAGTTCCCGACGTTTCGAGTGCTTTGCAAATAAATCTAAAATAAACCGCGATAAAATCCGAAAAATAGTTTTATTTCATGTGTAATATTCGCGTAAATCTAAGAACTCAGTACCTCAAACTTAATTCAAACCTGGAATAAAATGCATTCTTTATTATGAAATTTAGGAATATTTCACGTTCTTCACAACTGTGGTGGGCTTCATTCGCGGCCAACGTCGGAGCCGGGATCTTCATAATTACTTTTTTATTTATATACGGAGCCCCGCACTAGGAATTATTCGTGGGTGCGTTTACAAACATGAAATTCATATGCACAAATACCCAGACCGAAACAAATATTTGTAAGTCGTACAAAGATTGGTCCCACGCGAGAATCGAACCCGCGACTACTCAATCCAGAGGCGGAGCGACTTATTTTCTTTCGTTAACTATTTAACGAATCACTAGTGTATATTGCAATTTTTATTATATTTTCTACGCCTCTAACCAAGACGTGTCTCTAACGAAAACGATCTAAGGGGTATTAAAATAATTTAAAAGGAAAAACATGAGGCGCATATGATACTATACGATAATTAAGGAGAACAGGACTCTCCCTTGAGTGAAGGAGGAAGTTAGTCTAAAATTCCACGAGCGAAAGTGGAAGCTCCTTTCCACTTCTGTTACGAAAATGGTACAATCGACGAAATTCTTTATAATTTTTTTTATTCGGACGTTCAGCAGCTTACTATAGTCTTTTTTACGAGACATGGGTATGGTGACGTTTGATTCACACATACTGTATTAAAGAATATTAAAAATAGAGAATCCAAATAATAAATAGGAATATAAAAAACATCAGTAACCTACTTTACTTTTCATTTAAATCATATACTGTTCATAAATTTGCGTAATTATATAAAAAACTTAATAAAACTCTATTACTCAATTATGTAAATTGTAACGGTTTGCGTTTTAGGTACTGACACAATAATATCGTTATATACGATATGTTGTTTTTTAAAATATACAAAATCTAAACATATTATGCCAAGTATCTGACTGAAATATTTAGTATTCTCATGGTCAACAAATTAATAAATAAACGTAGATGCGTTATCTTGACATATTAAAACAGAGAGTTTTATAGATTATTTAATAATAATACACGTAAGCAACAAATCAAGCGATTTGTCAGACAATTTTTCTGACCAACGCCTTGATTCGTAAATAATTAGTGAGATTATTTTACGTTTGTTTGTTTTAAACAAACAATTATTTCATTTTGTTACCTTTTTGTTTCTAAATTATTTTTATTATTATCGATTCATTCTTCGTTATAAATTTTCTCGATACGATATTCAATTGATTCTATTTCACATTTCTAGAAACGTCAAACTCCACTGAGAAGATCCAACGAGAAACTCAGCGGGCTAGTCTTTTAACTTAATTTCTTTGGCCTTTCTGATAACCATTTCTTTTTTCAAAATTGTATTATACAGCTTTGTTTAATTTTGCTCATTGAGTAGCTGCTCAAACCCAATCTGTTTTATCGTCAAGATAATCCGAAATTTTGTAATACTCTTTCTTACACAGTCTAGTTTTGATTACCTTTCTAAATTGATTTATAGGCATCTTTCGGATATCTATGGGTAATTTGTTGTAGAAGCGTATACATTGCCCCATGAAAGAATTACTAATTCTGTGCAGACGAGTAGAATGTACAATAAGATCATCTTTGTTCCGTGTATTAATATGATGAATGTCGCTATATTTTTCAAAGCTACTGATATTCTTTTTAACATATAGAAGATTTTCATATATAAATTGTGAGGTAACAGTTAGAATACCGTATATGTTAATATTGCTAAAATTGGTGTTATATGTTGATGTCAGATGGGCAACTAATTCATTCGGTCCAAAATTTGTGTGGCTTTTCGGAACATAAAAAACGATGTACTTGGTTGTTCTCGGTTTATGATGCGGCACTTTCAAACCAATGTAAGAGCAATCAAGCTTCGAGTTGACTACGTCATAAAGAAAATATTTAAAGAAGACCCTCGATGATATTGTACGAGTTGTAACTTGATTTATGTTTTATTTTACCTGATCGATCGAATCGAAAACATCGACGGAAGAAAATCAATTACTATTGTTTTCGATATACACAAGTGTAATATGAACGATGTTTCTAGCAAGTGTCTGGGAAATTAAGTATCTACTGTAATGAAGTGGAAATTACATCATGCGAGTATCACGTATTCGCTGTCAACGCGAGAGAAGTAAATGTCTCTGGAAGATTACGGCACTTGCTTAATTCGCTTATATTAATACTTGCTAGATTTACGCATAATATAGTTCCATTAATACCCGTAGCTTATGCACGGCATAAGCTACGGGTATTAATTACGGCATAAGTTACGGGTATTAATTACCACAAATCACGGGATTTGTGTAAGTCTAAGGTCTGTTTTCAATAATCAAATAAAAGTTATTAATGGAATTAAATACAACATAATAAAATAAACACCAAACCAAACCAAGTTATCTGGAAGAAATCGCGTTTCCAATATGAAATTAACACACATAAACATCCAGACCTAAACCAAATATTTGTGGATCATACAAAGATCTGTCCTGTGTGGGGATCAAACCCGAACTCAAACTCAAATTATTTATTTTGTATAATGCCTGCAACCCTCCAAATAAAATGCAATTGAAATTCTAGTTCAGAAGAATTTGCGACGTGTGAGTACGCAAATAAACATTTACATATGTGAAATTGAAGCATTTCAAGAGACGATCCCAACTAGTCGAGACTGAACCCAGACACCTTATCATTCTTCGAGACTTACTCATTCGTATCTCGACCTCCAAATTGCAGGCCTTCTAGAATTTAAAGCATCCCATTAATTCCAAGATTCTTTCAAACTTTTCAAAAGGGGTTTTTGGCACTGCCTTAATTAAATTAAACTTTTAATGACTCCAAGAAAACTGAGCTTTCCCGTAGTATGTACAGACTAACGTTAAAGTAACGGTATAGAGATGATATCTCGTCTGTTCAACACCACATTTTTTTCAAAATAAAGGTCAGATAGAAAAAACGATTTCTTGAAAACGTTAAGCGTAAAATGGTTTGTGCTTAGCTATTAATGGCTTAAAACGAACAGGTTTACGATAGCGCAACGCTATCGAGTTGATATGCCATCCTTTTTACTCTACAAGTTTACTAAATAAAAGTGAACGTGACAGAACAATTTCTTGACAATGTTACGCTAAAGTCAATCTGTTCGTGCTAAGCCATTTTTCTATACGTGCCTTATACAAAAATATTTCGGTATAAAATAACAATGGCTTGGTCTAGTGGTTTGAATTAACCGGGAATCTAATACTAACTTTCAAAAATAGGTTCTATTTACAGAAGATTTTGATGGATGTACTGCGTATTTGTTATAAGAAATACATATGAAAATGAAGATGAAAAGATCGAGTAAAATTTAATTTTACGTATTTAATTTTCCAAAATAATACTTTAAAAAAACTCTATCTTGAATATACAGTAAATAAGGTTAAGCGAGGGACGTATTCAAATCCATGATAGATCATGCTTACATGTAACTAACAAACATATACACAACAAAAAGCACTGATAAATCACGGAGAAAATCTTGACAAAAAATCGTAAAAAGTCTCTCGACGTGTGGGCAACCTTGCGCAAGCGACTTGACCTAACTTATCTAAGATCAATTACGCATGTGAATGACCTTTAGGTTTGATCCGTTTTTCCTTTATACTTCAAACTGGCTTAGGACAGGCAAAAATACCTAAGTACTTAAACATACATTTATTTTTTAGTGTAATTTTACATTACAAAAATATGTGTATGTAAATTGAGAACCACAATAAATTAAGATTAAGAAAAAATATGACAAGGTTAATATGCACACTAGTATTTTGGGCGTATTTAAAATCTGGAATCATAGCTATTTACAACGATTTACTTGATTAATTTATTATTTACACGTTTTTTAATCAATCTTAAAAATTGTTCAAAATGTCCACCTCCTTGCGTAATGCACAGTTCGGCACGTTTTTTCATATTATATTTTATGCGGTTAAGTACGAACGGATCACTTCTTACGCTATAAAAAGCATTCGTGATACCGCACCTTTAACTCTTCTCTGGTCAAGTACTCCGTAGCATAAACGACTCTTTTCAGCTCACCCCATAGATAAAAGTCTTAACGGAGTGAGATTTGGAGAGCGGGCTGGCCATGGCACGGGCCCTCCGCGACCTATCCACCTATCACCGAAGTAATTGTTTAGGAATTCACGTACTTCCATCAATAAAATATGGGCCTAGCAAACAATTGTTTAAAATCCCTGCCCACACATTCACACTAAACCGGCGTTGATAAGCGTCCTGGCGCATCACATAAGGATTTTCACTACTCCACCAATGTTCATTATGCACATTAAATATTATGTTTATTTACTAACACTGTTGTTTTTATTACGTAAACACACGCGGGGTTGTTTTTACGGAGGCGCATTTAACATGCAGAAGTAGCGGCGCACTCGCATACACTGCGGGGTGCGCGGGCGTGTGTCCGGTCGTGTCCTGCTCGGTTTCATGCGCGCTCAGTATCCATAATTAATATATTTTTTGAATAATTCCGTCAAAAATTAAGGTTAAGTTTTTTTAGATATTTTGGACGAGAATCTAATACTCAGTACCCTCCATCAACACGTCCCTCGTTTAACCTTACACTCTGTATATTGCAAATGTTCTATTTAATGACAGGTTGGATATGTATAAAATATACAAGAGAAAAAGCTTAAGATATGCTTTATAACTAATATGGATGATTTTTTTTTTAATTTTTAATTAATGATATCTGAATCATTTGAAAAAACCTTGCATTTTGGGTCCTCCGGGCACACTTTCACTGTTGTCAGGGTAATCAGTCAAGGGAAATTTTCAAATAAAAATTCTCAAGGCTCTCAATTCTCTCAATGAATCGAATAGCTGTAAGTTCGATTCCCGCATGGGATTAATCTTTGTGGGAGTGTAACTCATAGATACCTAATTGTTTTGGTCAGGGTGTTTGTGTATGAGAAACACAAAAACTATTGTTTGAGTGTGTACTTATACTTATGTAAGTACACACATATTACAAAGTCTATTGATAATCATAAAATATCTTCGTGCGTTTCACATCTATCTATATATTGAAATGAAGTCAATTTCACGGCTCCACGGCCTCTAAGGAATACCCAACGCAAGATATGTTTATCTTATTTAATGATTATATTTAATGGACACGTCTCGTTTAACAGCTCAGTCAACCTTAATAAGTCTTTCACATGGTTAATCGATAATTTTATAAACATTGCGTTACTTTATCTTTTGTTCCTCAACTGCCCGCGACTTCGTCTACGTGGACTTTATACAGGAACCTAACATTTTTCAAGAATAAAACGTATTCTATGTGTGTGTTTGGGGTTCTATGGTCGGGTAACCTCCTAGTGCGCCCGACCCATTGCCAATCCTGCGGACACGCCCAGAGGAACGACAATGGGCACGGGACGGTGCACCCCGGGTATCGTCAATAACTTCCCTCACGGGGGATCTTGTTGGCGATGGCGGATGACCCGACATGGCGCGGTGCTTGGGATTGGGTGCTGCGGCAGAGGAATAGAGGGGAGGGGGCTGGACAATCTCCTGCGTGTTTTTGTGCCATGCGCGGTTACCCGTACAGCAGGGTGAAGAAGTCCTGGAAGTTGAGTCGGCGATGGACCAGTAGTTGTTGTCTGTCGCTGGCAACACGCCTCTTCGGTCTGGATCTCTGTTCATACCGGAGGCTGTCACGTAGCCGCATGGCAGTCAATCGGCTGAAGTCCATCCTTCAGATGGGCTAGGCTAGGGTTCTGGGATGAAGGGGTCCGCAGGCCTACACTGCGTGAGAGTGAAAGCGAACACCATTAGTCTCGTGGACAACTCACCCTGGAATCCTATTCTCTGATGATAGCCCTGGTGCTTATAAAGCATCCCCAAAGGTGAGGGCGCCGTAGCGGGTGGGGAATCATCAGAGCGGAAATCTTCTAAGGTCATAGGGACAGCCAGAAATTAAACCCCAACATGGTCTCCAAAAAGGGACAAGGTGCATCAAGCACATAAGGTCCATCAGGGCAGATCACCAAGCTTACGGGCAATAAAAAGGCGAAGGGACAAGTGACGGCAGCGAACCCTACCGGTGGCGCCAGTCTGGTCTCTTCAAGCAAACAACTAGGCGGTTCTACGGGAGAGTCAGTGTCTTCCGGTCTACCCCTGGTTGCCAAGGTGGAGGTCAAGGCGTCTGGCTCTGCTGGATCCGAAAACTGTACCGCTCAGGCGATCAGCGTTGGTGGACTGCGTGACCAGGTCTCCCCGAAGAACCGCAAGCGTGCCAGCGGACTTGCAAAGAGAAGGAGACGCATAGAGCTGGCTAGGCAAACTACTATCTCCCAATCACCTGCGAAGGAGGCTACACTCACGAAATGGGCAAGGGAGATCAGCGATCAGGCCAGGGATACTACGGGGGACACAAAGCGAGCTTGCATTGGGTCCTCCTTCAAGGATGCCCTGACGACAACAAGGATGGCCATCATAGCGGATGACTATCCGAAAACCATGCTAGACGAGAAGACCGCCTGGGAACTGAAGCAGTCATTCTGGGTGAGGATGAGAAGCGATCCCATCCTTGCCATAGAGTGGAAGGGAACCCAGGGCGGGATCACCTGGCTGAAACATTACGACGGCCAAATCCTATGAGATGTCAAGGTAAAGGTGATCAAAGACAGAGTTTTACCCAGGTCTGTTAAAATGGCCTGGAAAAGAACAAAAATTAATGAGTAAGTCCCTCCGTCTGCAGAACTTCAGATGCTCCAGCGGCTCCACAAAACTATTAACACGGACCGCTGGAGAGTCGTGAATACGATGACGGAGGGACTACTGGCTAGGAGTATCATACTCATGGACCAAGTCTCTGCTGACTTTATTAAGGAAGCGGGATATACGGTGCATGCGGGTCTTAAACGCAGCTTTTTCAAAGTTCTCGAGACTTCCGGGGACAAAGACGGGGCTGTGGAGAGACGCGCTGAACCGACGAGAAAACCTCCTACCGGTTGAACCACAACCAGATCACCAGCGGAGTGAAGGTACCGCGGAGGAGCTGATGGAGGAAGCGCTGCTCGCGGACCGTCCGGCGCCGTCGCCAGCTATATTGACGAGATCGGATGGGCTCGCGGGCTTTGAAAACGTGGGCATTGCTTCGTCCCCTGCTGGGACGGATAAAATTGCCCCAGAGTGCAGCGACCTGGAGAGCTGCAAGTAGGGGAGTCCCTTAATCTGGACTTCTGGATCAGTGCACAAACTCGACGGCAACGGAGCTTGGTCTAAGGTGTGTGCAAATAAACCTACATCATTCTAAGGCGGCTACGGCGATACTAGATCGCCAGCTGCGCAGGGCTTTCTTTGATATGATCCCTACATTTATATAGGGGTCAGATACGGGGCTTAGATGGGGCGGGGGTAACCTGTTCCATAACTGCTCAACCAATGACAGGAGGACCTGCATTTTTGTTAGAAATAGCTCACCACGGTGAAACTAAAATTGGAAGGTAAAAGGGGCGGCCGGGATGTTATCTTCTCGGCTGTCTATCTGCCCTACGAATATACAGACGCAGTTACAACACAACTACGTGACTTGGTCGACTACTCCGGCACAATCAACTTTGAGCTTATCATTGGCTGTGATGCCAACGTGCATCACATCGTCTGGGGCAGCGCGGACACTAATCAAAGAGGGGGAAAAATTTCTAGAATTTCTGGTAAGTTTCCTCTTCAAATTCTTAGTAAAGGCAATAAGCCCACGTGTGTGAATAAACGTAGGGCGGAAGTTATTGACATCATAGTTGCCAGCAACAAAGCGAGCAAGAAAGTAGACAATTGGCATGTCTCCAATGAGGTCTCATTCAGATCACAATTATATAGTTTCCGGTACGAAGCGGAAACGAATTACATAAACATAAAAAGGCGCAATCCCAGGAACACTGATTGGACTGCGTACGAAAGAGACCTAAAGATAGAGCTTGGAAAGGTCGGAGGTAGGCTCAACTCCATATTAGATATAGAGTTTGAAGCAGGTTACCTAGTTAGGGTGGTAAATAGCGTCTGGATTAACAACTGTCCGGAGAGCACAGTCCTAGCGAAGCGCGTACCGTGGTCGACGCCAGAACTAGCAAAGCTGAGAGCAGAAACCCGCCGGACATTTAATCTGGCGAAGGCAACTAAGAACTTCGGTGCTTACTCTATGATACTCACGAGGTTCAATACAGAAGTGCGGAAAGCAAAAAGAAGAGCCTGGAAGAGACACTGCCAAATAATATGCAGCCTCCCAGAGGGTATGAGGCTAGCCAAGGCAATATCCACGGCCAAAATAAATCCACTTACTACAGTAAGGAATGAGAAAGGAGAACTTACAAACAACGGGAAAGAAACATTAAGAACTATGTTCAACGTGCATTTTTCGGATTTGGTAGAAATACAAAAAGAGGACACCATTTATGATGTCAATATGGATGAGCTTAGCTTAAAAACAACCAGAGCTGACTGGAAACCGGCAGAGAAAGTCGTAGAACAGAATAAATTCAAATGGGTCTTAAAGAGCTTTCAACCATTTAAGGCCCCTGGACCGGATGATGTTTATCCCATTCTTTTACAAGAGGGGGAACGAGTACTCAACCAACACCTGTGTAGACTATTCAGGGCATGTGTGGCCTTTGGGCATACCCCTAGGATCTGGCGGCAGGTAACAGTAAAGTTCATCCACAAACCGGGAAAACCAAATTATGAGGATATCAAATCCTATAGACCAATCAGCCTATCCTCATTCTTTTTAAAATGTCTTAAGAAAATGATGGATAGGCACATAAAGAATGGTCCATTAAAGGATCATCCTCTACATAATATGCAATGCGCTTACCTACCTGGTAGGTCTACGGAGACTACATTACACTAATTGGTGACTCGCGCAGAGATGGCCTTGCAGCAAAAGGAAATCTTTGCTGTAGCTTTTCTGGATATTGAAGGTGCTTTCGATCGCACAACATTCTCATCCATTGAAATAGCTGCTACAGGGCATGGAATAGAACCAACTCTAATCAGATAGATCAAAAACTTGCTAAAGAACAGGATAATCCAATCTACTATATTAGGAAAAAGGCTCTGCATCAAAACGACTACAGGATGTCCGCAAGGACTTCTGAGGATAATCAACAAAGGTCCGTTCTACGGAGTTGAATATGCGGACGATATAGTGATAGCAATCAATAGGAAGTTCCCAAACACAGTATCGACACTGATGCAGGAAGCTCTAGACAAAGTAACGAATTGGTGCACGTCTAACAGGTCTACAAGATCTACATATGTACGATACCAAAATTAAATGGGCCACTGAAGTTAAATATCTAGGGATTATACTAGACAAGCAACTGCGGTGGCATGCACATGTTGATCATACCATTGCTAAAGAATTGAGAGTACTGAATATGTGTAGGTCGGCATATGGAAAGACATGGGGCCTACAGCCCAAAATAATGTACTGGGTATACAAAATTATGGTAAAACCGATAATAATGTATGAATGCATCGTGTGGTGGCCTAGAACTAAAATACAAACCTGCAGGGACACTCTAATGAAACTACAAAGGACAGCCTGCCTGGCCATCACAGGTGCATTCAAAACAACGCCGACGGCAGCTATAGAGCGGTTACTTAATCTCACTCCATTACACATCGTCATTGAAACTGAGGCGAGAAAGGCACTCTATAGACTGGAGGAAACTGGACTATGGAGCATAACAGCGCCAAGCCTTGTACACACCAAGCTAGCGCCACACAAGGAACTAGACGACATTAGGAACATGAGATGTGACAAGATCTTGACCACGCACATGTTCAACAAAAGATTTAGCACCCACATCCTTACCAGGGAACAATGGAAAAGTAGTCTAAACAAGCAAGGTAAGGAACAAATGATATGGTATACGGATGGATCCAAAACCAAGTCTGGAACAGAAGCTGGTGTATATACAGAAGGATACAATCTAAGTCAAAGCATGGGTAGATTTGCGTCAATATTCCAAGCAGAGACCTATGCGATAAACGTTTGTGCAAAAGACATATTGGACAGGCGAATTACAGGCAAGAGAATCTACATTTGTAGTGACAGTCAGGCTGCCCTCAAAGCCATCAGCTCCTATAAGCTAAACTCGCCACTGGCCGTGGAGTGCGCATACCTTCTTGACAGATGTGGAGCGCGGAACACGATCAGATTAGTCTGGGTCCTTGGGAACACGGGGGTTGATGGCAATGAACGTGCGGTTGACTTAGCCAGAAAGGGAGCAATGGAGAAACTTGTTGGCCCAAAATCGTTCATAGGCATACCGGATGGTGCCTACAGAGGAGCGCTCTTCAAATATGCCCAAGAACAACACGGGAAAGAATGGGAAACTAAAACAGGGCTGAGACACAACAAGGAATTTCTTTCTACATGGTGTGACAGCGACAGTAAGAGACTGCTAAAACATAGTAGACTGCAATTAAGGCAAATAATCGGAGCATATACTGACCACTATGGCACAAAAGAACATCTACACAAGATGAACCTCTGCAGCGATGTGGCATGCAAGAACTGTGGTACAGAGACTGAAACCATGAAGCACGTCCTATGCCACTGCGACGCTCTGGCGGCGCGGTGAATGAAGCTACTGGGAGTGGCCTATCCAAACCCAGAGGAATTTCGGCTCTTCCCCCCTGCTGGAATCTACAGCCTGGTACAGGGAGTATTTGGTTCTTCAGGTACGTAAGAGCATCAGGGCAAGGACAGCACAAATATCCCATCGGGTCGAAGTACGCCTAAGATCTTCTCGGTCCGATAAGCCAATGACAAAATAAGATAAGATTATATGTGCTTATCTAGGTTATAAACTATCTGTGTGCCAAATTTCGTTTTAATACGTTCAGCCGTTTTTGCGTGATTGAGTAACAAACATCCAAACATACAAATTTTCACATTTATAATATTAGTAGGATAGGATTCGCCAAGTTTGAGGTACTAAATTTCTTAAAAAAAAAGGTAATTCACCATTCAAAATTGAAACTTTAGTCTTCGTATTGAATTTGTAAAGAAAAATCTAAGTGGGCTATCTGACGTCTTGCGTTATTTGTAGGACACATTGTTTACATCAATAATCATTTCAGACGTTTGTAGTGGGTATACGCTAGCAAGAGAATAGGTAGAACCATGTCGACCCCCCCCCCTCACTCGGAACCGATTTTCCTAACATCGTCCACCGACCCCCTATAAAATTTGAATATCCCATCTTATTTAGACTTTTATTTTGTCAATTTCCGTCGAACGAAAGCGCAGTTACACCCGAAATATTTCATATGTATGCATATCGTTGCGATACAAAAATAGACTCAAAAAAATGATATTTACTAGAGGTCTAGAGGCAAATAATGCGATCGCGAGGTCCTGGGTTCAAATCCTCGGTAAGACAAATATAGTTTTCCCATCGAAAAATTTCTAGTATCAGTTCGAAGTCCGGCATTGTATATGGCAATAGGCACGCCCGCTATTACATGGGACCTAACATATCGAAAAGTGGGTATACACAGTACACCTCTGCCACCTCCACTTGGTGAATATAGGCGGTTTTTTTATTCATTACTATATGCTGCCCGCGACTTCGTTCGCATTGACTTTAGACAGGAACCTAACATTATTCCGGGATAAAAGTATCCTATGCGTTAATCTAGGTAATAAGCTGTATGTCAAATTTCATTTACATCCATTCAACCGTTTTCACATGACTGAGTAACAAACATCCAACCATACAAACTTTAAATTTATAATATTAGAAGGATTAGTAGGATTTTACTAGTTTTTAGTTCGATTTAACAATAATGATTGATCGATTTAACATTTATACATTAATGATCGAGGCGCTAGTAGCGTTACGCGGCTGCAGTTTTTCAACAATCACCAAGTTTTACCAGCGTTCGACTCGATCAATCTGGGATAGGTGACCGATTATAGCATTTTCATATTTTACCGGCTCCATCTTCAGTGATAGCCTAGTGGTTAGACCGTTGGACTGCGAAGTCAGAGGTCTTGGGTTCAAACCCAAGCACGCACTTCTGTCTTTTCGAAAGCATGTACGTAATAAAAATTAACTATCACTTGCTTTAACGGTAAAGGAAAACATTGTGAGGAAACCTGCACGCCAAAGAGTTTCTCGAAGGTGTGCGAAGTTCGCCAACCCGCACTGGGCCAGAGTGGTGGACTATGGCCTTAACCCTCTCCTTTTGAGAGGAGGCCCGTGCCCAACGGTGGGACTGCTTCTTAACAGGGCTAATGTTATGCTTCAGAAGTCAAGTTTAGTGTCGTTTACTATATAGTGTGATAGTCCTTTAGCCAAGTTGGAACTAAGATGGGTAAATGTTTATAACATTTTCAGTTTATAGCACTTTCATTTTCGACCGTTTCCATGCGTGTGACCGTCTCCGTGAATGTACGTTTAGCCGTTTGTTCTAGTTATCACTTAATGTAGTCAATAGCCCCGAGTCGAAGCCTTATGGGTGGCTTAATATATTTCCACAATAGGTGGCCATAACCTGCCTACACCAATCCGCACTGCGTCCGACCGGAGTATGACCCAAGGCTCAAGCGCGAACAGACTAAGGTGGTATGCAAATTTTAATTTGCGAATATGGGTAGAATAATACGTTGTTAATTCGATTCAGTAGCACCTGCCATATTCTACCAACAGGCATGCAAAACGGTATAATATTGCATTGATATGTAGTTCTATTTAAATAAATATGGATTGATTATTTTTTTGTAAAAAGTATGGATTGATTTATTTAAATAAATCAATCCATACTTTTTACTATACAAATTTACTTAACTGGACTGCCTCGTTGGTCTAGTGGCAAAGCGCATCGCTTTGTGATCACGAGGTCCTGGATTCAAATTCTAGGTCGGATAAACGTGGTTTTTCTAACGACAAATTCCCAGTATGAGTCTGGAGTTTGGATTGTGCCCGGCAAATGGCAATAGGCTCACTCGTATTACAGGGGACCTAACATCGACGGCAAAAAGTGGGTGTACTTAGTACACCTCTGCCACCCCCGCTTGGGCAATATAGGTGTGACGGTGTTTAGTTCTTTTTTAATTTACTAAATTAAGAAAAAGGTGAGTGTATGCTTTCTCGACACAGTGAAATTGTTCATGCTAAATTCTGCCCAGCAGTAGTGTCCTACTGCTGCTGGGCAGAGGGCTGTATAGACTGATTTAATTATGTAAGTATTATTTTGATACCGGCTTATTACGCCACATAGTTATCAAAAATCAGAAAAAATAACGAGACCCAAATATTTACTGCGCGAATGAGTCTTTCGAAAGTTTCCAAAGGCTATTTGGATGTTAATTGTGGTCCCGTGAGGCGCCGATAACCGGCTTTATGGTAGTTCATGCACAAATTAATATAACTTATAGTATTATGCCGAAATTTATTTATTTAATTGTTTACACCTACATTTTTTCGAGACAAACGGTGAAGCAGATAAAACGTTTTCGTTGTTGTATTCGTTGAGAAAAATGGGTTATAAATACAGTCACAAATCGTGTCGACGTCCATACAAAATGGACATCTATGATATAATATTTCCCTGTGCACATTTGCCAAAACCAATATTTACGGGACTTACCTATACAAATATATTTTTTAGAAAATATAATTTAACATAAAGAACGTTAAATAAAACACTAACTAATAGAAATATTGGATCACAATCGCTCAAGATAAAACTGGACATATAACTTGATAAAGATCAAGAGGGAACAGAAAGTTCTAGTGATTGGGTCTGAGGGCTAAGCACAAACCATTTGATGTTATAGTAACGTTGCCGAGAAATCGTGCTGTCACACTCAACCTTATTTAGTAAACTTGTAGTGTGAAAAGGATGGCACATCAACTCGATAGCGCTACTATAATGTTAATCTGTTCATGCTAAGCCCTCTGATATATACCTAGTGGGTGTCACATGCATGAATATTTTGGTTCTTCTAGTGTGTTGGTCTAATAAATGTTTTTATTTTTCTAGATTGGACTATGTGACACGCTGTAAGCCCTCATTTGAGGTCCTCATTCATAAAAAAAAAGGGAAATATACCTCACATTTTCGTTTGTTATAATCTTAGGTCACGGAGTGACTCATTTGCTTCTTCTAGTGTGTGTAATAAGTTTTTTTTTGGCTTCTTTTACGGTTCGGCTTCGAGTCGGATAACGCGACATTCTGAAAGCGGTGACGTCACCCTCATTGGTGGCTCTCATTCTTTTAAAAAAGAGAAATATACTTCACGTTTTCATTAATAATATCAACGCCTCGTCTTGGGTCTTAGCCTAAATTACCACCTAGAGTTAACATTTAAACAATAGGGTTTCGGAGCCAATGTGCCCTCGAATTCAAAACCCAACTTGGTTCATCAATCATGATCAAGGACCCTGAAGTTGCTTCTATTGTGGCGCCCTCTACCACACGATTATCCCGTTTATTATTGTTTGCCTCCTTTTGTTGGCTCGGCCGGAAATTTTATCGTGACCGCTTGAATAGGAACAGTATCAAAGAGTTTTGTGATATAATAGCGTAGTATTCAGTGAAAATCTCTTCGGCGAGATATTTTTGTGGTGATTGTACAAGATGCAAGTAACTGGTTGGACATTTAAGCTGGACATAGACGTCCGACTTTGCTTGCGGTTGTCTGATCAGATTATTGGATTCACTTCATTTAAGACTGCCTCGTTGGTCTAGTGATCACGGGGGCCTGGGTTCGAATACTAAGTCGGAAAAAATGTTATGTTTCGGTAGAAAAATTTAGTATTTAGTGGCAATAGGCTCGCCCCATATTACACGAGACCCAATACTGTCGGCCTCAAGGGGATGTTGGTACACATTACACACTTGCCACCGCCGGGGTATATAGAAATGACGGTGTTTATTTTTTTATTTATGTCCTGTTTTACAGACCAACTTTCTGTGAACTCGTTACAGAGCTATGAAAGCAAAGGCCATAAATTCGTAATCGGCTCAGCGCTGCTGAACCGATGCGTAATGTATTATCAAACTAATGTATGGAATAAGCGCCTTCCGATAGTCTGATTAGACTGTTTGATTCGATTATCGGGAAGACAAATCAGCCGTATATTTTCAGCCTCACGCGGGCTATATTCTTTCTCTAAATTGATTGTAAATTAAAAGATTAACACAAATAAGGTAAATGGCTTGTCGAGGCAGATTAACACAGGCAGCACCATTAGTGAGTTAGAAAGGAACGATGATAAAATTAAAAATAATCAGAGAGACCGAGTGACCCCATTTTCGCAGTATTCCTGTACCTACTCGCTTGCCTGCTGGAGATATATCTAATTTAATCGGCTCCCCGTAAATGCATATCTGCATTTACGGGGCATGCATACCTGCATCGAAAATACAGAAGCTTTTTATGAGGGTAACTGATTAAAAAGGTTCAAAAAAAATATTGCGACCTTTCGGGGTAATTAAATAACCACTCATTTACATTCAACCCACTCCCATGGCAGTGTGCAGGGAAGTGGACAAGAAAATGAGAAAAGCGAGCATGTAATGTATGTATAAATATATCCGAAGCAAACATTACCTATGGCAGCAGCGCGTTGTAGCTTATTATTTTTCTGATTTGTCACCATAAGTATGTTTTGATCTTTTATAATGTGCTGAATACATATTTTTCATTTCATATAATTTAAATTTTACTTGTTCATATTTATGTCCACTTCTTATTCCTCTGTGGCGAAGACGGTGGTTAGCTTGACTACGCATGTATCTTCTACAGACGTCGCATTCCGGCCGCTTTCATTCTCTTTTTTACATGAAAAGTTACTCCTAAAAATCATTCAAACAAAGTCGCTAGTACAGCTAGCGCATAATATGTACATAAACCATTACATACACATAATACAGGCGTTAAAAAAAATATTAGCTAAGTACAATATGTTACCAAAATTGATATAGTTTATATTAAGTTGTATAGGAATCATTTAACTTTATTTTGTTCAGCGTAACTTTATTGCTGACCCTACATTCTACTTAGGTGAAGTTGTTCGACCAATTTTAAAAGCGTCTAATATATTACGCGGTTACCTTTTACAAGATACACTTACACTACCAGTCATGAAGTCCATTGGTCGAAACAAATTTTTTTTTAATAAGGACTGGTTAGCCTATTTGCCTTATTTTACCTGTGTATTTTACTATATCGTTACGAAAGTAACTATGTGGACGAAGATATGTCTCGATGACTCAGTATAAGCTATAGTATATTCTTTTACCGTTAAAGCCGTCCGTTTGTGGAACTCATTACCTGCCTCTATAAGACGTGTTCCGTCCATTCATATTTTCAGGAATCAGGTTAAACAATTTTACATGACTGAATGACTTGAATTATTTAGTTTCTATTTGCTTGTCATTGTATGCTGTACATCCATTTCCAGTTTTAATGTTATTATTTACACCATTTATATATTTTTAAGTTATTTGTTTAAGTAGTGTATGATAGATTTATTTGTGATTTATGTTAATTTGTTTTTTTAGTACACCCCTAATCTTGCGATTCCTTTAAATTCTCTCCATCCAAAGGTTGCCTGGAAGAGATCACTATTAGTAATAAGGCCGCCTATTGTTACACTATCTTAGTAATTTATAAATTGTATTTCCATATTGTGTATCTTTGGTGGAACAATAAAGTGTTATCTATCTATCTATCTATCTATAAGCCTATTCACTATGTAATAGGCTGAGGAGATTGAAGCCGGACTGCGTTCCGAATCGGTGTGATCGAATCAGACCCGCTTCCTCGTATGGATACTCCGGGCAAAATGCCGGAATAGGACTGGGCCGTTTGGCGGCATGACTTTGCTGGGAGGGTGATGACCAGCCACGGCCGTAGTCTAACACCGATGAAGGCCCTAATCGTTAGAACTGCCTAGGGATTGTGTAGAGAATCGAGAGTAAATCGTAAGGTTGCGAGCAGCTTCGGTCCCCAAAATTGATTTCCGAAGTTTCAGGGAGGGATCAAGCTATTTGATTTTACTCCAATATATTCAGTTTTTAAGACAGACCAATGTTTTTCAACGCAGTTTCCCCGGTCGTAGGTGCTATAGTAGCGTAGTTATTGATATGTATGATCCAAAAAAAAATGAGAATTGAATCTCAAGTACTAATGTATCAAATGTTGATAATAACTTTACTGTGTTCCTTTTATCGGTTTTTAGTTTTGAACTTTCGAATATCAAGTAAAATACGTAGGTATTTTACTTGATATTATGATATTTTGTAAGAATTATTTAGTTTAGAAAGTTTCTCAGGCTATTGAATATTTTATGAGATTCGTAACCTTCTTTAAGCACAACTTACAGACGATAACATTCTTTGGCTTTTATTTTTAGAAATTTATTTTCAAGCATATAAATAAAACTACGTTATTTTTAGATATAGGTACTTATCTACTGTGAGAAAACGTATGCTCCGTTGGTTCGGGCAATTAAAAATAATGTTGGAAGAGAGGATGACAAGACAGATATACAATGTGAAAGTGAAAGGATGTAGGAACCAGGGAAGACCTAAATTATCATGCCATGACCAAAAAGACCGTGTCGTATCTGAAGGGCAAGGCAAGAATCTCCGGAACCGGCGATTACTTATTACTCTCACAGTTCGTCTCATAAGACGAACTATGTGGGTGGAGGAAGCCAGAGAGGTCTGTAAGAAAAGAACCTGATAGAACTCTGTACTCTCTGCCTACCCCGCAAGGGATCTGGCGTGACGATATAGATAGGTGTAATGTTAAATTTAATATTAAATCAACATCACTTATAAATCAGCCTTTAGTGTCCGTCCCATCGCTAGGCAAAGGCCTTCGCTGATAAATCGATATAAGAGAGTTAAGGTCTTACTTCACCAAGCGGACCTTGTGCGGATTGGTGGAGGTAGGTTTGTGGCGACCTGCTGTTTCAACTTATCAGCCTACCCTAAGAGTTCCAACTCGGTTTAACGACTACCACATAAAGTGGTATCCGAGACCAACGGCTAAGCGTACCTTCCGTTGTGTTAAGACCTTCGAAAATGGGAATGCCACATAGGGTCACCCATCTCAGTTTGATCGAGCCGAACACTAAACAACAATCGTGAAATGACCTATTCATTCTTCTGGACTACCTGCATGTTCCGTGAATTTCGTCCAGTTGCCGATGACATTCAAAATGGCGGCAAAGTTTGCTTATTGCAATTCGATGTTGCTACCACATCAAATTAATACGCTATCACGTTTACCCTTATTCAATAAACTTGCTGCGTAAGTAGGACAGCATGATATTAAAATACTGTCACGTTATTCGCGTGCTCGTTATTCGGCCTAACTCTCCTTCATACCATGTCATTGAAATTCTAGTGGTATTAAAAAGTGGAATCTAAACGATTATATCGCGAGTCCCAACACGTCCAGCGCATGTGGTCCACGTCCGTGGTCGCACTTTGAAAAATTTATTTACAACGCAAACGCGACTTGAGAGCAGCTTAATCTTTTAAAAAGTATTTGGTATTTAAGGGAAATTGGGCTTAAACGATTAATGATAAGGTCCAGTTTCTCTAAAAAAGTTTGAAACATTCTTGCATAACTGCGCTCATTTGTCGCCAAATCTCATACAGCAATATATTTCGTTAGCAAATACCTTTTTTATTTATTCCATTCTGGTAGGTACTTATGCAGGCGTAGATTTTAAATATATGTAATTGTCCCTCTCTACGCGTGCGTTTTTATTTAGCACAGGAACTGAAACTGGCTTGTCCAAATCGGCAACTGAATCAATTCCAACTATTTTGATATACTACTATTTCTAAAGAGTTATTTATCATTCTCTTAAAACTTTGATATCCAACGAAATAGATATACAACGAAGTTAATAAACACCAAAAAATGTACATATTGAAGAAGATCTTCCGAAAGGAAGTGCAATGATAATTGCCGTATAGGTTTGAATTATTTTTAATGGAGAACTCAAGAACGATTGAAATGACTAAAAGAAACTCTAGCTATTAAGCGTTGAAACTGGACGTTTAGTTATCATATTGTATTTCTGGAACATAATTTTGCATTATTTCCTTACACATTATATTATTAGTTTAGTCTCATCTGATCCTTTTGACTATAAAATATTTTCGATTAAACAAAACTAAAATCGCGTTAAAAGAAGATAGAAACATATTTATTTTCTGAAAAAAACCAGGGCCACACACAAGTTACAAATTGTTATTATTAATAAAAACAATATTATTGCCCAAGCCTCGCCAACAAAAAGGGACCCTCATTCAGCTATATGCAGTGATAATATTACCCTAACACAGCCCTGGTAAAAAGACTTAATGTGTATGGCTCGCGCCTGCACCACGTACGTTGTTTTAAAATGAAACCAAATGATATGATTTGGATTTTGGTATATTGTGTAAAATACTATTATGAGTACACGTAAATCGCGAACGCGGGCTTTCCGTATACTAATGTAAAATTGTTGGATGAAATGAATGCGCCAGAAAGATAAAAATCGTTTATTTATATCTAACGGCCTAAAAAAGCATATTTATTTATTTATTGAATAGGCAACCCGAAACTATTGAATTTAAACACCTATAACCGCATCGGAACCCAGCCTCCACTAACCGGCTCGTTTTATACCTGTCTTATATTTAACTTTATTTGACTGGCCTTTCTCCTTTTTACAAGTTTTCATTTAACTTGCAATGTTCTGTCTGTCTGTCTTTCCGGTTCAAATCTTGAGATTAATTTTGCAAGCACTTGCGAGTATCCAATTGAGCTAAAATGTGGCTTGGATTTGTCTTTGACGAGCACTTTAGACCCGTATGGTGCCCAAGGTCCGATGATGGAGCCGGAAGGATGTCGTAGGAATTCGTCACCTAAACAAGATATATTCGTAGTGTTATTGCTATAAAGCTTATTTTTGAAAAGGCTTTTTAAATTAAAATTATTTCTATATTTTACAATATCATCATCATCATCAACTAAAAGACATCCACTGACAGAGGCCTTCCCGAAGAACACAAGGACCAGCTTTGTGCTAAAGGTATTCGGTATTACAGTATACGTTTTGGAAATTGCTGATTCCAAATTACATAAAGCCCAATATCTACTAATAAGAGATGGAAGAGGAGAGGAAATGTTT
Source organism: Phalera bucephala (assembly GCA_905147815.2). NCBI lineage: Eukaryota > Metazoa > Arthropoda > Insecta > Lepidoptera > Notodontidae > Phalera > Phalera bucephala. The sequence goes on along the minus strand of LR990619.1, from coordinate 5,882,750 downwards.
CGTTTTGATATTTAGTTTGAATAGATACATTTCAAATAGAGAGGAAAATGTCGCATTTATCTTTCACGTGAACGTCGGACGGAAAGAGATGAAAGTGTTGTGTTGCCAGTACATGGTGGGGAAGAGAAAAGATGAGAGGTGTTTTGAGCGGTGGGCGGCGAACGGTGTTTAGTTCGTTTCAGCATTTAAAAGTATGTGAGCTTTTTGCGGATGCACACGGTTGCTGCTTTGCTGTATCCAGCACAGAACCCACTCCACTTTGATGGTAAAACCCTGGGCCTTTATTTGCTGTGACCAATAAAACATGTGACGCGGAACGTTACGATAACTTCCTGATAAGATCGTTTATTGGTACTCTGGTTTTTTCTCCGTTTATTTACACATTTATAATACATAATTAGGTATATATTATATATGTAATATACGCGATTGCGTCACCGTTAAGGGTAACAATTTTATGTGCAATAAATAGTAATTATAATAATAATAATAATAAGCCCGCAGGGCAGCTTGTGGCGAGCTGTTGGTGAGTAACGACACCACGGACCCGAGTGCTTCAGAGAGTCGGTCAGGGCCCCCAACTCGGCGTGTCTTCGTCGGTCGAGTGGAAACCGAAGGGTGCCCGCAGGACTCTCGGCTCTGGCTAGCCTTAATTGGCCGTCCAGAGAGGAGCCGTGAGAGCTATATCGACGTAGGAAGATAATGCGTTCCTACATCGATGTACTCCAGGGGTGGAAGTGTTAAAGGGCATAACGCCGCGAGTAACTTCGGAGAAAGCGCAGCACACCTCTCTACACCCCTGAGCCGCTCACACCGGTGTTGCCCTCAGTTGTCCTAGGACGACCGTTTGAGGGCCCATCTAGTAAGCGGCGAGTCACCGCCGGCCACGGGTAATTAGGTATCACTAATTATGGCCGGTGTCCGTCCCCTTTGAAATAGTCCAGTTTTTGTCCATCAAACCTCATTTGCATAGCCCTTGTTTTCTTTCCATAATTTACAATAGTCCTTGCACCTGCCGGGGTCAGTTCGCTGGTTATGTTTCTTCATTTTCAGTAAGTGATCTCAGCAGGTGGCTTACATAACATTAACTTCTCGCAAAGGGCCTCTACGTGTTGGACCCATGTCCCCATGCAAGCCTTTCAAAGGTCCGGGTAAAGCCCGTGAATCTCAGCGAGATACATATAATAATAATAATAAATTTATTCATTTAAGATCAGTACATGATACAATCTTATTCGAACTTATATTTAAGTAGGTATATTTACCGGTTTGCCTGAACTAGGTCGAGACCTGTGTTTCAGGCATGATTAGTGCTAAAGCATCGTAAATCTAATAATTTTAATTACAATAATATAGCTTATTTGATTAGAAAGTGGCTTAACTAGTAACATATGTTTTATTCTACTTTTATAATAAAATTAAAGTTATGATATGCTATGAGAAAATATGTTATCTACAAATTGCTAGTAATTGTTCCGTCTGTTCGTAGGACATTCTTTGTAAATAGTTATATAGCATTTGTTTGCAGCTAAAATAATTTAATTTGTATATATTTAGTGCTTTATTTATTCTATTGTACAGAAAAGGTCCTAGAAAAGTGAAAAATCTATTAGTATATATATGTTTTGAAGATGAATTTGAAAGGCAGACTATATCTTTCCGTCTCTTATTAATAGTCATGTCAGCTGTATAAGCGAGTGTTTTATGTTGTTTTAATAGTAAGTGCATTATAAAGAGTTGGCGGACTGTTAACACCTTGCAGGACTTATACAACAGGATAGTGGGAAAGCGAAAAGAATGGAAATTGGCAACTTTTAGAACTGCTCTTTGGGCACGTTCGAGGGGCAGTAAAACAGTTTTTAGGGCTCCTCCCCATGAGGTAATACAGTACTGGATTATGGACTGACATAGGGTTAAGTATACTTGTGTCACTAGTTTTGAATTAGCAATTTTTCTGAGTATTTTAAATACATATATTAATTTACGGACTCTTCTGACTAAACATTCAATGTGTTGGTTGAAGGAGAGTGTATTGTCGATAATAACTCCGAGGTATTTCATATGGTTGGTGTTCTGGATAGTAGGACAGTTGCAGGTGTTAACTGTGGGGTTTTTACAATGGTGTGCATATAGATGAGGGTTAGTTACAGTGGGGTATGGCTTGCGCATAACGAAGTGAACATATTTAGTTTTGTCAGCATTTAATGTTAATAAGTTGTTATGAAGCCAATTATTTACTAAATTAAATCCAAGCTGTGCATACTCGTACAGCTCGTTAGTGGTTTTGGCGCTAAAAATTAATGCGGTGTCATCGGCGTAGGATATTATTTTGCCGTGTCCAATATTTAGATTACACAGGTCATTAATGTAGATCAGGAACAATGTAGAGGCAAGTATACTACCTTGAGGGACCCCAAAGCCTGTGTTTCTTTGGTAATCGCTAGTAAAATTATCTATTTTAACACATTGGTACCGTTCGTCTAGGTAGTCTGCAAACAGTTTTAACTGCGTGCCCCTAATGCCTAGAGCCTCTAGTTTTTCCAAGAGCAAAGGAATAGAAACGGTATCGAATGCTTTGGCTAGGTCAAGGAATATTCCTAAGGTTTGATATCCTTTGCCAAGTTCTTGTGTCACAAATTCAGTAAATACATGCATTGCGTCTGCCGTGGATAGTTTAGCTCTAAAACCAAATTGCATTTTTGATAAAAAATCGTTAGTTTCAAGATAACTGACTAATCTATTGTTGATGATTTTTTCTAGTATTTTGGAAATTGAGGGAAGCAACGATATAGGTCTATAATTTGTAACTAAGTCTTTGCTCCCGGATTTAAAGACAGGAATCACTACTGCCTTTTTTAGACATTTAGGGAATATTCCATCAGAAACAGATTGAGGGTAGCCTATAGTGAACACATAATTTTAAAAGCTCTTGCAATTATTTTTTATTTAATATAATAGTATAGTACATTTAATGTTACTTACATTCTAAAATTTATATTTGTCCTACGGTGCACTTAGTTTCACTACAGTTTTCTCTTAATTACTCACATTTACGACACTTTCACCACACTCTACAAGATGGACTTATATGCAAAGTTGTCAAGTTGCATGGAGGATCTATCAGCCACATTTACCTCGCGCATGGATCAATATGAAGAAGACTTGCGGAACTTCAGCAGCAATGAAACAGCCCACAAGACCATCGCCAGTCTCTCACGGGAGTTTGCAGAGTTTAAGTGCCTTATTTGGAAGACTGTGAGCGCACTTAAATCACAGATGGAGCTCTTAATCATGGGTCTGGATAGACACGAAATGGCATCTCGTAAGGAAGTCTTACTTCTTCATGGCCATTCCGAACAGAAGGATGAACAACCAACATCCCTAGCTATTGCTGTACTAACAGAGAAAATGAAACTGAAAGATGTCACCTCTGCAGATATTATAGCTTGCCATCGCCTTGGTGCCAATACGAATAAGCCTCGTCCACTTCTACTACGCTTTCGGAGCCTAACTTTGCGCAGAGAGGTGTGGCGCAATAAAACTGTGCTAAAGGGTTCTGGCTTAATATTCTCGGAGTTCCTTACAAAACCCAGACATGATACTTTCTTGGACGCTCGTAAACACTTTGGTTTGAAGCAGTGCTGGACCTCCGAGGGTAAAATTATCATCCTGCTGCCGGATAAGTCACGACGGAAGATAGAGTCTGCGGCCGAATTCCGGAAGCTTGCAGCGCAATTTCCAATGGCTTCCATAAAGGATACTCAACAGGAAGGGGCCTCTACTTCCAAGACCAAGCCAGCTGTTGATAAAAGGCCACGCAATAGAGCCAAGTAACCCACCCACACTTGCCGTAGTATTGTTGTTTTCTTTTATTTACTTCATTTTTATTTTTTTTCTTTGACGGTCACTTTGCATTCGTTGTTTTCAACTCTTGAATTTACCTACTATTTTTGTTTTTACTCAAATGTCAATGATATGTGTGACGTTCAAGCGCTCGTTCAGAAACATAATTTATTTTAATCTGGATACGAGTCCTTTGGTCCATTTTGACGTGAACTGGCGAGTGCATCGAGGACATAGTATAGATAGTTTTTATTTAAATATTTTTAAATTATTATTATTCTTTTACATATATAAATATAAAAGTATCGTATAATATTTTAATGTGTGATAATTTTGATGATAGCTTTGTATCCTGTTCTTCTTCTTGTACATCTGATGTGAGTTATGCTAGTGCGTTCAGTGACGATTCTGTTCATTTACGTGACCAACTTATGTCTGCTTTCTGTAGCTATGAAAAGTTTTTTAATACAGTTCATATAAATGCTCAAAGCGTCCCTGCACATTATTCTGATTTATTATCTTCTTTCGATTCTGATCTCATTCACGCTGTCCTCGTCTCTGAAACTTTTCTAAAACCTGTTCTTCCTTCCACTCAATACTCTTTGCCCGGCTATAAATTAGTGCGCAATGACAGAACAGGCAAGGGGTGTGGGGGGGTAGGTATTTATCTTCGTGGAGATATCGATTATAAAGTCATCGACCAGTCTCCGAATAATTACTCTAATTTCGCTGAGCACTTATTCATTGAAATCACTTTTAATCATATAAAATTTCTTTTAGGTGTATATTATAGTCCCTCCAGTCACATTGATTATTTCTCTTCATTTGAAACTAAATTAGAATATTTTTCTCCTATATATGACCATGTAATTATTCTTGGAGACTTTAACACTTGTTTGCTCAAGGATAATGTACGCAGCCGTAAACTCCGATCTCTTGTCTCTTCTGTCAACATGCATATCCTTCAGCTCAATGCCACCCATCATGCCCCCCATTGCACTCCCTCTCTTCTAGATTTAATTCTTGTCTCCGACCCCCAAAAAGTAGCCGCGCATGGACAACTTGCCGCCGCTTTCTCCTATCATGATCTCATATTCCTTTCTTATAAAATTCGCGCACCTAAACGCAAATCCAAATTTCTTTTTCTTCGCAGCTTTAAGAACATTAATATGGAACGTTTGAGGGAAGACATGAGTCGTATTGACTGGTCTACTATATATAGCTTCAGTGACATAGACAAAAAAGTATCCGCTTTTAACAAGATTGTCCTAGATGTATACGACAAACACGCTCCTCTGAAAATGGTAAAAGTAAAGCATCTACCTGCACCATGGTTATCGGATTACATTAAAAGAGAGATGTCAAAAAGAGACAAAGTCAAGAGACGCTATAAAAAAAAGCCTACTGATGAGACCTGGTCTCTATACAAAAAACTGCGGAATCGTTGCAGTCGCCTGTGTAGAGATGCTAAGAGACGCCATATTCATAACTCAATCCATAACTTCAATACGGCACAAGTATGGCAATTTCTTAAATCTCTAGGTATTGGGAAAACGTCTAGCGATGATACACCCAATAATATAGATCTTAATACCATCAATTTTCAATTTTCCAAGTCACCAGTCACCCTGGATGACAGCACAAAATCTTCTACTCTCAACAGTTTATCTATTCTACCGTTGCCTAGATGTACTTCGTTCTCTTTTCAGCAGGTTACAGAGGGGGAAGTTAAGAAATTAATCCTTTCGATTTCTACGAAAGCGGTAGGTAATGATGGTCTTCAAATCCAAATGCTTCGTCCCATCCTAGATGATCTTATTCCTGTCATACACCACATCATCAACTATTCTCTGCATTCTTGCACTTTTCCCTCAGCCTGGAAGAAGGCCCATGTCATACCGCTACCCAAAGTATCTAATCCATCTTCAGTTTCCCAATTCCGTCCCATTTCCATACTCCCGATTCTGTCAAAGGTCCTTGAGAGTGTTGTTCAGAATCAACTGTCTCACTATCTCTCTATTAATGACCTGCTAAGTCCCTACCAATCAGGATTTCGCCCTGGCCATAGCACTGTAACGGCACTCGTTAAAATAACTGACGACATACGTTTGGCCATGGAGAATAAGCTCCTTACTATATTGGTTCTACTAGACTTTAGCAGTGCCTTTAATTCAGTTGATTTTGACATCCTCTTAGGAATTCTGACCTCCCTAAATGTTTCTCCTTCTGTAACTGCTTGGTTCAACTCATATCTTCGCGGTCGCTCGCAGTCGGTTCGATCCAATGAGGCTTCCTCTGAGTGGTGCAATCTGGCTGCGGGAGTCCCGCAAGGTGGCGTACTCTCTCCTTTGCTTTTTTCAGTTTTTATTAACGCACTTCCTAAAGTTATATCTTCACACTATCATCTCTATGCAGACGACTTGCAACTTTATCATCATTTTAAAGTTGATGATTTTAATGCTGCTATTGTTGCCATCAATAATGATCTTCAGAACATCAATAACTGGGCAAAAAGCTTTGGCCTACTGGTAAATCCGGCTAAATCACAAGCCCTCATTATTGGTGGCAGATATTTTACCAATCTTTTAGATCACCAGTCTCTTCCACAAATTGTGTACGATGCTATACCGATACCTTTTTCAGATAGTGCAAAAAACTTGGGCGTCTACATTGACTGTAATCTGTCCTGGAATGTTCACGTTGCGGAAGTAAGCAAGAAGGTTTATTACTCATTTCAGTCTCTCAAACGGCTCCAGAAGTTCCTGCCGCTTCAGACCAAAATAACTCTTGCCCAATCTCTTCTTTTACCTCTTCTCGACTATGCTGATGTAAGCTTTCTTGACGCAACTGAGGAACTCCTTAATAAACTGGAACGTCTGCAGAATCTGTGCATTCGCTTCATTTTTGGCCTTCGGAAATTTGACCATGTGACAGAATTCCGAAGGCAGTTGAAGTGGCTGCCTATACGGCTGCGTCGGGATAGTCATATTCTCTGTTTGCTTTACTCTGTTCTTCATTATCCTAATTCCCCAGTATATCTTCGTGAACGCTTTGAGTATTTAGTCCCCAGGGGAAAACCTTGTCGCTCTGTCTCTTCTCTTCTTCTTAGTGCACCTCGTCATAGCTCAAGTCGATATGATGGTTCATTTACTGTGCGTGCTGTGCGCCTATGGAATTCCCTCCCACACTCTTTACGTGATAGCCCTACTTTACAGATGTTCAAGAAAAGAATTGGAGAACATTTCCTATCTATGTAAGATATTTGTATGTATGTATGTATTCATGTAGTCTATTTTATGGTAATGTATAGCATGTAGTATATTTGTAGATATATATATATGTAGTTTATACCTTTTCTATCTATAAATATATTTTATTTCCTTGCTTTTGTGTTGTACACTTATTCCTATCCTCATTTTGACCATTTGTTTCTCTTTCACTCAAAGGTTTGCTGGTGGAAAACTCGACTTTGAGTTAAGCTCGCCTTGTACGTTAATTTTTCTTGTAACAATTTGTAACAATTTGTGTATGTGTACAAAGAATCAAATAAATAAATAAATAAAGACAAAGTTGGAATATATAGGTTAGTGGCGGTACCAAGATGTGCTGGAAGCGTTTAAGGATCTTGTTATTTATGCCGTCCCAACCAGTTGCGCAATCGTCCTTTAGTCCTGAAATAATTCGTTTTATTTCTTGTTCATCAGTATCAAACATTGCAAACGTTTTTGTACTAAAGTTCTTTTTTGTTTGGTAGATAGACGTAGCTGTATAAGTGCGCGTTTGTTTTCGAATATCCTCTGCAAGGTTCTTACCGACATTTACAAAAAATTCGTTGACATTATTAGCTGAGCAAAGGGGTGTAGTATGTGTAAACAACAAATTCGAACTTGATTCACGTTGTTTAGACGTAAAGGTAATATTCTTAATATGTTTCCAAATTTCTTTGCTATTATTACCTGCTCTCTGTAATTTATTTCTATCGTGTTCAATTTTTAGCTTTTTTAACAGATTATTACAGAAATTTCTGTACCTTTTATAGGTCGTTTGAAGAATTAAATTATCGGGGTATCTCTTCGATCGCTGATGGAGTTTATCTCTGTGTCTTATACACCGAATTAACCCAGGAGTAATCCATGGCTTAATATTATAATGTTTATTCTTTACTGTTATTAGTGTCGTGTTTCGTATAATAGCTTGTTGGGCATTCTCAATTAGGTACGATAGAGATAAGTTAGGGTCAGCAGTATTGTAAATGTTGTTATAATCAATGTTGCGTAAGTCATGTTCGAGTTTGTTCATGTTTAATTTGGTATTAGTCTGACGGCGATTTAGCTTAGGCAGCATTAAATTTACGTTTAGTAGGACAGCGTAGTGGTCGGTAATAAAGGAATTAGTAATAAGCGTGAGGTATTGAAGGCTGGATTTGATCATCATGTGATCGAGGCAGGAACCGCTCTGATGTGTAGTCTTTGTATGAGAGGGAAGGAGCCCATGGTATGAGCACAGATTTAGATAGTCTTGAGTTCCTGCATCGTAATGTTCAGATCCAATGTTAATATTTATGTCACCTGTTAGTATAATATTTTTAAAAGACGCTAGTGCTGTAAGTGTATGATTCAACGAGTTTAAAAATGGGTCTAAGTTCCTAAAAGAGGGAGACCTATACATGGCAATAACCGCTGTGTTTGTACCTAATTTAACAATCAAGCAGTTACAGCCTTGAACAATTGGTTCGTCGATGGTGATGTTCAGCGATTCCTTAGCGTAAATTATCACTCCATCATTTTGATTGTGGGTCGTTTTGCTATAAGATAAATTGTACCCGGGAATCTGTGGGAGGATATTGTGGCGGTTTGATAACCAGCACTCGGTTAGGACTATTAAATCACAATCAAAATTAAGCCTATGTACAAATAGATTAAAGTTCTCTATATTCTTGTAAATACTACGAATATTTTGGGTAAGTATGGTTAGCGAGTTTTCGTAGATGGTGAGATATTGTCTGCAGTTCTCAACATCACAGGACTTTGACTCAGAGATGAAAGCGTTATCTATTTCACTGATTAAATTAATATCCATCCTAACTAATTTAAATTACTAATTAATTAAAAGTTCTAAAAAAAACACAGATGACTGTGGCGCTCTTAGGCGCCTTCATAATCAACAGAGTTAATGTACCTATTTTCAGCAGCCTTTCTAGCCGGGCAGTCGATGTCGCCTGTCCTGTGATCGCTAGGTTTTTTGTAGCGCAAGCATGTTGCACATTTAGGTGAGTCTGTTTTCTTTGTGCAGTCTTGGATTGAGTGGCCTTCCACCCCGCAGTGGCCACACGTTGGGGTTGTCGCTTTGCAGAATTTTGCTGAGTGGCCATATTGCTGGCATTGGTAGCATCTGGTCACTAATGTGAAGTCTCTGACCGGGCACGACGTCCAGTTTATGAAAACTCTGTCCTGGGTTATGAGGGCTTTACGAGTAACTGCCGATACTTCTAAGATGTAGTTGCAAGTATCAGAGGCTTTCTTGCCTGATTTGTGGCTTAATTTTGTTGTGTTCATAAATGTATCCCGAGTCATAGCTGGGAGTTTGTCGGCTATATTTTGCTCGAAAATACATTTATAAACTTCTTTCTCGGCCATTGTTGCGGGCACTCCTAAAACTATGATTCGTGGTTTACGCTTATGTGGTTCATCAACTGTGAGACCTGACGTAGCCAACTGGACATTCTGCTTCAGCTTTTCGGAGTCACTCTTTGTCTCGGTGCTTATGATGACTCCACCGTTTCTAATTTTGCGAACAGCATGAACTTTTAGCTTCATTTGTTCGGGGCATATTGCTTGTTGGACTATTTGTTTTGTTTCCTCACTTGTCTTCGATTTATCGCACGGATAAATTGCCACGGAACTGAGGGTGCTCGGACGAATGAAGCTGTTTTGGTTTTTCTTCACCATGTCCGCAAAAGATGTGCTTGCTGGTGCTGGTTTTGAGCAGGACTCAAGGGATTCTTTGAGCTCTGTTAAACGATCGGCTAGGGTTTGTTGTTCGTTCAAGGTCTGCAGTGAACTGTGCGTTTGGAGCGCTTTTTGTTTTAATGACTGGTACTGTACAGCCATTTGTCCGACACCGTTTCCAACTTTTCGGCAAAGGTTTGTAATTTTAAGTTTCTGCTCCGTATTTAACTTCCCGTCGGACGCAATGTTGCAGATCTCGTTTAAACATTGCTCGATTGAAGACATCCAGTTCTGTATTTCAGGTGTTGAGACCACTTCCATTCTCTCATCCTGTTGCCTCTGGGTTTGAGGAGTGGGCGTCGATGGAGGGGTGCGGCGTGTCAGACCGCTCCGATTAAAGGGGCTGCTATCCATAACTATCAAAAACCACTATTGTCCATTTCAATAAGTCACTAATGTTACGCTTATCGCGCTAAAATACTAAACTAGGTCACTAATAATGAATTGTTAAAATTATTGTAATTATATTTATGCACGTCTGCATTCGCCGAGAGTCAATATAAATATCCAATTAGGAGGCTTTGGCTGAAAACTTGCGTTGGGGGTGATTTTGTTCCCCTCCAGCACATGCTGAGCCAAATGCCTTTCGGCACAAGTCACCCCGAGGTAATTGATGCACGTTGCAGTACCAGCTGATTGTAGCTTATTTTTTTTCTCTGTATCTCTATTTTTTCTGTTCTGTAGCTCATCATATTTGTTCTGATGTTCATATGTGTGCTGTGCTGAATAAATATTTTTCATTTCATTTTAATTCATTCACTTCAATACCATCGCGCAATAATTTTACGAAGTTATCATAGTGAATTATGGTCCTACTCACTACGCCGGGTTTCTTTTCTCCTCTCATCTACCCCCTTCTTCATTTTAGTGGAGACCGAGCCTAAAATTATTGTATTTAACGCCCATTAATAAGTATATAAAATGTTCATTTATTTATATCCTTTGATAAACCTTTATAACGTAAAGCGCATTAGTAAAGTAGGAAAACTTCTATTGGTTTATAAAGTAGATACTAAAGTCATTACGTTAATTTTATTGGTAAACATCAATATAAAAATTACACAAATCATATTAGTGATGCGCAATGTAACTGACTCGAAACGACAAGACTCAAGTCACCTACATTTTACAGACTAAGTCGGTTCCCAATGTAAAAGGGGCGATCCCGTAGTCATTTTACCGGGTACAATTCCAGAATTCGTATCATTACGAAAGTTTTTCAATTCAAAATCCATTAACACATTATCTTACATAACCATTACACCAAGACGTCGTAATTTACATTTTAGCATTCAAATTAATGTGATTATAACAAGCAACTGAGTATAACACACTTGAGAAATGAAGGCACATCACTACATAGATTAAGTGATATAGAAACAATTGAAAACACAATAACATTTAAAGGTGCCACAGATGATATTAAGAAAGCGTTCTTTCTTGGCGTCGACGTATTTGTTCAGGTTGATTGGTCCAACAATCATGATTGAAATTAAACTTATAAATGCAATATTAATTGCAGAAAATATATAATGCGTACATAGAAACTATTACAGATGAAGTAAATTTGTCAAGTGTTTCATATTGGCTAGAACATAAGCACATATACTTGCATATTTGGCAATGGCACACATACATTTCAATCGGTTGTTCACGGAATTGGATAATCTATCTATAACCTCACGCCAGATCCCTTGCGGCGTAGGCAGAGAGTACAGAGTTCCAACAGGTTCTTTCCTTACATACCTCTCTGGCTTCCTCGACTCTCATAGTTCGTCTCATACACGCTCGCCGGTTACGGAGACTCTTGACTTTTCCATCAGATAACACTCGGTTTATTTGGTCGTGGTAAGATAGTCTAGGTCTTCCCCGGTACCTGCATCCTTCCACTTTCACATTGTATATCTGTTTTGTCATTCTTTCCTCTGGCATTCTTTCTATATGCCCGAACCAACGGAGCATGCCCTTTCTCATCTTTACACCGATACTATCTTTCATACCTACTCGCTGTCTTACTATGCTGTTGCTAATGCGGTCGGTCAGCTTCACTCCGCACATCTTCCGCAGAGCTCGCATTTCTACCGCATTTATCCTACTTTCATTCTCCTTCTTACATACCCAGCTCTCGCTACCATATAACAGCGTTGGGACAAGAACTCCGTTATGTATGGCCAGCTGCGCCTTATGGCTTAAGTGCCGGCTCCCGAGTAGCTTTCCCATCGCACCATTCACTCTGTTCCCTGCACTCACTCTTCTCTCTATGTCAGCGGTGTATTTCCCATCCTTACTGAAGGCGCATCCAAGATATACAAACTCATTCACTTGCTCCAGCACATCGTTACCAACCACAATCCTTACATTCGTTCTGGTTTCTTCCCTTTCAAAAACCATAATCTTGGTTTTCTTCACATTCAAGTGTAAGCCATTGATCATGCAGTCGTCTTTAATAAAGTAGATGGTTTACCACTAAGTCACCCATTTGTACACCTTCATTCATCGCTTTCAGTCTTTGGAGACTTTTGTCCAGATATATTATAAACAGTCTAGCGGACAACACGCAACCCTGCTTGACGCCGATTTTAACGTCAAACCAGGGTGACCTGTTACCACCCTCCCGTACGCATGCCTTGCAGTCCACATAAGTGGACTGGACGGCTCGCAACAGAGTGCCATCTATACCATACTCTGGCAAAATGTCCCAAAGTCTCTTTCGCACAACTCTGTCAAATGCCTTCTCCAGATCTACAAAACCGCAGAAAACCTTCCGGCCCACTGCCAGATGCTTCTCTACGATGTTGCAGAGTGAGAAGACTTGATCCGAACATCCTCTTCCAGACCTGAAACCTGAATTGGATAATCAGAATAATTTTTCCCTGTATTATTATATCTTAGCGCGTGAACTGACATATCTTAACAGTATAGTAAGTAATAACTACATCAAGCTTAATTTTCACAAAAGCTTTTAAAGCTTACTTTATTCATATCAATCTAAGCTATCGTTATTTGAATAACAAGAAAATGAGTACATATCTAATTAAATAGGGCGTGTTCTGTGTGATAAGTGCGATGATTGTGCTTGCTATCTCACCGATACATTTCACAACAAGTAATTATTTTATGGAAAAAAATTATTTTAACATGAAGTTACTAATTGCTGTAGCACATATCGACTCCTGTAATATGCGTTGGAGAGCATATACTATTTTTCTATCTATCTATCTATATCATCACGCCAGCTCCCTCGCGGCGTAGGCATAGAGTACAGAGTTCCAACAGGTTATTTCCTTACATACCTCTCTGGCTTCCTCCACTCTCATAGTTCGTCTCATACACACTCGCCGGTTACGGAGACTCTTGACTTGTCCTTCAGATAAGACACGGTCTATTTGGTCATGGTAAGATAGTCTAGGTCTGTTATTTTTTCGATACTGACATACACGTAGAAACGAAAATAAAGAAATTTACCAATACTGTGTCACTGCCAGGCATTATCATAGATGTGCAAGAATGGGTCATACTGCAGGACGTGGACCCTATATAAATTGGTGGACAAAAGTGTGTGGCCATCCGCTGTTGAAACATATCAAGCCGCTCATATGGCCAGAAGCTTAACGATTTCCACATTAAGTGTTAACCGGGATCAATCGCCCAAGGAACGGAGATGCTCCAAAAGGGAAATGCCACAAACGATGACGGTTTTTATAATACTTAGATTTATTTATTGTATATATCAATTGTGTTTGTTACAGTTTTTACTTTCGTTTGCGGTCTCTGTATTACACCAAGTGATAATACTATACCAACTCGCTGCAAATACTACAGTTCGAGTATGTGCCTACTTCTACTTATTTTATACTGTTTTTAGGATGTTTTCAAGACTCGGCTAACTACAGTGCCCAAAAATTTCTTAAAATTAAAATGGGACTCGGCTGGATGAGTTTCATCATTTATAACTCATCCATCTTTTTATATTATAATGGTCTATTCTGATCCAATCATGTCCAGGCCTTATACGCATCTTTGTCTTTGACCAATCAGCACAAATAACAATGGTGCTGATTATGGTCGGGCTTCAGATGCTGTGCAACTAGATGAAAAAGCTGAAAAGGACATTGGCTGAACTTTACAATTATGTAGTGATCGGTACGTGATTCCTTCTTTTGTAGGATGATAGATTCACAAGAGAAAGTGAAGAATAATAAGAAGAGCTCGATGATCGAACTACTGGTACGATTGGTTGGAATGGAACAGTATTTCCAGAGTTTGGGAAGCCACATTTGCTGTAGCAATTAATGATGTAGATGTTGACATAAAAGAAGAGAATGTTACTAAAATCTTGACAACGGTTTAGCTTAGTAGATGTAAGGCCACTCGGTTCACTAGATCGAGTAATACTGCGTTAAGAGCTTAATAGGCTCCGCCCACTGGATCGAATAGTCCCGGGTTCGATTCCCGCACGGGACAAATCTACGTGTGACCCACAATTATTTGTTTCGGTCTGGGTATTTGTGTATGTGAAATTTTATGTTTAATAACGCACCCACGACACAGAAAGAAATCCTAGTGTAGGGCTACGCTTTTTAAAAGAGTAGGGAGAGAGAGAAAGAGAGAGAGAGAGATAGATAGATCGCCGCACAGGAAAAATCTTATCTAATACCTGAAAATATTTGTGTCCGTCTGGGCGCTTGTGTGCGTTTATCCAACCAAGAGAAACTTTTTCACTCTCTTGCTATAAGAACTTAATCAAGCTGCTATTATAAGCGGCTTAGTAAAATTCCCACAGCGAGTGGCCACAAACCTGTATCAACCAATCTGCACTGAACTTGCGTGGTGGAGAATTACCTATTCTCTCCCGCCTTGGTTTGTGATAGCGTTTTTGCTCAGCAGCTGGACAATGTTTAAAGATTTCATAGGAGTGGCTAAGACCTGTCCAGTGGAGATAAATCTGCTTTCGACCAATACTTTGGGGATGTACTTATTGCCAATGGTTTTAACTATACTTGTAAATCACGGGGGTGTGTCCAAGAGCGTGCTCGTCGCGACCCCTGCCAGTCATTATGGCTGCAATCTTGGACCGAAGACGTACCGCAGTGCGGGCTAGGGCATCCCCCCGAGGCGACGCGTACCGGCCCGCCCCCGTCGGTACGAATATAGGTGGAAGCGGCGATAGGGGCCGCCACCCATCACGCCGGGCCCGAACTGGCGAGTCGTGGGGTGCAGAGTGCCGAATAGGCACTTGGAATGTAAGAGGTGGTATGGAAGATAAGATGCATGAGGTGATTGATGTGATGAAAGAGAGACGCCTGGATGCTCTGTGTGTAACAGAGACTAAGCGGAGGGGCAGTGAAACCTGTGATCTTCCTGATGGAACGATGGCTCTGTGGTCTGGGGTCCCGCAGAGCAGTCGTGCCAGCATGGGGGTGGGTATCTTGCTGTCCCGTCGCCTGGCCTCTGGAGTGAGAGATTATGACCTGTGCTTCTCTGGGTCCGTTTAAAACTGGGTGTCACTAGAGTATTTTTGGTCGCAGCATATGCTCCCGTAAGCTCGTCGACACCCCAGGACCTTGAGAAGTTTTGGGATTATGTCAGGGAAGTTCTGGATTTGGCTGAGGTGAACGAAAAGGTGATTCTGTGTGGCGATCTGAACGGATGGGTAGGAACCAGGCGGCAAACTTGCGACGCTGCTCTGGGTCCTTATGGTGATAAGAGAGTGAACGATGCAGGTGAGCTCATTGTAGATGTTTGTTTGGAAAGGGGTCTTCTTGTGTCTAATACGATATTCCAGCACAAGGACATACACATGTATACGTGGAGAAGGAATGAACAAAAAAGCATGATAGATCTGATCCTGGTTGATAACCGTCTCCGAAGCAAACTACAAGATACGCGTGCGTATAGAGGCCCCACTCTGGAATCAGACCACTATCTCGTAGTTGCGCGGTTTAGTGGTCTGTTCAGGAAGTGGAGGCACTGGCGAGAGCGTATCCCCTTCGGAGACCTTGAAAGATTAAAGGTTGAAAAGTTGCAAGATGAGAGCGTGAGGAGAATGTATGAAGACAGAGTCCGGGACAATCTTTTGACAGCAGGCTCTTCGGACTCAAATGTAGATGAATGCTGGAATAGCCTGAAAGAGAGTTTGGTGGAATCCACGAAAGAAGTATGTGGTTGCTCAAAGAAGCATATTACAGCAAAAGGTGATGCATGGTGGGATGCGGAGTTGCAAAGCTCCGTAGAAAGTAAGAAGACAGCGTGGCAGGACTATGTATCTTCTTTGAACCTGAATGCCAGTATGACAGAGATGAGGAAAGAAATATACCGGCAATGCAAGAATGCCACTAAAACTTTAGTGAAAGAAAAGCGTGAAAGAGCCAGTATGATTGAGGAGGAGAGGCTGGCGAAGAACTTCGAGAACAACACCAAACTCTTTTGGAGCAAGGTTAGAAAATCTCGAGGTGATTCGTCAGGCTCCAGAATGGAAAGGATAAAATCTAAAGATGGTGACATTCTTGCAGACACACAAGCTGTGCTAAGCCGGTGGAGAGAATATTTTGGAGAAATGTATGGAGATGACCCGGATGCTGATGCCGCAGACGTGCCCAAAGGCGAGATTGCGGCACCAGAATCAACGGAGGACATCACTGTGGAAGAAGTTGAATGGGCGATAGGAAGTAAGAAAAACGGTAAAGCTGCGGGAGTAGACATGATATCTGCCGAGATGATCAAATATGGTGGAACTTGCGTCCGGGACGATTTCCGGGCCCTTGCAAACCTTTGCTGGAGGACCGGTAGAGTCCCTACAGATTGGCGCCACGCAGTCATAGTACCCTTGTATAAAGGCAAGGGTTCACAATATGACTGCGCCAATTACAGAGCCATCAGTTTGATCAGCTTGGCAGCCAAGGTGTACGGTAAAATTATTGAACGGAGAATGCTCGTGAATTCCGATGGAATGTTGTGCGAGGCACAAGGGGGTTTCAGGTCTGGAAGAGGATGTTCGGATCAAGTCTTCTCACTCTGCAACATCGTAGAGAAGCATCTGGAAGTGGGGCGGAAGGTTTTCTGCGGTTTTGTAGATCTGGAGAAGGCATTTGACAGAGTTGTGCGAAAGAGACTTTGGGACATTTTGCCAGAGTATAGTATAGATGGCACTCTGTTGCGAGCCGTCCAGTCCACTTATGTGGACTGCAAGGCATGCGTACGGGTGGGTGGTAACAGGTCACCCTGGTTTGACGTTAAAATCGGCGTCAAGCAGGGTTGCGTGTTGTCCGCTAGACTGTTTATAATATATCTGGACAAAAGTCTTCAAAGACTGAAAGCGATGAATGAAGGTGTACAAATGGGTGACTTAGTGGTAAACCATCTACTTTAAGCAGATGACGCGGTTTTAATAGCGCCAACAGCCACTGATCTGCAAACACTAGTCACAGTTATGAAAGACGACTGCATGATCAATGGCTTACACTTGAATGTGAAGAAAACCAAGATTATGGTTTTTGAAAGGGAAGAAACCAGAACGAATGTAAGGATTGTGGTTGGTAACGATGTGCTGGAGCAAGTGAATGAGTTTGTATATCTTGGATGCGCCTTCAGTAAGGATGGGAAATACACCGCTGACATAGAGAGAAGAGTGAGTGCAGGGAACAGAGTGAATGGTGCGATGGGAAAGCTACTCGGGAGCCGGCACTTAAGCCATAAGGCGCAGCTGGCCATACATAACGGAGTTCTTATCCCAACGCTGTTATATGGTAGCGAGAGCTGGGTATGTAAGAAGGAGAATGAAAGTAGGATAAATGCGGTAGAAATGCGAGCTCTGCGGAATATGTGCGGAGTGAAGCTGACCGACCGCATTAGCAACAGCATAGTAAGACAGCGAGTAGGTATGAAAGATAGTATCGGTGTAAAGATGAGAAAGGGCATGCTCCGTTAGTTCGGGCATATAGAAAGAATGCCAGAGGAAAGAATGACAAAACAGATATACAATGTGAAAGTGGAAGGATGCAGGTACCGGGGAAGACCTAGACTATCTTACCACGACCAAATAAACCGAGTGTTATCTGATGGAAAAGTCAAGAGTCTCCGTAACCGGCGAGCGTGTATGAGACGAACTATGAGAGTCGAGGAAGCCAGAGAGGTATGTAAGGAAAGAACCTGTTGGAACTCTGTACTCTCTGCCTACCCCGCAAGGGATCTGGCGTGAGGTTATAGATAGATAGATAGATAGATAAACCATACCATAAATAGGTATAGTCCGTATTAGTTCTACGTGGTGGGTGCGAGTGTGACACCAGGCTCCAGGTTATTGCTCTCACTCATCATGGTTTCTCAAGTTGTTTAAATCATAGAAAATTCAATGTTGTGTCTGTGAGTATGAGTTTAATTTTATTTAGCAATATTTTAACAGTACCCAATCCGTTTAGGGTTATAAATTTATGGTTTGCAAAGCATTGATATATGGGTTTGCGATTCGTCTATCAGTATCCATCATGTATCAGTGCACTTTTATTCAGGCGCAACTGCGGAGATAAAACCATATATCAAGGCGCTGTTACTCTTAACAATTTCTTCCTCTTTCTGATATGTTTTGTTTTTTTAAGTATTTTGCATTGAATTTTGAGGGTTCCGTAGTCGAATCATCAATCAAACAAGAAGCATCAAAATAGAATCGTTTATACAAAATTTAGTTCCGTATTATCAAAGTGTAAATAAAATAACGGTGGTATTTGTTATGTATTGTTAATATTTGTACGTATATAATAGTTATGTCAAATTGTGTCGCAAGCGCCAGTCTGCGAATATATGCCGTGACAGTGAGACGTTGTTTCATTCCAACCAAAGTACCTACCTGCATAATATAATATTTCTCAGTGGCGACGTGAAGGAACACTACGCGTGTAAGCCGAGAGGTATAAATTCAGACAGCGAAAACAAAAGGAGGGTGAAACTGTATCCGAGTACGTGGCGGTACTTAAAAAAATGTCTAAAACCTGTGAATTTGGAAGTTGGCTTGAAGAAAGTTTAAGAGACCAGGTGGTGTGTGGAATAGCGAGTGAGAGTATTAGACAACGGCTATTCGCAGAACCTAAATTAGAATTTGCAACGGCTTACAAGTTAGCTGCAAGCATGGAGTCGGCAGAAAAAGACGCCGCTATCGTAGAAGGACAAAAGTCGGGCGATGCAGCGAGTACAATCACGGTGGCGTACCAGCATAGCACGGCGAGAAGGCAAACGGTGGGCGTGGCGGAGCGCGGCGGCCGGCGAGGCGCGGGGCGGTGGAGCGTGCTCGATGGGCGCGCGGGCCCGCGCGGCACGGCGGCGCCGGCGCCGGCGGACCGAGCGGAACCACAGGGGCGGTGCCGGGTGTGTGGCGCCAACCACGACGCGGCGACGTGCAAGTTCGTGCGCTACGCGTGTAGGGTTTGCAATCGACAGGGTCACTTACGGCGCATGTGCCCCAATCTAGTGGGGCAATATCAGGTAGAAGCACAGATTGTAAACAACAAGGAGGACGAGGACAGTGACGAGGTATTTCATGTTGATATTTGTCGATTATCCATATCAAATTGTAAACCTATCTACATAACGTTAAACATACAAAATAAAGATTTACGCATGGAATGTGATACCGGTAGTGCAGTGTCGTGTATTAGTCGAGATTGTTACGATAGGTTATTTTCTGACCTTCCCCTGCAGCCTTGTAAATTAATATTGAGATATTACACGGGTGAAACTGTAAAACCATTGGGTGTAATACGACCCCTAGTTCGATATAAAAATAAAAGTGAATTTCTGGAATTACTCGTTATCGAACAAGGAAAAACTATTCTTTTAGGCCGACAATGGATAGCCGCGTTAAAAATTCAGCTACCCGAAGTTAACTATGATGTGCATAACAGTAGTATGTTAGAAAATAATGATTTCGATGTATCCGCTTTCAGTTCCAAATATTGTGATGTGTTCGCGGAGGGTCTCGGGCGCTTCACCGGCGGCGCGGTGAGCATACACGTGCGTGCGGGTGCGCAGCCCGTATTCATGCGCGCGCGCCCGCTGGCATATGCGCTGCGCGAGCCGGTGGAGCGCGCGCTGGACCAGCTGGTGCGCGATGGAGTTCTCACCCCGGTCGAGCGCTCCGACTGGGCGACGCCGATCGTACCCGTGGTAAAGAAAGACGGTAGCATTCGGATCTGTGCGGACTACAAACTAACCTTAAATAAAGTTATAGAAATTGATCGTTATCCATTGCCTAGGGTTGAAGAATTACTATTTCGCTTGCGGGGAGGAGAATACTATAGTAAAATTGATTTGTCTCAAGCCTATGCCCAGTTTGAACTCGATGATACGAGGAAATATACAGTGATCAACACACACAAGGGTTTATATATGTATAATAGATTAGTGTATGGTTTAGCGTCTAGTCCGGGCATTTTCCAACGACGCCTGGAACAATTGTTTGCAGATATGTCGCACGTCGGCGTATTCTTGGATGACATTATTGTTACAGGCTCAACAAAAACTGATCATATTAATAATTTGCATAAGGTTTTCCAACGATTACAAAACTATGGCCTCAAAGTTAAAAAGGAAAAATGTGTGTTGTTTTCAAAGTCCGTTAGCTATTTAGGTCATATTGTTAGTAAAGACGGAGTGCATACGTGCCCCGACAAGGTTAAGGCGGCGTTGGAGACGCCCGCACCTACGACTGTTTCAGAGTTACGAGCGTTTATAGGTTTAGTGATGTACTATGCAAAATTTATTAAGAACATAAGCACAGTTCTCGCGCCATTATATAACCTTCTTAAGTCCGGTGTTAAATATATTTGGAGTGCGGATTGTCAAAGCGCGTTCGTAAGAGTGAAGCGGCTTTTGGCAGATAGTGAGGTACTAATCCATTACGACCCGGCATTACCTCTGGTTTTGACTACAGATGCGAGTAGTGTGGGGGTCGGCGCGGTGCTATCGCACATGACTGCGCGCGGCGAACGCCCGGTAGCATATGCGTCACGATCGCTCACGCCGACCGAACGAGCGTATTCACAGATAGACAGAGAGGCTTTGGGAATTATTTTCGGGGTGCGTAAATTCCATCAGTACCTGTATGGTCGCAAGTTTTTACTAAGGACGGATCATAAGCCCCTGACACATATTTTCGGGAACAAAGTAGGTATTCCAGTGATGGCCGCCTCGCGATTACAGCGTTGGGCAGTACAGCTATCGGGTTACAATTACGATATTGAATATATCGCGTCTCATAAAAACTGCGCAGATGCGTTATCACGCCTTCCATGCAAACGGGGCAGTCCTGGTAGGGTAAAAACAGAGACTACTTATGTTAACTTTGTGGAGAAATTTTTACCTATTACTAGTAATGATGTTAAGAAAGTGACATGTCAGGACAAGGTACTCAGCAGGGTAATGTTGTATATACAAGCGGGGTGGCCTTCGCAGTGTCCTAACAATGAGGATATTAAGCCATTTTTTGCTCGCCGAAATGAATTGTACATAGAATGTGGGTGCATAATGTGGGGTTACCGTATGGTCATTCCGTGTGAATTACGAAGGCAAATTTTGAATCAATTACACAGTAGTCACATGGGTATTGTAAAAACGAAAGGGTTAGCCAGGAGCTATGTATGGTGGCCCAACATCGATAATGATATAGAAGAAACATGTAAAAATTGTGAAACATGTGCGGGTGAAGCAAAGGCGCCCCCACGGGCCCCCATACAACCTTGGCCATATTATCACGACCGACCATGGACTAGACTTCATATTGATTTTCTGGGCCCTTATCGAGGTATGACATTCTTGGTGCTTATTGACTCGTCTTCGAAATGGTTAGAGATATTTGAAATGCCTCGTACTAACGCATCGAGTGTTATTAAAGTTTTAAGATCGACTTT
Organism: Phalera bucephala; assembly: GCA_905147815.2. Classification (NCBI taxonomy): domain Eukaryota; kingdom Metazoa; phylum Arthropoda; class Insecta; order Lepidoptera; family Notodontidae; genus Phalera; species Phalera bucephala. Next base: position 5,861,002 of record LR990619.1, on the reverse strand, counting down.
TGCCAGATTTGGTTTACCAGAACAGCTTGTATCAGATCAAGGACCCCCTTTTACTAGCATAGAATTTAAGAATTTTCTTGTTAACAATGGGATCAGACAGTATTTTTCACCTGCCTATCATCCGTCATCAAACGGAGCAGCGGAAAATGCCGTAAATATTTGTAAGCGTGCCATTAAAAAGGCGGTTAGAGATCGCGTCGATGTTGATGCAGCTTTACAAACATTTCTTCTGGCGTATAGGAATACGTTGCACAGCACCACGGGCGAGACCCCCGCCATGCTGCTACAAAAGCGAGCATTACGCTCCAGGCTGGATTTGTTACGGACTGATCGGTCAGTGTATGCCAAGGTGCAGGATGCACAACAGAGACAAATCGATTACTCTGGCGGGGCTTCGCGTAACCTGAACGTGGGTGACCCTGTCTGGATGCGAGAATACGGTTCTTCGGAAAAATGGGTAAAAGGTTCCATTTCAGAGGTAGACAGTGCTCGTAGGTATATGGTAGCAAGGGATAACGGTCAAGTAACTAAAAGACATATTGATCAGTTACGTCGCAGATCCCGTGTATCCGTAAGCGGGCCCGATTTGAAAAAAAATGAAGCGATAGGGAATGAGAGCTCCATGGCACCCGCTAAGGACAGTCAAATTAAGTGGGAGGAGAATGAGATAGGTGTAAGTGTTTCTGGAGACCAGAAGTCAGGGCAATTAATAAATAGTGATAGTGCTAGAGAGGTTGAGCTTTATCAAACTCCTAGGCAATCACCGTGTTCGTCACCACAACATAGAGAATACCCAAAGCGAACACGAAAGCCAGTTGTCCGATTTGAATGCACTTAATGTATTTTGTTGATAGATTTAAGAATTGTAGTTTTAAGAAGGGAGGTGTTATGTATTGTTAATATTTGTACGTATATAATAGTTATGTCAAATTGTGTCGCAAGCGCCAGTCTGCGAATATATGCCGTGACAGTGAGACGTTGTTTCATTCCAACCAAAGTACCTACCTGCATAATATAATATTTCTCAGTATTATGAAGGGTTGTTAATAAAAGTTCAGTATGTATCCAAAGTTATGTGCATCATTCCTCATGATTGATAGATCATCAGCCGAAAGACCTCTATAGTAAGATTGTGCTGGAAGACGTGGACTGGCTAGGCTTCCTACAAAGGGGACCGATGACCTGGTTATGGTCGCAGGTAGATAAAAGCTGGAGCTGGATACTGTACGGTACAAAACCAGACTTCGAGGCGATCTTTAGGGGATGCATAATACCACCAAATTTTATAGCCTTTAGCTAAGCGACTTATTGGTATTGGATACTACATAACGGAGACTTGTATGTCTGGTCGCACTTACACCGCAACAAACTTACCGTGAACCATCGAATTTTCGCCTATCAACTTAGTAAATGCAGGCATTATTATTAGGCAGGGGTATTAAGGCAGATATACGTGTTTATTCAAATAACAGCATTAAGCAAGAACGTAATTTAGGCGGCATTATTTTACACCTGCCAGTACGGCGTAGTTCTATTGTTTGTTACCATGGAAAGCCCAGTTTTGTGCTGGCTAAACAATAGAATTTACTGTTTGTTCACTAGTACCGAAGGGTAGTTACACTCTTACCTAAGTCGAGGTATTGAAACGCAGAGTCGCGAAAATCTTTTGTGATTTGAAACGAAAATAATTGTGGCAGGCGACCTTTCTTACGCCATCAGGAGGTGTTAATTTCGGTCGTCATTCGCTAAGAGAAGATCGTCAAGGTGTACAATTTACAATCACATTTGGACGGCGATGTTAAATATTTATTTTTCAAAGAGAAAAATCATCGTGGCGGAATGATTGCTTGCGCCTTCACTGCGACGTTAATTTCGTTTGTTTACGCAGGCCACGCGTTCCCTAAGGCGTATTGAGCCACCTCAATACACCACTTACTGAACCCCAGACAAGAGCGCTGCGGTGTTCTTCTCCAGAGGTGACACCTCGCGCCCCTCCCTCCGCCACCCCAGAAGTAATCTTTAATTCTTTATTGTACACACACAGAAAATGTTACAAAATAAAAATAATAATAAAATAAAATTGTCAAAGGCGAGCTTAACTCAAAATTGAGTTCTCTGACAGCAAACCTTTGAGTGACAGAGAGACAAAACATTAAAATAAGGATAGAAATGAGTGTACAACACGAAGGGAATAGTTTTAGATAATAAAATGATAGAATACATATAGATAGAATATATACCTTTAAATATACTACACGCTATACGATAACATAAAGTATACTACTTGGTATAATACATACATACATATAACTTAGATAGGAAATGTTCTTTAATTCTTTTCTTGAAAATCTGCGGAGTGGAACTATCGCGTATGGAGTGTGGAAGAGAATTCCACAAGCACACTGCACGTACAGTGAATGAGCTATGATACCAGCTCGATGTATACCGAGGAGTACTAAGTAGAAGAGAAGATAAAGAGCGACAGGGTTTTTCCTGGGAACCAAATACTCAAAGCGTTCCCGAAGATATGCAGGGGAGTTAGGATTGTGAAGCACAGAGAAAAGTAAAGAAAGAATGTGAGTATCCCGACGCTGCCGAATAGGGAGCCACTTCAATTTAGTACGAAAATCTGATACATGATCATACTTTCGAAGGCCAAAAATGAAGCGAATGCTCAAGTTTATTGAGAAGTTCTTCAGTCGCATCAAGAAAACTAACATCAGCATGGTCGAGTAGTGGTAAAAGAAGAGATTGGGCGAGAATTACTTTAGTTTTAAATGGGAACTTCCGGAGCCGTTTGAGAGATTGGAATGAGTAATAGATTCTCCTGCTTACTTCCGCAATGTGTACATTCCAGGACAGATTGCAGTCTATGTAGACACCCAAGTTTTTGGCGCTACTCGAAAACGGTATCGTAATGGAGTCATAGATAACTTGTGGAAGAGACTGGTGATTTAGAAGATTGTAAAAGTGTCTGCCACCAATAATAAGAGCTTGCGATTTTGCTGGGTTGACCAGGAGACCAAAAGTTGTTGCCCAATTATTAATATTTTGAAGATCATTATTGATAGCAGCAATAGCAGCATAGTAATCGTCAACTTTGAAATGACGATAAAGTTAATCTCGGTCAAGTGACCATGTTCGACCTACCTATTCCCTGGGTCAAACAGGTCAAATATCTAGGGTCACCCTAAACAATACCATGACCTTCGGACCGCACAGCAAGCGAGTTCGTAAACGAGCAGCCTTTGTGCTCAGTGGTCTTTACCCGATGATCTGCAAGCGGAGTAAAATGTCCATTAGGAATAAGGTGACACTTTACAAAACTTATATACGGCCCATCATGACGTACGCTTCTGAGGTGTTCGGGCACGCCGCCCGCTCTCACATCGATAAACTCCAAACGGTTCAATGCCGTTTCCTCCGCAAAGCAGTTGGAGCCCCGTGGTTCATACGGAATGTAGATCTCCATTTCGATCTCGGTCTCGAACCTATTCGCGCCTTTATTGAAAAAGGCGACAAACCGATATTTCACGAACGCGTCCAATCATAGAAATCCGCTAATCATAGCCGCCACCGACTACGAACCTAACCCCCCCCCCCCTCCCTGTCAGCCACTACCGCCGTCCGCGGCATGTTCTCAACGACCCTCCCGATGCCTTTGCATCCCTTCTTTCGGATACAGATACCGCACGCAGGATCAGACACCGACCTCGCCGGCGAGGTCGAAGAATCCATTGCCCAAACCGAGGCCGTTCCTCCTTAAGGCGACCTTGAGCTAGTTGCCTCCTTGCCCTTCTGGATCGAGCGGATTGGTTGCACGCTCGCCCTCTTGTCCGGTGAAGCTGTAAAGGCCCCGCGGCCAACAGCGTAGATCATTCACACACACGCACAAAGCTATAACATATTTATGTAAAATTTGTGAATTGTTGATGAGATCCCCTGTAGGGTAGGCAGAGAGTACAGTTTCAACGGGTTCTTTATTTACGGACCTCACCGGCTTTCTCCACTTCCATTGTTCATCTCATACACGCTCGCCGATTATTGAGACTCTTGACTTGCCCTTCGGATGAGACACGGTCTAGTTGGTCATGGTAAGATAGTCTAGGTCAACCACAATAACACTTTTAACAACTTAGGGTTCGCGTTCAAACGCAGGACCTTGTTAGCGCCAGCCGTGGCATACATCACTAGACTAGGCAGTAAAAAACAAAACACTATCCTACTAATATTATAAATGTGAAAGTGTGTATGTTTAGATGGGTGGATGTTTGTTACTCAATCACGCAGAAACGACTGAGCGGATTTAGATGTAAGTTGGCACACAGAATACTTTTTGTCCCGGTAAAATGTAAGATTCCTATCTAAATTCAACGCGGACGAAATCGCGGGCAAAAGCTAGACTTCAATAATATACTAGGAGGGATCAAAAAGTAGTGAGAACGACATACTCCTTGGTAAAAAAAAATACTGGCACGCATAGCTCAGATACATATTTGTAATATTAATAAAAAAAATCTTTGATTCTCTTTTGTTTTTTTCTGACTGTAGTCATTTGTTTGCTTCGTGTTGGAACGTGTTCTCAAAAATGGAGACAAACGAAGTGCGAGCCGTTATTAAATACCTCTGTTTAAACAAGTTAACGACGCAAGAGATTCATTGCGATTTTGAGGCAACATTAAGAAATTCTGCTCCGCAGTATTCCACTGTCGCAAGGTGGGCTTCTCAATTTTAAGTAGGGACGAGCACGTGTGTGTGGACGAGGAACGAGCACGGAAGACGAACATCGTTGCGGCCGTCCATCGACGTCAGTCACCCAAGAAAATGTTGTGAAAGTCTAGAAAATTGTATTGAGCGATCGAAGAGTTACCATCCGATACTTAATTCAAGAAACGGGCATTTCATATGGAAATATTCAATCCATATTGAAACAATCTTTGAATATGAGAAAAGTCTCCGCAAGATGGGTGCCAAGAATGTTAACCGACAGTCAGAAACAAAATCGACTTGACATTTCAAAGATATTTTTGGACAAGTTTCAAGAAGATTCTAAAAACTTTTTGTCTCGTTTCGTAACAATGGACGAAACATGGGTTCATCATTTTGATCCCGAGACAAAACAGCAATCTTCGCAATGGCAACGGCCATCATCACCGACCCTGAAGAAGTTTCGTGTCGTGGCATCGGCTGGCAAGGTTATGGCCTCAATATTTTGGGACTCAGAAGGAATATTGTTGATTGATTACCTGGAGCGTGGAACCACTATTACAGGCCAATATTATGCAGTTTAATTCCCATGTTGAGGAATGCCATCAAAGAGAAAAGGAGAGGGAAACTTCGAAGGGGCGTGCTGTTTCATCACGACAACGCACCCGCGCACAGGTCGGCAGTTGCGATGGCTGCCATTCAGCAAGCTGGCTTCGAATTGGTTGACCACCCCCCTTATTCACCCGATCTGGCAGCTAGCGATTTTTATCTGTTCCCCAAATTGAAAAAATACTTAAAGGGAAACAGGTACGAAGACGATAACGAGGTGATAGATGCCGTGGAGAGCTTTTTGCAAGACCAAGACAATACTTTTTTTGTGAAAGGGATTGAAGCCTTGGAAAAGCGCTGGACTCGGTGTGTAGAGAGACTCGAAAACTATGTATGTACGAGTGCGTGTGCGCGTGCGTGTGCGCGTGCGTGTGCGCGTGCGTGTGCGTGTGCGTGTGCGTGTGTGTGTGCGTGTGCATGTGCGTGTGCGTGTGCGCGCGCGTGTGCGTGCGCGTTGCGTGTGTGTTTGCGTGTGCGTGTACGTGTGCGTGTACGTGTGCGTGTATAGGATCTCAATTAAGCAAGATATTTTCGTTGTATTTTTCCTATAAAAGCTAGTTTTTAAATAGATCTAAAGCACAGTCCCGCCTATATTCTCCAAGCGGAGATGGCAGAGGTGTATTGAGTACACCAACTTTCCTTCGACGATTTTAAGTCCCATACAACAGGGGATAATATATAGGGGTGCCCGGCGTATTGCCATATACCGGGCACGATGGCTGAGTTTTGGCGTAAAATTTGGTCAGTGCCCGTCAGTCACTCCGAGGGCGAATGGTTTGATGTTGCTGGACGATCGTGTGGGCCCATTCAGGAAATAGAGCCCATAGTTATCACCCGTGACGATGTGGCCTGTGCGGTCCGTGCGGCGCCGAACTTGGAAAGTCCGGGGCCGGGTGGACTGCACGCATTCTGGCTAAAGAGGCTCCGGGGTTCACATGCTCGTCTAGCAACTCAATTCCAAGAAGTTCTTGAATTGGAAACGCTACCTAGCGTTTTGACAACGGATTCACTTGATTCACAAATCTGGCAGTACTTTGGAACCTAAAAAATTATACTCCGATTACATGTTTACCTACGGCCTATAAACTCCTTACATCCATTCTGAGAATAAAAATCAATAATCACCTTAAGGCACAGCACATTCTATCGCCTAATCAGAATGGGTGTAAGGGAGGGTCCCGGGGTACAAAGGATTTGCTCCTCATTGATATGGTTATTGCCAACAAGTGCGACGATCTAGAAAGAATATCTCCATGGCCTGGATTGACTATAGGAAAGCCTATGATTCGGTGCCTCATACATGGCTGAGGAAGGTGCTGGGGCTATACAAAGTACACCCGGCGCTATGCTCTTTCCTCGGTTTGTTTATGGGGCAGTGGACCACAGTTCTTCGTCACCCAGGATTTGGAGGCCTTTCTGGTTCGTCGGATTTGATAAAGATAAGTAGGGGTATCTTCCAGGGCGACAGTTTGAGTCCGTTGTGGTTCTGCTTAGCTTTGAATCCATTAAGTACTATACTTAAGGATTCAAAGCTAGGTTACCATTTGCGGAGGGAGAGTGAGCCTATATCTCATCTACTGTACATGGATTACCTTAAGTTGTACCATTCCGCATGATGAGAACCTTGTGAAGGCCGAAAAAGAAAAAAATATCTAAAGATTTGGACCTGGCCTATGAGGTTACCGCCGTGCGGAATGTTGATTCAACTATCATTATTCCGAAAGTTGTATCAGTCAACGGCCTAATAGCGAAGAGCTTCGATAAACACCTCGAGAAGCTCTCGCTGGGCAGTTGGGTGAAGGGCCTGGTACAGAAGGCGGTAGTATTGGACACGGCGCGCAATGTGAGGAGTTTCCTCTCTTTGGAGCCCTGACCATCGGTAGCTTGGGTCGTGGACCTGGCTGTCAGTGGAGCACATTTTTTTTATACAATATGTATAAGAATATTCGTATTTTGTATTTTTATATATATTTCATAAGAAATAGTATTTCAATAAATGCATACATAATAATAATACTAACTTTTGTCCATCGAAACTTCATTCCTAAATACCTTGTTCTCGTTCCATGATTTACAATAATTCTTGCACCTGTTGGAACCAGTTCACTGTTTATTTCTTCAGCAAGTTATCCCATCAGGTGACTTACATAACATAACTTCGTGGATGGCTTTTACGTGTCGGACCCATATCTCCACGTTAGCAAATGGTACAGTGGTAAAACCAGTGAGATTAAAATAATATAATATAATATTTATTTATTTTATTTATTTATTAAGCAACCAACAATTGAACATTGTTGACCTAGTTAAAGGTTGCGGTGACATGCGTTTAAAAAGCAGACAATTTTGATCGTATACTTACTGATAATACTAAGAAAGAGTATAAAATTGACAATTCAATTAACAACAATGAAAGAAAGATATAATAAAATAGAGCAGGAAAAATTGTACATATTTTTTATGCAACTTGCTATATTGGACTATTAATTGATGCATCTGTAAAAAATAGATCTGAAACATTAAGAGAATAACTCATATTAATATCAACGGCCGCGTGGCTCCCGGCTTAGAATAGGACCAACCCATCTCATCCCATCGGGTGTCGTACAAGGCGACTAAGGGAAAACTAGGGAATGGGCAGCAGCGTTCCCTTAACACTTCTACCATCAAAAACTGCGCTCGCCAACCCGCCTGCCAAGCGTGGCGAGTATGGCAAACCCCTCCCAATTTATTAAAATGGAAGAAAAAGATAAAACCAGGCCCCTAGTCCCCGGCGGTCCTGTTCGTCCTGGCCACGGTAGCAGCTATGGTAACGACAGGACAAGGGGTGCTAAGAATCTCCGGCAGAGATTCGGCTACCACCAACTACGAAAATTGGCCCTGGTGACATACAACGCACGCACGTTAAGGACAGATGAGAAGCTTGTTGAGCTGGAAGAAGAGATAAACAAGTTGCGGTGGAATATTGTTGGTTTATCGGAGGTCCGAAGAAAGGGCGAGGACACGATAACCTTAAAATCCGGCAACTTGTTTTACTACCGGGAGGGCGAACAGCAGTCCCAAGGTGGTGTCGGATTTATCATCCACAAGTCACTCATAGACAACGTTGTGTCCATCACTAGTGTGTCGAGCAGGGTAGCGTACCTGATACTCAGAATATCCAAAAGATATTCGCTGAAGGTCATACAGGTCTACGCACCGACCTCGGCATACTCAGATGATGACGTCGAAGTAATGTATGAGGACATTAGTAGAGCCATACATACTTCCAAAGCACACTTTACAGTGGTTATGGGTGACTTCAATGCGCGGCTGGGCAAACGGGGCGATGATGAATTGAGAGTGGGGCAATTTGGATATGGGCAGCGCAACCCCAGGGGTCAGAGGCTGGCCGAATATCTGGAGAAGGAGGGACTCTTTATGATGAACTCTTTCTTCCGGAAGCCGCCTCATAGGAAATGGACCTGGATGAGCCCTGATGGTTCCACAAAAAATGAGATAGACTTCATCATGAGCACCAAGCGACAAATATTTAATGATGTCTCCGTGATTCACAGGGTAAAAACCGGCAGTGATCACCGAATGGTCAGAGGCACATTAAATATTAATGTCAAAATGGAAAGATCGCGTCTGATGAAGTCTACGCTCCGACCTTCTTATGCACATATCCAAAACCCCGAGAACTTTCAACTCGAATTGGGAAACCGCTTCGAATTGCTAGACAGCAGCGCATCAGTGGACGAAATCAACAACAGGCTGGTAGAGACTGTCCATACGGTCGGGTCCAAGTATTTTAAGCCCCACCGTAAAAATAGACCTCAAAAACTATCCAACTACACCCGAAACCTCATGGCTGAGCGACGTTCCATGACGCTCCAAACCTCCGATGATGCTAAGTCCTATAGGCAGCTCAATGGACAGATACTGAAGTCCTTGCGACACGATTTACGGTCCTTCAATACAAGGCGTATTGAGGAGACCATAGCACAGAACAAGGGCTCCAAAGTGTTCGCAAGAGACGCGTCTATTGGGCAAAGTCAGTTGACGAAGCTGAAGACGGAGGACGGAAACGTAACGTCGAATAGGTCAGAGGTGCTCAGGGAGATAGAGAGGTTCTATGGGCAGTTGTACACCTCAGTAGCTGAACCTGTTGTTGACTTGGTAAAAGACCCAAGAGCCAAGCTAACCCGACACTACACTGAAGATATCCCGGACATCAGCCTGTACGAGATTAGGATGGCTCTCAAACAACTCAGAAATAACAAAGCGCCAGGCGAAGACGGAATTACCGCAGAGCTTCTGAAAGCGGGCGGAACGCCGGTACTTGAAGTCCTTCAGAGGCTGTTTAATTCCGTCTTGCTCGAAGAGAAAACGCCGGAAGCATGGAACAGGGGTGTGGTGGTACTGTTTTTCAAGAAAGGTGATAACACTTTACTGAAGAATTATAGGCCCATCACACTGCTGAGCCATGTTTATAAGTTGTTTTCGAGAGTCATCACGAATCGTCTCGAACGCAGGCTTGATGACTTCCAGCCTCCCGAACAAGCCGGTTTCCGGAAAGGGTTTAGTACCATAGACCACATACATACGCTGCGGCAGATTATACAGAAGACCGAGGAGTATAATCGGCCACTATGCTTGGCGTTTGTGGACTATGAGAAAGCCTTCGATTCGATCGAGACTTGGGCGGTTCTTAGATCTCTCCAGCGATGCCGCATTGACTATCGGTACATTGAAGTGTTGAAGTGCTTGTATAATAACGCCACCATGTCGGTCCGAGTACAGGGGCAGTGCACGAAGGCGATCCCCATAAAAAGAGGAGTAAGGCAGGGAGACGTCATTTCGCCGAAACTGTTTACGGCCACCTTCGAGGACGCCTTCAAGCTCTTGGAATGGCAAGGACTTGGCATCAACATCAATGGCGAATACATCACTCACCTTCGATTTGCCGACGACATTGTGGTCGTGGCGGAGTCGCTGAAAGATCTAGGACGAATGCTCGGTGACCTCAACAGAGTATCTCAACAAGTGGGTCTTAAAATGAACATGGACAAAACGAAAATAATGTCTAACGTCCATGTCGTACCCACCGCACTCACCGTTGGAAACTCTACTCTTGAAGTTGTCGACGAATACATTTACCTGGGACAGATAGTCCGGTTAGGTAGGTCCAACTTTGAGAGAGAGGTCAATCGACGAATCCAACTCGGCTGGGCAGCGTTCGGGAAACTGCGCAACATCTTCTCATCCAAAATACCTCAGTGCCTTAAGACTAAAGTTTTTAGTCAATGTGTGTTACCAGTGATGATATATGGATCAGAGACGTGGTCTCTTACAATAGGTCTCATAAAAAAGCTCAGAGTTGCTCAGCGAGCTATGGAGAGAGCTATGCTCGGCGTTTCTCTACGCGATCGAATCAGGAATGAGGAGATTCGTAGAAGAACCAAGGTCACCGACATAGCCGTTAAGATTAGCAAGCTGAAGTGGCAATGGGCGGGCCACATAGCGCGTAGATCGGACGGGCGTTGGGGCAGAAAGATTCTAGAGTGGAGACCACGTATTGGCAAGCGCAGCGTGGGACGACCGCCTGCCAGATGGACCGACGATCTTGTGAAAATCGCAGGAAGTCGTTGGATGCAGGTGGCATCGGACCGGTTACGCTGGAAAGCGATTGGGGAGGCCTATGTTCAGCAGTGGACAAGTATAGGCTGAGATGATGATGATGATGATGAATATCAACGGTGGGCAAGCGTGACAAGGAACTGTATTGCAACTGAATTCTGTTTATGGTTGCGTAATGGTTGAGAATATCTCAACTATAATAATATCTTTTAATATAGTGAGTTCCGTGGAGTTATATTATAAGTTACTAGTTTCTGCCCGCGACTTTGCCCGCGTTGGCTTTACATAGGCACCTTGCAGTTGTCCGGGGTAAAAAGTATCATATGTGTTAATTAAGGTAATAAACTATTTATGTGCCAAATTTCATTCACACCCTTTCAATCGTTTTCGCGTGACTGAGTAATAAACATCCAAACATCTAAATATACAAACTTTCACATTTATAATATCAGTGAGATAAGTGAGAGAGTAGGATATCAGAGTTTCAATATTTTTACCTTATAAATTATCTAGGTATCACGTACGACGAGTTCTTAATAAACCTCATAAGATAAATCATCATGCGTGTAGCTGATTTCTTTACAAGTTACGAGTAAAATGGAACCAACTTATCTTAACAAAATATCGCACACGAGTAATTTATACAGTAATAATTTTAATTCAAAAATAGCTTTTAAAAACAAGCTTTTATAGCAAAACACAACAAAGATGTCTTGCTTAGTTGAAAAGTTCCTATGGCTTCAGACAGAGAGACAGACAGACATTGACAGACACATTGCAGGGTAAAAAAAAGCTTGTGAAAAAAAATTATATATTTATCATAGTATGTTATAATTGAAAATAAGGAATGTATGGATGCCACTTGCTTTGCGACACATTTTGTGATTTTGGTGTTCACCTTTGAAAAGATTTCGTTTGATTCTAAACTCAACACTTTGTGAGTACCTTCCCTTACCCCTTGTCTACACGAGCTCTTATTGGCGCGCTAATAAAGCGCTGAAATGGAACAAACAGCTAAGCGCTTTTCACCTTGTGTCTAAGCTACAAAATGGAAATAAGGTTCAGAACTTATTTCCTGTAAGGATTGCTCGTCAAAAAACAAGATTGATATAATTTTAGCCTGATTTTTGCCAACGGCCATTCTGTAATGTTTTTTTATTTTGTTATTAAAATATCAAATTCTCGACTACACATTGCTTCCCATACTCCCTAAGAAAAGAACGTGTTGGAACTATATACGCTATGCTTACCCGCAAGGATTCTGGCGTGATGATATAGATAGAAAGATGGACTATACATTGTCATGCGGTTATTTTCCAAGTGTACAAATTAGAGGTGTACTATCATCATCATCATCTTCATCCTCATCATCACCATCCTCAATGAGCCTGTATCTACCAACTGCTGAGTGTAAGCCTCACCTTTATAAAACTACTAAAGCCACCACTAGACCAACGATCACGTACATTACTTTCATATTAACATATATAAATAATTTCCGGAGGGCAATTTCTCTTGCGAATAAATCCCCTAATACATTGTAGGAAGCTCTAAAGAAAAATCGTCATAATTCACTCTTGAGACAGCCCCAAGCCTTGCTAGTGAAAAGGAAGATACATCTACATATCGTTTTGTATTCAAGAATTTTATCTATTACTAGATCTTTACATTGGCTTCGCCCACCTGAACCTTATACATTGAAAAATATGGTCTGGCCTAAAAAGTGCAATGGTGTTGGGACAAAACCACCAACAATTGACCGTTGCTTAACCTCTCTAGTACCCGCCTGCATATTACGCACAAGTGTAGAATAAAGATAATCCAGAAGCCGCGTCCAGTCGTAATTTCACGCCGCGCGGTGAAGCCAGAAATTTAACACGCGTTTGCACTTCCCATCCGCGTAATGCTGGTAGCCCGGCAAGACTTATCACTTTTTGGGGTAAACGCTGATGCCATTAGAATGGGTAAATATAAAATCATAGTTGCGGTAACGTGTTTTTTCATACATATTAAGTACAATAAATATGATATACTTTAACTGTTGAGAAAATATATTTTCATCAAAATAACGCTCCACATGATTTTAACAGGCAGGAACAACACAATACAGCATAATTCAATTTAAACTTACACGCGCAGAGCACGTTATTTCGGCACGACGTTCACAGTGACTCGCGTGAACGTTTGACTACTCACATTACAGGTAGTAATTGTTGCTTCAATTTGATACGCGTCCGCGGCTTCTGGTTTATATTTATTTTAAGGCACAAGTCAATCTGTATCTCTAGTTTTGTCCAACTGATTTCGACTAAACAAATGGAAATGAATGCATGAATGAATTAGGGTCCGATAAGTTGGACGTTATGTTGTAATAATTTAAATAACCTAGTATTGACCGCCGTAAACATTTTTGTGTACCGCCCCTGTTGTATTCATCCGATATAAAACCTGTGTTCATTTTTCGTATTTCAATTCCTGAACACAATTTATACGAATTTCGAAGACAAAACATCTCGTGCAGACAACCAAAAAATAAGGTAAGGTGCTATACTTTTTCGGCGCCGGCATGATACAAATCACCTTACTGAGATAGAAAGAGAATAAAGTTGTATAAGAACCAATGATAATATGCCGAATTGTCTTTTTTTGTTATTTACCTGTATCTGTGTGATTTATTGGAATTATTACTGGCTTATATAAGTAAACTCTACCTGTTTACAAAAGGGCCAGATTTCTGGCACTCTACCTAGATGATTGGCAGCATTTCCGTACCGGATAGTAATGTTAAACTTTTGCGCTAGAAAAAAAAATGAAAATTTATTTATTTCCAAAAAGTTTTTAACTAAATTTAACATCTTTATTGATCCCCACACTAGACATGGCCTGCCCCGTAGGGATCTGTTTTTGGTTTTAACACACTACAAAATATTTTACAGTGTTGCAAAAATAAGAAAAAGGAATCGACATATTAGAATTTGCGAAAAAAAGGAAATAACATAAGAGAAAACATATTTTCTCTAAATTAACAAACTACATTAGTTAAAAATAATATAAGAACATGAGTGAGGTACTTATTCAATGTGTTTTTGGAAGGTTAGTTTTTAATCAATTAAAACTCCAAGATATTTTATAGTGTCAGGTCTGTTTATCACCTGACAATTACAGTTGTTATTAGTAGGAGGGAATGCGCATTTGTAAATTCCTATGTTAGGGTAAGATATGGGGGCTGAAGATTGGGTCTTGTGAATGCTTTCACTAAACATAAACACAAAAACTAGCTTCCTCTGCTGAGGAAGCTAGTTTTTTAGCGTTTAGCATTAATAGATATGCATCAGTCTCACTCACTGGTCACGTATGGTCGACCAGTCTTTGAGATAGTTCCTCAAAGATGCGATGGACTTGGAATATGAAAGCACATGGCCCCAAGTCTTCATACTATCTATCTATTTTTTTTTTGAGACACAAACGTATCCATATATGAAAATTTATTCCTGTAACGTGGATGCGTTTACAAACATGAGAATTCACATACACATATATCCGGACCGAAACAAATAATTGTGGATCACACAAAGATATGTGCCGTGCGGGAATTGAACCCGCGACTATCAGACGTAGTGGGCGGAACGGCTTAAGCTCCTAACCACTGCGCTAAATTGTTCATCAAAATTTTCTCTAAAGGTTACTGCGAACAGTAGTAAACAGTTTAATCCCATAATTGTCATCATCATCAGAAGAAAGTCGTTCACTGTAGATCAAAGGCCTCCTAAAGATCGCCACAAAGATTGGCCTTGTGCTATACGCACTCAGCTTTTACCTGCGACCTTCTGATGTGTAGTGGCCTTAACAAAGATAATGTATAGGTGCCTTAACGCGCGCGCGCCGCCTGGGCGGCGGATCGCAAGTAGCGGCCATCTGGTATGTAAATAACTGTGTATCATCTGTCATCTGAATAAAGAAGAACCAGCAAAGTTTTGCGTCTTATTTTTAGTTGCTTCCTAAACACTTCACCTTCACCAGGTCATCGGAATACCTTGGGGGGTATGCTCCCTCCACTCCTCCACATGGAAAGAAAGCGACAGCGAAATACTACTAAAACACAGTAGACTTTAACAAAGGTCACTAATTGGAGCATATATAGGCGATTATGGCACAAAAGATGAACCTGTGCAGCCACGCAGGAACTGTGGTACAGGAACTGCAATAATGAAGCACGTTCTCTGCAACTGCAACTGCAACTGCGCTGGTGGCGACTGAAGCTGCTTGGAGTGGCCTATCCAACTCCAGAGGAGTTTCGGCTCTTCTCCCCTGTTGGAATCTGCTATGTGGTCCATCAGGAGGAGCTGGAGCATCAGGGCAAAGGACGGCACAAATGATCCCATCAGATCGATGTGGACTTGAGGCCTTCTCAGTCCGAAATAGCCAACAATAAGATAAGATAAGATGGGCCCTCCACGAGGTAGTCCAATAACTAATGATTAATCTCATAGGACAAATATATCAGACAATATAACATCTGTGTTTAGGAGCCGATTAATCGCCTTAATCTCGTTCCTAAACCCCCAAAACTATTGTGAGCTTTAAATAAATTAATAAAACCCTAATAAATTTGCTTAGATATGGTTAAATACGTACGGTCGTCTAAGTTAAAAGCTCATACAGCGCTAGGGTATGGTCCTTCGAACGGGTGGTAATAAATCTGAAGTTATGAATGATGCCATGAATTTCATGATCACATTTAACCCTTTTACATAAAAGTAAGTCATGATTCATTTTACACTACAACGCTAGTTAAATAAATAGTAGTAGTGATTAAAGCAGCGATAGCCTAGTGGTTAGGCCGTTGGACTGCAAAGACAAAAGTCTCGGTTTCAAACCCAGGCACGCACCTCTGTCTTTTCGAAAACATGTGCTTATTAAAAGTTAACTATCACATGCTTTAACGATAAAGGAAAACATCGTGAGGATACCTGCATGCCTGAGAGTTTCTCAAAGGTATGTGCGGTTTGCTATCCCGCACTGGGCCAGCGTGGTGGACTATGGCCTAAACCCTCTCAGTTTGAAAGGAGGCCCGTGCCCAACAGTGGGACAGTTTCTTAACAGGGCTAATATTATTATTTTATAATATTATAGAGACTAAAGAATAAATTTGGCAGTGATTGTTTTTACTAAGCCACTGTAATATACAATGTGTAACGAAATAAATGCAAGACCTCAAAATGCTATGTTCCATATCGGCAATGGAATCGACTCCTACTGTTTTGAATACAAGTAATTTTTATCTAAATGATCATAAATGTCTGTCATTTCAGTAGTTCCACAGTGTTAATCAATGTTAACTATGATTCAAATCAATTTCTACTGAACTTCTAAATCATATTGTTTAATACGTTAAGTTTGATGGTTATTTGGATATCATAGTTGTTAAGAAAATGGTATTAAAAAACTGTATGTTTTCTTTTCGTATTGAATTTGTAAAACAATAATCTATTTTGGAGTGTCTGAGGTGTTGTGTTATTTGAGTTACTCGTTTTATATCTATTTCAAAATTATGATGAATCAACGCGTCGCTAGTGCGGATAGCTTTTTTGTATATTTTATCGCCGTTGGTTTTTACGAGGCTGAATATGCAGATGCCAATATATAGATTGATTTAAAGCAGATGTGCTTCCTTTCATATCATTTCGATTGTTTTAAAATCGGTTTTGATACTTGCGTTAATTATTATGGTGTTTCACGATAGTTCGAGATACCTATAACTATTGTGTTCTATAGAACAAAGTTACATATTCCAAACAAAATAAATGGCATTTGCAACTTTCGTGCCCGTCGATGAGGTTGTTTATACCAAATATAAATATTGGATTAAACACTCTTATTCGTTGGATACGTCGAAATGTCGGATCACATCCTCGATGATATACAACCTGTTACGTAAGTAATGCAAGAACTCAACCTCAGACACTACAAATTTCACAACCAAACATCCACCATTTTAAATAATAATTGATTCAATCATAATGTATCATTTTCAAAAGAGCTTTGTTATCCACATTCACTATAAAACTTGTATGTGTGTACTCGTATGCGTACTGAGGAAAAGTAAAAGTAATTTTAACTTATTAATAAAATAAAATATATCGAAAATAGTTGGTATCAATTCTGTTACCGATTTGGAACTAACTACAAATATATATATATATATATATATATATATATATATATATATATATATATATATCTATATATATATACACACCGTCACGCCTATATTCCCCAGAGGGGGTGGCAGAAGTTTCGCCGACGATGTTCGGTCCCATGTAATGGGGGGCGAGCCTAGTGCCATATACCGGACACGATTCCAGACTCCGGACTCATACTGGGAATTTTTCGGGAAGTATATTCACGTACTACTTCCTTAATTTAGACTTTATTCTACAAACTTCTGCATATTAATGTCTTTAAGACAATAGGACAAGTAGCAAAATAAATAGCGTCTTTACTCAACCTCATTGCTGTGGAATGAAATGTGATTCTATTAACACCTTCTATAAGGCTTGTACTGAGAGCGTTTCGGCAAATTAATTAAGTCCCGAGTTATCTGAGAGTTGAAGGAGACGGATTGTGCTCATAGTCTCCTCGCATAAATATCTCTTGGATAGGCTGGCTTTAAGTGTCTCTTGAGATTCAGTGCCACTTTGTATACGTATCCTTGAGACTATAATATATGGGTACCTTTGGAGTGTTATTCGTTGGTCTAGAGCAGTTTCGGAATATTTGCCAAGAACGTAACGACCCTCTAGGCCACGCTCCTAAGATCCCGCTTTTGGGAGGGGGTCAGCTATGATCTTAATTTTTTTATCTGGAGAGAATCTTGTACAGGACTTCCGCGCGTCTCGGGGAAAGCTAGTGGGGCGTGTTGGAATTCTAATGATTTAAATCCTAGGGTGGTTGACACTTCGGAGGGGCTCCGGGACGTTCCAATACGAACGCACCGGTAACAACGCGGTGCTCACGCCCTCCTTGAGTTCGCGTGTGAAGGACGCTCAGGGCCCCCGCCCCGTGCATTCTAGACCCCAAGGTCACTCAAGCTCCTTCTACCTAAACTAATTCTATTATTATTACATTGCGTCGTTAGTCTAGTAGGGCATTGTGCGGTTGGAAATCGAATCGAATTTTCACTTACAGGTCGGACAAACTTTTACTGGGGGTTTTCTGTCAAAAAATACTCAGGAAGTTATTGAAGACTTTAATTCTACTCGGTGTAATGGCAATGATCCTATTGCTACATTGGGGTCTAGCGTCATTGGCGAGTACACCTCTGCCTACCCCGCTTTGGGAATATAGGCGTGCCTATGTTTTTATAGTGGGCTGTAGGTATAAGAATGTAAAATGATAAAAAAATATTGACTATCAACTAAATGTATTTATCAATGAGTTTCCTCCATTGAAATTTAAAGGCAAAACTTACAGGATCGCTTTTTGCTTTGCTAGGTGTCAGAGTGACTATTGTCTGTGAACTGGTGCCACTAATGCGTTCAGCGGGTTCAGAGGTTCTGAACACCATTGATTTATGAGTCGGGTTGAAGATATTATGCTGTTCAAGCTGTATTTATTTCTGCATAGAGCCAGTATTCTAGATTCTTGATTGGTGAAAATTTTCGTTAGAAAAACTCAAATATAACTTTGTTGGGCTAAGGATTCGTCGGCTTGGTCGAGAGGGCTTGGAGAGATAAAGAGTGTAGGCCGTCCCGCTCACTGGATAATCACTGTGCAGTCACGGGATCGATCTTAGCACGAGATTTATGTGACCCACAAAGATTAGAAGACGTAGTCGTAGATTTCCTCCCATAGCCGGCGGTTGACCGGTGCACTTAGTAGTGCACCCCGTCCCCCCACAGCGACTGTCCCAACTGTGTACTGTGTACACTCACATTGGCAACCTTACTTGAGACATGTAGGGGTGATTGATGGTGTCTTTTTTTCTACGTATGCGTGTATACGTATCTCCATGACTGTATCTTAGGTAGTTGCAGATGGTAAATTTCAGTCTCAAAGAATAATTTCAATTTCAAAATACCTTTTTAAAAACAAGGTTTTATAGTAAAACACAACGTAATTATGTTACTTAGTTGTGGAGTTTCTATAGCTTACTTCCTGCTCCATCATCAGACCTTGGGCACAAATATAAAGTACTCATCAAGACCAAGCCAATGAGCCCAAACAGTGCGGGGTTATATTGAGTAGTTGAGTAGTTCCATTGGCCACCTTTCAGTTTCATCATCAGACCCTGATCATCTAGTAGTAAAGTATTCGTCAATAGCAATCTAACAAGCCTAAACATAAGGGGGCCACGTTGTATTATTTATATGTTCTTTTAGCCATCTTCCGACTTTATCATCATACCAGCTCCATGGTACCATATGACAATGCATTGTTACCAAATTTACATACGTAAGCCGAATTTAAGCTCAATCAGATACGCCCAAGGGCCTTTTTTCAAAAAAGGTTCACAAGATTAAGACCGGAAAGACAGACAGACATACGAACATTGCAAGTTAAATAAAAGCGTGTGAAAAGTACGTCGCCTTTTACGATCTTTAAAAGCACGACTGGTAAGCCAAAGTAAACATTTTGTGGTATTCGTAAAAGTTTAACGTAATTTATAGAACTACAAATTACATTTCCTTGAGCCTCAAACTAAGTAGCTTGTATGCTGAGGTTAGTAGCTCTAGTGTTCAAATTAACGAAGACACAATATTGTTGCGTATAAATTATGAAAGAAACACTAGATTACAGACTACTACTCTGAGCAGGGTGCTAATTCTGCTAATTTGGTTAAAATACCTACGTTATCGTAACGAACCGTGTTTGGTTAAAGCCAAAACTCTACGGTTACTCTCTTTAAAAATGAGAGTTTTGCAATTTTTTTGTATACATTGCATTCATGGGGTATGGGAGAACAGTGCAGAACGAGTTAAGTGGATGTGCTTAAGTATAGATTAAACATAAATGTACTAAATTTGTCGTATTGATCAGTGTCTACATAGTCCTCTTATTTACAAAATAGAGACTTTGTTAAGGTATATTGGACGGACGATTTGGCGCAGTAGTTAGAGCATAAGCTGCTCCGCCCACTGGGTCGAAAAGTCAAAGATTCGGTTCTAGCACGGGACAAATCTTAGTGTGACCCGCTATTATTTCTTTTAGTCTGGGTATTTGTATGTGTATTGTGTATATGAATTTTCATGCACTCACGAAACAAAAATAATCCAAGTGTGGGTCTACACTTAAATGAAATAATAATAATTTAATATTAAAATAACGTTGTCGTGAAGGTTGCAGGTGAAAACTGGATGCGTCCAGCAGAAAGCCCGTCACCGTTGTCATCTTCGGATGAAGATCCGAAGATCCTTTCGAAGAATAAGAAGAAGAATTAGAAGAATCCGAAGAAGAAGAGAGACTGTTGGTCCAGCAGTAGACATCTTTCGTCTGATGATAAATGTTGTGGAGGTTAGGGGTGTTTCCGAACTAATTTTATTTCAAACGTTCTTTCTTCCTTGTTGGTCTAGTGGCAAAAGGCATCGGTTTATGATCACGAGGTCCTGGGTTCAAATCCTAGGTCGGACAAATATAGTTTTTCTAACGAGAACTTCCCAGTGTGAGTCCGGAGTTTGGAATTGTGCCCGGTGTATGGCAATAGACTCGCCTCTTATTACATGGGGCCAAACGACGTCGTCGAAAAGTAGGTGTACTCAGTACACGTCTGCCACATCCACTTGGGGAATATAGGCGTGATGGTGTAATATTATTCCATTCTAACTTATTTAACATAAACACAAAGTTATTTATTAATGAATAAATAAGCATATGTGTAGTGCCCCACTATTGGGCAAAGATTTTCCCTCATTAAAGTGAGTTCGTTAGTCTAGGTCTCCGGAGGTGATAGTTTCACTGTGTGGTTTTTCTATAGAAACACTCTCTGTAGTGAGCTATCACGTGTATTTATGTTTTCTTTGACCTTGACTCTCCTTGAAAACTTTAAAGATACTTTGTGCCAAAAATACACGTGAGTTTGGGTAGTGGGGGGTAGTCTAAAACCCACCACGTATCACCAGGGGGGGGGGGGGGGTTTGGTTAAAAAGTTCCTAAAATCGCAATTATATATATCGACTCAATCGATCGCAAACTTCTTTCGCTAGACCAACGAGGAAGCGGTATTTATCATACTCGTATAAGATAATACTGCCTCTTTGGTCTATTGGCGTATAGTGCGAGTGGCGATCACGAGGTCCTAGCTTCGAATCCTAATCGGATTTTCTATAGCAAAAAATCTCAGTCGCAGTCCGGAGTCTAGAATTGTGTGCAGTATTAGCAATAGAGTCGGCCCCTATTACAGTGGAACCTAACATCGTCAGCGATAGTGTGTGTCCACAGTACATTTCTGCCATCCCCGCTTCGGGGATATGGGTGTGACGATGTTTATGAAGACATTTCGAGGAGTCACTCTTTACGTATCTCATACATTTACTTCACTGAAAACTACACAGAAATAGCTGCTCTACATTTTAAACCAGGCACAGACAATCAAAAATGATTAAATAAAAATGAAAACTTAAATTTAAAAAAATTGACTCGAACAAATCATATCTAGGAACACTCTCAATGAAATCACCCTTCAAACAGAAAAAGTAAATCGCAATCTGTTCATGTTTAGGAGCTACGAAGCCACACACGTTAAATTAAAAACACCCCTCTTTTTGCATCGGGTGTTAAATAATCGCATTAAGATACAAATGGGCGTACAAAGCTTTATATCACTTTTTATCGTGCTTGTCTAAGTTATTTCAGCTACAAGACTGTTAGGGATAAGTAGTTTTAGAGAAATAAGTGGGTGTACTTATATTCGTTTTATCACATCAAACTTTTTGCGTCAGACGTTTAAACAAGTATTTTAGGTAAATATAGTGATTTTTTACCTAAATTCTTTAGAACATAATTGTGATGCTTGCTGTGTTAAGCATTATTTTTACAGAATGAAGATTATCAATATTGTTTGTGTTTTTTAAGCTATCGGGTAAATAATTTGATACTAAAAAAAATATACATATACATTTACAATAAATATACATTAATGGGGGTCTGTCCAAGAGCGTGCTCGTCGCGACCCCTGCCAGTCATTATGGCTGCAATCTTGGACCGAAGACGTACCGCAGTGCGGGCTAGGGCGTCCCCCCGAGGCGACGCGTACCGGCCCGCCCCCGTCGGTACGAATATAGGTGGAAGCGGCGATGGGGGCCGCCACCCATCACGCCGGGCCCGAACTGGTGAGTCGTGGGGTGCAGAGTGCCGAATAGGCTCTTGGAATGTAAGAGGTGGTATGGAAGATAAGATGCATGAGGTGATTGATGTGATGAAAGAGAGACGCCTGGATGCTCTGTGTGTAACAGAGACTAAGCGGAGGGGCAGTGAAACCTGTGATCTGCCTGATGGAACGATGGCTCTGTGGTCTGGGGTCCCGCAGAGCAGTCGTGCCAGCATGGGGGTGGGTATCTTGCTGTCCCGTCGCCTGGCCTCTGGAGTGAGAGATTATGGCCTGTGCTTCTCTGGGTCCGTTTAAAACTGGGTGTTACTAGAGTATTTTTGGTCGCAGCATATGCTCCCGTAAGCTCGTCGACACCCCAGGACCTTGAGAAGTTTTGGGATAATGTCAGGGAAGTTCTGGATTTGGCTGAGGCTAACGAAAAGGTGATTTTGTGTGGCGATCTGAACGGTGGGGTAGGAACCAGGCGGCAAACTTGCGATGCTGCTCTGGGTCCTTATCGTGATAACAGAGTGAACGATGCAGGTAAGCTCATTGTAGATGTTTGTTTGGAAAGGGGTCTCCTTGTATCTAACACGATATTCCAGCACAAGGACATACACATGTATACGTGGAGAAGGAATGAACAAAAAAGCATGATAGATCTGATCCTGGTTGATAACCGTCTCCGAAGCAAACTACAAGATACGCGTGCGTATAGAGGCCCCACTCTGGAATCAGACCACTATCTCGTAGTTGCGCGGTTTAGTGGTCTGTTCAGGAAGTGGAGGCACTGGCGAGAGCGTATCCCCTTCGGAGACCTTGAAAGATTAAAGGTTGAAAAGTTGCAAGATGAGAGCGTGAGGAGAATGTATGAAGACAGAGTCCGGGACAATCTTTTGACAGCAGGCTCTTCGGACTCAAATGTAGATGAATGCTGGAATAGCCTGAAAGAGAGTTTGGTGGAATCCGCGAAAGAAGTATGTGGTTGCTCAAAGAAGCATATTACAGCAAAAGGTGATGCATGGTAGGATGCGGAGTTGCAAAGCTCTGTAGAAAGTAAGAAGAAAGGGTGGCAGGACTATGTATCTTCTTTGAACCTGAATGCCAGTATGACAGAGACGAGGAAAGAAATATACCGGCAATGCAAGAATGCCACTAAAACTTTAGTGAAAGAAAAGCTCGAAAGAGCCAGTATGATTGAGGAGGAGAGGCTGGCGAAGAACTTGGAGAACAACACCAAACTCTTTTGGAGCAAGGTGAGAAAGGCTCGAGGTGATTCGTCAGGCTCCAGAATGGAAAGGATAAAATCTAAAGATGGTGACATTCTTGCAGACGCACAAGCTGTGCTAAGCCGGTGGAGTGAATATTTTGGAGAAAACGAAATGTATGGAGATGACCCGGATGCTGATGCCGCAGACGTGCCCAAAGCCGAGATTGCGGCACCAGAATCAACGGAGGACATCACTATGGAAGAAGTTGAATGGGCGATAGGAAGTATGAAAAACGGTAAAGCTGCGGGAGTAGACATGATATCTGCCGAGATGATTAAATATGGTGGAACTTGCGTCCGGGACGCTTTCCGGGTCCTTGCAAACTTTTGCTGGAGGACCGGTAGAGTCCCTACAGATTGGCGCCGCGCAGTCATAGTACCCTTGTATAAAGGCAAGGGTTCACAATATGACTGCGCCAATTACAGAACCATCAGTTTGATCAGCTTGGCAGCCAAGGTGTACGGTAAAATTATTGAACGGAGAATGCGCGTGAAGTCCGATGGAATGTAGTGCGAGGCACAAGGGGGTTTCAGGTCTGGAAGAGGATGTTCGGATCAAGTCTTCTCACTCCGCAACATCGTAGAGAAGCATCTGGCAGTGGGGCGGAAGGTTTTCTGCGGTTTTGTAGATCTGGAGAAGGCATTTGACAGAGGTCTGCGAAAGAAACTTTGGGACATTTTGCCAGAGTATGGTATAGATGGCACTCTGTTGCGAGCCGTCCAGTCCACTTATGTGGACTGCAAGGCATGCGTACGGGTGGGTGGTAACAGGTCACCCTGGTTTGACGTTAAAATCGGCGTCAAGCAAGGTTGCGTGTTGTCCACTAGACTGTTTATAATATATCTGGACAAAAGTCTTCAAAGACTGAAAGCGATGAATGAAGGTGTACAAATGGGTGACTTAGTGGTAAACCATCTACTTTATGCAGATGACGCGGTTTTAATAGCGCCAACAGCCACTGATCTGCAAACACTAGTCACAGTTATGAAAGACGACTGCATGATCAATGGCTTACACTTGAATGTGAAGAAAACCAAGATTATGGTTTTTGAAAGGGAAGAAACCAGAACGAATGTAAGGATTGTGGTTGGTAACGATGTGCTGGAGCAAGTGAATGAGTTTGTATATCTTGGATGCGCCTTCAGTAAGGATGGGAAATACACCGCTGACATAGAGAGAAGAGTGAGTGCAGGGAACAGAGTGAATGGTGCGATGGGAAAGCTACTCGGGAGCCGGCACTTAAGCCATAAGGCGCAGCTGGCCATACATAACGGAGTTCTGGTCCCAACGCTGTTATATGGTAGCGAGAGCTGGGTATGTAAGAAGGAGAATGAAAGTAGGATAAATGCGGTAGAAATGCGAGCTCTGCGGAAGATGTGCGGAGTGAAGCTGACCGACCGCATTAGCAACAGCATAGTAAGACAGCGAGTAGGTATGAAAGATAGTATCGGTGTAAAGATGAGAAAGGGCATGCTCCGTTGGTTCGGGCATATAGAAAGAATGCCAGAGGAAAGAATGACAAAACAGATATACAATGTGAAAGTGGAAGGATGCAGGTACCGGGGAAGACCTAGACTATCTTACCACGACCAAATAAACCGAGTCTTATCTGATGGAAAAGTCAAGAGTCTCCGTAACCGGCGAGCGTGTATGAGACGAACTATGAGAGTGGAGGAAGCCAGAGAGGTATGTAAGGAAAGGACCTGTTGGAACTCTGTACTCTCTGCCTACCCCGCAAGGGATCTGGCGTGAGGTTATAGATAGATAGATAATCGGATTAAAATATTCGGATAATTAACGTAATCTATAGAAAACTTCATTCCACCTTCCCATAGGTATAATCGTGAGCGTAACCTGTATTATTATAATTATCTTAATTATATCTCCAAAGACGTGTTACGTTTGTGTGGACGTGTGTTTTATTTTGAGGTCATTGAATATTAAATTTTATTTAAATTGTTGATTGAAGTTTTTAACATCGGTACCTCTCGTTTCTACTTGGGGAATTTGCCATCAGACCTAGAGCCCATCTTGGAAAGTGTCGGACTTTTATTTCCTGTGAAGCTTCCTGTCAAGAGTGGACACCGAACTGTGAGTGCAATCTTCTAATGTCAAATTGAATGGAAATTAGAAATGGTTTGCCTGCACAAAGTCAAGTCTACGGCGGGGCTCGAACTCACTGCTATATCGTACATTGTGCTGGTACCGCAGTCTGGATAATTGAGCTACGGTGCCGTGAGGCGCCTGCGTGAATTTAGCATACACAATCGTATTGGATTGTTTATCATACATTTAATCATTGAATCACGTTCAGTGTATGTCTTAAACCCTATTAAACACCTTTTGAAGCTAATTTCTATAGAACATCAAACGAAGTAATGCATTGCCACGGTTGCGAAAATAACTTAACTGAAAATCATTTCTTAAAATGTAACAAGAGCACTTCCGAGTATGTTGTATACATATTTGTTTACGTTACAATCTTGAACAAAACTATTACTATTTTGATTATATTTTTTCTGTATTGGTTGTAATGTGTTTTGTGTATCTAAACAAATTAAAAAAAAAAGATAACGAGCTCCTGGTCCAGAGAAAAAAGCCGAATTACATGCAAATATAAATTTCGAAATCTTTGCCCGATGACGATAAACTATGCGTTGGCATGCTTTGGTATAAGCCAGAAAGCACTCCTCCTGCTGCGAGACTGATGTCCCAGAAGGAGGAGGCCGACCGGAATCGCGCGAGGGCCGGTGCGGTCATAGCCCGCCCAGGCCCCCCCAGGGCAATAGCCCGGGGCTTAAAAATACAGGCTTACTCGCGTCCCCCGCAGTAATATCTGGCGGAGGACGGCGGCGTGGTGTGGCCCACGTCGCGATAAATTTTTACATCATATAAATTGTGTAATGACGTTATAAGTTGATAGTAAAAGTTTTAAAGGAAAAGTTCCTTATTCTTTTTAGCGCATTTAAATAAAAGCTTGTTTTTAAAAATTTTAATTTAGTTTTTACTTTTACGTTATCGTTGGACAGGTTTCTCAGTCTGTTCATCTCATTCAACGCACCATTCTCAGCAAGTGCTTTCATTTGATAACCATATTGTAGGAAAGCATAAAAAAATCTTAGTCCGCCATCTTTAGAAGTCCACCATATTGGATTTATAGTGACATCCCTTTATTTTTCTAGTTATTCTCAGCAAACCCTTTTATTTGATACCCATATTGTAGGAGTGCATTAAAAAAATACCTAGTCCGCCATCTTGGGTGATGCATTATCATTCAAACGAAACGTATATATAACATTTCAGCTCAATCGGTTGAAGATATCTGCTTCAAAGTTGAGTTGCAAGATTCCAACACAACATAGTTACATTGCAAGTTAAATAAAACCTTAAAAAGACAAGCCCGCTGTCTTTCTGCGCCGGATCTTTAGTAGAGGCCGCGTTCCGATCCGGTGGTAGATTATAAGTTTAATTAGATTTTAAAAAATCCCCCGCAAAGTTTATACAAAATAAATTATTTGAGTTTAACTTTGTACTTTGTACACCCACTTTTCACCGCCAAAAGGGAACGGGCCATATACCGTCTACGATTCCAGTTTACAAATCATGTTTTCGGCCTAGCTCTATTGTAATACCACAGTAACCAGTAAGCTTTCGACATAAAAATCTCAACAAGCAGCACCCATTCACTAATATGACTACTATATCAGCCACCACTCGCCTCCATCATATTGGAGTGAAGGTAGTCACAGCAAGTTCCTAGAGACTAGTGAGCGTGATGAGTCATTAAATAATTTTAATATAAAAAGATCTTTTTTAAAACGAGCTTTTATAGAAAAATACAGCGGAAATATCTTGCATAGTTGAGAAGCTTCTATGGCCATGCCAACTGAGTCCGTAGTACTTGTCAATACAAATTCAACGAGCCCCACGAAACTAATTGCATAAATCCATCGTGTATGGGACGATGGATTTATGCAGTTCCATCGGCCACCTTCCGGTTCAACCATCAGATCCTGGAAACCATCCGGGTCTACAGTACTCGTCAAGGCACATTCAACGAGCCTAAACACCAGAGGTTAATGTTGTGTAGTTAATATTATGTTCCTTTCGCCACCTTCCGACTCCATCATCAGACCAGATTCATGGTACTATTAGATATTATTGTATTGTAACCGAATTTACATACGTATACTGAATCTCCGCTCAATCAGAAACCCGAAAATGTTTGAAAAATGAATTACAAAATTTGAACCAGAAAGGCGTACGAACAGTGCAAGTTAAATATTATTAAAGCTTATAAAAAGAAAACAGATGTTTTCTGTGGCACAACCACCTCAATACCCCAGAGACAATGCTCAGATCTATCTAGCTATCTATATCGTCACGCCAGATCCCTTGCGTAATAGGCATAGGGTGCAGAGTCCGAACAGGTTATTTGTTTACATATCTCTCTGGCTTCCCCTTCTCTTAGTAGTGGAAACCAGAGAGGCACGTAAGATAATGTCTACAGAGCCGAAATGGCGTATTGCTGCTTTGTAGATATTTTCTGAAAGCCATGTTGTCTTCGTTTATCTAACCGATAAGGTCGACGTGTGTCACAAAGCACAGTTAAGTTTAACGTTCACAATTCGCTAGATCATTACCGCACAAACTTGTATCATTCATCAAAAAGCGCCGCTAACCGCCATGATTTATGACAGCTTGTGCCATTAGATAATTATGATAACTACATCCTTAATTGCTTGAGGCGCTTGAAACGCTGTGCTACCGTGGTGTTCCTATCGATCACCAAAGTTAAGCAACGTTCAACTCGGTCGGTCTGAGATGGGTGACCGTTGATGGCAACTTCATGTTCGAGTATCTCCGTACTTCGGAAGACACATTAAGCCGTTGATGCTGGCTACCACTTAATAGTCGTTAAGCCAATTCGGAAGCCTTGTAAGCGACTTGATAAGTGCCAACAGGAAGTGGCCACAAACCTGCCTTCAACAATCCGCACTGGGTCCGTGTGGTGAAGTATGAACTTATCTTTCCACAACTTGTAGGAGAAAGCTTTTGCCCAGCAATGGGACAGTATAGGGTCATTCATTTGTATTTATTAATAACTATAATTTACAGGCGGCTGTAACCGACGTCGACTTGGTGCAGTGGTTCAGATCGTAGGCCGCTCCGCTCATAGGTTCCAGCATTCGCGGGTCGATCGCCGCACGGGACTAATATTTATGGCAGCCACAAATGTTTGCTTCGGTCTTGGTTGTTTTTGTGAAATTTTATGTTTATAATCACAGGATCAAAAAAACTTACAAGTATGTGAATATGAAATTGACATATCTACACAAACGTATATCTGAATTTTATGCTGGGAAACACAACTACAATAGAAGAACAATTTCTACTGGAATTAGACTGAGCCATGATAGCTTAATTGGTTAAACCTTCGCGTCATAATTATATACATTCAACAGTTCAATCAATTTCCAAAATAAATACAGGTAATTGGTAACTTACTTAATAAGTCTTTTCGACCTAAGATTAAATGTTTTTCTGTCGTTCCGTGATTGTTGAACAGTTTGTCAAACAGATCTATACGTCAAACAAGTTTTATCTTCCGATCGATTTGGGCCCCTGGTAATTTAGAATTGCGATGTAATTATTTTAAGCAAACCGGGACGTTTGCAGGCCGTTTTCCATTAGCGGGCCGCGGTATTACCAAGGTATTTTTTATTTACCCCAGAAAGTAATATTAATACCTTTTTACTCATTTATTTTTAAGTAGAAAAGAACTAAGTGAAAACTAAAGCGGACGTAACTTGGTACAAAATCAAATCAAAATCAAGTGCAATAAAAATAATGCGTCTATAACTCCATCGTTCGATGACTCTATTTTAGCTTCTCGCACTCGGAGGTGCGGGCTACCTTTAAATGATCAAAAATCCAAATTCTCTCCAATCTAAACATCTCTGACCATCACTTCATAGTCATGGCGGTATACAACATGTAACATAATTAAGACAAAACCTGAAGTAGTTTTTTTAATTATCCAGTAGGATATTACTCATTCAGTCCACTGTATTAAACAAAATTTATTTCTTATTCACATATACCTCAGTATACCAAAGAGCTTAAAAAATGGTAGAAAACTCTTTAGAGTTGAAAAATTGATTTACGTGGATTCGTAAAGCAATAATTTAAATTGGGGTGTCTGAGGTTTTACGTTATATACCTATATTGCACGTTGTATATCTGTCAAACTCCTGCCTATCACACGACTTTGAATTAAATATAATCCATCCACCAATCCGCACTGGGTCCGCGTGGTGGAGTATGACCTAATCTCTCTCACCTCGATTTGTGCGAGAAGGCCTTTGCCCAGCAGTGGGCAGTATAGGCTGATATTAACCAAATCTTTTTCCCCAAATTCAGGGTAAAATACCCAAACCTGGTACCACTAGCGGACGGCACGTGGGCTCGATGTGTCACCTAATTGGAATCTTTCCATTCGACCATTATGGCCTTCGCCGTGATTAAGGTCTACTGTGGCGGTCTCAGTGGAGTGGGCGAGTGTGTTTATTTGCTAAATTATTTATCCCGAGCAAGTATCTGGTAGTCCATTTGTATTTTACGGTTATTTGAGGTGATACGCGAATGTTGTACAGGTAAAGAACAGAAAAAAGGCAGTTTGGGGGTTTGATTTTGTTTGTCAACTGGCAAGTCGTTCTCTGATTTGCGAAGTTAACAGGAGACAAAATACCGTCAACTAAAATAAGAAAATGTACGCAATTTTTTTAAAACTACACAGTTGATGATTCAATCTTAGATAGACCTCGGCTTATACGTAGGACAACTATGAACAAAAACTTAAATGGCAGTGATAAAAACAGGGAGAGTTTCAAGAGTCTCCGTAACCGGCGAGCGTGTATGAGACGAACTATGAGAGTGGAGTAAGCCAGAGAGGTATGTAAGGTAATAACCTATTGGCACTCTGTACTCTCTGACTACCCCGCAAGGGATCTGGCGTGATGATATAGATAGATAAAAACAGACGGCACTTTGAAAATTCACAGATGGTATATATTATGGACCTTTTTGTATTATACCAGTGTGTTTTTATTTCAGTCAAGTGTTTTACCTTAACGTGTTGTTCAAGTATTGTACGTGACATACTCATGTGCGCCTCGTACATTACGTGACGTGATTGTGTGACTATATAATAACTGAACGAAGTACCTCATTTTGTAAATTTCTAAATAATAGTAGTCGCCCATTGGTCGAAATTCGACCATAATTAATTAAAATTATAAGTTTGAACATTATTAAGGTTCTATTGTCAAAGACTATACTTCTGTAATCACAGATTTCGCCAAGGCTACGTAATTAATTTGCCTATTTTTTTCTAACAAATGATATGAAATTTAAATAAATTTTTTTATTTAAATAAAGAATACTTTTTTTTATTTTTTTTTTATTGAAACAAAATACCAATGCTGTCCGTTGAACTTGACATACATATTTCGATAATTTAATAAATGATACAAAACTTCTCTGTAAACGATGTTTTCTGTAAAAACTGTTTCATCGTTTGCTGGTTATGTTTGACATTCAGTAAGCCTATAGACAAATAATATTAAAAACAAACAACATTAATCTATTTTCAATTTGAATTGTATTGTGTCAAATACATGGTAGTGTATGTAATGTGTTTTTATTGATTTAATGTATTTTTTATGCATTATTTAAAAATAATATTAGCATTCTGCACTCCTTCTCGATATAAACTATAAGTGTGGGAAATTTCAGACTCCTCCGTCCGCGCAATTTCCGTAAAAATGGGTACAAAGGTTTTGCTTCACGTATTAATATAATGATTTTTCAAATGTACTTAGTTTATTTTAAACAACATTCCAAAGAGGTATGAACGTTTTACTTTTTTCTTCTAGTCAGAAATGCCAATTTTACGCCACAGCGCTATGAGCTTCTAAATCATACATTATTCGTATCAAAATTGGATATCATTAAGCTTGTCGAGCTTACAATCGTATGTTCTACGAAAACTTATGAGCCGGTTGGCTTAACAAAATATATATTAAGTTTGAAGCAAGAACTGCGAATATTAAGTAGCCAGTGGATTCGGTTTGGAAACCTCATTTTCCTCGCACGGCTAGGGTTCCCAACTTTTGTTACACCAAGCAAGCGGTTTCCCGTGGCTTTGCACCCGGTTGTCAACAGCGCCACCTACCGGGTCCAACTATAGCTAAGGATCATCCAGGTGACCCCACAGATACACAAAAAACGTCAATACCAGTCAAGCCGTTTAGGAGGAGAAGAATTACAAACGCACGCGCACCGGAATTTGAAATACTATAGAGATAGTTTTGAGGTCATTACCTCTAAACATATAATAAATAGTTAGCGATAAAATAAAAAAATGTATATGGAAGTTTAAAATAAATACCTCATTTGACAGCAATATATTAAGAGATCTTTAAGAAAAGCTCGGTTATGAAGCTTGATTACTACAAGCTAAATTTAAATTTGGAAATACCACTCGCTCAGTTTTTAGGTAAATTTAAAATGGTTCTGTTGCTTAATTTTTTGATTTTAAGAAAGTATAGTAGTTTAGCGCACTATACTTTTTTTAGTAATATAAAAATCGCAGCCCTAATATATGATACTATATTATATATTAAGATTGGTAACCTTAGGTCGGATATGCAAATTGTTTCATAATTAAGTTTGTAATGAAAAGTTTTCAAGTACCTTTTCAAAGTGTCATTTTGTGAGCACTATCTCGTGCAACTAAATCTAATTTTGACATAATAGATACTGCTTTGTTATGCTATTGGCGCATAGTGCAATTCGCGATCACGAAGTCCTGGGTTCGAATCGTAGGTAGGACAATATATGGTTTTACTATAGAAAAAATGAATCACTAGCTGTCCAAAGTCTAGAATCGTGCCCGGTATAATGGCAATAGCCTCGTCCCCTATTACATTGAACCCTTACATCGTTAGCAATATGTGGGTATATGGCACAATTTGCTACCTCCACTTGGGAAAATAGGCGCGACGGTGTTAATTACGACAACGAACGACTAATATTAATATGGCGACAAATATAATCATTTAAATTTTAAGCCTCAGACGATGCGAACATGGTGGATGGGTGTACAAAGTACACCTCTGCAGCCCTCACAAGGGGAATGTAGACGTGACTATATTTTAATTTTATTCACCAACTCTAAAACAAATTGCTCAAATACATACAAAGACAAATTACACATAGTAACAGAAGCTTTTTGCAGGGATTGTCTCCGTCTGGGGCTGATCAATAATGAACCAAAATCATTTGTCGGGTACCTAATAGAATGCGATGGACTTTCGTTGATATGTTCTTGGTCAAGTGTTTTAAGTATCTGTACAAGCTATCAAACCAAAAAAATGAAAAAAAAGTAAAAAAGATCATTAGACTAAAAACACAAACCTGCTGAGTTTCTTGCCAGAGCTTCTCAGCGGAAGCCGCATTCCATTCCGGTGATAGATTAATAAGTTACAACAAAAAAAAACATGACAATTTGTAAGTGCCCCAAACTTTCGGATCTCCTATCAGCCGCTACCGCCATCCGCGGCATGTTTTCACCGACCTTCCTGATGCCCTTACATCCCTTCTTTCGGATACAGGTACCGCACACAGGATCAGACACCGACCTCGCCCCGCGAAGTCGAAGAATCCCTTGTCCGCCAGCCGTTGCAGAGCACGACGGCAGCACACCTAGTATATGCCCTCCACATAGCGACTGCCCAAGCCGAGGGCGCTCCTTCTTGAGGCGCCCTTGAGCTAGTTGCCCCCTTGCCCTTCTGGATCGAGCGTAGTGGTTGCACGGTCGGCCTCTTGTCCTGTGGAGCTGTAAAGGCCCCGCGGCCAATCATTCGCACACACACACACGCGCGCGCACGGAAACGATATAAAATCTATCTACGCGCACATATTGACAGCTTTTAAACAAATCGAACACTGGCATCAGGCACATATAGTCCGTAACTGAGGCGCCGGCTTTTGACGCCATTTTTGTTAGCAATGCTCAGTCTAAATAACTCTTAGTCTAAGGCCCCAGATTTATACAGGTTTGAGATGGTTTTCTCGCGTTATTTATGAAATACCTATATAATGGAAGGAGTATCTGTCTCCATTCAGTCAGCACTGTCTCCATTCTTTAAAATAGGATGAATAAGAGTTTTTTTAAATACTTTTGGAAATATGCCCGAGTTCAGAGCCAGATTACATACATATGTAAGAGGAGGTACGAGTATTTCTTTATATTCCTTTATTAGTTTCCCAGATATCTTGTCCCACCCTGCAGCACAATCACTTCGAATACACATTACAGTCCTCTCAATTTCACCCTCATGAGTTGGCAGAAGCACCAGCTACTGGGCAGTTCTGTACATAGGTATTCGTATCAGCATTGTAATCTCGACAGTAAGACTACCAGCTAGAGTTTTGCCAATATTTGCAAAGTAATTATTTATTGCATCAACCGACTGCCTGGGGGATTGGAAAGTAGATAATAATTGAGATGCCGATTCTCTCTTTTTTTCCGGTGTGTTATATTATTGATTGCTTCCCAGAGCTTTTTATTATTGCTACCAGCCTCGCCAATTACCCTTTGTTTATAATCTCTTTTTACCTTTTTCAGAAGACTATTACATAAGTTTCTGTATCTTAAGTATGATACTTTTAAGGTGTCATCATCTGGAGTCTTTTTTAACTTTTTATGCATATTGTATTTGTGTCGAATACATCTCAGAAGCCCCGTAGTAATTCAAGGCTTTGACTTTTTTACGACTAGGTATTTTCACCAAAGTTGTATTAGACTGTATCACTGCGGAGACAAGATAAGTTAGGGTTTCTGCCGCTAAATTAGTATTCTTCATATCAAAAACTTTGATATGAAGAATACTAATACGCGAAAGATCAAGTTGTTTTATTTGTAAATCTAATTGGTTAAAATTCGACCGTGTTACGTATTTATTACTATTATGATTAGACATGTTTTTTGCCAGAAAAAGAAAGACAGTTTAATGGTCTGTAAGCGCAGAATGTGATGTAAGTATTATGTGATCAAGACATGAGTTTTGGCGGGTGGGAAGTGTGTGTGCCGGTAAAGAGCCATGTGAGGCACGTAAGTTTAAGTAATTGTTTTTGATACTATCAAGGCATTGATCACTTATATTTATATGGATATCCCCGGAGATAATTATATTAGCATAACGACTTATACTTAATAACAGTGTTGTTACGACCGCCTGACGGCGGGTACAAATAAAAACACAATTATAAAAAATACAATTGTTTATTGAAATAAAAAATTAAATAAATAACGCTTAGACAAATCCACCTTAATTCATAATAGAGATCAATTTAAGTTACATTTACAGAATAGTTTCAGCTTACTAAACACAATAGATTCCGAAGATGTCCAGGTCCAGTACAATAATATCAAACATGTCATCAATCTAGCCAGTCAAAAGATAAAACAAGTAAGGAAAAAAGACAATAAGCTCTCCAGTGACACCATTCGTCTTATTGAACAACGCCAGCTAGCAACTCAACAAACTTCCATTTATAAAGAGTTCGATCGGAAAGTGAAGAGAAGTATTCGCAAAGACCTTCGATACCACAACACACAAGCCGTCCGTACTGCTTTAGTGAATAACAGATCCCTAAAGAATGTTATGCGGGGAATGGAAAGAGGCAGATCATCCATTACACACCTAAAAGACAGTAATGGCGAGAGACGAGGCGATAGGGCGAAAGTAATGACAATATGTACAGATTATTACAAGCGCTTATACTCAGATAATGCATTTATACAAAATAGTAATTCAGTCTATTCTTGTTCCGCAAAAGTACCAATGATCAACAATAAGGAAATACATCAAGCCCTCAATAGTATGAAATTCGGCAAAAGCCCAGGTGATGATGGCGTTGCCACAGAAGCATTAAAAATTTGAGAAAACACCCTATTACCATATTTGTGCCAATTATTTAATACCATTTTAACTACAGGCGCATTTCCGAATAATTTTTGTCACTCCAACATAATTTTACTACACAAGAAAGACCCCAAATCAGTCATAAGTAATTATCGCCCTATTAGCCTCGTCTTCCATATTTACAAACTCTTTATAAAAGTAATAGAGAATCGCATATCTGACCAATTAGACCTCCACCAACCACCTGAGCAGGCTGGCTTTCGACGCGGCCTCTCAACTACTGACCATCTTCATTCCCTAAATCAACTAACAGAAAAGCACCAAGAGTTTAACTTACCGCTTTACCTCGCATTTGTAGACTACTCCAAGGCATTTGATAGCTTGTTACACACAGCCATATTTGAGTCCCTCGAAAAACAGAAAATAGAACCGACATATATCCACCTACTCCAAAAAATATATAACAATAGCTCTGCATCCATCCATATTAATACAACTGAGCCTTCCTTTAGTATTCAAAGGGGAGTCAAACAAGGTGACCCATTGTCTCCAAAGCTTTTTACAGCCACGCTCGAAGAAGTTTTCCGAAACCTCAACACAGCTTGGAAAGACAGAGGCATCGTCGTGGGCGAGAGGCGATTAACCAATCTGCGCTTTGCCGTCGATATTGTCCTGTTCTCCTCGTCCGCAGCTGGCCTACTGCTCGAAGAACTGAGCCAGGCGAGCCTCAAGGTTGGACTTAAAATGAATATGACTAAAACAAAATTGATGACCAACAGCGTGCAACGTAAGCTAGAGCTTAGGGGAGTGGAGATTGAATATGTCCACGAGTATATATATCTTGGCCAATTAGTTTCTTTCCAGGCGAGACAAGATAAAGAAGTTGCTCGACGTACCGAAAACGCCTGGAAGAACTATTGGTCAATGAAACATTTAATGAAGGGAGCTCTCCCGGTTTCATTAAAAAGGAAACTCATGGGCATGTGCATTCTCCCCACCCTCATTTACGGAGCACGGACTTGGTCATTAACTAATCGTCAAAAGGCCACTCTTGGGGTCTGCCAACGAGCAATGGAGCGTAGCTTTCTTGGAGTAAAGCTTAGAGATTGTGTCAGAAACTCGATTCTGCGCTCCAAAACACAAATCACTGACGTAGGTCACTCAGCTGCAAGACTGAAATGGAACTGGGCCGGACATATCTGCCGCATGTCGGATGCGTTTTGGGCTAAAACAACCACACAGTGGGTGCCACCAGGCGGAAAACGACAGCGCGGCAGGCCCAGAAAGAGGTGACGAGACGAGCTGGATTCCTACGACAAGGAATGGCATCAGCTTGCACTGGACCGGGACAAGTGGAATAAGGGAGGGGAGGCCTTCGCCCTGCAGTGGGACAGTGTAGGCTTATAATAATAATAATAAATAAATGAAAACAAATAAAAATCGCAAAAAGAAGAAATCAAAAAAAAATTAAAATAAGTAAATAATTTTCTACACCCGGGGTGTGAATTCTCGGCACGGAGAAGTTTTCTGGTCACACAAAAAAAAACCCAATGGGCGCTGGGGACTTAACTTTCGGCTGTTCGATCCCGTGACGCGTGGGGGTCTTCGGTGATAAGCTTCCACCGGCTAGGTGGGGAACTTGGAGGTGCCCTATAGAAGGCCCTCAGCCGCCGAGGTCAGCTGGAGTCGACGGGCAGAAGTGTGGCCTGCTGTCTCCCAAACCGTACTTTTGCAATCCGTA
Source organism: Phalera bucephala (assembly GCA_905147815.2). NCBI lineage: Eukaryota > Metazoa > Arthropoda > Insecta > Lepidoptera > Notodontidae > Phalera > Phalera bucephala. The sequence continues at coordinate 5,823,754 of LR990619.1, read as the reverse complement.
CGGTGGACCCCCAGTTTTCAAGGGGGTTGAAAAGGAAAATGACTCTGATGAAGCTATGTAGCAATAACTGTAGCTCACTTAGGAGGCAGTGCTTATTGCGAGTGTAATAAGGGATATGTTTGTGTTTGTGCATTGTGAATCCGTGACTATATGCATGTGTATGTATGTGTAGTGTATATATTTGCGCGTATGTAGAGATTTTTTTTGAAAACGTAGCCCCGCACTAGCCTTTATTCCTTTATGCAAATGTTTATGCAAATTTTGCAATATTTATTTATTTATGCAAATTAGACATTATGTTTTATTTTATACCGTATTTACATAGGAATAATGCCCATTTGATGGGATCGTTAGATAGATCGATTTGTTTCTTTGTCGTCCCACGCTTGGACACCTGTGTGTTGTATTTACGAACACAAACAAAACCACTGTAAACCAAGTGTCCGTAGTCCATAGCATTAATGGTACTACCTAATGGAACTGGTGACATAACCCTCTGCTTGACTGTAGCCTTATTTGATGGTCTTGAATCTTTGAAATATTATTATAAACACCGTCTCGCCTATATTCCCCATGCGGAAGTGACAGAGGTGTACTGAGTACGCCCACTTTGCCCCGACGATGTTAGGTACCATGTAATAGGGGGCAAGCCTATTGTTATATACCGGACACAATTACAGACTCCGGATCCATACTGGAAATTTCTCGTTAGAAAAACTACATTTGTCTGCCCTAAGATTTGAACCCAGGACCTTGTGATCACAAAGCGATGCGCTTTCCCACTAGACCAATCAGGCAGAAATATTATTATAAAAACAGGTTTTTTTTAGTTGTGTCCCCGAATGAGCAATAGGTTTATTTCTAAAAACGAAAATGATAAAAATATAACGATGTCTGTTTAGTTAAAATGATTTTATTTTGACCTATAGTTACATAAATATTCAACCATCTTACAACTTTATAAGTTCTAGTAAAACTACAGGTCATTAAAATACAAGACATGCTTTAGACGTTAGTCTGTGTTTAATGAAATAGCCGCCCCTATGAATCTTGTAGGTTAAATTTAATTAAGCCAGCGCCAAAATAAGAGTGGACGAAAAAGTTTCAAAGAATCACTGAATTAATGAGGTGCTGAGAATTCAACACACCACTAAAATTTGAGGGTCGGGAGCCCCACGGTGGAGTTGCTTTAGACTAAGCCCTGGCCTGAATATTCGAACCCATAATTATTTGAGAAAATTAGTTGATACAACTTTAACGAATACCTAGTATCAATTTTTTGCCAAGGATGACCTACGCTTTGACCCTTTGATTAGTGAGTAAGTAGTGAAGTTCTGTAGAGCAGTAGTTCCCAAAGTTGACTGGACCGCGACCCAACTAACAAAAACTTACAAATTTGGGACTCACCTCTTGGTGAGGTCCCAGAAAAAGGGGCATAACAATAAGAATGCCGGTCTGATCAAACAAGAAAAAAAACAATTAGTTCCAATCGAAAATTTTAATACTGAATGGAAGAAGTGCTATATTTACAAGCTTTTATTAAACTTGCAATGTTTGTATGTGTGTCTTTCTGGTTCAAATCTTGTGATTCAGTTTTCAAGCACTTGCGGGTATCCGATTAAGCTGAAATTTGGCATACGTCTGTAGTCGATGAGAATGCAATAAATGGTACCATGAAGCTGGTTTGATGATGGAGTCGGAAGGTAGCCGTAGGACCATGTGTACTATAAAACGTGACCCCCTCGTGTTTGGGCTTGTTAGATTAGTATTGACGAGTACTTTACAGTCAAATAGTGTTGAAGTCTTGAAGTGTAGTCAAATAGTGTGTGAAGCCGACAGGTGGCCAAAGGAACCGCCCGACTACTCAATATAACCTCACCGTGTTTGGGCTCGTTGGAGTTGTCTTGACAAGTACTTTAGACACGTACGGTGCCCAGGGTCTGATGATGGAGCCAGAAGGAAGCCATAGGAACTCTTCAACTAAACCAAATATTTTCTTGTGTTTTTGTTGTAAAAGCTTCTTTTAAAAAGGCTTTTTAAATTTAAATTATTTAATGAGAACGATGGATTTGTTTTCTATTTTTTGTCATTATAGCTTAAGCATCAACTTCAATTTTAGTTATTTTTAGTCTCAATGAGTTATATACGTCCATTTTATTTTGGTATTTAATTTTAATATTAACCATAGCCGAAAATCCCGCCTCACATAGGTATGAGGTACTGAAGGGAGGGAGCGCTTTCATAGCTTCATCAAACAGAGAAGTATAGTTGTCAGCAATTGAGAGCCAAAATTTCGTTAACTGCTTGCGATTGAAACTCAATTTCTCAGTGATTCAGTAGTCGCCCGTCCGTTACCCGGGGCGTTCGTATCGTCCTATGTTACTGGGTCGCGAGCAAATATTGGTAGCAGAGATGGATGCATTATAATTATATTATTATTATATGCTGAGGGTGGTATTTTTATTTAAATAGCAGTTAAAGTCTGGAATGCTCCCGCTCTGTCACATGTGCACCAAACATCGCCGATACGTGGAGGTACCAGCATACCTCTGCCATCCGCGCTTAGGGAATATAGGCGTTACGTTATTTTTTATTTAAAGTCATTTTCATCAATATAGTGATAGCATCATAAAAAATAAGTTTTATTTGGTGATCGCTTTATTATATAAAGAAAAAAACATAGCGTCATACCTTGTGGTTTTTTCACACAAATAAAGTATAATGGATTATTATATCTATGAACCTACCACTCCGCCTATTGCATAGTCTGACAAGGATCGGTTGGTCCGTAGATGATATTGGCAGGGGGCGTGGGTGTGAAATTCGGGTTATTATTTAGAAAATTTTTTCTTACCGACTTTTCTAACTTCTAGAGAAATATTTCAACAGGTTACTAATAGAAAAAAAACTTGGGAAAATTTCATGGCAATCGGCAACTCTGCGACTGACATAAAGTGACATTTCACTTGATGACAGCGTTAGTTCCGATTTTGGCTGCAGGCCAAAAGATCCTTGCACGACTACCTGCTCGAATTTAGCTTAAAATAACTGTGATTTTTAGGTCGTTTTTAAACGTCCTCCAACGAAGCATGGGTTATCGAATGATTCATTGTAGGTAGATAAAAAAGAACCCAATCGTTTGGTTTCACGGTAACGGCGAGATTTATAACGATCGAATAAATTCTACCGATAAAAGTGGACTATATTTCAAAGTGGTAAAGCAATTGGGATAGTGTGGTTATGTCTAGACACCTAGTAACTTTATTTGTGAACGAAGCTACTTAAAACGAAGTTCTTTTACGCGGTTTACAGTAGAGTGAACTGGCAGAAATCGTCACGTAAGGAAAAAGCGTTATGCCCCTTCCAGGCGACCTTTCCGTCTCTTTCTCTCTGTCTTTCTATTATAGCATGCATTGTGCGCGGACAGCTGTATAACCTCGATTCTAAGCACGTGTAAATATCATTTAAACTTCTTTTTTTTATTTAGAATTTCGTATATATAATTTGTAATTCAATATTTTACATTCAATTTTTAATAAATGACTATATTTACTAAAATATTAAATGAAATTTATTGATTTACATCCTTACTTTCCAGTTTTGCTTAGATTAGAGAGAGAGACAGAGAGTTGAATAAAACAGGGCTGCGCTTTTTGGCGTGACAAAAATACTAATATAATCAATAGAAATCTACATAGAGTTGAAAAAATAACGTAAGGAAGTTCGTTCCTGACGGGGTCCCCCGACCGCACAATTTTTTTTTGTTCATATGTGTGCCCGATTCCCACTCGAAGCGATGAATTTTCTTTCTGTTTAGAATCTAGAAATTTGACAGACGGCTTCGTCCAGTGGTTAAGAGCTTAAGCCGCTTAGCCCACTGGATTGACTAGTCGCGGGTTCAATACTCGCACGACACTAATCTTTGTGTGACCCACAAATATTTCATTCGGTCTGGGTGTTTGTGTATGTGGATGTCATGTTTGTAAACACACCCACGATAAAGGAATAATTCCAAGTGTGGGACTTTATTTTCAAAAAAATCGATACCTAGTAACTTTAATTGTGTCTTATGGTTGGAATGGGCGTTAAAAATATTTTTATTGTTTTTTTTTTTTGTAGAAAACAGATTGAATAGTGATTCTAAATAGAAAGATTCAATGCTTCGGGTGGGAACCCAACTCACGTAATTTGCCATGCCGGGGCGGATTACGTGGGTTCGATTCTCACCGGAAGCGATGGATTTTTCTTTTTATCTAGAACTAGAGCTGTAAATAACCCGCGACTTCGTCCGCGTGATTTTTAACAAAAAAACCTTTTTTCTAAAATGAAAGTACCATGAAAATCGGTCCAGGCGTTACGGAGATTAGCCGGAACAAACAGGCAGACCTTATTTATCGATATAGAGCACTGTTTTGTATAAGCAAATGCGAAATTTATAAAAATGAACATAATTTCAAACATATATATATTATGATATGGTTCTATGAATATGACGTTGGTTTAGTGGCAAAGCGCATCGCTTTGTGATCACGAGGTCCTAGGTCGGACTGATGTAGTTTTTCCAACGAAAAATTTCCAGTATGGATGATGGCTTAGTGTAGCTTTAGTGGTTAAAGCGTAGACGCCGCGCTCTGGACCGAGTAATCACGGGTTCGATCCTCGTAAGGGACATATCTTAGGGTGACTCACAGATGATTGTTACGGTTTGGATGTTTGTGAATGTTTGGAAACGTACCTACGGGAATAATTCTTACAGTCCTTTTCACCAATCATGGGTACGCTGACATTTAAAATTTGACATTTCTAGTAATGTGGTGAGTGTGAAATAAAATCGAATGAATATAATACCTAGAAAATTTTTAAACGAAGAATAAATCGATTCTAATAAAAATAATATAGGAACTAATCGCTTGATTCGTTGCTTACGTAAATTATTATAAAAAAAACTATAAAAACGTCGGAAACATAAAAATCAAAATAAACCGCGATAAAATTCGAAAAAGTAGTTATATTTCAATCTATAAAATTCTTTGTTTTAATATGTCAAGATGGCACATCCACGATTATTTATTAATTTATTGACCATGAGAATACTAAATATTTCAGTCACAATAAAGAATAAAATATTAGTAAAAAAATCGGTTATCGATTTTGTACATTTTAAAAACAACATATCGATTATAACGATTTCATTGTGTCAGTCCCTAAAACGTAAAATTACACAGTAAAATTTACATAATTGAGTTATAGAGTTTTATCAAGTTTTTATTTTTAAGTAATAACGCAAGTTTATGAACAGTATATGATTTAAATGAAAAGTAACGAAGATTTTTGATGTATTTTAATATTTCTGTTTATTTTTTGGATTCTATATTTTCAATATATTTAAATACAATATGCGTGAAATGGAATATGAACAAACGTCACCATATCCATGTCTCGTAAAATAGACTATAGTATGGGGCTACGTTTCTTAAAACAAATACTAGGAAGAGAAGGAATGTTCTAAAAAAATGTATCACCTTAAAGCATGATCAAAGTGTAATTTTCCTGTATCAAACCGAGAGGTTTTCCAGACTTTAAATAACTATAAATAGTTATTTAAAGTCTGGTATGTGCTCAGTATGATCTATACAAATTAATAAAATTAAAGTGTCCGTTTGTAACGTCAAAATAACATCTTTTTAACCGACAACATCTTTTTAACCGACTTCAAAAAGGTGGAGTTTCTATGTTGGATGCTGGTTGGTGCAGTCGGTTACATAGCACCGACTTCAAATATTTTTTTCTTGCTTTTTGAAGTCCGTTTACTAAATACATATGAAAGTGTATACGGTACTTATAGATAAGAAAACAATTTTTAAAAGAATTGTCTCTTTGTTCCGACTCATCTTCGAAACAGCAGGACCGAGTTTGACGGGAATTTCACTGCCATATAGCTTACGTTATAAAGAGTAACTGAGGCTACTTTTATTTTAGAAAAAAAAATAGATCCATGAACTCCACGCGGGCAAACCCGCAGGTATCAGCTAGTGTAACATAAAAAAATCCTATTAATAAATAATATACGCGCACATAAATATGTATCTATCTCAAACAATTTGATTTTTCATATCTCCACGTCTATTTATCTTGTGTAAATATAAATTTCGCCCCTAAACTCCCGCCATTCGTATTATCCATCATGACAGAATAGAACATAGCGGCCTCAAGAGACCGGCCGGGGGTTGTACTGGTTCACCTGCTCTACATTGAAATAACGTGCGTAACTCACTTCTGAACAGGGTTCTTATTCACTATAACCAAACGCGGTGCGTTACGCTAACTTTATGAAATGATCGTTTAAGGTTTGGTCAAATAGCCGACGGAGCGCGACGGGAGCGTGACAGAAGCGCTTGTCTACGATCGGTCGTGACGTTTGCCGTCACGCAGAGCGGGGCTGCGCTGTGTTGCGTTTCCCGTACATTTCAGTACATTACAACTCCCCAAGCCGCGCCACCGTCGCGCTCTCGACGCGCTGCGTCGGCTATGTGGCAAAACCTTTACAATCATTGATATATTATAAAAAGATACACACTCCCGTTTAAAAGTTACACTAAAAACGTCCCCAAATCTACGTCATTATAGTTATGATATAAACAAATTAGGGCATATTGCACCTTACTCGTATCACTTAAAGTTGTATTTGCTAAAAAGCAGAAGCCTGGTAATTTTTTAGTACCATCTACTTTTGGCTGCCTTTTGGTGGTGTCATTTCTCGTGCGGCGAGCGTGTATCTACGATGTATCCTACTATGGCTATACGATGATCTACGATGTATTTTATCGATGGGTACAGTGTTATTCTAGTGGCAGAATACCATTACACGATCATTTCACGAAGTTATCGTAACGCGCCGTGATTGGTCATAGCAAATAAGGGGTCAAAATTGATGTAAATATAAGACAGGTATTTACTGACATAGAAACATACTTATTTTTTTATAAAAACGTAGTCTTACACAAGGAATTATGACGATACAGGCCGGTGCATTTACTAACACGAAATTCACATACACTAACATCTATCTATCTATATCATCACGTCAGATCCCTTGAGGGGTAGGCAGAAAGTACACATTCCCAACAGGTTCTTTCCTTACAGGCCTCTCTGGCTTCCTCCACTCTCATAGTTCGTCTCATACTATATCTGTACATATTTCATAATAACACTTTTTTCTTTTACTATTATTATTATACTTTTTATAATATACATTTACAGTCTCTATTTTGTAAATGAGAGTGACTGACACGATGAATCTAAGAACACTTACGTTTAATCTATTCAGCTCGTTCTGTTCTGTTCTCCCATGCCCCATGAATGCATTATATACAAAAAAGAATTGCAAAACTCTCATTTTTAAAAAGAGTAACGGTGGAGTTTCTTGCCCTTCTTTTCCACAGGAATGACTTTCAGAACGGGTAGTAGAGTCTTAAGTAACCAATCATTTTCTCTTATTGACTATTCATAAGTGCTTTTTGGTCTACATGAATAAAAGCTTTTGATTTGATACACGCTCGCTGGTTATGCTAACATCCAGACCAAAAATTACTTGTGGGGTCACACAAATGTCCGGGGATCGAACCCGCGTCAACTTGGTCCAGTGAGTGGAGCGGCCTACGCTCTTACTAAGACAAATTGTTGCTTATCCTCGCGAAATTTACAGAACTAGCTTTAATGTTAACATTGAACTCAAATTTACAAAAAGAAGGCACAAGAAACTAGTTATGACGTGTGTAGTGATCCAACCGCGCGGTCAGGCCGAAGCACATAAAACTATCTACATATCTACCTCGTGCTAGGATATTTTTCACTTCGGTTAAGGGTTTTTTTTCTATTAACAAACAAACGTAGCCCCACATTAGGATTTATTTCTGTGTCATGGGTGCGTTTACAAACATGAAGACTCTCTTACACAAATACAGACCGTAACAAATAATTGTGGGTCCCCCACATTGTTAGGCCTTAAAGTAGTAGGGGACGTACTTATCACCTATTTATGCGACAAATTTTCACAAAGAAACTGCGATGAGAACGAACCGCCTTTACAGCTTTACGGAACAAGAAAGTGAGCGTGTAACAACTACGCGCCAGCGAATCTCGATAGTTAAGTTCCTATCTATTCAAAAGAGTCTCCAAAAACATGATAAAATAGATCGATTTCCTCCGTCCTGACATTATGTGCAAGACCCAAACTAAGGAAGTCAGTGAGGAGCATAACAAACTTCGGAGCAACTCCGCGTCGGCCTTGACCGTAATGATGATTCCTATTCGGACAGAGATCGTCGCTGTCACAGGGCAGAACTTTTCGTAGCACTTTTTACTTAATAAAAGTGTTGTCAACCCTCCTCTTCCACGGACGCTGTATTTAGATGTATGTAAGTATTAAAATTTGGTTGATGTATAGTACTTTTTATTTCTTTCGTATTACGGCAGATTTTTCAATCATCTGATAAATTTTATCCATCAACTAAATTATAACCTATCTGAATTTAAAATTGAACTGTTTTAATTGATATAACTGTAATTTTTACCTGAGTGCCGAAGGAGGAAAATGTTTTTCGAGTACTATCCTTCGAATAACTTTTAAAAGCGACCAGCATTATCATTTTTTTTGCCTTACACAAAAATATCAGTGCCAAGCGTTGACTCTGAAGCAGTTTACGCCGTGCCGCCCCTATCGTGGCCCTGTCGGCCCATACAGGTGCACCGTAACACATACAGCCTAAGTATGTTGCTCCGTAGATGATTTTAAGTATTAAAACGAATGCCCCAAGTTGACCTCGATATTCTAATGAATGCATAATTGCAGCCATGTTTCGTTTAGCTTTTTCGCCTACAGTTTTTATATGTTCAACACCGTCACGCCTATATTCCCCAAGCGGGGGTGGCAGAGGTGTACTCAGTACACTCACGTTTCGGTGACGATGTTAGGTCTTAGTAATAGGAGGCGAGCCTATTGCCATATACCGGGCACAATTCCAGACCTCGGACTCATACTGGGAAGTTTTCGCTAGAAAAACTACACATGTCCGACCTAGGATTTGAACCCAGGACCAAGTGATCACAAAGCGATGCGCTTTGCCACTAGACCAACGAGGCAGTCGATTATATGTTCAATAAATGATAAATTAAACCGAGATAACAAACCGATTCTTTTCTTTTGACAGTTTCTCATCTATCTAATAAAAAATGATGTACTAACTTGACAAAAAGAAACTACTTAGACATGTTTATAAGTACGAGTGTAAATCTCTCTCACCCCGACTTGTGAGGGAAGGTTTTTGCCCAGTTTAAATCCGGTATAATGGTACTAGCTACTAGCTTTTCGAACAATTTCTGAGTCTGGGCGGTGATCGAGAAATCTTCAATAGAAATAGCCTAATTAAATGGCCTTCTGCTGCTTAAACTTACATTTAAATGTATCTGTATGTACTATGTCATGTGCTGATGATCTTTCCACAAATAAATAATTATTTGCTACTAGACCAACGTAGCAATCATTTTACGGCCCGGCCCGGCTTCGCACGGGTGTTATATATAACAAACCTTCCTCTTGAATCACTCCGTCCATTGGTGAAAACCGTTCGAAAATCCGTTCGGTAGTTATTCAGTTTATCGCGTCCAGGCAGACAGACAGACGCAGTGGGGGGACTTTATTATAGAATATGTGGTGATATATATTTGATTGATCTTACCATGACCAAATAGACTATTTCTATCTGAAGGGCAAGTCAAGTGTCTCCGTAACCGGCGAGCGTGTCTGGGACGAACTATGATAGTGGAGGAATCCAGAGAGTCTGTAAGGTAAGAACCTGTTGGAACTCTGTGCTTTCTGCCTACTTCGCAAGGGGTTCTACGTTATATATATATAAGATCAGGGGTTATATTCTTCCTGAAGCATAACACAATGTGATACATCTAAAATAGAGAATTTTATTTATTAAATACAGATAAAGTTTACATAACAAATATCAACTAATGAGATAATTACTAACCTAAAATAGAGAATCGACAATTAAATGTTCATGCTTCACTATTCTTATTATAAAAACTTGAATCGTCTTTTGCACTTTTAAATTAAAGCAAATTCACAAACATAACTGAGTTTTAAAGATATTATTAAACAACATTTGTAATTTAACTGTATGTTACTATTCGATTTCAGAAAAAAATCCACTCGTTCTTTTTTATATTCTCCTCACTGGTGGCTCCCTCTTATGGCTGAACTGTTGCATACTCAAATGTCAATGTCAGTGTCAACGTCAACACAAAGATTACATCACCCCCCTTCGAAATGTAAATTTTTTTCAACTTAAGTTGAGTAAAATTTTGCTGCAAAATCTAAAAATCAACAAGCATAGGAATGAGCTTTGTGACATGATATAGTCCAATAGATCTTGTACCACGACCGGTATTTATTTTAAAAACTGAATCCGATATTTTTTCTTCAATTTCAAAGGGACCAATTCTAATTTCATCCATCTTTTTTTTGTTTAATTTGTTTCCATAGTCAACATATACCTTATCTCCTTTTTTAAATTCATGCTGTAATCTATTTTTGGCAAATAAAGTTTTATTAGATTCGTGCGATTTTATAGACCTTTGGAGTGCTATTTTCCTGTCTTCTTCCAAACTTTTTGTTAATAACTGTTTTTCTTTTAATTCATGTGGTAACAAGTCTGTAGACTCACCAGATAGCAAATATTTAGGAGAAAATCCTGTTACAGAATGGTTTGTTTCATTGTATCTATTTCTACATTCTTCTGCTATTTTTGACCAATTTGTTTTTCCTTTTGATTCATTCATTTTGCATCTTATTTTGTTCACAATAGTCTGGTTTAGCCTTTCGTTTAAACCATTTGAGAACGGTGTGTCTACCGCTGTAAGTATTAATTGAATATTCCGGTTCTTAAGGTAATTTTTGAATTCAATCGAATTAAAAGCTGGATATTGATCAGAGAGTAAGATGTCTATTGTTGCTTCTTTAGGAATTTTTCCTATAAGTTTGATGAAGTCTCGAGCATGTTGATTCTTAGAACATAGGATATATGCGTACCTAGTAAAGTGGTCTACTAGTAGATGTAAATATCTTTTTGCTGATCTTTGACCTCCAAATCCTCCTATTGTGTCCAGTGACATTATTTGAAAGGGTTTATTAGCTGGCCCTAATTGCGACATAAAGCCATATTTTCTATTTAATCTTGTTTTATTTCTTATGCATATCTCGCAGTTTTTGCATATATATTTAATATTATCTGATAGATTCGGTGCAGTATAAAAGGGTTTTATTTTAGATTCTGTTTGATTTATTCCAGTATGACAATATTTTTCATGGGTCTTTTTTATTATAGTTTTACTGTAATCTTCACTTAAAACTATTTTTTTCCTATTTTTCCCACTTTTTTTTATAATAAATTCCATCTTCTAAAATAAGGTTCTTTTCAAGTTCATTTATGTGCAAGTTTTGTGCTTGATCATATTTTATGTCATGAATATCAATAATATTTACCGTTTTTAAGTTATCTTCAATATTTGCATCAATGTCTAATACTGGATTTCTGCTGAGACAATCTGCTTCTGTATTATTTTTCCCTGGAAAATATTTTATTTCACAATTATATTGTGACAGATAATGTGACATATCGCCTAATTCATCGTCAGGTCTGTTTCTTATATTTAACTTCTCTAGAGGTTTGTGATCTGTATAGACAGTAAAATAGTTTCCAATCAACCAATGTTGCCAAAACTTTATGCTCTCTTTTATGGCTAAACATTCTAAAAATATCGCTTTTTTTTGTGATTCATTTATTTTTTTAGAAAAATATGCTACCGGTTTTTCTTCGCCATTGTGCTGAATTTGTTTCAAAACTGCTCCTATTCCTATGGCACTGGCATGTGTATAAATAAATATTGGTGCTTGTAGATCATAAATGGCTAGTATTGGTTTGGAACATAGATAATCTTTAACTTTCCTGAATGCATCCTCACACTGTTCTGTCCAATTAAATCTTTGATCTTTTCTCAGCAATTTGTGTAAAGGATCAAGAACTATTGAGACATTCGGAATGTATTTTCCATAAAAATTTATTTTTCCTAAAAATTGTCGTATTTGTCTTCTATTTTGAGGAGCAGGGAAATCTTTTATTGATTTCAAATTGTCTTTTAGAGGTGTGATCGTATTCGTTTGTAATATATGACCTAAATACTTAACAGCATCACATGCAAACTTACATTTTGTTAATTTTAGCCTGAAACCTTCTTCTCGAATAGCCTCCAGTAATTTTTTTAAGTGTGTAATATGTTCATCAAATGTCTTAGAGATGATCAGTATATCATCAATAAAATTCACTGCAAATCCTGTCAGACCATTTTTCCTTATAATATTTCCCAAAATCCGTTGAAATATGGCTGGTGATGTCTTTAGGCCGAAGGGTAAACAGGTCCATTGGTAATGACCTTCTTGAGTTACAAAACCTGTTTTGTGTCGGTCTGTAATTTTTAAAGGGATGGACCAAAAAGCTGAATTTATATCCAGAGTTGTAAAATAATTACAATTTATTGTTTTTGTTATTAAGTCTTCTATGAGAGGAAATGGTTGTGATTGAGGTATTATTATTTTATTTAAATCTCTGAAGTCTATGCATAATCTACTTTTTTTTCCTTCGTCCCTTTTAAAAGCCAAGGTAACAGGTGCCGCAAACGGACTGTAAGATTCCTCGATTAATTCATGTTTTAAAAGTTGTGAGATTTGATTTTCTATTTCTATCTTGTCTTGGACTGAACATCTATATGGTCTTTTATAACAATATTTTTCAACTTGCAAATCTATACAGGCTTCATACTTCTTCACTTTTCCAGTGTCATATTTATTTTTAGCAAACATTTCTGTGTAACTATCCAATAATATGTTTATCTGTTTTCTTTGATCATTATTTAAGTATTCTGTATCTATATTAAATTTGTTTGTATCTATACCTTCATTAAAGTTTACTGTATATTCTTTTTCTTCTATATTTATTTCCATATTTTCAATCTGTTTATCTTCAAACATATTTTTACTACTTATTTTAAAATTGTCTGTTTTTTGTATTTGGATATTTAAATTCTCATCATGAGTCAATCCAAATTTATGTATTGAATCTAATCCTAGTATTAGATCATAATTAAAATTTTCATTTTCAAAGATAAATGCATTTATTTCAATCTTCTTATGCAATAACTCCGCATCCAGTGTAATTAACCCTTTAGTTTTACCCCCTCCACTTATTGTTTTTACTGTGCTATAACAATAATTTGGCTTCATATTCGTCACCTGAACTAATTTTGAATTTATTAATGTTATTCGTGAACCAGGGTCATACAGCCCCTTGGCTTCTAATGTATTATTTAACAACACCGTAATCTCAATTAGTGGAGGGAATTTTAGTTTTTTGGATCTTCATTACTCAGTTCAACTTTTAATATTGAATTAGAATTAAGGTTTTTGTCATCGGTTGTTTTTTTTTCATAGTTATACCAGCAAACATTCTCCGGATGAAATCTATTTAATTTTCCTTTATTCCCACAAATCCTGCACGATTTTTTTTTCAGTTTGTTTTATGTCTTGTTTATTGTATTTATTTCCTATGCTTAAGTTTTTCTTTGTGTCGTTTTTCCTTGTTAAACTTTCTAGTCCTCTTATGCAGTTAAATAAGTCATTTACTTCTTTAAGGCTTTCTCTGTCTATTCTATCCATTATGAAGTTTGGTAGACCGGTGGCAATCAAATAAATCAGGGTTTTTGTATCTATTGATTTGTTTATTTCTAGTAACAGTCTCTCTTTTTTAAGAGCATATTCTAACATTGATCCTTGTATATATTTAAAATTCATAGCGTACCTGATTGGTGACCAGCCTTTATCAGCAAATGTTTCACTTAAACTTTTCTTCCATACAGACCAATCTGAATCTATAGTATGTTTGATAATCATTGAGGTGTACCAATCTATACAAGTATCTTCCAATAGTAATCTTAGAATTTCTACTTTTTGTAAATCTGTATCTATTTGTAAACGTGCACATTCACTTTCGAAAGTATCTAACCATTGTTTAACATTTGTTGTATTTCTTGAAAACTTCTCTATTGAAAATTCTACTACTAATCTCGTCTTATTTTCTGTTTTTTTTAACAATGTTGGTTCTGTTGATGATGACCCATGACTTTGTTCTAATTTTTCAAGTAAAAATCCATCAAATTGTAAGTTATCATCATCTAAATATGTTGATTTCATTTCCTTGGTTAATGTTATCCAAACCTGTCTCTTATCGTGCCTTTTCTGGAGAGATTTTTTTATTTTGTCAAATATTTCATGCTTTAATATTTCTTTGTGTAAGTGCACTGATTGATACTCTCTAGGTACAACAAAAGTTTGGTTTTGTGTATCTGTAATGAAGGTTATGGCATAAATATTTGTCTTATTGTCATCCGGTTTGGCTTTTATAATAAATTCAAATCTTAATTTTTCCATTGTTTAGGGTAACAATTTTTTTATTTTTTTTTTACATGTATATGAATTGTCGATTTATAAGATCAGGGGTTATATTCTTCCTGAAGCATAACACAATGTGATTCATCTAAAATAGAGAATTTTATTTATTAAATACAGATAAAGTTTACATAACAAATATCAACTAATGAGATAATTACTAACCTAAAATAGAGAATCGACAATTAAATGTTCATGCTTCACTATTCTTATTATAAAAACTTGAATCGTCTTTTGCACTTTTAAATTAAAGCAAATTCACAAACATAACTGAGTTTTAAAGATATTATTAAACAACATTTGTAATTTAACTGTATGTTACTATTCGATTTCAGAAAAAAATCCACCCGTTCTTTTTTATATTCTCCTCACTGGTGGCTCCCTCTTATGGCTGAACTGTTACATACTCAAATGTCAATGTCAGTGTCAACGTCAACACAAAGATTACATATATATATATATATATATATATAACAAAAAAAACGCACGACCTAAAAGTAGTTTCTTCTAAATCGGCTTCTGAATCGATTCCAAATTCGATTATTTTTAAAGGCTGTTACTTTTTTTAATTTTCAAAAATTGCTGTTACTCGTTTATTCCGCTGTATTAAATGAAGTCGAATCATTATTTAAAGCAATACGGCTATTTAAAATGCATATTTACTACATATATATAAATCCGTCTGAAGCGACGGCCTTAGTTCCTGGAATTTACTCTTTATCACTTAAAGTAATGAAATTAAGTAAGTGGGCATCGCAGAAACTTAGTCAATTTAATTTCTTTTTAATTAACATTTCCTATTAAATTACATTATTTTAAGTGTTTTTGGAAGTTTTTTCTCGTATGTCTGTGTCTTCTATCTTTCCGGTTCAAATGTTGTGATCAATTCTTTAAGCACTTACGGGCATCCGATTGACCTGAAATTTGGCATACATATGTAAAATCGGTGACAATAATATGTAGCGGTGGAACCGATATATTAATATTCGCTAAGATATTAGTAATATCAGGTGTATTCATGTATTAGTAATCCGACGGATTCTAATATACTAATATTCTGATATTCTCTTTATTCATACAACGACCTCCTAACTACAGTCGATTCATATTCATATTAGCATACGTATCAATATCGGCACCCGAATACTGGCTTTCGTAAATATTCGTCGAATCTTCGGGTATTCAATATCATAACGGATGCGAGCGAGCGAGAAAGAATACATAATATCTTTACCCCTCGTTCGTAAGAACGCTTATTCTACGCGCGGTGGTGAAGCGCTGTAAGTGCTTTTAAAAAAATGTACTTTTAGCCGTTTGATTCATTTCAGCGTTGGTTACATATAGAAAGGGGTGGGGATTAATTTGTAATTTATTTATTATGACAAGGCGACCTCGGGAGCAATATTTTTAAATACAACGATGCCGCCTTTAACTTTTTTAGTTTTAATTAATTTAAATTCATTTATATTAATAAAATTATTTACCATATTGTCATATTAGTTTCATTTCATGATTTCTCCAATACGATTGTGTTACAAGTTAACTATGTCTATATCACTATAAGATAAACGGAAGCAACACTTTGTTGTTTAATTATTTTACATATACATAGGGTCATAATACTATCTACATAAATGTTATAAAATATTGAGATAATATTTTGCTGCAAAGTTATTATTTTGGTTCTGAAAACTATCAATACATAATCTATAAATAAAAATATAAGGTTGACAACGGAGTTAAAAGTATTGATACCTCGGGGTTCAAACGGCGTAAAGGACATTTTAGCGGAAATGAGTTTTTAACCTTATCACAATAATGATAATGTTAAAAACTCATTTTCATCAAAATGTCCTTTACGCCCTTTGAACCCCGAGGTATCGAAAGTACACTTGTAAACAGATTCAAGTGGATTTGGTGAACAAAACTTAAACTTTTAATTTTTATTAATTTCTGAGTGCAGTCTTATAGTGTAACGTGTTACATATTTGTTATTATTATAACTATTATATTGTGTAAAAGTTCATACAAAAATAGCGATAGTGTATAGTGTAACAGTTAAAAGTAAAATTTTACTGAAGTTAGGTATAAGTGGTCATATTTTAGTGAGATAGGTATGTACGTAAAAAATCTTTTAATATAAATATGTAGCGAGCGCAGATAGAGTAAGCGAAGTTTGGCATTAAATCATAGTTGATTCCGAACAAAATAAGCTTGCAAAATGTACTATTTGTGTCAAAATGTAGCTTCAAAGGAAGTGTATCTAATTCAAATAGACATTTGAAAACTAAAAATTTAATTATTGCTACGAATAAAAATGCAATTCAAGAACATAAGCTTATTCCAGTGAAGCCTCAAAGAGGCGCCCTCGGTTGGGATAGTCGCTGTAGGGGGACGGGTGCACTACTAAGTGCACCGGTGAACCGCCGGCTATGGGAGGGGATCTACTACTACACCGTCGTCGTCGCCCGTATTCTGAGCGGAAAGAAGGGATGACAAAGCATCGGGGGGGTCGGTGAGAACATGTCGCGGCCGGCGGTGGCGGCAGGGGTCGGGGGGGAGATCGTAGTCGGCGGTGGCTACGATTAACGGATTCGCATGGGTAGATGCGTTCGCGAAGTGTGACACGTGAGTGAAATACGTGTTGACGCCTTTTTAATAAAGGCGCGAATAGGTTCGAGACCTAGATCGGAGTGGAGGTCGACGTTCCGTACGAACCAGCGGGCTCCTACGGCTTTGCGGAGGAAGCGGTTTTGAACCACTTGGAGTTTATCGATGTGAAAGGGGGCCGAATGCCCGAACACAACACACGCATAAGTCATGATGGGTCGAACGCAAGTTTTGTAAAGTGTCACCTTATTTCTAAGGGACATTTTACTCCGCTTGCAGATTAACGAATGGAGACGACGGGCCGAAGGACATGGTACTGTTTAGGGTGACCCCTAGATATTTGACCTCTTTGACCCAGGGAATGGGTCGGTCAAACATGGTCACTTGGCCGAGATTACTTCTAGGGCGGCGCAGGGAGTGGCGCGGGGTGGCATCTCTGGAGAAGAACACCGCGGCCCTCTTGTCCGGGTTCACCTCAATACGCCACTTTCTGAACTAATTCCCTAGGGAATTGGCGGATGCCTGAAGGTTTCTGGTAATGAAACCTTCCTATGCACATAGAGATGGAATCCAGGGCCTGAAAATTAAGGTGGCAAGCGGAACTTTTCAACAAGATATTCTTTATAAGAGTTATATTTAAAAAGATTTTTTAAAACTATATTTTAATAAAGTACACTTTTGTTTTGTTTACTCATTAGTTTCGATTTATAGACCAATTAACTATGATTACTTGTTGGAACAAATATCGTAACTTTATTGTGAACAATAATTTACGACATACCCCGATAGATGGCGCTGCACTGAAACTGAATAATTAAAGTAGAAAGTTAGCCGGCGGTTTTGATATTTTCAACCGATTAATGATTACCTGTCAGTTTCAATGTAGCATCAACCTTACTACAATGGAATGGTTTTGTTTACTCCTTAGTAATCTCAACCATTCCATTGTGACAAGGATGACTAATACTATTGTTAATTTGATTATGCCAACGTTGCTCAATTATCGCGATTAATTAACTTGTAGTACTGTTCCGTAATTCTATTGTTCGCTATTACCACGAATATTTAAAGCAAAAGAAAGTATTAATCTGAAATAAACAAAAATTTTAATAACTGACTGATTTCTCCACCCTAGTCACACAACCCAGCCCTGCGTACTAGGCATGCCTTTTAAGTTCTGTCGTTTCCATATTTCCCGGCAATTTTGAATTTGGAACTGTTCTATATTCGAATGTGTTTCAATTTTGAATCTCAAAACAGTTGAAAGTATTAGGATTAATGCTATTGCTTAGTCACAGCGTCGACTGGAATCTGTCAGGTTACGTACGAAAATAAATCTTTCTAAGGAAAATGTTCGTGCAATAATTTTCTACAACTTTAGAAGAGGCCTGACACGGCTTCAGTGTTTTGAAGAGCTAACATCTGTGTTCAGTGATGAAGCCTCATGTCTGCGGACTGTCGAACGCTGGTATTTAGAATTCCAGCGTGGACAGACTAGTGTTAGTGACAAATCTGGCGAAGGACGCCCAAAATCCGCCTTTACTGAAGATAACATCATTGCTGTGAGACAACTAATTCTCGAAGATTCTCATGTGACGTATAGAGAGATAGAGGCTCTATTAGGCATCTCAGGGATAACCATTCAGAAGATCTTGCATGACGCGCTTGATGTGAGAGAGCTAGTTTGCCGTTGGATACCACATCTGCTTTTCGACGATCACAAGGCGGCCCGCGTCAGATGGTATAACAAAACTCTGCAAAGGTTCAACCGAGAAGAGTCAAATCACGTCTACGACATCATCAGTGGTGACGAATCTTGGGTCTATGCCTACGATCTTGATTCCAAACAACAATCTACAATCTGGGTCTTTCAAGACGAGCCAAAGCCGACTAAAGTTGTTCGTTCTCGAAGCACTTTAAAGAAGATGGTGGCCACGTTCGTTGGAAAAACCGGCCATGTTGCGACTATTTCACTTGAAGATCGTAGAACGGTTAACGCAGAGTGGTGGATACCACAGTTTGTTTACCGCAAGTCATCGCCGAACTTCGAAAATCTAACTCAAAGCGACGCATCATCCTGCACCACGACAACGCAAGCTCACACAGCGCTCGTCAAACGATTGAGTATTTGAAGCAGGAAAAGTAGAAATTCTTGACCATCCTCCATACAGTCCTAACCTAATCCCTAAAGATTTCTTTACATTTCCTAAAATTAAGAAAAGTCTTAGTGGTCAAAGGTTCCAGTCCGGTGAAGGAGCAGTCGAAACTATCCAGTCAGCCATTTTGAACGCCCCCACTTTAGAGTGGAATAAATGTTATAATAACTGGTTTGAGCGAATGGAAAAGTGTATTAAGCTACGTGCCTCGTATGTGCGTTATGGTCATGTCATTATCTGTTTTCGTGCGGTATCGGCTTTTACAGGTCAATAAAATGAAAAAGATATTTTAGTTTTTTTTACATTAGTTCGTTTAAAAAATTATATAAATCTATATATAGCGAATAAAGCGGCGACACGAAGATAATAACGACTGGTAATTAAGAAAGTCAGAACGCGAACAACAAATATGACGTCGGCACTAACACTACCGTAATAGATCATATTCTTTAAATTCTAATCTTTTAGAATTTCAATCTGGTAATCAATTCATCATTTATTGGTTCATGGCAGTATTTATTAGTGTTACGAACAGTACGCATTGGGACTGTTATTTTCACAATTTATTTCAAATGAATTATTTGCTGCTCTCGTCTTATTTTGCATGCGTATTACGCAAATAAAAGTGATGCGAATAGTACATATATATAGGGAATATTACTTTCACACTTAATTCTATAAACGAGGCGGTACAGCAAATCAGTGATGACATGTGATACGAACAGTACATTGGGACTGTTGCTTTCACGCTTTGAGGTTTTCTCTTTGTCATGAAATTGTTATACTCTCACTCTGTGCCATTACAAGAGATATCAATAAGTGATGCAAACAGTACATTCAGGGACTGTTGCCTTCACATTTAATACCTGTGGGCACTTCAAGAGCCTTTCAACATTTGATAATTAGCTTAATTCTATCGCTGTCTCTTATATGATGCGAAAAGTATTTTTTGGGACTGTTGCCTTCAGAGATTGAGTAATATGATTTTAATCAGGACTGCAATAAATGTAAAATACATACACAATCTTTACTGTCATTGTTAATTCCAGACCCTGAATCTTATGTTTATATTTCATATAATGAGTGTTCAATGTTGAAGATCCTGTTGATATTATCCCTGAAATGTCTGGCAATCAGAATAACATGACAGTTGTTATTATACCGTTGATATTACAAGAAATAACTCTACAGTGACAAGTAGATTGTCTACCCTTTTTTAAAGCACTTTTATACTCCAATTAACAATGAAACTTGTACCTGTATGTGTGCGTTTTGAGAAATACGTTTTAGGAATGCGTTTAGAATCTTCTTCTTGCTATGAATCAAGAATAAATTTAATTTTTTATAGCGCACTGAAGGAATAAAAGCATATTTTGCAAATTTAAAAAAATGTAAAATACATTAAAAATTGTTGGAATCGATTCAGTTACCGATTTAGAACAAACTACTTTCAGGTCTTGCGTTTATTATGTTACAGCTTGTATACATGACCCATCTACTGAATCTTCAGTGGGTAAAATATCCATATCGCTATTTGAGACTTCAAAAAGTGTTTCAAGTTGGTTTAAAAATGAAGGCTAAAAGCAAGATCTTCGAGGACCAATCACAGGAAATTGTCGATTATTTAAGATCTTAGAGTCCCGTCCTAGTCTTACCCCAGCGATCAATGCTGCTATCATACTTCAGATCAGCCATCAGACTTGCTTCAGAGGATCAAGGATAAATTGGTGTAGCATTGTCATCTTTAACAAACGTAAGGGAAGTATTAGTTTGTGATAAATCTACAACAAATCAAATAATACTAAAACAGGCACTCTGAAGGATTCAAATCAGGGCATATCTTTATTCAGAGAAGTGCTATCTGAAGACAAACGAAAGCTATGACAAAGTTAAGCCTAAACCTAGAATGCTATGTGGCTAAACCTATTACAAAGTCAATGTCACTGCAAACCATTTAAATTGGAAGCACCTCCAATTAACGGCACATGATCACATCTCATCGAACCGCTAGGTCTACGTCGACTGCTTATCGCAAGGAGACAATGCCCATAATTGATGCCAGTTCGTGCCAGACGTTCCAGTGCCTGCTGCGAGAATCAGAAACGGACCTAGATGTCCAGGTTACCAAGCTGTCAGGTAGATTACAATATTTATACATTTCTGGTATAACATTTCAAGTAACCCATGCAATCTGTCTTGGGTACAAGGCTGTAAAATATTTTTTTTCTTGTATACCAACCATATAGCAAGAATATATTTGCTTAAATTTAAAAATCTATATAGGTTTATTACACCCCCCATTAAAAAAAGAAAGATGGACTGCCATAAGGCTTTTATACATATATATTAAGGCATATAACACCGAACCGCTTTTTTAGCTTTAGTTGATTTCAAAGACGTTTACTTTGTAATACCTTTTCCCATTGAGTATAGAAAATATCTGTTGAATTTCAGCTAAAGTGTTACGAATTTATTAATTGCCTACCATTTGGTTTCAATACACCTAGTCATTGCTTAAATTATGGAACCTGTGATGAAACACTTCCGTTTGCAGAGACTTTCGTCAGTAATTTATTTAAACGGTTAACTGAAAAATTCTAAAGTATTGTCCTGAAAACGTACAAATAACCATGTTTTTTTTTGCAAAAAATAGTTTTTATATCAACCTCGATAAGCTCAATCATAAAATCTTTGGGATTTGTATTTGATACAATTCCTCGAAAGCTTTTTGTATTAGACTCCCGCAAGTAAAAATCTGTTGAGACCGAAAATAGATCAAAATATTTATTAACTATTAATTGGCATAAAATTAAAGACTAGGCAAGATTATTATTATCTGTTTGTCCAGCCATTGAATATGACTGGTTACATGTGAAGGTATTTGAGAGAGAACAGTCTTTAAATTTAGGTGACAACCTAAAATATTAAGGATAGATCGAAGCTTATCTAATGACGATTGAAACTAGTAGCATACTGCTATTGATTTATCTACATGACTTTTTCATACTCCAAATTATACATTTTTTTTTTTTCATTAGATAGGCAGGTTGGGTTGTGTCTTGTTCTAAATCTTACCATATTAACATACTGGAGCTGTTAGCTGCACTATTTGCTTTAAAGATTTTTACAACATACCTCTGTAATAGTCAAATGTTATTTTGTGTAGATAACACAACCGCCATATGGTGTATTAACTGCATGGGTATTATTAAGTTTTCCCATTTAAATCAAGTAGTTTTGCGCACAAAGGGACTTGTTTATATACTGGTATTATAGATTCGAAAATAATCCTGTATGCCTGTTCCTTTTCGCGTCCGAACCGCTGAACGAATTTTGATCAAGTTCGACAAGGTAAAAGATTTTGTCCAGGGGCGGACGTGGGATGCCGTTTGTCTCAAAAAAAATCATCCAAAGAATGTGAAATACATGCTTGAGAATTATACGAACGAAGTTGCGTGTGCAGCTAGTTTTAAGTATTTTGGAAACAGGATCTGGTTCGGTTTCCAAAAGATCCGTTTGAAACCAAGTGGGAGTTAGCAGCATACGCGTTTTTACAAATTGTTAACGTATTTGGGTGACCCGAAATTGCATATATTCGCAAGAAGATCTGATCCGCTTAGAGAGCTGTACGCTTCAGTATTTATTCATTTACACCCTAATGGACTTATGTTTTTAAGCATTTCCTTTTTCGACATTATTCCTAACATGATAAATAACATAATTACAGGTAAAGCCGTTGGGATTCTGGTTTGGTACAACCATTGTTACCCACTTTAAATGTTATAAAGAAAAGGAAAAAGTATCAGAATTATTTGTTTTTAACCAAGTAGTCTATCTCTATCTATCTTTATCATCACGCCAGATCCCTTGCAGGGTAGGCAGAGAGTACAGAGTTCCAACAGGTTCTTTCCTTACATATCTCTCTGGCTTCCTCCACTCTCATAGTTCGTCTCATATACGCTCGCCGGTTACGGAGACTCTCGACTTGTCCTTCAGATAAGACTCGGTCTATTTGGTCGTGGTAAGATAGTCTAGGTCTTCCACGGTATCTACATCTTTCCACTTTCGCATTGTATATCTGTATTGTCATTCATTGTTCTGACATTCTTTCTATATGCCCGAACCAACGGAGCATACCCTTTCTCATCTTTACACGGATACTATTATGCATACCTACTCGCTTCCTTACTACGCTGTTGCAAATACGGTCGGTCAACTTCACTCCGCACATCTTCCGCAGAGCTCGCATTTCTACCGCATTTATCCTACTTTCATTCTCCTTCTTTCATACCCAGCTCTCGCTACCATATAACAGCGTTGGGACAAGAACTCCGTTATGTATGGCCAGCTGCGCCTTTTGGCTTAATTGCCGGCTCCCAAGTAGCTTTCCCATCGCACCATTTACTCTGTTCCCTGCACTCACTCTTCTGTCTATGTCAGCGGTGTATTTCCCATCCTTACTGAAGGCCAAGATATACAAACTCATTCACTTGCTCCAGCACATTCCCAACCACAATCCTTCCAAACCAAGTAGTGATTTACTAATCTCTGGTAATCCCAGACTCCACAACAACAAGTACGATAATCTTTCCTAGCAGTAAAAGTATTATCAGGCAAGCACTTTTGAAATTAAGTGTTCCACCCTCTTCTGTTGGTATAATGATATCCCTTCTGCCATAATAAAAAAATCATTGGCCCCTTACCCAAAAACAATATGATTGTTATTTTAAGAAGTGGTTTAACTTTTGTAAAATCCGCAGTACTGATTATTTAGCAGCATCAGACCCAAATCGTCGGACGATTTGGCGCAGTGGTTAAGAGCTTGAGCCGCTCCGCCCGCTGAGTCAGGGTAGTCGCGGTTTCGACAAATCTTTGTCCAATCAATAGTTTGTTTTGGTCTGGGTATTTGTGTATGTGAATTTTTTTGTTTGTGAGCGCGCCCGCGACACAGGAATGAATCCTGGAGTGGGGCTAGGTTTTTAATAAAAATAGAAAAAAAATCTTTATCTAACTAAACGCTATAACCTTGGCTACTAATATGAGAGTATTAGTGTATTATACTCTAATGAAAATTTAAACCTTCAATAATCAAGCAATAAATAATAATATCAGACCCATTCAAAAATTTAACTTGATAATATAATTGTAAATCCAAATAATGTTTAATAAACATTAGTGAAGTTATTTAGACATTATGTTTAAACGCAGTTTAGCCAATATTAAAATTGCAATATAAGGCTACAAATATGTCCCGCACAATACTTGTCCAGTTTCATAAGTAAGACTAATAGCCTAAGAAATAATAATAATTATCTTTTATTAGCTTTCGGAAACCGCAAACAAGTTGATTAGTCAAACCTAAGTCACTGGATAAAAGACGTGTTCCAGAAGAGCGGAATCGACAAGAATGTGTTTTGTTCACGCTGTACGTGACGAGATTCATTGATGTCAAAAGCTTGGCGTCAATGTGAACACTAGCTACACTAGAAAGACTGCTGGGTGGCGCTCCACCCAGCATGTGTCTTCATCCGGTTTTTGCTCGGTCCTATAATAGGGATATTTTAATTTAACTATATCATCACGCTAACTCCCTTGCGGGGTATGCAGAGAGTACAGAGATATTATAATGATTCCTCACAGGGTTTTTTTGCTAGTTCAGTCCTTTAACCTTTATATCTATTATAATATCTAGTTGCAGACTATCAGTTGCAGACTATCGGTTGCAGACTAAACAAGGAACTATTAATATGACAATATTAGGTACTTCATAGTTAAAAAGATATAGCTAATGAAAGGATCCTATGCTATGTTTCACATTTCAAAATAGAATTTTGTTTTTATTTCTTTTTGGTAATTTACCAACACAAATAATTGAATATAATATATTGATTATTAGTATATGTCTAAATTTAAAAACACATTGAAAAGCAAAAAGACAGTTTATTATCAATGAATATGTGCATAAATGTTAACGAATGAACAAAATGCAGATTTTAGGTTTCTTTAAACATCTACAAGTTCATATTAATCGCGAGAATTGAACAGCGTTAGCATAATTAATGATAAAACGTACTTACCTGTACGTGAAGGTTTATCATAATTATGCGAGCTGCTCAATTTGAAGTGATTAATATAATAATTCTCCCAAATACCCTCCCCACTTCGGGAAATCTGCATTTGGACCAGTTCGTTAAAAACCCCCCTTGATGATTTAAACTAATTGACACGACAATGACGCAGGGCTGGACTGTGTGACTAGGGTGGGGAAATTAGTCAGTTACTAAAATTTGTGTTTATTTCAGATTAACACTTAGTTTTGTTTTAAATATTCGTGGTAATAGCCGAGAAATACGGAACAGTACAGTAAAAAAGCAGTGATAGCCTGGTGGTTAGACCGTTGGAATGCAAAGTCAGAGGTCTCGGGTTCAAACCCAGGCACGCACCTCTATCTTTTCAAAAGCATGTGTGTATTGAACATTAATGATCACTTGCTTTATCGGTGAAGGAAAACATTGTTAGGAAACCTGCATGTCTAAGAGTTTCTCGAAGGTGTGTGAAGTTTGCCAACCCGCACTGGGCCAGCATGGTGGACTGTGGTCTAAACCATCTCAGTTTGAGAGGAGGTCCGTGGCCAATGGTGGGACAGTTTCATAACAGGGCTAATATTACGGAACAGTACTACAAGTTAATATTAATCGCTTCGAATTGAGCAGCTCCCGTAATTATGATAGAACTTCACGTACAGATAAGTTCGTTATATCATTAGTTATTATTAGCTTCTCTTACATTATATTACAGATATATTTTAAAACAGACATATTTTTTTATATATATTTCTACTAGTGATATGTACCGGAGGCAAAATCAGTTTTCAGAGAATTTACAACAATAACCGGAGAAAAACCGGTTGATAACAACGTAATAAAAATAATTAACATATACCAAATAGTTCATAGGTAAAAAAGAGTACGTACGTTTTTCTACCTATTTTCACAACTTAAGTAACAGTTCTGAGTAGATTGAGATGAGAGATCATTTATACATTCATGTGTGCATTAACTACGAAATGAACAATACTTATTAAATTACGTGTTACGGCTTACGTAGTACGTTGTTTTATGTTATAGGAACTGGTAGACGTATAAAACGATACTTTATAAGTTGGTACCTAATTACACATAGGTATCTGGGTTTGTCGGGAATTCCTCCTATATGGACAAGATATGGACTAAGGATGCATTAAAAATACTCCGGTATATTTAGTAATTACCGGTATTTGTATATGTAAATTTTCATGTTTGCAAACGCACCCACGGTACAGGAATAAATCCTAGTGTGGAGCTATTTAAAAAAAAACCGGTTCTTATTTTAACCGGTGAATCTCCGGTTTTTATAGAATCGGTTCACATCACTAATTTCTACTTTTCCAACCCTAAAATAATATACATATCTCTTTTAATGTTTTAATATAATTAAATCCGTTATCCCCTTCTATACTCCATCAATACGTATTTTTTTTTTTTTTGAATACAATTCGTCTTATCTGAAACTTAATTAATTAGCTTGCTCGCTCTCAAACGCGATGAAGTGTTAGAGTCCACTTGCATAAACGCTCGTACACTGTACTAGTAAATGTGCGGGCTACTGGAGCAGGTAATTCGAGCGGGCAACATTACATTACTTGCGCGAGCACTTATTTACGCTGTCATTTACACGATGCAATCAACTCGCACTAGTTACTTGCATTCTGTTCAACCTTCATAAGACACAAGACAAAACGCACGTGAGATTTTAATTAACTTCGCTTAAAGTTACGCCTACACCAATACACTCTGGGTCCGCGTGATGGAGAATGAATTCATCTCTTTCGCCTCGATTTGTGGAAGAATGTTTTCTTTGCTAAGCAGTGGCACAGTATACGCTGATTTATATAAATTTAAAACTTTTAGTCTAAAGTTTTTAATTAGTGATTAAAGGAATACCATGAGCAATGAGACGATCACGATCTAGTTGAGTCCGAATTAATGGTATCATTTCCGTTAATATGTATACATATATATATATATATATATATATATATATATATATATATATATATATATATATATATATATATATATATATATATATAGTGCTATACTTTCTGTTTGAGGTTATATTTCAAACTCCGGTCTGATTCTGCCAATGTATCGACAGAAAAACTAGATTTGTCCGACCTAGAATTTGAATCCAGAGTCGCAATGTACATTATTTGCCACTAGACCAACGAGGCAGTCAGTACGAGATCTTTATAAATTTAGTCATTTTATATCTATCTATTTATATCACGCGAAAGTAAAACGGAGTGGCAGATTTCAAAAGATTTCTCTATCTACCTATCTATATCATCACGCTAGATCCCTTGCGGGGTAGGCAGGTAGTACAGAGTTCCAACAGGTTATTTCCTTACAGACGTCTATGGCTCCCTCCACTCTCATAGTTCGTCTCATACACGCTCGCCAGTTACGGAGACTCTTGACTTGACCTTCACATAAGACTCGGTCTATTTCTTCTTGGTAAGATGGTCTAGGTCATTTTATATTCAAACATTATACCATATTTCCGTCCATTTTCCATAAAATAATATTCTCCCGCAAAAAATCTATCCTTCGTAAAATATTTCATACCTCACATGCCAGTCTGAAGGGCAACCTTAGCCCTTATTCCCCACCAATTAAATACGTAACGCGCAACGTTACAATAACTTCGTGAAATCGTTTACCGATACCCCAGTGGCATTGATCCATTAATAAGGAGCTTAAGCAGCTCCACCCACTAGATCGAGTAGACGCGGGTTCGATTCCCTAATGGGACAAATCTTTGTGAGACCCCCAAATATATATTTCAGTCGGAATGTTTGCGTATGTAAATCACTCACGACACAGGATTTATTCCTAACTAGTTTCTGCCCGCGACTTCGTCGTTCATCGTCGTCGTCGTTACTTTAGACAGGAACTTTACATTTTTGTGGATTCTATGTGTAAATCCAGGTAATAAACTGTGTGCCAAATGTCATCCAAATTATATAAATATATCCATTAAGTCGTTTTTGCGTGATTGAGTAACAAATATCCAAACATACAAACTTTAACGTTAAAAAAACCGTAACGCGCCGCGCTTAGTTATAGCAAAGAAGGACTTTTGAGCCCCTCAATCCTTTAATCCTGTCTATTGAAGCAGCACTCAGCGTCATGGTTCATAAGCATTTCATACATCGATAGACATTTATCCGAAGCGGAATGATAGCAGACACGTCACCATCCAACCTAGACCCTCAACTCTTCACAAAAACACTCACTTTTAGCTTTCCGGCCGACTTCGGTCCGCTGGTATTAAATTTTATTATGGTCTTTTGTTAGAAAATTGTAGTCATCTTTCAACGGGAATCTCGTGTGAGAGTATGAATGCACTGCACAATGTTGGGCATGCGGGAAATTTGTCATTTTACACCCTCCTCTGTTAAGTTCGTTTTTGTGATTGTTAGAGACTGGGTGTGGGATTGTTCATATTTTTTTCTGTGCTATGAAGTTAATGTGTCAAAAGGCGTTGTGTAAAGAGATTTAAGACCCATACAAGGATCTTTTGGCCCGCAGCCGTAATCGGAACTAACGCTGCCATGACGTGAAATGTCACTTGATGACAATGGCAGAGTTGGCGTTTCTTATGAAATTTACCCAAGTTCTTTTTTTAATTAGGAATCGTGCAGTTAAACTACCTCCTTGGAAGTAGGAAAATTTTACTAAATGTTAACCTTAATTTTACACCGACACCTGCAAATGTCCTCCATGGGCCAAATGATCCTTGTCACACTATATTTTGAAATGTGTCAATACAAAATAGATGAAAGCCTACAAACATTGCGTTTGCCACTGAAAGCGTTTTGTTTGCAGCCTCTTGCCACAATTGATAGTTACTTTTTGTTGTAAAATGTCATTCCCGTACTTTTTGATCCACTTGATTGGACTCTAGTAATCATCTAAATATGTAAAAATAGTTATACTATTTGACTTAATACTACCTGTTTGGTAATTTTGTACTAATAAAAATAACTTTTATGTTATTATTTCACTGTAATTTTTTTTCTTTTAACGCACGTAGTCTCACACTATGAATTTAAATTCCTGTGTCGTAGATGCGTTTGCAAGCATAAAATTCACACAAACACCGAGTCCGAAACAAACAATTGTGGGTCACACAATAATTTGTTCCAGTCAATAATTCGATTCAGTAAGTGGAGCGATTTACACTCTAACCAATAGATCAAGTCATTGTCAATTATATTTTAATTAAGTACAATTTCGCAAAGAAAAATCTTTACAAATTCTAGGCGTCAATCTTTTTTTAGGCTCGGTGATCGCGGGCTATATAAAGAGCGGAAATAACACTTCAAATATCCTTAAAATAAGATTCTGGTAAAACTTTCGTTCATTAAAACCACACATTATTTAAAAAGCGAGTGTAGTTTCTGTCCACTTTGTCTGGATACGATTACAGCTGTCACTCCATTTGGAGCCTCGTCCGGCGACCGCTCGTTGTCCGAACCAATCCGTTAATGATCGCGGTGACAATAAGCGAAAGCAATCACATGTCTGTGGCTTGAAACAGTAATTACTTTGAGTGGGAAAATGGAAGTCTTTAGATGAAAAACATTGTCGGATGTGTGGAATGTGGTTTTTTGTTTCGAGATGGTTGATTAATATTTGCATCTGAAAATGATGAGAAAAGAAAAATAGCATTTGACTAGAAAATATATATTAATATGGGAATATTTAATCTACTATTAACTCGAATTATAATAATTAAGTTTTCACATTTAATAATCATACCTATTATGTATTGAATAATCTCCCACCCACAATCAGGAATTTATGTACAATTAACTTAGCGACGGCTGCATTTTTCTTCAAACCGTTCACCTGATTATTAACTTATCTCACATCTCAATTAGGCTGACTTTACGCTATTTGTTATTATTATTTTTTTCTGTAGTTTTTTTTATTTATTCGTCTTATTCTTTATTTTACACAGTCATCTTTCTATAGACAAGTATTCAACAACTGTGTAAATCTGCATATACACCTTTTGTATTGTCGCTTCGCGTATTTACGTTCTCAATTTGAACTGGTATATACGAAAAACCAGTATCACGGTACTTTAAGGTGCCTTGGCACTTTGGCAGTATGCTGAATGTATACGATTTCAGCGCAACAATGCATTATGTTATAACAATGCGACGTTAATTGGTTTGTCATTATAGCATTCGAAATGCATGTGAATGTCATTGTATCTCAAATGGTTGCATGGAATTATTTCTTTATTCTTTTGACGAACTTTGTCTCATCTAGAAATTCCTCCTGTATCGCCAATGCATTTAGGATATATAACTTAAAATTCACGAACACCGAGAACGACACTAATAGTTAAGATCGAACTCGCAACTACTTAATCCAGTGATTCCATCGTCTTACGCTCAAATAACTATTTCAAGCCCTCGTCTACATGACATTAAATTTTGCTACTCAAATACAAATACATAATTATCCACAAATCTTTAAATATGAAAAAGAGCAAATATTCAAAAGTCAAAATAAATGTATTAGGGCAATGGTCAATATAAAATCGGCAGAAAGCCGTGAAGCGCATTTGAAATCCCTTAAAATATTAACCTTACCCAGCATTTATATTGTTACGACTTCAATACACGCCGGTATCTCGTGAACCCTTTATCGGGGGATGTTAATTTTGAACTGAGTTGTTATACAAAAAAATTGTTTTAATCACCATGATTAAAACAAGTGTTAAGCAAATTAAAAGAAAACATTGTTTTTTTTTGCCTGTTTTTAATTTTGTTTTAGTCATAGTTTTAAACATGTTTTAAACAAGCACTAGATCGGCAAATAAAACATGCTTATGCCTTAGTCTTGAAAATTATTTTCTATATCGTAATAGAAAATATTTTTTAAGGCTTTTCATTAATTAGTATATTATTTTGTTTATTGCTTTGATATTAAAAATCGCCGACTATTTGACGGGATGGCGAAAAATCTTTTCACAAACTTTTATTTAACAAGCTCTGTCTGATTTACTGGTCCAAATTTTTTTAAGTGTTGGGATCACACTTGCTTAGAAGCTCGTACACTGTATCACTAAATGTGCGGACTACTGGAGCGTGTGTGCTTTGGAAGTATGTATGGCTCTACTAATGTCCTCATACATAACTTCGACCTCATCATCTGAGTATGCCGAGGTCGGTGCGTAGACCTGTATGACCTTCAGCGAATATCTTTTGGATATTCTGAGTATCAGGTACCCTGCTCGACACACTAGTGATGGACACAACGTTGTCTATGAGTGACTTGTGGACGATAAATCCGACACCACCTTGGGACTGCTGTTCGCCCTCCCGGTAGTAAAACAAGTTGCCGGATTTTAAGGTTATCGTGTCCTCGCCCTCTCTTCGGACCTCCGATAAACCAACAATACTCCACCGCAACTTGTTTAACTCTTCTTCCAGCTCAACTAGCTTCTCATCTGTCCTCAATGTGCGTGCGTTGTATGTCACCAGGGCCAATTTTCGGTTTTGGTGGTAGCCGAATCTCTGCCGGAGATTCTTAGCACCCCTTGTCCTGTCGTTACCATGACTGCTACCGTGGCCAGGACGAACAGGACCGCCGGGGACTAGGGGCCTGGTTTTCTTGCTTTCTTCCATATTGGTTGGGGGTGTTTGCCATACTCGCCACGCTTGGCAGGCGGGTTGGCGAGCGCAGTTTTTGGTTGTAAAAGTGTTAAGGGAACGCTGCTGCCCATTCCCTAGTTTTCCCTTAGTCGCCTTGTACGACACCCGATGGGATGAGATGGGTTGGTCCTATTCTAAGCCGGGAACCACGCGGCAGATTCAGTAACAAACATCAAACATACAAACTTTAACGTTAAAAAAAAAATCGTAACGCGCCGCGTTTGGTTATAGCGAAGAAGGAATCTTGAGTCCCTCAATACTTTAATCCTGTCTATTGAAGCGGTACTCGACGTCATGGTTCATCACCATTTCATACATCGATAGGCATTTGTCCGATGCGGGATGATTCCACCGAGACCCTCATCCCTTCACAAAAACACCCACTTTTAGCTCAGTAATAGAGGGTAAGCGGGTCAAGTCAATCTGGCCAGTGGATATTATAGGCTTAAAGAGACGGCCGACTTCGGTCCGCTGGTATTAAATTTTATTGTGGTCTTTTGTTAGAAAATTGAAGTCATCTTTCAACGGAAATCTCGTGCGAGAGTATGAATGCACTGCACAATATTAGGGACGCGGGAAATTTGTCATGTTACGTCCTCCTCTGTTGAATTCGTTTTTGTGATGTTTAAGGAACGGGTGCGGGATTGTTCATGTTTTTTTTATCTGCTATGAAGTTAATGTGTCAAAAGGCGCAGTGTAAAGGGATTTTACAGTCGTACAAGGATCTTATAGCCCGCGGCCAAAATCGGAACTGACGTTGGTTTCAAGTGAAATGTCACTTTATGACAGTCGCAGAGTTGCCGTTTGTAATGAAATTTACCGAAGTTCTTTTTTTAATTAGGTACCGTGCGGATCCAGCTGTTGAAATATATCCTTGGATATAGAAAAATTTTACTAAATGTTAATCTTATTTTCACACCAACGCCCCATGTCAATGTCATCAATGAGCCAAAAGGCCATTGTCGCACTATATATTGAAATGTGTACATATAAAATATCTGAAGGCCAAGAAACACTGGTTAGTCACTGCAAGCGTTTTGTTTTGTATTCTCTTTCCATAATCGATATGGGAATGAAATCCGCGACTACTTCTAAGGTTTTAAATAGATTATTTATTATAGATTATTTATTAAAAGCCTTAAAATATTCCATAAAATATTCTTGTAACAAGCTTCTGGTGAAATCACCGTCCTTAAAACTACACCTTATTTGAAAAACGAGTTTAATTGCTCATGTTAATTGCCGTACTTCTGCTGGGTCTGGATATCATTCGGGCTGTCAATCCGTAATTTCCTCCGGTGACCTCGTGTAATCCGAACCAATTAGTTAATGATCGCAGTATAATAAGAAAAAAGTAATCATATGTCTGCGGCTTGAAACTATAATCATTATAAGTAGGAAAATGGAAGGCTTTGAATAACAGCTTAAATAACCATCCTGATATAATTCTACGTCCAAATGAAACAAAAAATATCTCCATAAGCAAGTTCTGGTAAAAGTTCCGTCCTCAAAACTATGCCTCATTTAATGAAGCGAGTGTGATTATTGTACGTTTGTTGTGTCTGAGAGCTTAGTATGAACAGATTGACGAAAGCATAATGCTATCGAGTTATTATACCATTCTTTTCACAATACGATTAACGTGACATGACAACGTTACCATATGACGATAGTCTGGAAAACCCACCTACACCGACATTAGTAGCCCTGAGCATCATTTGCGACCCCGAGGAGGACAGCAGTGGGTTCTTCGGAACGCGGCACAAGAGAGGCAACGATGCGTACCATACAGAGATCCCGGAGCCCCTCCAAAGTGCGGATCTCGACCACCCTGGGGTCTTAAGTCGGTAGAAATCCGACACGCCCCACGACCTTCTCCCGAAGCTCGCGGAAGTCCTATGCAAGATTTTCCCCTGGTAAATAAATGAAGGTCTGGATTGTGCTTCAGGTCTCTCTTATATCATTTTGGTTATCAATCTATCGGAGCCTTACCAGCGACCTCTTACTGTCCGAACCAATCCGTTAATGACCGTAGTGATAATAAGCGAAAGCAATCACATGTCTGTGGCTTGAAACTGTTATTACTGTTAGTGGGTAAATAGAAATTATTTGGATGAAAAACATTGTCGTGGTGAGTGGAATAACTTTGGTGGATTTTTGTTTCGGGATGGTTAATAAAATTTTTGCTTTCCTATAAAAGTATATTGAATGTGGGAATATGGATACTCTGGTGGATCTCGAATGAAAACTTTATGGCAGACAAGTCACTCACTCACTCACCCATTTTTTGATGTAAGATCAAAGAATTTGAAGATGATAATTTACAAGAAACAACAGAAGCGTTGGTAGATAAAGAATAGAAGACGAATAATTGGACTATTGTTTTTTTTTAATATTACTATTATTTATACAAGACTTAAATATTCTTCACACTCCTAATCCGTAATTGCGTTTAAGATCATGGTTTAGTCTGATAGTTTACAAGACCAAACCCCTCGGCTCTTTGACATTTCACCACTAAAATTATACTTTATCAACAAACGCTTCAATTAGAAACCAACCGTATATCGGTAACTCTTTAGAACTATTTCAAAGAAAATCGCACTATATCATTCCTACACTTATAACTACTACTTTCATAGTATAGAAAGTACTCTCGGAAGTTCTCGTGGTGTGCCAGGAAGCGGATTACAAGTTGGGCGGCGTCCCGCAAGCCGCGCCTGCCGTGTCGGCGCCGAGCCAACTCCAAACTACACATGAATTTATCTTCATTTTACTTATAGTTCAGATAATACGAGTTTGAAACTAAAAAAAACGGTTGCACATTTGATATACGTTCTTAGCTGTTAGCTTAAGCCGATCCGCCCACTGGATCGAATAGTCGTGAGTTCCCGAGGTTCCCACACGGGAAAAATGTTTGTGCGACCCACAAATATTTGTTACAGTTTGAGTTTTTGTGTATGTGATTTTCGAGGATAGAAAACAGAAATAATTTCTAGTGTGGGGCTAAGTTTTAATACCAAAATGAGAAAGAAAAAAGAGACCTAGCTACCCGACAAAGTAACTGTACCCGAGTAACTGTAAGTAATCTTTGTTCATTACGTATGTTACTTTGCATTTTGAACTTGGATTCCGTTATTTAAAAGATAATGATTCTAATTTTCTCATTCGGCCACACTGCGTAAAACAATGACTAGAGTACACTATAAATAGTACTCACTCATTGTTATAATAAAAATATTATAAGAAACATAAATAATCACCAGCACGCCTACATTCCTTAAGCGGGATAGAAAATGTTCTGTAAACTACTATATTTTGCTGCGGACGTTACGAGCCAATAAACAGCAAACATAATTATTTTCCAAATTCTAGTCAGAGTTTTTTTTAATTTGGAAACATTTGGAAGTTTTATTCAACACCCATTTTGTCATATTTTTCAAATAAATGTAACTTTAAGTATATAAAAGAGTATCTATTTTACAAAATTAATATGATATATTACTTAAAATTGGAGTAGATTCTGGCGAACTGCCAAACAAGTTATCGGTTTGCAGGTTTGCGGAAATAAACTACAACCGATATATAAGCCGCTAATAAAACCGACTTGGTGTGTGCCTTGCATAGCAAATCCTTTGACCTTACTGCAACAGTACCTTTACTGAATTCTAATTTTTTATTTTATTCAAAAAACATAGTTACCGACCAGGTTTTTTCCTATGTCTAGGGTGCATTAACAAAGGTGAAATTCACTCACTAACACCCCGACCGGAACAAACATTTATGGATCACTTAAAGATTTGTCCCGTTCTGGGATCGAACTATAACGATCGAAAAATATTTAGTATTCATAGTGGATATTGCGTAGCTAAAATATGTTTTGTGATCGTTAAAGAAGTTTTATAGTAATTCATGTAATCGCCTGCAAAACTGACGGCTGTTGAGGCAGAAAGGTTCGACGAACATGTACCGAAAGACGTGGGAGGAACAAGCCCCCACAAGTTGAGGGTAGAGGGCAAGAGCTAGATGCTCAAAACACAAACCCGGTCGTTATAGCGATCTGCAGAAGTAAGTCCTGCAGCGGATGTCTTTTGACTGGTATAGGTAAATATTTGATGAAAATGTTTACAAAGTTACACAACCTGTGGCACGATTTGTCAGAGGTAAAATCTTCCAACTAGACGGATGTTATACCTGGCAGGGCTTGTCACCCGAGAGTTGTTGTCGGCGGCTTCTATATGTATGTATATGTTACGCGATGTGCGAACTCTCATATCGCGTTCTAGACATGTATAGAGAGTTGTAATCGATTTTATATTTTGCGCCATTTGTGGGTAGCGACTTTGTAGCGATGTGAACGGTCCCTACAAGCCTATATACCATTAGCATTGTAATTATTTAAGCAAACTAAATCTACATTAGGTTTGAAACATCTTTTCCAATACTATTTTTAGCTTATTTCAGTGAACTAAGGGGCCAATCGATATTATATTTGAGAAAGCACTTAAAACTTTGCTTTTAATAAAAATATACTCTTCATTACAGTAATAAATTCGATAACCACTTTAATATAACAGCTAGAACCGCCATGAATTAGGTACTACAGTATTTTTTGTTTTAACTTTTTTATTTCACGATCGTGCTTTCGACTTAACAATGGAAACTTGGAACCAATTAAAAACTTGATAACGGGAATGTAAGTTGGGCAAGTTTGGGCTAATTCATACGTTGGTTAGGTATTTTTTAAAGTTTTGGAACATCGCCATACGATGATGATGATGATTATTTACTGAGAGAATTCTTAAATCAGTCTTTATTTTAGAGAGTTATTTTATTAATCCTTTTTTTTCAAAAATCAAATATTTATTATGTTTTTGTGCGAGTTGATGTATACTCATATTATAAAGAAGAAAGATTTCTTTGTTTGTTATGACGGACGATTTAGTGCAGCAGTTAAGAGCTTAAGCCGCTATGCCTACTTTCTAATAGTCGCGGGTTCGATATTTGTATGTGTGAGTTTTCATATTTGTAAACCCACCCACGACACAGGAACCCTAGTGTGGGGCTACGTTAACAAAACAAAAAGATTACCTCTGAAACTACTGAACTAAGAATCCAGAAGTAACATAGGCCCGGTAGGAGGCGCTGTTGTACCCGGGTGCAAAGCCGCGGAAAACTAAATTAGTGGCAACGTCTCTGATCACCTTAGAAGCAAGAGCGTAGGACTTGGAGTATTTTAATAATAAATGATATATATAGTCTATTCCATCATACTGCTGGGCGAAGGGGTTCTCTCACAACTCTAATATAGGAGAATAGATCATACTCCACCGCCTGGATTAGTGGAGTTAACAAGTTGGGTTGCAATTTAATAGGCAGTTAGGCTATTGCTAGGCATAATTCCAGACTCCAGATTGCTACTGAAAAATATTTAATACAACAACAAGAAAACCCTTTGTTTAAACTAGATTGCAAAATTACGCACAATCTAGTGATAATCAGACGCACGATGCATCACGAGATTAACAATCTATGTATATCATCACGCCAGATATTTTGCGGCAGAGGCAGAGAATTCAATAAAAAAGATTAGCTGGTCGAGTTTCTTCGTCGGATCTTTTGCGGCCGCGTTCCGATCCGGTGGTAGATTAATAGTTAAATTACTCAGAAGAACTGTAAATTGGAAATTTGTAAAAGCCCCCGCAGGGTTTATAATTTATATTTTTTTTCCTGGGAAAATCCTGCATAGGAGTTCAGCGAGCTTTCGGGAAGCTCGCAGGGCGTGTCGTATTCGTATTGACTAAAAACCCCAGGGTGGCCGACATTCGAGGGGCTCCGGGATCTATAATATTCTGGGTCCCACTGCCGGGCAAAGGTCTCCTCCATAACCTTCCAGACCGATCAGTTATCAGCCATCCCGGCAAGTCCTTTCCACAACAGTGGGACAATATAGGTTAAGTACACCTTTAGTTCCACCATTGCGTCGTACAGTGCTAGCATTCAACTCGCCAATTCCTAGAATGTGTCAGTTGTACAATAGCGTCAGTTCCTCAATCGATGTACACCATGATTCAATTAACAGATTTCGAAAGTGTATCCATACCGCATTGGTCAGTCGAGAAGACACACACTGATTGTAGACGCCCACACTAAATTATTATGTACTCCGTCATCAAACCTAACCTAATATTTGTATAGGCTGTTACAAACAGTGCATACTAGGTTTACCTTAATAGGTTACATTCCTAGTATAAGTACCTAAATACACTGTACTGCAAATTTATGTAAATGTATTTTTGTGTAATCAATAGTGAGCCTTAAAGAAATAAATATTCTTGGTTCCCGTCATGTACTAGCACCCTCCCTTTTCGATAGGAGCTAAGGGGGTAACTTTATGACTTCTTAAAGTATTGTAGTTAATCGCAATTGTAGGTAATATCATTTTCCAGTGTCGTGGTAACTAGTGTTTAGAAAGTTTGTGAGTTTTATTCCCGCAGTTATCACGCAGTTAGCTGTTTCGAAACATATATTGTAACTACAATACTTTTTAGTTCAAATATAAAAACTTTTAAGAACATAAGTGTATTGAAATGTTCACTACATATTCTCGCCTCATATATCCTGTAATTACTTTCAAATATAGTCTATTCCAATTGAACTTTAAAACTTTTTTCACTCAACATAAAACGTCGATTTCTTGATAAGAGGATTTTCATTTCGATGTCTTCGAAAGTATCGTCGCCTTCATATTACACTTATAGATTGCAATCATAACTACAACATTTAAAAATGGTTATGGTTTTTTTAAGTTTAAAGGTTGAATTGGAATAAATTTAGTTTACGACATAAGTGACCATTACCGTATTGCTTTTCGGCAAGTAAGTAAGTTTGTAAGGCATTTTTTATTACCAAATGAATAAACTGACGCTATTTTACTAGGAGCCAATTCAATATGGGGCGAGGCTATTGACATCATACCAGGCACAATTCCAGACTCCGAAAGGTCACTGTGATTTTAAGTAATTATGGTGATACAAAAACTCAATATTACTGTCCGAAATATTTGTTTGACCAAATATATATTTTCTATCTATCTACCTATCTATATCATCACGCCAGATCCCATACGGGGTAAGTATATATTTTTATTCCAATATAAGTTTTACTTTGGTTCTTTGTCGGATTACCTCGTTACGAATTTTATCCTTCAAAGAGACGCCGAGCATAGCTCGCTGCATAGCCCGCTGTGCGACTTTGAATTTGTGGACTAGTCCCACTGTGAGTGGCCACGTCTCAGCCCCGTAAGTCATAACAGCTCGCAGACTCAGTAAGCTAAAGTGGCAATGGGCTGGTCACATCTGCAGAAGGACCGACGGCCGATGGAGCAAGCGTGTCCTAGAGTGGAGACCGTGACTTGGTAAGCGTAAGGTAGGACGGCCCCCAGCTAGATGGACCGACGACCTCAAAAAGGTCGCTGGGACAGACTGGATGCGGAAGGCGGAGGACCGTGTGCAATGGCGCGTGTTAGGAGAGGCCTATGTCCAGCAGTGGACTGCGATAGGCTGATTGATTGATTGATTGATAAATTTTATACTACAGAAATTTCTGTTGAATGCACCCAAAACAGAGGGCCAAGTTGAAGTATGCGATAGCGTTATTTAAATGGAAAAAAGTTCCCATTCCTAACAATGTTTAATAGACAACTCGACTCAACAGTCGAGTTCAAACATGGCCGAGCGCCGCGCTTCGGCAGTAAGGCTATGTAGTTCAATTGCTTTGTAAATATCCTGCCTGATCTACGTTCGTAAACTGCTACTGTTAGGTTAGGTTTAGTTCTCCGATTCAGGTAAATATTACACATGAGATAACACTATTTGCTCTTTATTTTACACAAAGATATAATATAGATAAAAACGCACAAAGGCGAGCTTTACTAGGTTGTGGAAACACGCAAAATCAGGGCAAAAGTTGTTCAAAACGACAGAGTGGTCCACTCAAATTAAGTTCTCTAGCATCAAACCTTTGAGTGACGGAGAGACGGAACATTATAATGGGAAATAATAATCCATAGTAATAATATAAGTAGAAGTAACCCTGTCTGTCTATTCGTCTCTTACCTTTTCACGCCCATTCCGCTGAACACATTTTGATTAAATTCTGCACGAATGTAGATGTATCCAGGGAACTCAACAAAAAACTTAAGAGTGTGCAATACTCGCCTGAAAATAACGCGAACGATGTTGTGGGTACAGCTAGCCATTAATCATTAGTATTAACACCTTAAGTATCTATCTATATCATTACGCCTGATTCCTTGCGGGGTAAGCAGAGAGTACAGAGTTCTAATAGGTTCTTCCCTTACAGACCTCTCTGGCTGCCTCCACTCTCATAGTTCGTCTCATATACGCTCGCCGGTTAAGGAGACTTTTGCTTGCCTTTCAGATAAGACACGGACTGTTTGAACTGGTTAGGATAGTCTAGGTCTTCCCCGGTACCTACATCCTTCCACTTCCGGTTACGGTGACTTTTGCTTGCCTTGAATATATGACATAGTCCATTTGATCTTGCTAGGATAGTCTAGGTCTTCTCGGGCACCTACTACCTTTCATTTTCACATTGGATATCCGTTTGTACCTTAACTATATTATACCTATATTAATCACGCGAATAAAAAAGCATTCATAGGATTTATCGGCAAGCAGAAAGTTCAAAAGTCAATTATGAGACGGGAAATTCGATTTCCCAACTCTTTTTGTTTCGATAACTGAATCCTGAACTTCGCCAAGTTTGCGTTTTGTTTGTTGGGGGTAGATAGTAAGCAACTAGGGATTAGTTGTGATTTGTTACTTAAAGACTTCCTCATTGGCCGAGCGGCGAATAATGCGCGTAATCAAGAGGTCCTGGGTTCAAATCCTAGGTCGGACAAAATGTAATTTTTCGGTGGAAAAAATACTAGTATCAGTCCGGAGTCTGGCATTGTGCCTGGTTAAAATGGTAATAGGCTCGCCCTCTATTACATAGTACCAAACATCGTTAGCGAAAAGTAGGTATACACAGCACACCTCAGCAGGTGTACACCTCTGCTACCACCGCTTGGGGAATATAGGCACGAAGGTGTTTATTTTTTTAATTAATTGAAGGTATTAAGAGCAGTGATAGCCTAGTGGTAAGACCGTTGGACTGCAAAGTCAGAGGTTTCAGATTCAAACACAGGCACGTACCTCTTCAAAAGCATGTGCGTATTTAAAATTAATTATCACTTGCTTTAACGGTGAAGGATAACATCGTAGGGAAACCAGCATGCCTAAGAGTTTCTCGAAGGTGTGTGAAGTTCGCCAACCCGCACTGGGCCAGCGTGGTGGACTACGGCCTAAGCCCTCTCAGTTTGAGAGGAGGCCCGTGCCCTACGGTAGGACAGATTCTTAACATGGGTAATATAATATATAATAATAAATTGAAGGTATATTGCTATCTAATAGCATTAAATAATAATTGTAGTACTCGTAATTTCATTCTCAATGTTTTAGCAATTGAAAAGTGCACGAAAGTAGTTAGTAGTTGTCGCGAATTGCGGTCGCGAATAACCATTTTTAGTTTATGGTTATGAGCGATAACATGCTAGCCGACTTGGATATTCATTGAGCACCTAAAGAATGGGTGCTTGGTGACAGTAGTGGAGAAGCATCATTTTAATATGGAGTTTCGTTCCGCTGCATACTGTGTAATAGTTAAATTGGACACAAAATAGTTATGAGAAAGGTACCTACCGAGATACTTTTAAATGGAATACAATTTGTGCTTTGAATTAGCGGGTTTTCTACAAAATCAGACGTAACAAATTAGGCAATATTATATATTATTATAGACATTGGCATATTCTCTAACAAAATGTATTTATTTATTTATTCTTTATGCACATGTGTACATAG
Organism: Phalera bucephala; assembly: GCA_905147815.2. Classification (NCBI taxonomy): domain Eukaryota; kingdom Metazoa; phylum Arthropoda; class Insecta; order Lepidoptera; family Notodontidae; genus Phalera; species Phalera bucephala. Next base: position 5,781,718 of record LR990619.1, on the reverse strand, counting down.
GCGGACTTAATGCCTGAGGCATTTTCTGCCAGTCTACCTTGAGGTGGTGTGGAAACAACTGTGGTAGGAGCTAAAAAATAAGAATTTTAAAAAAAGGAGGGAAAACAATAGGAGAGTAATATACCAATATATAATATAATACTATATATAAATATCACTAATATATATATATATATATATATATATATATATATATATATATATATATATCACTATCCGGGCTACCGCGCTAAACGCACCTTTGTTGTTTTATCTCTAAGTAAATAATCCAAAATAGTGGTTTAAAGTGAGTGTTTGGTGATAATTTTATGTGTGACTTATTGAAAAATTTTACTGGATACAGTAATCAATGTGCATTATCTGGTAAATTACTAAATTAACAGTTATTATCGTTTCTTGATAGTTTCATTCAAATAACCTAAAAACTTTACCACGATTATTTAATTTTATAAACTGTTTTATCCGAACGCGTAAGCGACGTTAATTTCACGGCGCTTACAACCTTCTTCTCGAAAACATCGCCGGTACAAGCTTTTCGATTTGACATACACAACTGTTTACGAAGCTCGATTTGTCCACCATAACTAATGAAGTGCGAGGGGTGCCTTAAAGTAACAAGAAAATATATTTGCTGCTCATTAGTCACCTGCAAAAAGGCTTACTGTAGTACATGTGTCGACATTACAAAGATCAGTCCTAAGACATCGTGGAAGTGCCACAATTGTGTGCAATCAAAGAAAATCGGAAATAATATTCAAACTCCCATCAGGGAAAGTGGTGAAAGCTCCCTCAATATTACCTATCGTAAAAAACAAGAGATGGCAGAAAATATATCTTCAGAAGATGTCCGTGATTTAATGACTGAAATTAAACGCCTTACTGCGGAAATTTCCTCACTGAAAGTCAAATTTGAACAGGCAACCGAATCCTTATCTCGTTGTCATGAACGAATGGACGAGTTAGCTGGCATTATCGATACTAATGCCTCTCGTATAAAGAACCTAGAACACCACGAAAAAGAAAATATAGTTCTGCGAGCAACAGTAGTGCAGCTGAAAGCTGAAATAAATATGCAGGCCCAAAGCCATCTACGTAACGAACTGGAAATATCCGGCATTCCAGAGACTCATAATGAAAGCCTTGGACATCTCGCTATGATTACGGCCCAAAAGATTGGAGTAGAGTTGATAGACCAAGATATCGACTGGATAGCTAGAGTGGGTCCAAGAAGACATAACTCAGACTCTGACTCAAATAAATTTGGGAATAAATTGCCGCGCCCGGTTGTCATACGTCTACTTCGCCGGGGCAAGCGCGACCAGATACTCAAAGCAGCAAAAACTAGACGAAATATCACCAGTTGTGATTTGGACCTAACTGGACCACCTTTAAAAATTTTCTTCAACGAACGTCTCACAATGGAAAACCGTAATTTATTTCGAGCTGCTCGGGCTAAAACCAAAGAGTTGGGTCTCGCTCAATGTTTTTGTTCTCATGGAGTCATTTATATTAGAAGGCAAAATGGAAGACCAGCAACGCGTATATCTAGAATTGATGAACTCGATAAATTTAACATTCCAAATAGTAATAATTAAAATTATAGGCTGTTTTACAAGAATCCCTTTTTATATAGTTGATAACATATATTTTTACAAAATTTATAACATAATCCAAACGGATATAGTATTATTCATATTATACTATATATATGATATATCATTTTATTTAATAATATATAATAATAGTTTACCTGCATATTATTCTAATAATTCTAGAGTTTCAGCTGTCCTCAATTACCAGAAAGTTATTGTTACAAAACAAAAAAATAAACAGTTTATTAAGCCTTGTGTGTTGGCGATCAATCGTAATCTCATTTTATTGCTTATCACTAAGAACGTATGTTTCAATTTTTATTTTTGTAATGGCGCACAATAACATAGTTGATGATATAGACGGGTATAAAATTGATTGCCATCTTATTACAGAAGCCGAGCAATGCGAACTAGTATTAGCGAATAATCACAACTTTAGAATACTTAGTCTTAATATCAGAAGTATTTCCAAAAATTTTGATAACTTGCTTGTTGTACTAAAACGGTTCAGATTCTGTTTTGATGTCCTTTGCTTAACAGAATGCTGGCTGACTGAAAATACCATTATTCCTCAAATACCAGGTTACGCCTCACATCAAACTTCTAAACAGAATAATCAAAATGGGGGAGTAGTTGTATACGTCAAAGAGTCATGGAATGCCACAAGCGTACAACCTGTGTTTCAAGAATCAGAGTGTATTGTAATTGATATTCCGAATACTTTTACGATTTTAGCTATTTACAGATCACCGTCATTTAAAAAAATAGATAAGTTCTTAAACTCTCTTGAAACCCTTCTTGATGTGTGTAGTGACCGAACACAAGTCATTATTACTGGTGATATTAATGTCAATATTGCTAATATCTCAGATGATTATAACTCCTCAGAATATTTATGTTTCATGGCAGAATATGGATTTATGTCAGCGATATCTCATCCTACCAGAGGTACCGCAACACTAGATCACTTTTTTGTAAGATCTAAAAATCCTGCAGTAGGTATTGTATGTCAGACGGATATAACTGATCACAATACTGTAATTTTAGGTATTAATCACACGATACCACTACCCTCGCGACCTAGCCGTACGTTATTGAAAAGAGATATGAAAGCGATTATCAATGAAATTCAAGAAATAAACTGGTCTACACACCTAGATCAAACTGACGTAGACAAAGCCGCAAGTACCTTTATGAACATTTTGAATGATACTATTAATAAACATACTCATGAAATAACAATCAGTCGATCAAAATTTAATCTAAAGCCATGGGTAACACCGGGATTACTGCGCTGTTCGAAACATAAAGATCGACTCCATATGCGTACAAAATTAAATCCAGATGATCCAATTGCTAAGTTAATATACACACGTTACCGCAATTTTTATATTCAAATTATGAGGAAAGTTAAATCCGACTACGACAATACGACACTAACTGAGTGTAAAGGTAACCCTAAAAAACTGTGGAAGACCATTAAAAATATTTGTCATATCTCAGCAAAGAACAAAGAGCCTACAGAATTACTCAATATTCCAGGCTCAAGTGACTGGAAAGAATCACTTAATAAATGCAACACACACTTTTCTTCTGTGGGCCAAGGTTTAGCTGACATCATTCTGAAACGGACCAAAACAGATGAAAGAACTCTGACAGCTGCCATAAATTCCCAGAAAGTTTCTCCTAACTCTTTTTTCATGGAACCGACAGACATCAACGAAGTGAAAGCTATGATCATCAATTTACAACATGATAAGTCACCTGGTATCGATGGTATCAATAATTACCTTGTTAAAGCTATTAGTAACGTTATAATTGAACCTCTTACTAATATTTTCAACTTAAGCATGACGACAGGAAAATTTCCGAAAAATTGGAAAACTGCTGTTGTTTGTCCAATATATAAAAATGGTCCTAGAAATTGTCCTGATAATTATCGTCCTATTTCTTTGTTGGGAGTATTTTCCAAACTTTTGGAAAAAATTATTAGCAAGCGTCTAGTCAAATATCTAGAACTCAATAATCTGGTTTCTACAAAACAATTTGGATTTCGACGGGGCATATCAACTAATGATGCTGTTATAAATTTAACATCTTCTATAGCAACGAAACTTGATAACTCTATTAATTGTGTTGGAGTTTTCTTAGATTTGGCAAAGGCCTTCGACACTGTCTCAGTTCCGATCCTCTTGAAAAAATTACACCTAAAAGGTATTCGAGGCATTCCGTTAGAATGGTTTCAAAGCTATCTAACGGATAGGAGACAGTGTTTAAGAGTTACTGGCCGACTAAGCGACTCGCATTGTGTGAATTATGGGGTCCCTCAGGGTAGTATCCTTGGACCTACTCTATTTAATATTTATATGGACGATATCCACAATTTACACATTGGAAATGCAGAGATTTTATGCTATGCAGATGACACTGTCATACTTTTTCAAGGTTTGACCTGGCAGGAAACAATTTATAATGCAGAGTTTGGTATGACTGAAATATTAAACTGGCTAAATAGAAATCTTCTTACACTCAATACCAAAAAGACAAATTACATCTGTTTTCACAAAACTGCAGCCTCCGCACCTCCTTCCTCAATTAACCTTCGATTACATACATGTAATAGTATCTTTAATGCAACATGCTCCTGTGAATGTTTGAACAAAACTGCATCAACAAAATATCTGGGCGTGATGATAGATCAAAAACTTAATTTTCAGCAACATATTGATCTAATATCTAATAGGGTCCGGAAATCAGCTAATATTATTAGACAGCTGCGCAATTCTGCTACTATGGACACGCTCAAATTAACATATTATGCCCTTTGTCAATCTGTGTTGACTTATTGCATAGTATCCTGGGGCGGTGCGGCCAAAACCCATATATTACAACTAGAGCGTGCCCAAAGGGCAGTACTAAAAACCATGCTCAAAAAGCCTCGAAGATACCCAACCGAACAACTTTATAACGAAGCCCGATTATTGAGTGTCCGTAAACTTTTTGTAGTCACATCCTCTCTTGCCACGCATAAGTCAGTCCTTCAGTCACCATTTTATCCTGAAATGCTTACGCGACGACTCTTCCGTATCCCATTGCCCACCATTCGTACTTCCTTTGCAAAAAGACTTCACCCATATATCTCTGCAACTGTTTATAACCATGTGGTTAAATTTATTGATCTCCGACGTTGCTCAATAGCTCAAGCAAAACAAAAAATCCTAAACTGGATTGCGGAACAATCATATGAGGATACCGAAAAAATTATACATAATGCTATATAACTCTGATATCTATATGATAACTTTAAACAATATATTTTATATATGTATTATAAATAAAAAATTATATATAGTATTATTAGTATATAGTATTAAATATATACATATATTACAATACAGGATACTTTAAAATGTTTTTATATTGTACACATATTTAATATTATCTTAGGCACTAATTATACTTACTTTAAACTAAACCAAAACGATAATGTTACAGTAGTAGTTTAGTTATGTTAATTTTTACTTTATTTCGCAAAGGTACGATTTTTGTTTTATTTTTAATATGTAAGATACAATGTTTTTTTTTTTTTTATGTTCTTTATTATTTAAATTACTCTATGCCTTGTGTGTGTGTAGTACTGGAGTTAGCGTGTGCTAGTTTAATCAGTGTATGGGACCCCACGATACAGGCTTGCCTAGTGTGGGGACCATGAATAGAGTCTCACTTGTAATTCCTACAATGTACAAATAATATTATTTTTTGTGATTTCACTATTAAGTTTGAACATTATTTGTATGTACAATAAATATTTTCATTTTTTTTCATTTTCATATATATATATATATATAAACATAAATATAATATATACATATATATATATATATATATATATATATATATATATATATATATATATATATATATATATAAACATAAATATAATATATACATATATATATATATATATATATATATAAACATAAATATAATATATACATACATATACATGAACCAGATAGTGTGACATTACGACAAGAACTACTAACGTTTAGAAGATTCCGCCAACATGTTATATAGTAGATAGACCTGCAGATTTTTTTTAAAATTGAGGCGATTGTTAGCCATCCTGAACTCCAGAGGCAATCCATTCCATAGAAGGATAGATTGGATAAAGAAGGAAGAGTGAATGAAATCAGTCCGATGAGAGGGACACTGAAGGAGACGATTATTTTAGGAACGTAGAGGGTTATCATGAGTAGAGCATAGGTACTGAAATTGGGAAGTAAGATAAGCAGGCGAGACAGAAGAATGAAGGATAGAGAATAATGTTGTCAAAGCCCTCAGAGCTCTGCGTTGTCGAATAGGAAACCACTTTAAAAGTGAACGGTGCTCTGACACATGATCGTATTTACGCATATTGAAGACGAATCGAATGCAGTTATTGAGTAACCGGTCTAATTTATTGAGTTGATCTGCATTCAGATCGAAGTAACACACATCACCATAGTCGAAAATCGGAAAGATTAAGGACTGCACAAGCATTGCTTTTGTATTGGATGGGAATAATTTTTTTAAACGATACAGGTATGTTCCAGTAACACGTTGACTAACGGATGTGACTTGGGTCTGCCAGTTAAGCGTGGTGTCGATGTATGTATTCAGGCATGTGATTAATATTTGTTATAATTAATATTCATGGGTGTGTTGTTTTTAAATTAGTATATTTTTTAGTATAAATTGTCATATTTATTCAATACTTAACAATAAATAATGTTCTTTAACATTTTAATAAATTAATAATAAATTTATTTTCAGGAGAAATACTGTATTGTACAAATACCTGTTTTAAGATTCATATCATACAAATCAAACAGGGTTACGACTAGAAAAATAATGTTTGTAACAAATGATGGATTCTAATTAGGTACTGGTTTACATAAACGTAATAGGAGTCTCGAAAACATGCATCAAATTCAATTCAACATCCTTTTCGTATAGTTAAATAGTTGGAGGAATTACATTCCGAAGTGGTGGTAGAGTCTTTGTTACTTTTCTGACGATTCATAAATAGTGTAATGGTTTCTTCTTCTTCTTCAGCCGAAAGACGTCCACTCCAGGACAAAGGCCTCTCCTAAAGACTGCCACAACGACCGGCTTTGGGCTATACGCATCCAACTTCCACCCGCGACCGTGTAATGTCGTACATTAATAAAAAATATTCTGATGTATAACTTCAATGATGTATTACTACTACGAAACAAATATTATCTTAACATCATAACTATACTTAGTTTCAGCCAAAAATCTCTTTAGATTTTATAAGATTTTGAAAGAATTTACCTAAATATTTTGGTAATAATGATAATTTAATGATGACTGCGTCATTGGCAAAGCGCATTGCTTTGTGATCATGAGGTCCTGGGTTTAAATCCTAGGTCGGCCAATTGTAGTTTTTCAAACGAAAAACTTCCTAGTATGAGCCCGGAGTCTAAAATTGTGCCCGGTATATAGTAATAGGCTCGCCCCAAATTACATGGGACCTAACATCGCCGGCGAAATGTGGGTGTACTCAGTACACCTCTACCACCCCTGCTTGGAGAATATGTTTATTTATTTACTTTAATGTTAATTACTACGACCTAATTTTTCATTAACTCTGAAATTTTCTGCTGAAAGCTGAAAAACTTATTTAGGACAAAAGCCTCCCCAAAGATGGGCACGATGACCGGCTTTGTGTTGTACGCATGACGTGACCTTCGCTATTGTAGGCCATCACTCCACCTTGTGGGCGCCAACATCCATACCACGTTGAATACACCAGTCCTCATCAGCTCACCATAGTTAAACACATCGGGCGCGGTCAATACTTCGTTGGATGACACCGTGTGTGTTTGAGTGATATACGCTGTTGGCCGTGAGGCCTTTACAGCTTCTTGTGAGGGCCTGTCCACTTCAAGTGTTTCGATATCCCGTCGCTACTCGTACTCGAGAAACTTTCTGCCCCAACGGCCGTGAGTTCTACGAGCGCTGTCCCCCGCCCACTGTCAGTAGGTATATGAAACTTGACATGTGCACAATAATTAAAATATTTATGAGAGGACAAAATCACATGTCGATTTTTTCGAAACAGTATTATTAACTGTCTCTTTCAACAAGGTATTTCAAAAATCCTTCAAGAGGTTATGGGCCCAGGTTGATACAATACCTGATTCCAATTAATTATTAAGTAATACCTATGAAAAAACCACATCGTGTGTTAAAATAAAACGAACGCCATCTTTTGTCTAAAGGTGTAAACGATAAATGTAATAAAATAAAAGTAGATAACATTTTTTAAACCAAGCTTTTATACAGCTATGTAATGGTGGAATTTAAAACGACCAATCAAAATTAAACAATATTTCGTGTCTATGCTGTTAGCCGTCGAGGAGTACTTTCGTCTGGAGTCAATTGAGTGAAGAATCAGTTAATGCTTACTGTAAAAATGCATTGTCAATGGAGCTGCACCAACATGTCAAATTTCAACTCCTTAGTTAGAGGAAGAGGAAGAGGAAGTTATTCTAATTCATTAAACAAACTAACAAACTGTTACGTAGCGGGGTAAATTAATGCCGAATAACGTGCGAAGTACTTTATTAGGCGCTGTACGCACAAAACAGTACGTCGAAGACTAGTAGATACTAGTGCTTAACACCCACTAGTACTATTCTCACTAGTACCCAATTACTGTTCCCAAGTCCCTGAGTCACTTGTAGTATCCGCATATCGTTGCTTAGGTCGGTGTATTCCAGTGTAGATCGCTTCCTATTATACTCTTATAAAAGTTCTAGAATGGATGTGTGTGTGTGTGTGTGAATGATGTACGCTGTTGGCCGCGAGGCCTTTACAGCTTTACCGGACTTAAAGGCGAGCGTGCAACCACTACGCTCTAGCCAGCCAGAAGGGCAAGAGGCGACATACTCGAAGTGACGCCGTTCGCGAAGTGACGTGTTGACGCCTTTTTAATAAAGGCGCGAATAGGTTCGAGACCTAGATCGGAGTAGAGGTCGACGTTCCGTACGAACCAGGGGGCTCCTACGGCTTTACGGACCTGAAGCTCCCAAGTACATCAAACAATAGCCGACGCATTTCCGCGCGCGCGCCTTCTTGTACGTAAATAAGTATCTACTTGTTTACGTACAAGGGTCGCGCGCCGGCGATAATAAAAGGGGTGGAACCTTCTAGACGTTTTGGCACTGAAGCGCAGATTCTAGAGCCTTGACGGATTGATAGGAGACCTAAGGGTGAGTAATGCGTTGTAAAATTAATATCCCCGATAAAGGGTTCTCGAGATATCGGGGTATGTCTGGGACATAACAAAACATTACAAGTTAAAGAACAAGTACAACCTTTGTAATAAGAAAGTGCGTAATAAAATGGATTTTTACTTACAAATATTCAAGCGGGGTCAGCAGAATTTTCTGTGTACACCTTTATTTCGCTGACGATGTCAGGCCCTAATGTAAGGGGGCAAACCTATTACCATTTTGCCAGACACAATTCCGAACTCCGAATCCGAGAAATCGGCTGAACATATTTATCGGCGATTGCCACGTGCCACGTCGCACTGGCTGGCTATCATGTGGTCCTGAGTTCGAATCGCAAAACGGAGAAAGTGTGATTTTTCTATCGAAAAATTCTTAATTGCAGTCCGACTTTGTGTCCTGTATAATGGTAACAGGGTCGCTTCCCATCTTCCGCGAAACGTGGGTGTACACAGTACATCACTGCCACCACTGCTAGAGGAATATAGATAGCCGTGGCGGTGTTTAGTTTTTTAAAGTTTTAACATTCTATTAGTGAGGCCAGATAAAACTAATAAATTATTTATTATTTATTTTGTGTATTTGCAAGGTATCTGCCGTGATAATATAGACAGATTGTAAAAAATAACACCAAATAGGTACATTCTAAACATGTATTTTTCGGCTCCTGCCCCACCACCAAACTGCGAAAGTCGTAGTGAATCTCCAACAGCCAACATCGCGACTTCCTCACAATAAGTAGGTTACTATGATCACAATATCTTTCCATGGAATAAACATTTATTTGAACGAGCACTAAAGCCGGTAGTGAAAAGAAGCAATACCAATTTTACGACGTCACAACGTAAGGAAAATGCTGCTATGAACATAGTCGTAAACACTGATCTCTTTTTTGCATATAGGCTTTGGGACTCCTAACACTGTTCTTAGAACTATTTCGGATTCAGGCTTCCTGAACAACGTGGCTACTTTGAACTTGTTCGGACTTCCGACTTACTAAATGGCGTGGCTACTTATAACTAGTTCAGACTTCAGAGTTTTTAAACGGTGTGACTAGTTTGGACTAGTTCGGAATTTAAACTTCCTAAACGCGTGATACTTCCTAAACGGCATGGCCACTTTGGAGTAGTTCGGACTTTAGACTTCCTAAACAGCGTAGTTACATTGACTACTTCGGACTTTGGACAAACTTATCCGCTGCTGCTGTCAATATCGAGGTCCTAGGTTCAAATCCTAGGTCCTCCAAAGTAGTATTGAGGTGTACATTCACAAATCACCGACAATGTTAAGTCCCAATGTAAGAGGGGGCGCACCTGCTGCCAAATTATACCGGACTCAATCCATACTCCAGACAACGACTGAGAATCCTCTCGAATTCCGTCCTACCTAGAATTCAAACCAAGCACTTTATGATTACCAATCGCATTTTGTGCGAATAGATCAACGAGACATGCTAATGTTAATGTTTTAATTTATTTTAGATCATACATGATCCATAGCATCGCTCGTAGTAGGGTTGGGGCAGAAAGTTTCTCGAGTGACGACCTCGTACCGTAAGACGCGTAGTGGGTAGGCCACTAAAAGACGGACCGATGACCTGATGAAGGTTGCAGGTAGGAGAGTCATGGCGATCTTTGGGGGAGGCCTTAGTTCTGCAGTGGCCGTCTTTTGGCTGATGGTGATGATACATGTTCAAAACAGTAGGCCTTGGATTTTGTATATTTCTTTTTACGTTCTTGTTCTTGCCAAATTTCCAAGCTTGATAAATAGCGGTCTTGTGGGAAGTGGATCTGAACCTGTATTCTTTGTTAATTTTCTGACAGGATGAAAAGTCCGGGATAATGAACGAATGTGCAGGGCAGTGACCTGTCTAGAAGGATTGACTGCGGCCATTATTACCCAACTCGGCAACTCCTTATCGATAATATATTGAAAATAGACTCAATTTCAGACGCCTCTTGGTGTTTACTAGGAATCGAATGGTGATTGGAAGCAGATAGTGCCAATTGTTGTTTAAGGACTTATCTTTTATACAAATAAATAAAATTGAAGTGTCTGTTTGTAAAGTCAAAATGACATCGTTTTACTTAATGCATATGAAAGTACATACTAATAAAAAAAGCATGTTTTTAAAATTTTTGTCTGTATAGACAAAATTTTTAAAAATTATGTCTCTTTGTTCTGGCTAAACTCTAAAACGACTGAACCGATTTTGGCGGGTCTTTAACTGGCAGATAGCTGATGTAATAAGGAGTAACTTAGTCGAAATTCGGGCGAAGTCGCGGAGAACAGCTCGTATATACTAATATTATAAAGGGGAAAGACTTGTTTGTCAGTAATTGATAAACTCTAAAACCACTGAACCGATTTTCATAATTCTTTCACCATTAGACAGCTACATTATCCAGAAGTAATATAGAGATAGCGGAAAACTGAGAATTTTGCATATTTGTAGTATAAATGTGAGTGTAGTATGTATGGCATATGAACTCGATAACGTCACGCTAAAATTTTTTTTTGTGCCTAGATGTTCTGTTCATGCTAAGCCCTCTATATTTTGTTATATTTTGCTCGTTACGTTAGTCCCACTTTTGCGTAAGAGTGAATATCTGGGCAAATCACGCCGTTATTTAGGTAAATCTATGCAGGATTATGGTTTGACTGCGGGATTTGGTACCGAACCCCCAGCACTGTAATAATCCCCGATCATACGGCGTTAGTGGGTAGACAGGCAATTAAGTTGTAAATTTATTTTAGTTATGTTTTTAGCGCAGTGGTTAAGAGATTAAGCCGCTCTGCCCACTGCGTCTAATAGTCGCGGGTTCGAGTCCCGCACGGGACAAATCTTTGTGTGATCCACAATTATTTGTTCCGGTCTGGGTATTTGTGTATGTGAATTTTCATGTTTGTAAACGCACCCGCGACACAGGAATAAATCCTAGTGTGGGGCTACGTTTTATTAAAAACAAAAAAAAAAAACAAAAAAACCTCAAGTAACATATACTGAAGTTGGGTATTAAATAAAAGCAATATTAACCAAAACATTGGCAATAGCATCGGTGCGTTGCTAACGGAGATCCCGGAGCATCGTGGGAGGTCACTGTAGGGCTCTAGTCGGTAAAAGCCCGACATGCCAGCTTCGCCCGAGGCTGGCGGAATCCATGAGGACTTTCCTACGTAAAAAACAACTGGTATCTGCCCGAATGTTCCAGAAGGAGGGTCATGTTATTAACATATCTGAATTAGCCTATATTATCCCTTTTTTGAGCCTCCTCTTGTAAATCGAGGTGAGAGAGATTAGATCATACTCTGTCACGCAGACCAAGTAATATAAAAAACCCTTTTTTATATCAATGCGCGGACCCAGTGCAGATTGATAAAGGCAGATTGGTGGCCACCTGCTATTGTAACTAATCAAGCAGCCTATAAGGCTCGACAACATGTACATTAATTGGCAGTCACATTTACATAAAAACATTTTTAATCCGGTCTCCGTAACCGGCGAGCGTGTATGAGACGAATTATGAGAGCGAGGAAGCCATAAAGGTCTCTTAGAAAAGAACCTGTTAGAACTCTATACTCTCTGCCTACCCCGCAAGGGATTTGGCGTGATGATATAGACAGATAGATGAACAGAAACTTTATTATTTTTAAGAATTCCGATCATTACAGTTAAATGTAGTTAGTTAAGTACAAAAAAGAGCATAATTCTTGCGTTGGACATAATCCAGCATTTGTATCAGGTCTATCTCTGCAAAACTTTAATCTCAGGTAATGCTAACTTAGAAAGCGTTTGTGGAAGATTAGAAGCAAGAACATGAAGACTAAACAACAGATAAGTTAATGAGTGTTTGCAAGCACTCAAACAAACGTTTGCAACGTTTCTAAAAGTCAGACTTACCGACTTTGAGCTCAAAACAAAGCGCTTCTGGTTGATATCTTAAGACAGGAAAACTTTGCATAACTTATAACTGCAAGTTTCTTGGATTAGTTATTGATACAGGCTGAAAGAGACAGTTGCGAAATACCCGAAGCAGGTGATAGTCCTATCAATACGGCGACGACAATTTGGTCAAGTGGCTTAGAAAATTAAAGAGTGCGATCCACAAATTTTTGCTTCGGTCTAGATGTTTGTGTATATGAATTTCATGTTTGTAAACGCACCCACAATACATGAATTATTCCTAGTGTGAGGCTATGTTTTAAAAGATAACAAAAAGGAAAAAAAATACATAAATCAGGTAATGTAAGAATTTTGAGTGCATAATGAAGGCATAATGTGTAGGGATGTAACTGTGTAAGGATGGTACCGTTCGATATGTTTTCTCCCAAGTTTTTATGCGCGTCTTAAGCTCTGAATCAATGGACCCTTCGTCAAAAATATCTTCTCCTGAACAAAACTCATGAAAGGACGCAATTAGTGCAGGGATGGAAAAGTGTAAAGATAGAACTGTTAGAACTCTTCTCTACCATGTTTTGGCTATATGAAGAAAATCTACAATGTTCTATGCGCTGTTTAAGGTTTTAACCACTGGACTTAACCATCATTAAAAATGTATTTCCTTGAACAAAACTCATGAATATGGACTTAAAAATAAATAAACACCGTCACGCCTATTTTCCCTAAGCTGGGGAAGCAGAGGTGTACTGTGTACACCCACTTTTCGCCGACGATGTTAGAATCCATGTAATAAGGGGCGAGCCTATTACCAGCATACCGGGTACCATGTTAAACTCCGGACCGATACAGGAGTTTTTCCTATGGAAAAAAATATTTTTGGCCAACCTGTGATTTCTATCTAATTATCTATCCATATGATCACGCCAGATCCCTTGCGGGGTAGGCAGAGAGCAAAGAGTCCCATCAAGTTCTTTCCTTACAGACCTCTCTGGGTTGCCCCATTCTAATAGTGATTGGAACCGCATTATTTGCCAGTAGTACAATGAGGCAGTCTCTAAGGGGCTACTGCGAAAAAAGCGTGATGTATGCCATGCACTTCAAGAAGTATCTGGATTAGACGAGACTTAATATTTAGAAATACGATTTTTGTCTGTATATTTTAGAATCTGGTAAAAGGAATACACGATTAAACGAAATTGTCTCGATGGAAAAAAAATCTAAAATCATCTCTATCACTTTCACCGCAAAACGCTTAAGAACTAGCCAATGGAATTGACTTAAAAATATAGCAAATAATTGTAGCAAAGTTTTTGTAAAGCAGTTTATATTTCATGGTGTAGTCTTTTTAGTAAATTATAAAATAGTTTTGCACAAACGTTGCTTATGTAAAGTAATAGAATCACTGTCACTCTTCCGGTCGATAAATGGTCGATCGGGATAGATACTTTACGAGAATATGGACTTGTGTCAACAAAATAAGCCCTCATAATACCAATTGCGCTATTGGCACGTGGCTGGCACATTGTCGATCGTCAAGTGAGGCAATTAGCGGCACTAGTGGCGGCATAAACCTCTCGTCTAATTACCGGCACTAAACTGCCTGGCCGCCGGCCCGACCGCACGCAGCTAATTAGGTGCCTATAATTTCTAATATAAATTACCACTTTTGGTCATATTATTAAACCCTTTATATATCCTATACTGTCCCATTGTTAGGCCAAGGCCTTCTCTTACGAGGTGAGAAAGGTCATACTCCACCACGCGGACCCAGTGTGGATTGGTGGAGGCAGGTTTGTGGCCACCTGCTGTTGGAACTTATCAAGCCCCCTATAACGCTTCGATCTCGGCTTAACCAAGTGCTTCACGTTCCTTCCAAAGAACGGAGATGCTCGAATATGTAAATGCCACAAATGGTACCCACCTCAGGCCGACCGAGTCGAACGTTGCTTTACCTTGGGGATCGCTAAAAAGAATGTCAAAAGAAAGAATGACAAGACAGATAGACAATGCGAAAGTGGAAGGATGAAGGTCCCGGGGAAGATCTAGACTATCTTACCATGACCAAATAAACGGGAGTCATATCTGAAGGACAAGTCAAGAGTCCGTAACTGGCGAGCATGAATGAGACGAACTATGATAAAGATCTCTAAATCGCGATCGAATAAATACATGTGTGGGGCTACGTTTTTTTTAAAAAAAACTTCTAGTCTTATAAAGCACTCCTTAACAGTTACTAAAGGGTTGAGCTAAATTTTCCATTCGGCGGTGACAGATGGTCCTTGACAAGGTTGACTACACAAGCGGGTACTGTGATTGCTTCTAGGCCGGAAATCCTCTCGGAAGTCGGGAATTTCTATAGCCAGCTCTACGCCTCACACGCACCTCGACCCGAATCTCTTAGAGGATATCCCAGAGCCACCCTTACACGTCACTTCACAGAAGACTTGCCCGAGATCAACCTGGATGAGATAGAGTTGGCCCTTAGACAGCTTAAAAATGGAAAAGCCCCGGGTGAGGACGGCGTCACGACTGAGCTTCTGAGGGCAGGAGGTACCCCAGTACTTAAGGAGCTTCGGAAGTTATTTAACACTGTCCTCTACACTGGGAGAACTCCGCAGGCATGGAACAGAAGCGTGGTTGTCCTGTTTTTCAAGAAGGGTGACAAAACCCTTTTGAAAAACTATCGACCCATATCGCTTCTGAGCCATGTATACAAGCTGTTTTCAAGGGTCATCACGAACCGTCTTGCGCAAAGGCTCGACGAGTTTCAACCCCCGGAGCAGGCCGGGTTTCGAAGTGGTTACGGCACCATAGACCACATCCACACAGTGCGGCAGATTATACAGAAGACTGCAGAGTATAATCTGCCCCTATGTCTAGCCTTCGTGGACTATGAGAAGGCCTTTGACACTGTCGAGACCTGGTCAGTTCTGGACTCCTTGCAACGATGCCAAGTTGATTGGCGAGGTGATGAGATGCCTTTTTGAAGCTGCAACGATGACCGTCCAAGTACAGAACCAGCGGACTGAGCATATCCACCTGCGCCGCGGAGTGCGCCAAGTTGATGTCATATCACCAAAACTGTTCACCAATGCACTGGAGGATATGTTCAAGACGCTGGACTGGAAAGGTCGCGGCATCAATATAAATGGCGCATACATCTCTCACCTGCGATTTTCAGACGACATCGTCATCATGGCTGAAACGTTGCAAGACCTACAACAGATGCTGGACAGCCTTGCTAATTCGTCTCAGCGAATCGGTCTCCGGATGAACTTAGATAAAACTAAAGTTATGATCAACAAGCATGTTGACCTGGGACCGATCGCCGTAAACGGAGCCCCCCTCGAAGTTGTTTCTGAGTACGTATACCTAGGGCAGGTGCTCCAACTAGGTAAAAACAACTTCGACAAGGAAGTTAAGAGACGGATACAGCTGGGCCTGGGCAGCATTTGGAAAACTCCAAATGCTGCCCGCATTTGGAAAACTCCGTCGAGTCTTCTTATCGCCCATACCCCAATGCCTAAAAACGAAAGTTTTTAATCAGTGCGTCCTACCTGTAATGACATACGGAGCCGAAACGTGGCCACTCACTGTGCGGCTTGTCCACCAGTTCAAGATCGCTCAACGAGCTATGGAAAGAGCTATGCTCGGAGTTTCTCTTAGGGATCGAATCCGGAACGAAGTTATTCGTCAGAGAACCAAGGTTACCGACATAGCTCAGCGAATTAGCAAGCTGAAGTGGCAGTGGGCAGGCCACATATGCCGCAGAACCGATGGCCGTTGGGGCAGACTGGTTCTTGAGTGGAGACCACGTGTCGGCAAACGTAGTGTAGGGCGCCCTGTAGCTAGGTAGGGCGACGATATTCGTAAGGCAGCGGGCAGGGATTGGAGAAGGAGAGCTGAAGATCGAGCTCAGTGGCGTGCCATGGGAGAGGCCTACGTCCAGCAGTGGACTGACACGGGCTGATGATGATGATGGTGACAGATGTAAGAAACTAAGAATAATAAGCTTGCATTGCTGACTGTGTAACTACATTTTGCTAGCGATACGTTGTCAGAGGGCTAAGCACGCTTGGCACAAAAAGATTGATGTTAGCATGACGCTAGCGAGTTAATATTCCATCATTGTCTCACTATAAATTTACTAATTAAGCATGAACTTGACAGCATACTTACTCACTAGTAAAAGGTAGTAAAAGGTCCAAAACTAAAAGAAGAAGAGATAGGCACTGTCGTAATACTGGACATAATTCCATACTGCAGACTGCTATTGAGATTTTTTCGATAGAAACACCCATAGAACGCTTACAGTTTGAGGGCACTCGTGATAGCCCACCACAAAGCACCACTAGACAGAGATAAATGAAATTTAAATAATATAACGTAATCTATAAGTAACAACGTCGATGTGTGTTTTAAAGTATGAGCCTTATGTTGCTATGCTATTAGGTTAATTTGCTTATAGTGCATTGTAAGGAATAGTTATACTTAGCCCCACTAGCTTGAAAACTCAAACTCAAATAATTTATTTTGTATTAGCCCTGCGGGGGCGTTTACAAATACTCAATTAACTTTTTTAAATCTAATTAAACTACAAATCTACCAACGGACCAGACCGCGGCCTCTACTGAGAAGATCCGGCGAACAAACTCAGCGAGCTTGTCTTTTTTTATTTAATTCTCTTTCTCTTTTTTCCTTATGTTTTTTTAATCATATTGTGTGGATACAATGTTCAGGTTACAATTAAATAGTTTACGATGCAGCTCCAGAGTGATGCCGTACGACCGAGATATGATACTAATGCTGTTATTTACAGTGTCTAAAGGATTCCAGATGGACCAGTCCCCACAAGCAGCACGCGTTCACGAGTACGGACTGCTGGAACAGCCATCACTCCTTGGATCATATTGGAGGGAAGAGAGTGACCCGCGCCAGACAACCACAGCAAGCAAAGACATTATAGTAAGTATGACTAAACCAGAACCCCAAAGACGGTGGTCAGATTGTGTCTACAAAGTAGCAAGACACTTGACACGGAGCAAATAATGGTAGGTAGGTATTATAATAAGATTTAGGTAACTGCTATTTAAGCGTCGATAATATTGTAAAATATTGTCGGTTATAATTACCTATTGCTGCCTTTTATGTCCTACCATATCTTTATTATTTTTTTTCGAGGAAAGATCGGTGATTATATTCTTTTTAAATAGGGATCATACGAAAAGTACAACGTCAACAGGTATTATTTATTCCTACTCATACTTACCAATTCTCCCCACAAAAATATTGTACCACGTAAAATGACAGAAGGGTAACTTATTTGCGTATAAATTCTGATTTATTACTCTGAGTCTGTTTCACGGTACAGTTTAATGTCCCAAAGAATCGGGTATTTTAAATCGAGAACAGTGACATGCGGATGCGATGCTAGTATGATACGACGCTAAGATATTTATGTAGTAACAGCCTTGTAGGCTAGAATCCCTTTCTATTCGCTTTGAAAGTTCACTCCGTTATGCATGGCCAGCTGCGCCTTTTGGCTTAATTGCTAGCTCGTAAGTAGCTTTCCTATCTCACTATTCACTCTATTCCCTGCATTCACTCTTCTCTCTTTGTCAGACCACATACCATAATCTAAGCGTAGTAATTTAGGAACAAACAAAAAAAAGACCTTGTC
Source organism: Phalera bucephala (assembly GCA_905147815.2). Lineage (NCBI taxonomy): Eukaryota > Metazoa > Arthropoda > Insecta > Lepidoptera > Notodontidae > Phalera > Phalera bucephala. The sequence continues at coordinate 5,763,241 of LR990619.1, read as the reverse complement.
ATGCCTATATTTCCGTAAGGTGTGTACGGTGCATGTACATCTTGTAATCACAAGGGCCTAGATTTGAAGCCTAGGTCAGACAAATTGTTACTGATGTTTTTTATTAAGGAGTTCTCAGCATCAATCCCTAGTCTGGAATCGTGCCCGGTATGGTATAGACTCGCCCCCTACTTCTTTGGAGACTAACATCGTTGGCTTCACCACACCCGCTTAGCTAATATAGACGTGACAGTGTTTACAATATTATAGTAGGGATACTTTAAAATGAATCATAATGTCGCTTGAATAACAGGAACGTTCCTCCAAAAGGTGTCACTCTGGAATACCAATCCTCTCTCAACACGATGCTAGTTCAGCTAGTAAACAAAGACGTAATTAAATAAATAGACAAGCGGCACGATATTTAATATCGTGTCGGTACCGCCGCCATCAGTCAACGTCGCTCATTCCAGCAATATTAAGTATCGCGGGAGATTGATGTGGCCCCAGATTTGACTGCATTGTTGCTATATTCGAACGGAAAAATCTCAATTGTGAGTGTTTAAGATGATACTCCGGTTTGCCAGGCCTTTGTATATAAAAACCGGACACGGCACTTTAGTTCAGATATTTTGCTAGTTGCCGAAAAGCTGGACTATGATTATTTTATAAATCAAACATAATTTTTTTAACTTTTATAATAATAGTCCTCCTTGAAGAGCCTTATCATACTACAATTTATTAAATAAACATGAACTGTGATAGTGCGCTTACTCGCTAGCATCACGCTAACGTCAATATTTTTGTGTTAAACCCTCTGACGGCTAACCACTCACTATTTGACGTTAGGTTTTAGCAAATTTGTCGAGAAATCGTGCCGTCACATTCATTTTTAACCGACTTCAAAAAGGAGGAGGTTCTTAATTCGGTTGTATGTATGTTTTTTTTGTTATGTATGTTCACCGATATTTCCGTCAGTTGTGGACCGATTTTGATGATTATTTTTGCACTGGGTTTAGTATAGCTCCAAAGTGGTCCCATTTTAATTTTATTGGTATTGGACCTTGGTCTTTGAAGATACACCAGGGAACTCCTTAACGACAAACAATAGGAATGTGCAAATTGAGACAATATAGGTGTTACGTCAATCCTATAGGTACCCTACTATATAATTAAGCAGAATATTAACCGACTTCAAAAAAGGAGGAGGTTCATAATTCGTCTGTGTATCTTTATAACTTATTTGCTTATAAAGCGATTTGGATGATTCTTTCTCCGCTGGATTCAATATAGTTTTAAGGTGCTCCCATTTTAATTTGATCAGTATTGGACCTTGGACTTTGAAGATACACCAGGGAACTCCTTAACGACAAACAATACGAATCGAATATTTTTCCGCTTTCTATTAGCGTTACCGACTGTAGATTGTCAACTTGGCTATAGGCGCTGTTCATGCTAAACCCTCTGGTTGTGAATATAAAAATCAACTTCAGAAGCCCAAGCACGAACTGACTAATGTTATCGTAACGCTGTCGAGTTGACCTTGCACAATTATTTATATGTATATAATATGAATAGTAACATGAGACTAATAAGAAAAATGAACACTTGAATAATATTTTTTACCTACAACAAAAGACGAAGACTTTTTTCAAAATAAAAAAGTTATTAAAAACAAGTTTACATTATACCTGGCTGTATATTGTAAACCCGTTGCCTATGCAAACTATTTCTAGCAGATATGCTATTCTTTTCGCACTACAAGTTTTTTTAAATGAAGGTGACAGGTGAAACGTTAACATAACATCAAATGGTTTGTGCTAAGCCCTCAGTTCACACCTTCACGAGGACACTTCCAGGTTTATGGTGGTCATTAAAACGCGTATGCATGTATCATTTCCAGTCGTTTACTACACATTTGTAGCTTTTAAAAGCCTGCATGCATTTTTGTTATGCAATTTGCAAAGCGACGTGTTCCGTTCACCGTTACATTAAAAAAAAAGTTAAAATTGGCGTTTTGTTTCCTATTTATTCTTATTGACGATTAATAACTGTTATTAAGTGTCATTTGTTAATTATATTAAATTAATAATTTATATGTTCTATTCATATGTATACTCATGCATTATTTACTATCATCATGTTTTATTATTTCCTTAATTTGTATTAATCTTTAAATCTTGGACACGCCTATAAAGGCTTGTCACATTGTCTTAAACTTTCTTCTTCAAAATTATTTTGTTAATTATTATTTATATGTGATGAGTCGATGGTTTATCCTACTTCCTACTAATCCTACTAATATTATAAATGTAAAATCTTGTATGTTTAGATATTTGAATGTTTGTTACTCAATCACGCAAAAATGGTTGAAGGAGATTTGAATGAAATTTGGCACACAGATAGTTTATTACCTCGATTAACACATAGGATACTTGTTATCCCAGAAAAATGTTAGGTTCCTGTCTAAAGTCAACGCAAACCTAGTCGCGAGCAAATGCTAGTATTAACTTAAATAAATAAATTTATTTCCAGTTGATGTACATGCACGGATTTTTAGCGTCGAGTCCAGTTAAGTACTTAGTATCGACGAAAAATTGACATCGGCATAATAATCTGCAGTGGCACGGTTAAGTTTTTTTTCAGTTTTTAACCCCGACGCAAAAAGCGAGGTGTTACAAATTTAACGTGTCTATGGCATCATAGCTCCTAAACGGATAAACCGATTTGGATTTAGTTTTATTTTGTTTGAAAGGCGACTTGATCGAGAGATCAGTTAGCTATTGTTCATTTGAGTCGTGTTTTTTTTAATTTAATCTATCTATCTATCTATATCTATCTATATCATCACGCCAGCTCCCTCGCGGGGTAGGCAGAGAGTACAGAGTTCCAACAGGTTCTTTCCTTACATACCTCTCTGGCTTCCTCCACTCTCATAGTTCGTCTCATACACACTCGCCGGTTACGGAGACTCTTGACTAGCCCTTCAGCTAAGACACGGTCTATTTGGTCATGGTAAGATAGTCTAGGTCTTACCCGGCACCTACATCCTTCCACTTTCGCATTGTATATCTGTTTTGTTATTCTTTCTTCTGGCATCCTTTCTATATGCCCGAACCAGCGGAGCATACCCTTTCTCATCTTTACACCGATACTATCTTTCATACCTACTCGCTTTCTTACTACGCTGTTGCGAATACGGTCGGTCAGCGTGACTCCGCACATCTTCCGCAGAGATCGCATTTCGACCGCATTTATCCTGCTTTCGTTCTCCTTCTTACATACCCAACTCTTTTTAATTTAATAATTTTTTTAATTGATTAGGTCTTAATAGTTCAGCACCGTTACAACTACCACCTACATTCCACAAACGACTCCGCTTCGGGAATGCAAGCCACTTGAACGATGACACTTTAGGTCGCCTTTTCTAAACTTTTACAGGAAGAAAAGTTGACGCTATTTTAGCATTCATACAAACAGAATATTTAACAAAAATTCTTAAATTCAGTTCTAAGAATATTCTATTTAGATAAGAGAGGTGCTGAAAAGTTTTCAATGGAATTCGTTCAGCTGAACGCTTTAGTGTTCAGTGTGAAGCGACGTCGTGAACTGCATGTTGATACACCTTTTGTGCTCCTCCTGAAAACACTCAAATTTTCACTCCCAGTTTATGTTTTAACAGTTTCATGTTTTGGGAAAGCTTACCGTTTATTTGAGAAATATTTTTATACGCAGTAATTTTTTATCGTCCTTTACTGACTCGAAGAGTTCCTTTAGTATATCCAGTCTTAAAAATAATATCTAGAAAATATTGAAAATGCGTCTGATTGACTACACATACAATTACACAGATACTTAGTGAAAAATGAATAAAGACATCTGACTAAACTATTCGCGTCCAAAAGCTATCAAACAAACACAACTCAAGGGACTAAAAAATTATAATAATTTAATGCAGTTATAAACATGAATCCTAGTTTCTAAGTCTTAATTGAAAATGTTAGCGTTACCACATTCGATAAAATATTGCAACTACAAAAATACAAGTAATAACTAAAAATCATTTTAAATATGCAACATGACGAAATAGTAACACTCTAATTAATATTATATTGACACAATATATTTATGGTTATTAATATGAAAGTGCTTGTATAATAACGCTACCATATCAGTCCGAGTACAGCGATAGAATAGATTCTATCGTCTTATGTTGCCGACCGTACACACAATACCAAAAATTGTTTTTATTGGTCCAACACAAACTGGCTTATCTTACGAAGACAAACCTCGGCTATGTTTACAAAGATTATCGTATTTTCCTACAACTCCCCTCTGAACTGGGAGGGTGCCGAAAATCTGCCCTCTCATTACATCGCCAAGCGCTGTGCCCTTATTCCCTACGACCAAACGCATCACGTTACGATAACTAGGGCTTATCACGAAAACTTTGACCGCTAACGATTTATTTATTTTATTTTATTAAATAGGTACATAAACAGATTACAACTAATAATAATAAATAAAACATAAGTATCTTAATTTAGTTCTGGGAAGTAACCCTTAATAATGTACACAAAAAGAAAAACATGCCATCATTAACTTATAATTAATTTAGACTAATATTACAAAGAGGAAAGTTTTAACTTTATACAATATAATTGATATAAGAAAGAATATATTTTAGAAAGAAACCTTAATTCAACTAAACACCTAAAAGTAAAAATATAAATATAAACATGAGAACCAAGACAAGGAGGGTGAGTTTCAATTAATTGTGCTTTATTTAATTTGAGATTTAACGCTACGCATGAATCTAATGTAACTTAATCCAAAATTATTGTGCTGTCACGTTCATGTTTATGTAGTAAATTTGTACTAACTGTGACAAGGATGGCATATCATCGCAAGCGTCAAGCGGCGTCAATCTTTTCATGCTGGCTCTCTCCGCAAAAAGCTGTAATGGTAGGTATTCTGTACGCCACTGAAGTACCATTCACCGATCATTTCACAAAGTTATCGTAACGCGCCGCGTTGTATTTCTTCGGTCATGGCGGATAAGAGCCCTGATGTCAACACTCCCTGAGGATTATGGATGTCTTTGTTTCAAAGTGATTACGTCATCTAAGGAGATTGCGGGGTGTTAACAGCGATTAACGGTCGAAAAAGACATAACAATGACAACTCAAGGATTTGATAATGTTCTCTAATTTTAACAACCAGAAACTTGATTTTCCTTGCTCTAGCTTTTTTATTACCATAGTGGATTCCATTCTAATGTAAAAGCGGCACAATTCAAAAGTATGATTATTTGAGTTAGCACTCTAATTTCAGAAGTATAAAGCTTTGTTTCTTATGGTAGGAACATGGGAATAAAGTTTTTAGGTTTTTTTACTTTTAAGTTGTGTTGTTGTTTTTGAAAGGGAAAAACCAGAACGAATGTAAGGATTGTGGTTGGTAACGATGTGCTGGAGCAAGTGAATGAGTTTGTATATCTTGGATGCGCCTTCAGTAAGGATGGGAAATACACCGCTGACATAGAGAGAAGAGTGAGTGCAGGGAACAGAGTGAATGGTGCGATGGGAAAGCTACTTGGGAGCCGGCACTTAAGCCATAAGGCGCAGCTGGCCATACATAACGGCATTCTTGTCCCAACGCTGTTATATGGTAGCGAGAGCTGGGTATGTAAGAAGGAGAATGAAAGTAGGATAAATGCGGTAGAAGTGCGAGCACTGCGGAAGATGTGCGGAGTGAAGCTGACCGACCGCATTAGCAACAGCGTAGTAAAAAAGCGAGTAGGTATGGAAAATAGGATCGGTGGAAAGATGAGAAAGGGCATGCTCCATTGGTTCGGGCATATAGAAAGAATGCCAGAGGAAAGAATTACAAAACAGTATACAATGTGAAAGTGGAAGGATGCAGGTACCGGGGAAGATCCAGACTATCTTACCACGACCAAATAAACCGAGTCTTATCTGAAGCAAAAGTCAAGAGTCTCCGTAACCGGCGAGCGTGTATGAGACGAACTATGAGAGTGGAGGAAGCCAGAGAGGTATGTAAGGAAAGAACCTGTTGGAACTCTGTACTCTCTGCCTACCCCGCAAGGGATCTGGCGTGAGGTTATAGATAGATAGATAGAAGTTGTGTCACTATTTCAGTCGGCCAATGATGTGTTTATGCGACGTTTCAAATAATACATATCTTAAATAGAAATAGCCAATAAGAAGGACTACAAATACGTACGAAATTACTGTTGCTAGTTCATTTTATTGCTTAACCTATACAAAAAAATGCGTTAGAAGAAAATATAACAAATAAAATGAAAAATGTAGAGCGCAGTTATAGATTAATTGATACACGAATACCTAAGAATTTCATTGCATTGCAAACAATATAAATTACTGTGTAAATTTTCTCAATGAAAGCTACTCCCTGCACCCCTTACTATTGTATCTCTTATCTATACTAATCTATATCTATCCATCTATACAGAGAGTACAGAGTTCCAACAGGTTCTTTCCTTACATACCTCTCTAGCTTCCTCCACTCTCATAGTTCGTCCCAAAAACGCTCACCGTTAACGGAGACTCTCGAATAGTCCTTTAGATAAGACACGGTCTATTTGATCGTGGTAAGATAGTCTAGGTCTTTCCACTTTCGCATTGTATATATGTTTTGTCATCCTTTCTTGTGACATTCTTTACTAATTTATATTTATTATAAAGAGGACAGATTCGTTTGTTTGTAACCGAAAAACTCAAACTACTGGAGTGATTTTAATAATTCCTTCACTATTAGATAGCAACATTATCAAGAAGTAACATAGACCCGGTAGGTGGCGCTGTTGTCGATCCGGTGCGAAGCCGCGGGAAAATACTATATTATTATGCGCCCGATTCATTACAAATTATTCTAAGTCTATTTTGTCTTTAAATCGCCATCTTTATGAACCAATATGGTGTGGCAAATATAGACACTATACCGTTGGGACAAAAAGGGTTGGGAAATCGATGATTAAATAAAATAAATGAATTTTAAATCGTATCAATACTAGTGTCTTTAGTTATAACGCTATATTTGTTTATAAAATGAGCCACTTAAGAAAAAGTAGACCATACATTATAATCGATTAAAAAACGTAGGATATTTAAAAAAAAAATATTTTTTAAGATTAACCGTAAGTATAACGCAATGTTCGCAAACCATAACGTTGGTTTCACCGAATCATCTAGAGCATATAATAGTGGTGCTACCAAAGCATTCATTTAACTGGCAGCTATAATGATCTCGTCACGATGGGGTTGGCTCGCTCTAATTATCTTTGTTATGAGCACCTTGCGGCCATAATTCCGGCTTCTTTGAACAATGGCGACACATCTCCTGTTTATTATCCGTTGGTACCCCGCGAATTGAACTCGATTAACCTGTAGAACTACGATTTTTATAGTCTGGTCAGCAATCCCTATTTCATTGTCGATGGAAAGTGATATGGCTCACCAGCTCAGTAGTAAAAGCCTATTTACTCTGAAATAGGCTGACGAGACGGAAGTTAGAGTTCCGAATTGGTATGATCAGGCTTGACCCGCCGTCTCGTAAGGCAACTTCGCGCAACATGCCGGAACATAACTGTGTCGCTTGGCGACATGACTTGGTGGAAGGTGGGGACCAGCCACGGTCATTTAACAGAGACGCTTGTAACACTGCGTATCCAGGATTTTCTTAACGATTACCCAGGCTAAGCAGCGTTCAGGTCGGTCAGATTGAGATGGGTATCCGTTTGTGGTATTTCCACCTCCATCTCCGTGCTTTGAAAGGTATGTTTTAAGCTGCTAGTACAAAAAACAACACCAAAATTTATTCATAACAAAGTGACAAAAATAATAAAATATTTTCTTTAAAAGCTACCTGAAAGTATCCTCCTTTCGGCGCACTCCCTTTTAAAAGGAATATTTCGGATGTGGTTATTACAGGAAGTGTACGATACTGCCTGAGATAACGGCATAATACGCACAGCTATACAAAAAGAAATACAAAAGAATAGAGGACTTACAAATTTTCGTGTTTCTTTTAAAAATTAAAAACCAACTTCATTTCAGTTAATCTGTGTGACATACAAAGTATGTCACACAGATTAACATATCCTACCTATCTGTGAACGAGTATGATGTTGGCCAGCTGGCAGCTTCACCGAATATACTTTTTTATAATGTCTGGTCGGTACGGTTTTTGTTAGCTTTTTTGCCATTATACCGAAGTGTACGAAGTAAACACCAACTGATGATAGAACGCATTACTGCTTCTTGTTAATTGAAGCTTTTTATTTTTGTAACAAAACTAAGTACTTACACACTTAAAGTAAGTACGTAAATGACTTAGGCCCGTATTACAGAACATAAAGCAGTTGCGAAACTAGTTTTAAAAACTGTATCTAGTTTTAAAACGTTCGTTTTAAAACTAGATACACGACTGATTTTCGTTTTGTAATATGGGCGTTAGTCTAGGGTACGTAACCAATACTTCACTCCATATAATAAAACAAAGTCCCCGCCACGTCTGTCTGTCTGACGTGATACACTCAATAACTGACAAACGGATTTTCACCAATGGACGGAGTGATTCAAGAGAAAGGTTTATGTATAATATTCACCTGTGCGAAGCTGGGGCGGTTCGCTAGTTTTAATATACAATTTATTTCCAGCTTTAAAAACGTACATATTAAAAAATATTGACTATTCAAAATTCTACGTCCCTCTTTTAAAGCCATATATCCAGCCTAATACAGCGCCTTTTATTTTAGACCAGGCAACCTAAGTCACACATCATATTCATTTATTAGGTACATCTATAAAAGACGCATTTTCATCACGCTTCGAATTAATTACATCCGTAGCGGAAGGCCATTTCCTGCGGTATCACCGGGGCAGCGGCCCTTGCAATGTTTTAATTTATAGTACGCGTCGGTCCACGATACCGTGGGGTTTTGTACAAAAGAAGCTAAATAACATCATATTATTAAGCCTCATGCATTTGTCTACTTTACTTTTTCAATGTAGTTGTAATTTGATTAACGCGTGGCGCAATTTTTCAAAATAAAACAGTTTTTGAAGTTTTTTTTCATGTAGACTAAAAAAGTACTTATAAATAATCAAGAAAGAACTAAAAAACTACTTATGAATAATCAAGAAATAACTGTTAAGTAATTATGTATTTAAGACTCTACCATCCGTTCGGAAAGTCAGTCCTATGAAGAAGAGCAAGAAACTCCAAGGCTTCTCTTTTTAATGACTGGTTTACCATTCTTTTTGTATACAGTGTGATGGGGTATGGAAGAACTTTGCAAAACAAACTAGGCTTAAGTGAACACAAACATTATTAGAACTTACTAATTTACACACTGAATATATATGTAGTTGTCTACATGGTCTACTCATTAAGAACTATATGTATATAACAAAACGGACGGACGATTTAGCGCTGTGGTTTGGAGCTTAAGCCGCTCCACCCACTGTGTCTAATAGTCGTAGGATCGACTCCCGCACGGGACAAATCTTTGTGTGATCCACAATTATTTCTTTCGGTCTGGGTATTTGTGTGTGTGTGTGAATACCAATATCTTACGTCCCACGACACGGTCACTATACACTAATATCGTCTGGAAGCTACCGTTTAGTTCTGTTATTTAATTAAATCGTCTCATGTCACAGCGCACCGGACAAAGGACTATGGAGATCAGAGTGCCCATTGCGCATTATTGCCTCGATATTAAACACGGGACTGCGTGATGCAATCCACACACGGACCGCATTGACAATTAAGTCGATATTCCCTTAAGAAATCTTTGTATTTTGTGATGAACCAAAAATATGGTATAGATAGAATGATAATTCTCCAGAAAATTCGTAGATTTATAAAGTCAGTTTAAGTAAAACTAGTTCAGAAGTGTAGATGTATTCTGTAATAATGTAATTCCGTCGCTAAATTATGTTAAATATTAATAATTCAAATCCCGCCATAATCCAATCGTCACTCCAAAGCAGCCAGCTTTTAATGCACGCCAGTGCTGCCAATTACTCAAAAGTTTTTTATGCCAAAAGAACCACTGAAATGCAGCAATAAGTTGTATAAATAATAAAATAATGTGTATACAATAAAGAAGAAATTTGACATTCATTTTTATAATCTATCTATATATATATCATCACGCCAGATCGCTTGAGGCAGAGAGTACAGAGTTCCAACAGGTTCTTTCCTTACATATCTCTCTGGCTTCATTTTATAATCAATCAATCAGCCTATCGCAGTCCACTGCTGGACATAGGCCTCTCCTAACACGCGCCATTGCACACGGTCCTCCGCCTTCCGCATCCAGTCTGTCCCAGCGACCTTTTTGAGGTCGTCGGTCCATCTAGCTGGGGGCCGTCCTACCTTACGCTTACCAAGTCACGGTCTCCACTCTAGGACACGCTTGCTCCATCGGCCGTCGGTCCTTCTGCAGATGTGACCAGCCCATTGCCACTTTAGCTTACTGAGTCTGCGAGCTATGTCGGTAACTTTGGTTCTTTGTCGGATTACCTCGTTACGAATTTTATCCTTCAAAGAGACGCCGAGCATAGCTCGCTCCATAGCCCGCTGTGCGACTTTGAATTTGTGGACTAGTCCCACTGTGAGTGGCCACGTCTCAGCCCCGTAAGTCATAACAGGTAGGACGCATTGATTGGTTATAGGCTTTAGTCTTCAGGCATTGCGGTATAGGCGAAGAGAAAACGTGACGTAGTTTGCTAAATGCTGCCCAACCTAATTGGATCCTGCGGTTGATTTCTTTCTCGAAGATGTTTCTGCCAAATTGGACAACTTGTCCAAGGTAGGCATATTCCCGAACAACTTCGAGCATCAAACCATCGACGTAGATCGGTCCCGCCGTGACATGTTCATTAAACATGATCTTGGTTTTATCCAAGTTCATGCCGAGACCGACACCTCGAGAGGCTCCATTTAGGCTATGCAGCATTTCGCTTAACTTTTCCAGTGACTCTGCCACGACGACGATATCATCGGCAAACCGAAGGTGTGAGATGTATTCGCCGTTGATGTTAATGCCCCGCCCAGTCCAGTCCAGCGTCTTGAAGACGTCTTCGAGTGCATTGGTGAAGAGCTTGGGGGATATTACATCCCCCTGTCTTACCCCTCGACGCAGCTCGATCGGGTTGGTCTTTTGGTCCTGGAGCTGGACGGTCATTTTGGCGGTATCATACAGACATCTCAACACCTCGATATAGCGCCAATCGATGCCACATCGCTGCAGAGCACCCAAAACCGCCCAGGTTTCGATGGAGTCGAAGGCTTTCTCGTAGTCCACGAAAGCCATACACAGCGGCTGATTGTACTCTTCGGTCTTCTGTACAATCTGCTGAACAGTATGGATGTGGTCTACGGTGCTGTAGCCTTTTCGAAACCCGGCTTGTTCCGGTGGCTGGAACTCGTCAAGTCTTCTGGCGAGGCGGTTTATGAGTACTCTCGAGAACAACTTGTAGACGTGGCTCAGGAGTGAGATGGGTCCGTAGTTCTTCAGCAAGGTTTTGTCACCTTTTTTGAAGAACAGAACCACCGCGCTCTCGCTCCACGCTTGAGGTGTGAAGCCCTGGTGGATGACGGAATTAAAGAGACTCGCTAGCTTTTTCAGGATTGGAGTCCCGCCTGCTTTTAGGAGCTTAGTGGTGATTCCGTCATCGCCTGGCGACTTGTTGTTTTTGAGCTGCTCGAGAGCCACTCTGAACTCGTCCTGGTTGACATCAGGGATGTCTTCCGTGTGGTGGCGTGTGAGTGGGGCTCTGTGGTCGTCAGCGCTGGGTCTCGTGGATTTAGTCATCCGTGATGCGTACAGGTCTTTGTAGAAACTCTCAATTTCCTTGAGTATCTCGAACTTGGAGGTTACGGTTTTGCCACCCGCAGTTTTAAGTTTCGTCAGATGTGATCTACCTAGCTGGCGAGCGAAGACTTTGGTGCCTCTGTTCTGTTCAATCGCAGCCGCGATGGCGCGGGTGTTGGAACATCGGAGGTCACGTCGCACCCGCTTCCGGACCTTCCGGTTGAGGTTCCTCCCATCCGGCGAAGACGCCTGCGTGGATGACATTTCCCGTCTCTGCCTCATAAGTTCAAGAGTCTCGAGCGAGAGTTTAGACTCTCTGTTACCGCTTTTGCCGGGAAACACCCTTCGAGACACATCCTGGAGCGTTTTGACCATTGTGTCGGTTTTCTCGTCAACATTGCCTTCGGTTTCCATCAGGTCGAAACGATTTTGAAGCTCCAGTTGGAACTTTTCGGACCCTAAAGCTATTTGAGGCGCAGTAGGTCTGAGAGTAGACCTCATCATGCGACGCCTTTCGGCCCTGAAGTTTATATTTAGAGCGCCTCGGACAAGTCGGAGATCGCTGCCGGTATTAAACCTGTTGATCACGGAGACGTCTCTAAACATAGACTTCCTGTCAGTCATAATGAAGTCTATCTCGTTCCTCGTCACAGTGTCGGGGCTTCGCCATGTCCACTTTCTATGAGCCTTCTTCTTAAAGAACGAATTCATCAAGAAGAGCCCCTGCGACTCCAGAAAGTTGACCAGCATCTGCCCCCTGTGGTTTCGGCGCCCCACGCCGTGGGGTCCGATTATCGTTTCGCCGCGTTCTTGTACTCCCACTTTGGCATTGAAGTCCCCCATAACAACGTTGTAGTGAGCCGTGGTAATGCCTTCGGCTATGTCGTCGCAGTATGTCGAAGTCGGCGCATATACCTGTACCACCTTCAGGGTGTATCTGTCGGTGATTTTAATTATGAGGTACGCTACCCGTGTCGACACACTGCTGACTTCCACAATGTTGTTAGTGAGAGCTTTGTTGACCAGGAAACCGACACCGCCCTGAGAGGGCCGATCACCTTCCCGAAAGTAGAACAGGTGGCCTGACTCGAGGGTTATCGTGTCCTCGCCCTGTCTTCGGACTTCGGATAACCCCAATATGTGCCAGTTTATGCGACCTAGTTCTACCTCGAGTTCAGTGAGATGTTGGTCCAGCCGTAGAGAGCGTCCATTGTACGTAGCCAGGGTCAGGTGTTTTTGGTAGCCTTGTGTCGTAGCCCGGAGATTCTTCGCACCCCCTGCCCCGCTGTTACCGCGACCGCTACCGTGGCAGCGGACAGCGGGACTACCGGGAACTGGGGGCCTTTGGTTTAGGTGCCTTATCATGTTAGGAGGTGTTTGGCCTACTATACCACGCTGGCCAGACGGGTTGGTATATTCATTTTATAATACTGCTTGTTTATTGATAACATACCTCCACATCATTATGATATATTAAGCTCGCCTTTGTACATAAACTTTCCTATCTTATTGTTATTATAATTAAACGTGTACAATAAAGAATAAATAAATAAATAAATATATCCCGCTGACTTGATTCACATATCGCTGGTTTAATGAAATAGTGACTCTATCTATCTATCTATATCATCACGTCAGATCCCTTGCGGAGTAGGCAGAGAGTACAGAGTTCCAACAGGCTTTTTCCTTACATACCTCTCTGGCTTCCTCCACTCTCATAGTTCGTCTCATACACGCTCGCTGGTTATAGAGACTCTTGACATGTCCTTCAGATAAGACTCGGTCTATTTGGTCATGGTAAGATAGTCTAGGTCTTCCCCGGTACCTACATCCTTCCACTTTGGTATTGTATATCTGTTTTGTCATTCTTTCTTCAGAAATTCTTTCTATATGCCAGAACCAACGGAGCATACCCTTTCTCATCTTTACACCGATACTATCTTTCATGCCTACTCGCTTTCTTACTACACTGTTGCGAATACGGTCGGTCAGCTTCACTCCGCACATCTTCCGCAGAGCTCGCATTTCCACCGCATTTATCCTACTTTCATTCCCCTTCTTACATACCCAGCTCTCACTGCCATATAACAGCGTTGGGACAAGCACTCCTTTATGTATGGCCAGCTGCGCCTTTCGGCTTAAGTGCCGGCTTCTAAGTAGCTTTCCCATCGCACCATTCACTCTGTTCCCTGAACTCACTCTTCTCTCTATGTCAGCGGTGTATTTTCCATTCTATGCAATGCGCATCCAAGATAAACAAACTCATTCACTTGCTCCAGCACATCGTTATCAACCATAATCCTTGGATTCGTTCTGGTTTCTTCCCGTTCAAAAACCATGAAATAGTGACATAACTGTACCAATATACATACCTACATACTATTCTTGTAAATGCTGTGTACGTATATATATATATATATATATATATATATATATATATATGACAAAAGTGTTATAATATGTATATTGTTGATGAACCAAATAAAAAAAAACTGAATTAATTTCAGTTTAGAATAAAATATAAAAACAATTGTGTGACTGCCTCGTTGGTCTGGTGGCAAAGCGCATCGCTTTGTGATCACGATTACCTGGGTTCAAATCCTAGGTCGGACAAATATAGTTTTTCTAACGAAAAATTCCAGTATGAGTCCGGAGTCTGGAATTGTGCCCGGTATATGGCAATAGGCTCGCCCCCTATTACATGGGACCTAACGTCGTCGGCGAAACGTGGGTGTACTCAGTACACCTCTGCCACCCCCTCTGGGGAATATAGGCGTGACGGTGACGGTGAGTCGCGCGAGGTCGCCACCGACTATATAGTAGTGTAACCAATCATTAACAAAATCGATTTTCAACATGTTAGTCCCGATATTTACAACAATCAGCCAATTACAATGATTACAATCAAATTACAACATTTAAATATATAACTGTCGAAATTTATATACTCTATAGTTTGAGTCTCAAATTAAGGTGCTTGTGTATATGCTGTAAGATTTAAATGAATTTATAACTGAGAGGTACAGCTTATAAGATTTAAGGTTTAACATTCTCTTTACAATATAAAGTTACGGAATTTCAGTAACAAGTGTTGTGTTTTAACTCGGAGACGAACTATCTCGTCTAGGTTGGAAGCTCGGAGGCAAACGATTGCAAGTGTCTGCAAACACTCATTACATACCCTTGTCTTGTTTGGAGTCTTAATACGATCTTATCTTACACAATGTTCTCACCAGTTACTTTGCGTTAGCTTTTATTCTTATTTAAGCGAAGAACGATCGTGCTGGGTACTTTCGTAGTTTGGAAATATTGTGTTTATTTTAAACACCTTCCCGCTTATATCCCTCAAGCGGAGGTGGCATAGGTGTAGTGTGTGTTCTCACATTAGTTTCTCACATCTCTAACGACAGTAGATCCTATTGTAGGTATAGATTTGTTTTTCGTTGTAAAATAAGTTTTATGTTTTTCTTGTACCGTTGCTCCACACTAATAATAATATCTAAGTTATGGGTGTGTTTGCCAATACAAATTTTATATGCACAAACAACTAAGGCGAAACAAAATCTGTACTTCGCACATTAACTTGTATCATGTTGGTATTGAAGCCACGACTTCTCCATCGAGTGAGTCAAGTAGCCTACGGTCAAACCGTCACGATACAGCAGAATATCTTAGTTAAATGAATTATTATTATAAATGGAACTATTGTTGGAACTCTATACTCTCTGACTACCCCGCAAGAGATCTGGCGTGATAATATAGATTGATTATTATAGATAAATACGATCGGTTTCAGTTTATAGTGAAAGAATCTGTTGGTACTCTGTATTCTCTACCCACCCCGCAAGGCATCTGGTATGATGAGAATTATAGATAAATAGGTTATGATTATTAAAAGAGGTAAATCACCAGAATTGCGAAATAAGTATACCAAATGTTCACCATAATGTATCAAAAACGACCTCGTAATCGGCCTTCTGTCGTGACAACTCTATCTTTATCATCACGCAAGACCCCTTGCGAGGTAGGCAAAGTTATTTAGTTCCAATAGGTTCTTTCCTTACACACCTCTCTGGCTTCCTCCACCAATTGTTTAATATACCTAAATCATTTTTCATCTTTGTTTTTACTATATCCTCACAAATGAGAGGCGCTTAACGGATAGTAAAATACCTAATATCCAGAAAGAACAAGTCTCGTCTCACATATAATTTATATTTTTGCCACAAACATACATTTCCCATTATCGCAAAGTAAGATATCTGTTCACATTTACATTTCCTCCACACCTCTGCCTTCATAACTACCTGTATATCTAGGTAAAATGTATTGTTTATGTTGAATTTTCAGTTACCAGAAAGGTACTATTATATATATTGCCTGCAAGCAGAAACCAAACATCTTTCCTTTACCCATTGCAGTAAAATTGTGTTTGGGTGTAAGTGCAATACTGTCATAATATTTTCACTGCATTTATGTTACTGAGTATGTTACTACGTAAAGATTCGTACTATGTATGTTACTCATCATCATCATCAGCCCATGTCAGTCCACTGCTCGACGTAGGCCTCTCCCATGGCACGCCAGTGAGCTCGATCTTCAGCTCTCCTCCTCCAGTCTCTGCCGGCTGCCTTACGAGTGATGTCGCCCCACCTAAATACAGGGTGCCCTACACTATGTTTGCCGACATGCGGTCTCCACTCAAGAACCAGTGCGCCCCAACGGCCATCGGTTCTGCGGCATATGTGACCTGCCCACTGCCACTTCAGCTTGCTAATTCGCTGAACTACGTCGGTAACCTTGGTTCTCTAACGAATACCTTCATTCCGGATTCGATCCCTTGGAAAAATTCTGAGCATCGCTCTCTCCAAAAACAAAACGTATGTTACTTCTTCTTCTTCTTCAGCCGAGAGACGTCCACTGCAGGACAAAGGCCTTCCCTGAAGACCGCCACAACGACCGGCTTTGTGCTGTACGCATCCAACTTCTACCCGCGACCTTCACCAGGTCATCGGTCCATCTTGTAGGGGGCCTACCCACTCCACGTCTTCCGGTATGTGGTCGCCATTCGAGAACCTTTCTGCCCCAACGGCCGTCAGTTCTACGAACGATGTGCCCCGCCCACTGCCACTTAAGTTATGAGTGCTATGTCAGTGACCTTCGTCCTCCTGCGGATCTCCTCGTTTCTGATTCGATGTTACTGCGTAATAATATTTATTTATTAAGGGAAACAACATTATGCACAAAGTTAAATCATACACCCTCAAAACTGTGCAACCAATTTGACTGTGGGGTCAGTCGAGACTTCACACTTTATATTATGGTAGTACTAACTTAGCACAAACTTAGGTAATGCTTTTTCAGTTTCCTTTTAAAAACTTTTTTTCTTTTATCAGTTACTATGTATGTGTTTTCTGTATAATATCTCCATTATTTTTTATATGCCTCGTTGGTCTAGTGGCAAAGCGTATCGCTTCGTGATCACGAGGTCCTGGGTTCAAATCCTAAGTCAGACAAGTGTAGTCTTTCTAACGAAAACTTCCCACGAGTCCGGAGTCTGGAATTGTGCCCAGTCAATGGCAATAGGCTCGCCCCCTATTACATGGGACCTAACATCGTCGGCGAAACGTAGGTGTTCTCAGTGTACTGAGTACACCCCCGTTTCGCCGAAAGCGGGGGTGGCAGAGGAGTACCTCTGCCACCCCCGCTTCGGGAATATAGGCGTGACGGTGTGTGTATATTTTTTCATTGCCTTTTAGTTGGTTGTCTGGAAGAAATTGCTTATAGCAGTGTAAACTTTCATTTGAAGGGAATATTATAATATGATATAAGAAGCATACAAAATAACCAGTATTCCAGAATACACCGCAAGTCCATAATTATTTCTGACCAAAATGTTATTAACAGTCGGAAAGTTCAAAGATTTAAAGGATATTTGAAGACTTAATAACAACGACGAATAAAAATAAAGTCGTACTGCCATACGGGGTAAAATGAAAATAGCATTTATTAAGTTGAGATATTTCTTGTTTCTGCGGTTCTCTTGATTTAACTTGTATGTATTGGTAACAATTTTTTATAGTCATCATCAACTTTTTGTAGAATTTCGTTGTGATGTTTGCACCATCATCGAAATATTGGCAAAAAAAAATGTAAATAACTGTAAGGATAAGAACAGATAACTTTTATGATCCGATGACACGCATATATTGAAATTGTTAATTAAGACAGGTAATAATATTGTAATCGGCACTCCCACCAACGCCACTAGACTAATCCCCCATTTTGTATAAAAGCGAGAGTAGTCTAAGATTTGTCCCTTTTTGCTTGTAGACGGTCGTAACGGTCGGAACGTTGGTTTAAGAGGCTGCGTAAGCCACGTTAGAATCTTTGTTTAGTGCGATTATTTGTTGATTAGTGCGAATTATTCACCAATTGTTAATTATTAATTAAATTGTCATTATAAGTTTCACAGATATTTTAAAAAATTTTAAAAAGTGTTGTGTGTAGGGAGTTCTATTTTTTTAAATTAATTTCCACTTCTGATCCCGAAATCAGAAGTGGGATAGTGAACTTCTTTCGCCCACTGATGAGTAAGTCGTTAATATTTGAAGTGTTGTTTTGACTCGAATGGTGATTAGTTTGCAAGGTCATTCGTTTGTTTTGTTCAGATCACGTAACCGTGAACGGCATTCGTCTCGAAGTAAATTGCGTAATCGGCAACAACGTAGAAAACGCAGTAAGTACATCTCACGGAGTAGGTCGCGCAGGCGTAGTCATACGCGTAGTCCTAGCAGCCAGGAACGGCAGCGTGATCTATTAGGTGGCTCGCGTGGATTAAGACGTTTCGACCCGAGCGACAAAGATAGGCGTGGTTCACGCGATCGGGATAAGCGTCTTACGCGTGATAAAATCAAACCCTCGGTCTCGTAGTGTTCCGCTCGTTTCGTCGCGAAATCATTCTCGTGGGTACACTCGTATTAGGTCACGGTCTAGGTCCCGTATAGCGAACCGTTCCGCGCATAAGGGGGGATCGCCTGTCGCAAGAACGCTAAGCCCTGTATCATCTGGTGTGCCATAGGCAGAATGTTCTGCAGTTTCGGAGGCATCGACTCTCGCGCATGTTTTAATGCAAGCTATAAAAACCATGCAACCAGTGAGATCACAGCATTACTTTGTTTTCAACTTTGATCCTTCGGTAAACAACATTGAAGCATGGTGCGAGGAGGTTGATCTCGCCAGAGATGCAAACGCCTGGAGTGACCACGGTGCTTATCGCGCGTGGCCTCCTGTCTAAAGGGCGACGCTAAAGTATGGTTAGGCGAATGGGTCACTAATGACAGGACATGGTCTAACTTTAAAAGAGAATTTAAATCTCTTTGCCCCGCTAAATTAGATTACGCGAACATTTAATTTGACACAATGAACACCACGTCGGATAAATATTCCACATACGCAGAATATGCGCGCCGCACTTTGTTACGCTTAAAAATAGTTCAAGTTCATAGTGATGAATTGAGGACACTTATTGTTATTCGTGGTCTAGACAATCCTCAGGTTCGTGCGGCTGCCGCTAATGCAGACCTGACAACCGAAACCCGACCATTTCGTTTTTATCTATTTACAAGAAATTTAATAAAGGGAAGTGTGACACCTCAACCGGTACAAGGAAATTAGCTCCTCACAAAGCTTTTGCTCCTGCGGGTCTTAAATGTTTTAACTGCAACCAGCTAGGACATGTTATTCGTGACTGCAAACTACCAAAAGCAGATGTGACTTCCAATAGGCAACCAGGAGTCAGTAACTCGTGCACGTTCTGCAAGAGGCGGGGACACACCGAGGCTGTTAGTTTCGCGAAGGCCCGCGCAGAGTCTTTAAATCCGTAAAATTTAACCTTTGTTCTAATTGACTGAGCCTAAATCACAGCATTGATGTGATCGCTGCAGTGGTGGATGGTGTATCAGTCAATATTCTTAATCGTTGTGGTATCCTTGGTGCGTCTTTTATTTTTTCAGATGTTCTTAAATATTTTTTCAACCAAAGCCGAGATTTTTTTGTGTTGAAAGGCATAAGTAGTGAAGAGATAGGTGTTAAGGACTCTTACTCAAGCTGTTTTCTCCATTGACCTTCGAAAATGCTCTCTCTTTGTTACCGAGATACAGTATTTAGATAGATAGATAGATAACTCTTTATTGTGCACAACTAACAAACATGTTAAGATAAAAACAAAAAAGAAAACTATATGTAACACAATCGGCGGCCTTATCGCTAAGAAGCAATCTCTTCCAGGCAACCTTGGGATGGAGAAATTATTTGGTCGTAGTATAGAAGGGGGTGCACTAGTCAAAAACAGATAGTTTAAAAAAAAAAAAGAAACATACTTACAGTAAATAGCTAGCGGTACATATAGACTAAAATATAATCTACAAACGCAGACACATACAACAAAATACGATATAATAGTGATATACAATACAAAATGACTAAACATACTCATAATTACTTATTTAGATATGGCAATAGGATCCAATGGACAAAGAGATAAATAATGCTTTTTTACCTGATTTTTGAAGCTCTCTAGCGACGACGCACGCCGTATACTGGCTGGTAGAGTATTCCACAGTCGTACCGCCTGAACAGCAAAGGACTTATCATAAAACCTGCTACTATAAGGGGGCATCCTTAGGGTAAGGTTTTCTGAGGATCTGAGACATTGGATGCCAGTGCTTTTGAGGAACTCAAAACGTTCTTTAAGATAAGAAGGAGAGGAAGGGTTAAACAATATAGTGAAAAGAAGAGATAGAATATGCACGTTCCGGCGAAATCGAATGGGCAGCCACTTGAGTTGTGTACGGAATAAGGAGACATGGTCATATTTGCGTAAGCCAAATATGAACCTAATCGAGAAGTTTTGGAGCCGCTCAAGCTTATTTAGCTGCTCCTCGGATAAATCTAAATAACAGGTATCAGCATAATCTAGGATGGGGAGTAGAAGAGATTGTGCTAGTGTAACTTTAGTGGCAGTGGGTAGAAAGTTGCGAAGTCTTCTTAAAGAGGCCGCTGTCGAAAACGTTTTGCAGCTTATGACTTCTAGTTGAGGGCTCCAGGTTAGACAACGATCCAATATGACTCCTAGATTCTTTACAGTTTTGCTGTATGTAATAAACTTTAACGGAACTCATATAGTTCCGTTAAAGTTTATTTGTGGGACCGTCGACCAGTTTATTTTGGAAATCATTCGGGAGCTACCTACGATAATGGCTTGTGTTCTGACGGGATTTACTGTCAGTCCGTAAGATTTACACCACTTAGTTAATCGGCGCAAATCGTGATTGATACTAGCAATAGCTTCGTTAGGATTTGCAAGAGATGCATGAGTGTAAAGAATGAGTGGCAGAAAATGCCGCAGACATTAAGTCCGCCTATGTACATAAGTGCATAAAGCATAAATAAATAAATAAATAAATCTGCAAATCGTCTGCATATAGGTGGTAGGAAGATGTGAAATTCCGGGAAATTGAGTTAATGAAAATTGCAAACAAAAGAGGAGATAAAACGCCACCCTGTGGTACACCGGCTGTCGTGTCACACCAAGCAGACATAGACTTTTCCAGGCGAACACGTTGCCGACGACCAAGCAGATAACTGCGAAACCAGCCGTCCACCGATGGAGATACGTTAATAGAGCCAAATAACGCGAGGAGTATGTCGAAGTCAACGGTGTTGAAGGCATTGCTGAAGTCTAATAATGTTAGCACAGTTAACTGTCCAGGAGGAGTGATAAGTCGAGGTCAGGTTAGGCCCCCGAATTATTTAAGCTTTAGTAAACACAATACCTCCAAAAATGAAACACATGTGCGTCAATTGCTTGACTTGCTGGGTAAGTTTGACGTTACATAAGTCTATTCCGGATTAACTGTTCCACTCATTAAACTCGCAAAGGTGTTAATTTTAACTGGATACGACTGACTAACGAGCAAACTTCTCTTTAAGCTTTTTCTCCTAAATAAAGTCCACACGGATGCAAGCAGCGCTGGTGGAGCGGAGTTGCGTTTGCAAAAAAAGTTGAGAAAGAGCGATGGATAGAAGCACGTCTTTCGTGGACTATTACGTGACATGGCTATGAAGCATCGTCACCTAATTGTGAAGCTCTACAAAAGATTACCAGAAGCAGAGCTCGTCAGCGGCTAAGGGATAATCAAGCTACGCAAGAAAAACATACTATTCGACAAAGGTATTCGCCACGTCAATTTAATGTTAACGCCTGTGTTTGTGTATATGTATTTTAGTTTTTATTTAGTTTGTGTATAAAGTTTTTCCAGGTAACAAGAACTTGATCCTGGTATGCGTGGCTCATACAGGACGGTCAAGGCTCTACCAAGTGGTCGCTACACCCTCCGATTGCTGAGTGATGGTTATGGTAAGACTACGCAGGCAGCGGCGCAACGTATGAAGCCGTGCCAAGGCGTGTGCTATGGCGAGGCGCATGCCGTGGCGAGGCGTGTTCTATGGCGAGGCGCATGCCGTCGCGAGGCATGTGCTCTGACGAGGCGCATGCCGTGGCGAGGCGTGCGCTATGGCGAGGCGTGTGCTATGGCGAGGCGCATGCCGTGGCGAGGCATGTGCTATGGCGAGGCGCATGCCGTGGCGAGACCTGTGCTGCATTTTTCGAGAGAAAGGTATGACCTGTAGCGTTGGTCACTAACAATGTCGGGTGAGGAAAGTTTTTACTCTCCTGCGTTTGTCGCATCACCCAGGCGTTTGTCGCCATTGGCACTTGGTGGGCCCCAAGTTGCAACATAGGTACTGCTCGATGATCAGCCTACGAGTATAGCCTGTTTTTCGGGCAAAGCCTGTTTGTCGGGCAAAGCCTGTTAGTCGGGCTAAGCCTGTTAGTCGGGAAAAGCCTGTTAGTCGGGCAAGACCTGTTAGTCGGGTCATGTTTTAGAAGCAGTTCTGATGGCAGCTGGCTGACACTGAGCAGCGGTGAATAAGGAACCAGATTTGGTTTGCTTTTGTAAAAGAGAAGTCTCTGTTATATTTATTAGAAAGATGAACGCAAGGGTTTACATGGTTTTCTTGAGAGTTGACGCTTAAGTGTGGAAGTATGAATTAAGTGAATGCTAAAGCTTTGAAAGGTTAAGTGAGTTCATTGTTGTTTCATTTTCGTATTCCTCACAATGATGTTATTTACAGATGAAATCACAGATGACTCTGAATCAGCAGCAGAGGCACATCCGAACGTGGCAGACCCGTCCATGGCCTCATTGGATGAAGATCCCTCGACTGCGGATGCTACAGGCTATGGCGACGTTATTAAGAATTCTGGTATCGGGGACAATACCCTGTCAGGAGAGGCTGTGTAAGCGGCACCCCCACCGACGCCACTGGACTACCCCCCCCCCCCCCATTTTGTATAAAAGCGAGAGTAGTCTAAAATTTGTCCCTTTTTGCTTGTAGACGGTCGTAACGGTCGAAACTTCCTAGAATTAGTCTAAGAGGCTGCGTAAGCCACGTTAGATTAATTATCTTTGTTTAGTGCAATTATTTGTTGATGAGTGCGAATTATTCACCAATTGTAATTTAAATTGTCATGTCAGTTTTCAAATGTAAAACGGATAGAAATAAAATGAAACAGTTTCGTTCTACCCGTTTAATTGGTACTAGAATCCCTCACAAATGACTTAGCCAAGGCTTATATAGAAACATTCCCACTACTTTGGCAGTGGCATTTTGGCGGGGCGGTAGGGGTGTATCAACATGGCGGCAGCTATTGACAGTAACGAGAATCGACTATCGTGGCTAGGCTTTGGCATGACTTGGCTTTGGTATGGCTTGGCTTTGGCATGGCTTGGCTTTGGCGTGGCTTCGCTTCAGCGTGGCTTCGCTTCGGCGTGACTTGGCTTGGCTTTGGCTTGGCTTCGCTTTAGCTTTGGCTTACCTTGGCAGGCTGACGCGTTGGCTTACATTACGTCCGTTACAAATGTGATGTTATGGTAGTAGCAGGACGACTGGGCCTTAAAATGACCATTCCTCCTCCTTGCGTCGATATCCTCAATGTTGAGGGTCGTGACCTCCAGGAACAACGATATCGCGGATTATGTTCCGCCAACCAGCTCGGTTCTCAGCCGTGTGTATCGCATCAGAAATTGTGGTGCCCAAGGCGCATCGAATCTGATCGGACCAGCGCATAGGGTTACAACCTCTTGGTCTCTTTCCTTCTACTTTGCCAGTCACCAGTAGCTTTTCGAGATTGTCGCCAAGAAAAATCTTGGCTATGTGACCGAAAAACTCGAAAATCCTTCGAGTGCTGATGGTGGAAAGTCTCATGGTGATCTTGAGCTCGGCCAATATGGATGCATTGGTCCTATGCGCGGTCCATGGTACTCGGAGCAGTCTTCTCCAGCACCACATTTCAAAAGCAATTATGCGCAAGCGGTGTGCTCTTCTGAGAGTCCAGGTCTCGGACCCATACAGAAATATAGAAAACACCAATGTGGAGACCAGCCTTTTCTTGGTTTTCATGGAGATGATTCTATCCGTCCAGATTTTTCCAAGTTGGGACATTGCGCTCTTTGCCATTCCAATTCGCTTTCTTATGCCCGAGCCGCAGGAGCCATTATTGGTTATCATAGAACCAAGATAGATAAAACTATCGACCGCTTCCAGGTTAAATGCACCTGTGAGGTTAAGTTGATTGGAACGGTCGATTACCATCACTTTGGTTTTGGCTCTGATCACTAGTAAACCTAGTTCACTGCTTATGCGCTACATTCTGTCCAGAAAGGTAACAATTTTTGCTTCGTTTGCGGCGATGAGGGTTGTATCATCGGCGTAGCGCAAATTGGTAATTTTTGTGCCACCAATATTGATACCACCCTTCCAGTTCTTGCATGTGCGCCTTATTATATATTCTCCATAGATATTGAAGAGAATAGGTGACAGAATGCAGCCCTGTCGTACACCCTTGTTAAAGACGAAGGGTTTGGAAATTGTGTTGTCAATTCTTACAACGCCCTGGTTATTTGTATATAATAAGGGTAGCAGCAAGATCAGGTGTTGTGGCACACCAAGTTTAGCTAGGATCGTCCATAGATGGCTCCAGTCCTTGCTGTAGTCGATGAAGCACATTATGAATGGGGTGTTAAATTCATTTGACATCTCCACGAGCTGCCGGATGTTGAGAATTTGTTCCCTGGTGCCTTTGCTTTTGACGATACCAGCCTGTGCCTGTGGTATCTGCCAATCCAGAAAATGGCAGAGTCGGTTATTCAGGATGTGCAAAAGGATTTTACTGCTATGGGATATCAGAGCAAGTGTGCGGTAGTTTTCACATCTCTTTGTAGAACCTTTTTTGTGAAGTGGGATTATCACGGACTCTGTCCAGTCTTTAGGCCATTCACCCTGTTGCCACACGTGGTTACCAATGCGGTGTAGCATTATAATGCCCCCCTCGCCTAGACTTTAAGGATTTCCGCTGTGACAAGATCAGGGCTTGGGGATTTATTGTTCTTTATCAGAGTAATGGCGGAGGTAACTTCACTGCGGAGTATGAGGGGTTCCATATCCAGACTTTTCCACTCGATTGGTGGCGTGGTAGATGTGTGTTGCTGGTCATACAATTTTTCGCAGTATCCACGCCATCACTCTGCTATGGCATCCAGATCGTGTAAAGGAGTACCTTCCGAATTTTCAACTACCCAGGATTTTGGTCTGAATTGCTTAGTTAGAAGACTAACTTTCTTGAATAAGTCTGTGGTCTGAAAGTTCAAAGAGTGCAATTCAGTCTCAGTGCAAATGTTTCCAAGAGAGTTGTTTTTGTCCCTGCAGCACTTCTTTTTTGTGGAGTTCCATAGACGTTAATACTCCCTCCGTACTTCTACATTTTCCAGGCCTTTGGTTTTAAATACTTTAGTTTTTTTGTTCAGGTCCCAAGTGTCCTCGCTCAACCATGACTTCTTTTCCCGTACAGTCGTTTTGTTGTTACGCGTCTGGGCAATAGTATCTAGGGTTTCGGTGATTTTCGTTTTGAGGTGCTCCCACAGTGCGTTGACATCATCACTGGGTGGCAAGGGGGCTGCAAGTTTTGACTCAATGACCGTCGAGAAGTAAAACCTTTCATCATGGTCCAGTTTTCTGATGCCAGCTTTTAGCCTTTTAACGAAGGGTAAATTTTATGACGAGGAGGTTGTGGTCAGATCCGCATTCAGCACCTAGAAAGGTTTAAGCGTTTCTCGTAGATAATTTCCAACGTGAATTTACTAGGATATAGTCAATTTGGTTCCTATAACGTGCTCCAAGAGATGTACATGTGTAAAAACGCCTGGAGTGGTGGCTGAAATAGGTGTTGGTAATACATAGTTGTCTTTCTATGCAAAATTCTATTAGTCTCTGGCCACGTTTACTCCTGAGTTCTAGTCCGTACTTCCGTACTTGCGAGCGGATGTGGTCGTCTTTAGAAGTTTTGCCAACCTTAGCGTTCCAATCCCCCAAAACTATGGTGATTTCCCGACTGGGTATAGTACCTAATGTAGAATCAAGTGCATGGTAGAATACGTCAATGTCCTCCTCCTGTGCTTGTTCTGTAGGTGCATAAATTTGAACAATGTTTAAGATGTTTGGTTTAGAATTAATCCTCATTGTGATGATCCTGTCGGATACTGGATTATAGCCTAGGACGAATTTGTTCATGTTTGCGGGGAGCAATATACTAACGCCCTTCATGCTATGTTCATTGTTCCCAGAAAAGTCTAAGGTGCTTCAACTTGCCACAATAAAATGCCCTTGCCCTCGCATATGAGTTTCGCTGAGACCTAGTATCGAGAGATGGTATGTTTCGGCTTATTTTGCTACGATGGATAGTTTGCCTGGTTGTAGCAATCCGCGGAAATTCCACGTGCCTATTCTATGTTCTTAGCGAATAGGTGTTTGATCAGTTTAGTGTATTTGTGCACCAGTACTATTTCTTCCTTCTAAAGCCTGGTGAGACGCTTTGTCGGAAGCTTCAGTGGCATATTTAACACCTCTCGGCCCGGGTACCGAATGGCGCCGATTGTTAGTCGGGTCGCCCAACATAGTCGTATCCGTTGTTTCCATGTCCATAGAGGTTATCTTGGGAATTTAAATGACGATTAAGGATCCCAATATATCGATAGAGATAAGTAACATTAACGAATAACACCAGGCCAATAATAGCTTACGGGCGGTGTGGTTAAGGTAGCGTGTTCAATATAAGTTTTGTAAACCAATGACTAGACAAAAAGAAAATAGGTAACACTACTCATGCCCATGCCGAGTCAAAAACGAGATTTTGACAAAAATGTGTCTTTAGAAACTTCTGATCACGAGCATAATAACAATTATATGATTTCTAACAAATCAAGGCAAAGTCGAAATGATTACGGCCTTGTCGGGAAAGAGATATATCAAAATCCTCCTCATGTAGGGCACAGGTGTCAGAGTATGTGTCTGTTATTTAATGGTTGTCCATATAAATTTGGGAAAATGTAGGTAGACACATCATCTAATATTCGAAAGAAGTCAGAAAAAGCAATAAATCGCTGATTTATTATCGAATACTTAAAGTAGTCCTGAAAACGCGATAAGTCCTCCATTATATTGATTGTTACTTACATACAATGTTTTTCGAAAAAGAGTGGTCAAGTAATGACTATGTTGAAAAATAAAATAACTTTTTATCTAAAAACCTGTGTTTCATGCAAAAAGTCACGGACTTATTGACCCGCCCTCGTATTGCTATAATAAATGCGCATATTCTCTGTCTACAGCCGAAAGACGTCAACTGCTGGACAAAGGCCTTCCCCCAAAGTCCGCCACGACGACCAGTTTTGTACTGAACACATCTAGCTTTTACCTGCGTCTTGTACCAGGTTATCGGTCGATTGGGAATGCGCTCAAGAAAACTCAAATTATTTATCCTTACTAATATTATAAACTATCGGACCATGAAATAAAACTATTTTACGGATTTTATCGCGGTTTATTTTTTTATTTTTAGTTCCCGACGTTTCGAGTGCTTTGCAGCACCCATGGTCACTCGAAACGATGGGCACTCGAAACGTCGGGAACTAAAAATAAAAAAATAAACCGCGATAAAATCCGTAAAATAGTTTTATTTCATGTGTAATATTCGCGTAAATCTAAGAACTCAATATCGGACCATATTAGAAATAGTGCACTGCGCTCCATGACAAAAATTTGTGATGTGGGTCGTGCTGCAACATTGATAGGAAACTGGGCTGGTCACATCTGCCGCATGTCTAATACGGCTTGGGGAAAAATAATTACCAACTGGGTCCCACAAAACTATAAACGTTATCGCGGCAGGCCCAGATGGCGGGACGAGCTGTTCTCCTTCCTGGAAGACTGGCGTTTAAAAGCCGAAAACAGAACCGAATGTAAGCAGTGGAGGAACGCATTTGCCCAACAATGGGCCTATAATGGATGATTATATAAATATTATAATTTCAAAAATAGCTGTCTGTCTGTTTATCAGTTACCTTTTCACGCCTAAACAGCTGAACAGAATTTGATCAAATTTGGTATGGAGATACGTTTTATCTGGGAGAAGGAGATAGGCTACTTTTAATCTTAAATAACACTTAGGGGTGTAAAATAAGGGATGAAAATTTGTGTGGGGAAACCTTCATTTTTCAAGTTAGCCATATGATAATTCATACATTTAGCGTTTTTAAAAAAAAATCGTCCTTCAGGGAGATATAAAATTACTATACCTATGTCCAATTAAATTGACCGCGTGCAGTGGCACTTACAAATTGTCAATGTAATTACTTAGCTACCATCGGATTGGAACGCGGCCTCCCATGAGAAGACCCGGCGAGAAACTCAGCGTGCTTGTCTTTTTATTTATTTCTTTTACACTTTTTCCTATTTCTTTATATCATACTGTGTGGGTACAATGTTTAAGTTATAATTAAATAGCTGACGATCTAGCTCTGATGATGTTATTTCTGAAGAGGAAGTGTAAAGGATTCCGGATGGACCAGTCCCCGCAAAAATATTATCAAACCGCGGGCTTATCATAAGAATTCGCCATTTGAGACACGACCTAGTTCACGAAACGTAAACATAAATAAACATCAGTTATCCTTATCCCTCCTCGGATCATTCATAGAATTTCGCCTGTACATCGAAGGAAACTTCTATCGCAGCCCGCTCCTATTTTGATAACCCTGAGGAGACCCTGGGGTACCTCAAAATAGATGTGAAAACTTGTGTGGATGGTTCGCGGATCACTTTCCTCTTTGTTGGATAAATTTATTCATTTTCTTATCTTTATCAGAGGTAGCAAGTTTAAGTTAAATGACACAGTATGTACTAACTAAACAACTACATTCATTGTGTGCTACTAGTATTTATGATCATATTTGTCAGAAAATTTTGTTGTACGTTCACATTTCATTTCACTGATGTAAATTAATATAAATAATGCCAGGTTTTTTTGTGAAATCAATTTTTTATACTCTATGTTTTAAGCCAAGATGGCCTTTTAAAAAAAGTATGCACCTTGTAAAAACAAATAATATGATGCATTCTTTATTTCATTCGAGAAGTCTCAACCCTTCTTTTACGGACTGCAACAGAATGGAATATTATGCCACAAATACCAAAAAAAACTGTATATCGATATAATCACGCCAGATCGCTTGCGGGATAAGCGTAAATAGAGACAGTAGGTACAAAGTTTAAATATTAAAAAAAAAACATCTTGATCCAAAAACCATACCTCTAATACAGACTACAAATAACAGAAGCCCCATTTAAACATCAAACATTTTAGTAACTCTCCACAAAGTACTGGCCACTATTTTATCCTCGCCCTATATAACTGGATGAGTTCGGTCTAGGGTGTCATTCACGTGCCAAACGATTACCCTGATGCAATGACGTCAGCCGTCAGACAGTGACGTGGTGAAAGGGCCGATTTGCCGCTTCGTTGCTCTCCGACGATGATACCAGACTGTGGAAAAAAAAGACAATCACCGATATCCATCGAGGGTTATTTTTATATAATTTTTTGAGAAAGGCCCCTTTTCATTCTAGGAAGACCTCCATACCAATTGAACTATCACAATACAGTTAAAAAAGATGACTTTAATAATAATATTAACAATAACAACGCAATTACCTGCGTTAGAAAATTAAAAATGAAACATGTAACAAAATGAGCAAAGCATAATAACTATTTTTTTTTTTTAAATTGGATTCGGAAAATCCAATTAAAAAAAAAAAAAATAGTTACACGTTTAAAAAGTTTTTTTTTTGGACCTACTTCCTTATTTATTTATTCTTTATGCACTAGTGGTACAAAGGCGGACTTAATGCCTTAGGTATTTTCTACCAGTCAACCTTCGGGTGATACAGAAACAAGTGAGGCAGGTGCGAAAACTACACAAGGATGAAGAGAAAAGTGTGGTTGCGAAAAATAAATATAATTTATTATATATACTTACAATACATATACACATACATACAATACATTAATATAACATATTATAGTTGAGATGATTCTACCAACATTTTGTGCAAATAATCCTGGACTCTTACTTTGAAAGAAAAGCGATCGGCCGCCATCCTGAGATCCTGGGGTAGTGCATTCCATAGCAAAATGGACTGAACAAAGAAAGAAGAGTGTAGAAAATCTGTTTGGTGAGGAGGACATTTAAGCAGACGATTATTTAAGGATCGAAGACTTCTATTATTTCAGTATATTATTTTCTATTTTTTCCATAACCAATTAAAAATGCTTGGCTTCGTTCCTGTAATATTTTTTTTACTTGTAGACTTGATGGATCTAGAACTGCGACAGTCATACACGGATGTTTTGGCCCACCACCAAAATCGGAAATAACACTGTCTTGATAGTGAAATGACACTTCATGACGGTCGCAGAGTTGCCGTTTGCTACGAAATTTACCCAAGTTCTTGTTTTAATTAGTAACCGTGCGGACCCACCTCTCTCTCTCTCTCTCTCCTTGGCAATTATTATTCCCACCTGATGGCCCACCATCTGCCTTCTTAATTTTCTTCTTCCACTTCGCTCTGTCGGACGTGTCGTGTTCGGAGGCATTGCAGATGCACAGGTCTTTCTTGACCACATCTGCCCATCTTGTTTTTGGCCTTCCTCTGGGTCTGGGCCCTGATAGGTTTAGATTGGCCGTAATATTACCCACATAATCGTGAGGTCTTCTCTTTATGTGGCCATACTAACGGAGTCTACTTTCTTGTAGCTTATCAGCGATGTCGCGAACACCGAGACTCCCGCGAACGTACTCGTTGCGAATTTTGTCAAGTCTCGTCACCCCGCACATCCACCGAAGCATCTTCATTTCAGCGACTTGAATCGCATGGACTTGGCGCTGCGTTACGGCCTACCTGTTTAAATATTTCCCTGGAAGTAGAATAAATTCTAAACCCTAACTTCACACCAACCATGTCAATGTCATCCACGGGCCAAAATACCCTTGTCGCACTATATGTACTTTAAGAACCACCACACATGAATGAATGAATGACATATTTTCTATCTCGCATTTCGAGGCTCCTATTGAATCTGTATCTGCAATAGATAGCAGGTTAGCAGGTGCGCCTGTAATTTAGATTTATGTTACGACCGGCCATATTTACGATGAACTGCCAGCTTTTATGTAGCACTGACAATTTGTTTCATTAAACCATTGGACCTGGTATCCGTGCAAGTCAACCTGGGAGCTGAAATTGATTAAATTACTGGTGTGCTTTTTTATTTGAATACTGTAAACAGACAAGAACAATAGAAATCATCGTTGGGCCAAACTTCCCCATGCTGGATAGGAAAGGTGTACTGTGTACACCCACATTTCATCGGCGAGGTTAGTAGTTAAGCTGTACGCGTTAGGTTAGTTGGGCCATAATGTAACAAAGGACTAGGCTGTTCTCATCATAGCGGATACAATTCTAGACTCCGGACTTATACCGATAAAATTCATTTCAATTTGGAAAACTATACTTAATCCGACCTACAATTCAAAATCAGACCCTACCGATACACTAACAAAGTAGTCAGTCGATTTGTTTTTAGCTAAAAAAACTAACAAAACCTATGCCTTTATATTTGGTTTGTTATATATCAAATCATTCTTCTTCTTTTCTTTCTTATAAAACGTAGCTCCACAATAGGAATTATTCCTGTGTCATAGAGCGTTTACAAATATGTAATTTACATACAAATACACCTAGACCGAAACAAACATTTGTAGGTCACATAAATATTTGTCCCAGGCGGGGATCGAACTCGCGGCTACTAGATCCAGTGGGCGGAGCGACTTAAGGGGCCAAACCGTCAATCAACTGTGTAACCCAAAAAGTGGTTGATCGTGTTTCAAAGTTTAATTATTAACCTACATAATTGCGCTAATTAAACTTAAGTCGTTGATAAATACTACAAGAATAATAAAGATCTATTCAAAGAAAGATAGTTTGAAATAAAAAGGAAATATATAGAAGATATAACTTTTAACGATGTCACAGCCGGCAGCAAAATCGCAATAGATCGGCATGTGTTTATTCAGCAATCGAACTGCACTAAATAGCGGCTCGGCACATGTGTGCTTTCCTCGTTCCAACCCTATCCAACCGTCTAAGATCTGCCACACACAATATATGTTTTCTTCTTATCGTTTCAACAGCAATGTGTTCAGCAGCCAAATCGATTGTATTGTTGGAAGCAGACATCAAGTCTTGCTGCATGCAGGCTTTAGGGCACGCAGAGCGTGATACAAGGTTGGACATCGCTTGCGGTACACTGCATAAACACCCCAGATTGGTATTGTCTGTGAATCCTCACCTGAAAATATTTTTACCGGCAGTAATAAAAAACAACCACATTCGACGATGGCCTGGTACAGTGGTTAAAGCATTCAGTTCTTCAGATTTCTTGAACACTTTTGTTTTACGTCAAATATTATTTTCCTTGATTTTAATACTACGCATTTAAATATCTTGCTAATATTTGCACAACGTTCACCGACGTTTGTAAAATAATAAATACCGTATGTATTACCGATTTGAATAATTGTAAACGTTCAGTGATTAAATCGCTGACTGTACTTAATAAAACGAATCAATCATTGTCACCGTTGTGCTCTCAGTCTCTCATCGTCGCGATACGTGCGTGAGTGGACTGGAGAATGTAATAGACGCATTACCTATAGGTTACTATGGCCCTAGAAAAATGCCATTGTTTTTGATTGATTGATATTGATATATAATAATCGTGTAATCGCTAATGATCAAAGTATTACATGTGCGGCAGACCTAAATAGAGCATGAACTTTGAATCTCGGCGCCTTACCCTAAGCGCGACACTATTAAGAATACAGATCCAATGTGTCTATAGATAGGATATTCATAAACGAGATGCGCTTATTGCATTTTTAACGCTATTGTCCCACTGTTAGTAACTCTAGTCTACATCGGTATGTCCGCTCCAAGTCAGGTATCAATTTTTCGATTTGAAAATGGAAATTTTACGAGAGTACAGTCTGTGCAGCAGTGGTGCAGCATTATTGCGGAAGTCATAATGCGACTGTCGTATTCCAAATTTGGACTTTTCTGCTCAGTCAGACGGCAGTAAAAATGGATGATTTTAATAAAACACTACGAAACTAACGTATATAATCAGAATCTAGTTAAATTTTTGAATTGGTATCTGGTAATAAGGAAAATGCAAACAGTTGCTTACATAATAATTCAGAACACCATGCAACAATTATATGAAATTTCTTATCAAAATTAGTACATGGATGACATGGATCTCACTGGAATAACAATGTAACTAAACAAAACTATCCAATGCCATGTCGGCGTCAACCATTTTTAATGAAAATAATAATTACATGTAAAAGCGATTCACAAGGAACAACCACAATGTGGGCCTATAACCTGTTCTACGTATGCATAATTTGTGTAGTAATTGAAGTATTGTGAATAAGCAAGTAAAATCGACAAGTTGTAGGATACGTTGGAGTTAATATATGGCAAAAGATAGATGTTGTGTGCTGTGCATGACCTGAGTATATGATGTCCTGTAACCCAATAATTTTTAACGGTATCAACGGTCCACACATTCTGATACGTTTGATCCCCAACCAGTAAATAAATTACAAACAAAACCAAAGCAGTGGTTAACAATTTAAACTTAAATAAGATACACGCTAGTAATAGCTATAAGCGGGTAGATATGAAAAAAAGTAACGTTCGAATAAAATTAGGTTGGTGGCACACCGGGTAAGACTTATTATAAAAAAGTGACAACAAAAATAATCATCATCATCATCATCAGCCTATAACAGTCCACTGCTGGACATAGGCCTCTCCAAGTGCACGCCACTGGGTACGGTGGAATAATAATATTTCGAAAAAGCAAATAGCAGTAATGAGAAGATGAGTCATATTTTCTTCAAGTTAGTTAAATCCTCATCACATTTAACTTCTAACCGTGGTCCTCCTTCAGTCTTTCGCATATAAATTCTTCACTTACTTATCCAGCAATACTTGAAATCCAGAGTTCTAGCTGTGTCTCGGGCCATGGCGAAAAGCCTTCGGTCTTTCTTGGTTAGGGTCTCGCAAATGTATATTGGTATTGAAGGACCTGGTAGTCCAATGGAACCCGATGAGAGCTTAAGAGAATTATTTTTGTTATATTCCTTAGCGCCATTTAAAATTTTGTTCTTAATAATAAATAATACCACCTTAAATTATTTCAACGCCAATTACGAGTTAATTAATAGCGAATTAAAATCAAACGATTGGCTGGCGGAATTTTTAGAGCTCAATGATGTTAATGGAATGGTTTTAGTGCTTTATAGTGTAATAAAAGAGGTGGTAAAAAACATGTACCTACGCGTAATTCATTCCAAATTTCTCCCATGGTTTAACATGGCTTTAATAAAGAGACTAGCTGAAAAGGAAAAAATCAGATGCAGGTATCGTAGATACAAAAATCATAAGAAGCCCTTCGTG
The DNA here is from genome assembly GCA_905147815.2 of Phalera bucephala. Lineage (NCBI taxonomy): Eukaryota > Metazoa > Arthropoda > Insecta > Lepidoptera > Notodontidae > Phalera > Phalera bucephala. The sequence continues at coordinate 5,728,353 of LR990619.1, read as the reverse complement.
AGCAATGTCACAAATTATACCAAACGTGTTACTCTCGCTTTAAACAAGGCATTGAAGCAAATGTCAAAAAAACCCAAAAGGTTTTTGGCATTACATAAAAAGTAAAAACTGCACTACAACGTCCATCCCAGCTCAAATGCATAATGATCAGAATGTAAACGCTAATACCTTCTGCCCGCTACCGCTCTTTACTAGCCAATTTCCTTCTACTTTTAGTAGCTTTCAAACATATATCAATCACTTCAGCGAATTGGACAAGCCTTTTCCTGACAATGTCTCCTTCAGTGAACGCGAGGTACTCAATAAAATCTTGAAAAGGATCTTGATGTATCTAAGGGCCCCGGCCTTGATGGCATTTCTGATGTTTTTGTTAAGCGTTGTTGTGTAGCGTTGGCTTTACCATTAGCTATTATTTTTATTCGCTCTTTAAAGGATAGCTGCGGTCCAGACGAATGGAAGAAAGCCAAAATAATACCGTTTTACAAAAAGGGGTCTCAGAGCAATACGAAGAAATATCGTCCTATTGCGATTTTGTCTTGCTTCTCTAAGCTGTTTGAGGGCCTGATATGCCCCATCCTAACAAGTCATGTCGAAGCGGTTCTGTCACAATATCAACATGGATTTCGATCTGGTCGCTCAACTGTAACGAATCTTACCTCATTTGTTTCTAAGCTGACTGATGAGCTCGACAAAGTTTTCGAGGTGGACGCAATTTATACAGACTTTGCCAGTGCCTTTGATAAGGTTAATCATTCCATATTAGTGCATAAGTTAAAAAACGTCGGCATAATGATTTCTTTACTTCACTGGTTTCAATCGTACCTATAAAAAAGACTTCAAATTGTGTCTGTAAGCGGACATAAATCGCACCCGTATTTTTTTGCATCTGGAGTTCCGCAGGTCTCAAATCTAGGACCCATTTTATTTTCTATATTTATCAATGACATTACATCCACAGTACGCAACTGTAAAGTATTGTTATTTGCAGATGATTTGAAGCTTTTTAGAACAATGAACTCCACTGATGATATCAAATACGTCCAAGACGATCTGTCTTATATCAAGGAGTGGTGCGATCGGAACCAAATGGAGTTCAATGTTAACAAATGCTTCAATATGAGGTTCACACGGAAAAAGAAACCACTTGAGTCAGCATATAATATCAATGGTGCGCCTGTATTAAGGGTTAACGTTGTGAGAGATCTCGGCGTTACTATGGATAGTGAACTTCGGTTTAAAACTCACGTCGATTTGATAGTCACTAAAGCCGCTCAGATGTTCGGATACTTAAAACGCAACTTTAAGGGATTTACGCATACGTACACGAGAATAATTCTATACAATGCGTTAGTTCGAATTTGTCTTGAATATGGTTCTATAATTTGGAGTCCGTTTTATAGTGCTCACTCACAACGCATTGAAAGTATTCAACGTGTATTTACAAGATATTTAGCTTTTATCTCTGAAGGTATAAGCCATCGATACAGCTATGAACAACGTTTAAATTTCTTTAAAATGATCTCATTACGCGATGGACGAAAGTTACACGACCTTGTCTTTCTCCACAAAGTAATGAATAACAGCATCAATTGTGATGATATCCGAAACAAAATAGCCATCAATGTTCCTCAGAATATCCCCCGTTATTCTATGACTAAAATTTTTCATACCCCGTTGGGTAAAACCAACCTTGGTTTTAATTCGCCAATGGTTAGGATGTGCGGCCATTACAACACGCTTAATGGAAACAGCGCTCTTGATATCGACATATTCCACGATTCATTACTTTAGGAATAAGTTACTGTATAAGGTACTGTAGGAGTAAATTCTTCCATAGTCAATAAGAAAATATCATCATCATCATCATTTCAGCCTATACTTGTCCACTGCTGAACATAGGCCTCCCCAATCGCTTTCCAGCGTAACCGGTCCGATGCCACCTGTATCCAACGATTTCCTGCGATTTTCACAAGATCGTCGGTCCATCTGGCAGGCGGTCGTCCTACGCTGCGCTTGCCAATACGTGGTCTCCACTCTAGAATCTTTCTGCCCCAACGCCCGTCCGATCTTCGCGCTATGTGGCCAGCCCATTGCCACTTCAGCATGCTAATCCTGAGGGCTATGTCGGTGACCTTGGTTCTTCTACGAATCTCCTCATTCCTGATTCGATCACGTAGAGAAACGCCGAGCATAGCTCTTTCCATAGCTCGCTGAGCAACTTTGAGCTTTTTTATGAGACCTATTGTAAGAGACCACGTCTCTGATCCATATGTCATCACTGGTAACACACATTGACTAAAAACTTTAGTCTTTAGGCACTGAGGTATTTTGGATGAGAAGATGTTGCGCAGTTTCCCGAACGCTGCCCAGCCGAGTTGGATTCGTCGATTGACCTCTCTCTCAAAGTTGGACCTACCTAACCGGACTGCCTGTCCCAGGTAAATGTATTCTTCGACAACTTCAAGAGTAGAGTTCCCAACGGTGAGTGCGGTGGGTACGACATGGACATTAAACATTATTTTTGTTTTGTCCATATTCATTTTAAGACCCACTTGTTGGGATACTCTATTGAGGTCACCGAGCATTCGTCCTAGATCTTCCAGCGACTCCGCCATGACCACAATGTCGTCGGCAAATCGAAGGTGAGTGATGTATTCGCCATTGATGTTGATGCCAAGTCCTTGCCATTCCAAGAGCTTGAAGGCGTCCTCTAAGGTGGCCGTAAACAGTTTCGGAGAAATGACGTCTCCCTGTCTTACTCCTCTTTTTATGGGGATCGCCTTCGTGCACTGCCCCTGTACTCGGACTGACATGGTGGCGTTATTATACAAGCACTTCAACACTTCGATGTACCTATAGTCAATGCGGCATCGCTGGAGAGATCTAAGAACCGCCCAAGTCTCGATCGAATCAAAGGCTTTCTCATAGTCCACAAACGCCAAGCATAGTGGCCGATTATACTTCTCAGTCTTCTGTATAACCTGCCGCAGCGTATGTATGTGGTCTATGGTACTAAAGCCTTTTCGGAAACCGGCTTGTTCGGGAGGCTGGAAGTCATCAAACCTGCGGTCGAGACGATTCGTAATGACTCTCGAAAACAACTTATAAACATGGCTCAGCAGTGTGATGGGCCTATAGTTCTTCAATAAGGTGTTATCACCTTTCTTGAAAAACAGCACCACCACACCCCTGTTCCATGCTTCCGGCGTTTTCCCTTCAAGCAAGACGGAATTAAATAGCCTCTGAAGGACTTTAAGTACCGGCGATCCGCCCGCCTTCAGAAGTTCTGCAGTAATTCCGTCTTCACCCGGCGCTTTGTTGTTTTTTAGTTGTTTGAGAGCCATCCTAATTTCGCACAGGCTGATGTCCGGGATATCTTCAGTGCAGTGTCGGGTTAGCTTGGCTCTTGGGTCTTTTACCAAGTCAACAACAGGTTTAGCTACTGAGGTATATAACTGTCCATAGAACCTCTCTATCTCCCTGAGCACCTCTGACCTATTTGACGTTACGTTTCCGTCCTCCGTCTTCAGCTTCGTCAACTGGCTCTGCCCAATAGACGCGTCTCTTGCGAACACTTTAGAGCCCTTGTTCTGCTCTATGGTCTCCTCAATACGCCTTGCATTGAAGGACCGTAAGTCGTGTCGCAAGGACTTCAATATCTGTCCATTAAGCTGCCTATAGGACTTAGCATCATCGGAGGTTTGGAGCGTCATGGAACGTCGCTCAGCCATGAGGTTTCGGGTGTAGTCAGATAGTTTTTGAGGCCTATTTTTACGGTGGGTCTTAAAATACTTGGACCCGACTGTATGAACAGTCTCTACCAGCCTGTTGTTGATTTCGTCCACTGATGCGCTGCTGTCTAGCAATTCGAAGCGGTTTGACAATTCGAGTTGAAAGTTCTCGGGGTTTTGGATATATGCATGAGTAGGTCGGAGCGTAGACTTCATCAGACGCGATCTTTCCATTTTGACATTAATATTTAATGTGCCTCTGACCATTCGGTGATCACTGCCGGTTTTTACCCTATGAATCACGGAGACATCATTAAATATTTGTCGCTTGGTGCTCATGATGAAGTCTATCTCATTTTTTTGTGGAACCATCAGGGCTCATCCAGGTCCATTTCCTATGAGGCGGCTTCTGGAAGAAAGAGTTCATCATAAAGAGCCCCTCTTTCTCCAGAAATTCGGCCAGCCTCTGACCCCTGGGGTTGCGCTGCCCATATCCAAATTGCCCCACTCTCAACTCATCATCGCCCCGTTTGCCCAGCCGCGCATTGAAGTCACCCATAACCACTGTAAAGTGTGTTTTGGAAGTATGTATGGCTCTACTAATGTCCTCATACATAACTTCGACGTCATCATCTGAGTATGCCGAGGTCGGTGCGTAGACCTGTATGACCTTCAGCGAATATCTTTTGGATATTCTGAGTATAAGGTACGCTACCCTGCTCGACACACTAGTGATGGACACAACGTTGTTTATGAGTGACTTGTGGACGATAAATCCGACACCACCTTGGGACTGCTGTTCGCCCTCCCGGTAGTAAAACAAGTTGCCGGATTTTAAGGTTATCGTGTCCTCGCCCTCTCTTCGGACCTCCGATAAACCAACAATACTCCACCGCAACTTGTTTATCTCTTCTTCCAGCTCAACTAGCTTCTCATCTGTCCTCAATGTGCGTGCGTTGTATGTCACCAGGGCCAATTTTCGGTTTTGGTGGTAGCCGAATCTCTGCCGGAGATTCTTAGCACCCCTTGTCCTGTCGTTACCATGGCTGCTACCGTGGCCAGGACGAACAGGACCGCCGGGGACTAGGGGCCTGGTTTTTCTACTTTCTTCCATAATTGGGGGTGTTTGCCATACTCGCCACGCTTGGCAGGCGGGTTGGCGAGCGCAGTTATTGGTCGTCGAAGTGTTAAGGGAACGCTGCTGCGCATTCCCTAGTTTTCCCTTAGTCGCCTTGTACGACACCCGATGGGATGAGATGGGTTGGTCCTATTCTAAGCCGGGAACCACGCGGTTCTTAAGCTTAAATTAATTTTAATATATTAAATTAAAATTAATTTAAGCTTAAGAATGCATTTGTATCTTCTTTACTTAAAAACCAAATTAGAATAAAATGCGAATGTTGTACATACCTGTCATTGGTGTACACATCAGACTACCTAGTCAAATATAAAGGCTGGCGTGACTTTATAAAAATATATTTATTTTACAACATAAATTATTAATAGATATACGAAATATAAGCAGCCGATAATATTGCTAAAAGGTCGTGCGAACGGTAAGAAAGCTAAATCTAAGAGAGTCTAAGAGAGATATTAAAGTACTTTGCTTGGTGATGGCTATTTATAGGCATCGCCAAGGTAACACATCTTTCTAGAAGGCGCCCACGCAGAGTGCACCGTATTAATTGATATCTGCTTATTAATCAAAACAATTATTAGAACTGTACTGAGACTAAACACGCTATGGGGGTTATTAGGAAGGTCGCTCACCCTACACCTTGGGTTAATGCGATTGTTTTAGCGCCAAAGAAGAACGGTGATATTCGCCTGTGTCTCTACCCGTGTTCCCTCAACCGAGCTATCCGTCGCTCGCATTATCCTCTGCCAACGCTTACGGAGATAGCTACTAAGCTGCAAGGTGCTCGTTTCTTTAGTAAATTAGATGCGAGGTCTGGATTTTGGATGGTTGAGATTGATGATGAGGTTGCAGATCTCTGTACCTTTGGCACGCGTTTTGGTAGGTATCAGTTTGTAAGGTTACCGTTTGGTATTAATTCTTCTTCCGAAATTTTTCATTCTAAGGTTCGTCAGTTGTTAGAGAATTTGGACGGTGTGGATTCATTCATCGATGATTTTACTGTCCGGCCTTCCACTAGAGAAGAACATGATCGTCGTCTTAAATGTTTGCTAGATAGAGCTCGTGAAGTCGGTATTAAATTCAATAGGGAGAAGTGTGAATTTTGTGTAGAGGAAGTAACATATTTAGGCCATACATTTAGTCCTAAGCGCATGCAGATAGATAAAAATAAGTTAAAAGCAATCATGAACATGCCCACACCGGCAGACAGGTGTGCGTTGGAAAGATTCATGGGTATGGTTAATTACTTATCGAAATTTATACCACATTATTCAGACACGGTTGCTGCGCTAAGATGTCTACTGAAGAAGGGTGTCGAATGGACTTGGGATGCCTGTCACGATGCTGTGGTGTCGCAGCTGAAGCAGGCACTGTGCAGCGCGCCAACAATAACTAAAACACTACAACACGCAGCTAAGGCAAGTTAAGCCGATTCAGCAAAACATTACTTGGAATTAATTTGCATGAGCAATAGTTTGTTATTATTGTATCATCTTTTAAAGTACTTGCACTGAGCTGTTATACATAACTACCTACTTAAGCAATTTTATCATGGAATGTGTAATGTGTATACTGTTGGTGTGTCTTTTTTAATAAATAAATAAATTATTTTATTACTATATTAATAGCCTAGGTTGCAAATGTGCATAGTAGGCACGTGGGCGTAACCACCCAAGACTCAACACGACTCACCCACGACACAACTATAGATTAAAGATTATTTATTTCAATATAAACACAGAAAAATAATAACGGTGCGTTCGTAAACAACTGCATTAGTGAAAACTGTGTTGCAGCTGTTTGCGCCCGCCTCCTTAAACAATAAATAAACAATAAATAAATAATTCATTTGTACTATAGGAAATGTTAGTGATTTTCATGTGTGTGCAGAGTGCATGTATGTGTGCGTGTGTGTATGTGGGTGGGTGGTGCGTGGTATGTATGTGTGCGTTTATGCATGTACATATGAATGCAATTTGTATGCGTATGACTTATAGTATAGAATACATCTTATATTTGGGTTTAGAGTTTAACATCGAACATGGATAAAAATATTATGGTATTTAACATTCAATATCATCATAAGAGAGGTCTTGAAGCCAGTTTAATATTTTATGTTTACACTCGATGGGAGAGTGGATTAATATTTAAGATTTTATTCACACTATTATATACTCTAGAGCTCAAAAAATAACTATGTCGCCTAGCAAGCTGAACTCTACATGGATGAGTTTTACGTACCCTGTCAGTTCTACGTTTGTTTGAAATTAAATTAAGTTCAAACAGTAGTTTGGCATGTTTACGTAAAATGAGGTTTAGAATAAATAATTTCCTCACAGATAACATCTTACATAACGAATAAAGGTCAGAAATTGGAAATCTTATCAGTTTATATTAGAGTACTTTTAGTATAATTCTTTGGGCTCTTTCCAATCTCAAGAACAGAGTTAGCTGCTCCACCCCAAGCTGTTATACCATAACACATAATTGATTGTACTAGTGTATAATACACCGTTTTTAGTGTTTGAATATCAGTCACATGGCGCAGTCTTGAAAACAAAAAATAATTTACGGGTACGACTGGTGAGAGATCCAATATATGACTTACAACTCATAAGACTATCAATTATAATACTTTCACGTGACAAAGGGGCACAATTACATGAGAGTGAAGGAAAATTTTGGCATTAATGAGCAGATATCGATAAAGATTGAGGTGAAAGTGTTCTTGTGCTAGCAAAAAAAGGAATGTATTTGGTTTTATCTAGATTTAGGGTTAATAAGTTAGCTGAGAGCCATTTCATTACAGTAAGCATGGCAGATTCAGCAAGCAGCCAACTTCACTCCAAGAATCACCAGTAATTAACAACGCAGTATCATCAGCATAAGTCAAGATTTTGCAATTAGCTATGGATAATTTGCAGAAATCATTCACATAAAGCAAAAACAATGATGGACCCAGCACGCTACCTTGAGGCACGCCGCATGTAAGTGACAAATCCTGGCTAACAATATTTCCAATTTTAACACATTGGGACCGCTTACTTTGATAACTTGTGAATAAGTTAAGAACGGAATTTGTGAATAAGTTAAGTTGTAGAATAATACATTCAACTTCCGCATTGTCAGTGCTTAACAGAGTCATAGAATTTGGTTGAGTCCAGAATTGGGAAGACGATGAATTTGTGTTAGACAGAGGATCGTCATGGGCAGTGCTCGAAATATTTTTTGATGCAAGTGAGGGACCGATATTGGCAAAGTAATTATTTACCCTATTAACATCAGACGTAGGGCTAGAGGATACGGATAAGAGATCACTAGCTGGACAATAGAATTTAGATTAGCTACATTTTTATCCACTTCCATGTTAATTTCGAGTCACCTTTGGCAGAACTCACAGGACGCCATTGGCATCTTTTGCGATCTATCGAAGGCATTTGATTGCGTTGAACATGAAACACTATTGCTTAAACTAGAGCACTATGGAATCCGTGGTAGAGCGCCTAATCTTTTAAAATCTTACCTAGGAGACAGACAGCAGTGTATTCAAATAAACGAAATTAAATCTCTAGGAGCTATAGTTAAAATAGGCGTTCCTCAGGGATCGATACTGGGGCCGTCTCTATTTTGGTATATATTAACGACCTACTTCAAGTAATTGAAAAACAAGCGAAGGTAGTGTTATTTGCTGATGATACCTCATTAATTTTTAAAGTAGATAGACATGTACATAACGTAGACGAGGTGAATGATGCTATCCTTCAAGTACATAATTGGTTCACAACCAATAGCTTAGTGTTTAATAACAAAAAAACTAAATGTATAAGGTTTTCTTTACCAAATATGAAAGGTACTGCATGTCATATTATGTTGAACAACGAGAAACTTAAGTTTATCAATGATACATCTTTCTTAGGAATTACGCTTGATTCTAAGTTACAATGGGGCCCTCACATTAAGACTTTAGGTAAACGGCTCGGTGCCGCTGCCTATGCCGTAAGAAAGATCAGACAACTTACTGATGTGAACACAGCGCGGTTGGTCTATTTCAGTTACTTTCATAGTGTCATGTCTTACGGTATATTATTGTGGGGTAGGGCAGCTGACATTGAGTCTATTTTTATCTTGCAAAAAAGGGCTATAAGAGCTATACTAGCTAACTTAGGCAGTCGCGAATCTCTCAGAGAATTGTTTAAAGAAGCCAATATTATGACGGTCCTATGTCAGTATATTTATGAAAACATAATGTATACAAGGAAAAATATAGATTTGTTTAATCAGTTAGGCATTGCTATAATACGCGACATACAAATAAATTAGATCAACCGCAATTTCGTCTGTCAAAAATTCACACTTCTTACTGTGTTAGATTTTATAATAAAATTCCTCTTGACGTCACTAAACTTAGTGACAATAAATTCAAAGCTTGTATTAAACGTACGCTTTGTAAACAAGCTTATTATACGCTAGATGATTATTTAAAAGACAAAAATACTTGGATAGGGGCTGCTCCAGCTCGACTTGATTGAATATGGACAACTTGTTTAGCTATTATATAATATTTAATATTCTCTCTCTTCCTTCTATTAAATTAGTAAAATGTTTCTTTTTTTCTCATTTCTTTCTCTGTAAATGAGGGAACCATTTAGCCATTCACATGAATAGTATAATTTGTATAAGTTAACTTAGACCTACCTGATAGACCAGCCTACGTCGTTCTCCCATATCCCACAACAAAATGTAGATGGAAAAAAAAAATGTAAAAATACTATTTTAAAAGAGTAACCGTGGAGTTTCTTGCCCTTCTTCGCCACAGAAATGACATTCCGAAGTGGTGATAGAGTCTTTGTTACTTTTCTGACGATTCATAAATACTGTAATGGTTTACATGATAAAAAAATATTCTGATTCTGAATCTGATTCCGTATGCTTGATTCAACTTGCTCACTGCTCAAATGAGCATTAAGCTTGAATACGCGCTGTGGATCCGCGACTTTACGATAGATTTCATAATTTCAAGCTTATGTTTTCTAAGACTACCAAAGTAATAAGCAAAGCAAACTCGAAATGCATTTCAGTATAACATAACAACAGTTTAACTTCACCTATATTTCTTGGCATCGACTAAGACGACCAAATCTAGTCATAAATTATTCAAAACATGAGTCGAACTTGATCGTCACGTACGAGGAAACTTGTTATTCTACATGATTGCCCTCTTCGTAAGTGGAAATATCTGGTCTGGTAATAAATCCATGATTGATTGAGCTACGGTTTTATTAGCTTCATATTAATCTTCTTCGAGCTAGTTCCCGTCTGTTATTATTATGTTCTATTCAATCGCAAATTGGGCTGACTCTTTTATTGCCAAAACTCGATTTTACTCGAAATCTATTTGAGAACATTGGCCCTCTCTAGTCATAATTTCGGTATCGTAAATGTGTTTATAGCCTCAAATTTCATATACACTTTTAGGCAGACCAAAACCCAATAGGTATCTAAGGGTCAAAGATCTAATGACCGGAGAGCTAACTGAGTGAAAACTGTCCAATTGACGACAGTTTTCCGATCTCAAAGAAACTCAAAAAACTTTAGGATAAAGACTAGAACAAGGGACTGTCTATGTCTATACCAAATTGACGGTTACCAAAGTGCAGTGTACAAATTTTCAACTTATTGTTGAGAGTTGTATGCACAACCTAAATTTTCCCACACGGCCACTAAAAATAAATATAGAAAAAAAAATTCAGCGGAAAGTATTAACTTCATACATTTTTCTACTGAACTCTAACTTCTTTCGAAAACTGTTGGGGCGTGTTTACCCACTGATCGCTCTCAGCAGTGATTGATAGGATAGCTATGTCTCAACAAATTTGTATTCCGCCGCGACGGCCTGTAGATACCTTAATAATTATAATATAATATTAGCCCTGTTAAGAAACTGTCCCACGTGCCTCCTCTCAAACTGAGAGCTAAGCCCTCTTATAGTCCATAGTCCATCACGCTGGCCCAGTGCGGGTTGGCGAACTAGGATGTTTTCCTTCACCGTTTAAGCAAGTGATAATTATTTTTTTAAATCGCACATGCTTTTGAACAGACAGAGGTGCGTGCCTGGGTTTGAACCCGAGAACTCTGACTTTGCAGTCCAACGGTCTAACCACTAGGCTAACACTGCACCTTAATAATTAATAAAACAAAAAAAAAAACAATTTGTTATTCACCAGTACAAGGTCGCTCAGCGAGCTATGGAGAGAGCTATGCTCGGAGTTTCTCTTAGGATTCGAATCCCGAACGAAGTTATTCGTCGAGAACCAAGATTACCGACATAGTTCAGCGAATTAGCAAGCTGAAGTGGCAGGAGGCTGGTCACATATCACAGAATCAATGGCCGTTGGAGCAGACTGATTCTTGAGTGAAGACCGCATGTCGGCAAACGTAGTGTAGGGCGCCCTGTAGCTAGGTGGGGCGACGATATTCGTAAGGCAGCGTGCAGGGATTGGAGGAGGAGAGCTGAAGATCAAGCTCAGTGGCGTACCATAGGAGAGGCTTCCGTCCAGCAGTGGACTGATACGGGCTGATGATGATAAGAGATATTATTTGACATTATATCGACCTCATTTGTCATTATCTCCTATAATTTGTGAGTTAATCAAACGACTCTGCCCCACTGCTGGGCAAAGGCCTCACAAATCGAGGTAAGAGTTTAGGTAGAACCAGTGCGGATTAGTGGAGTTTGTAGTAGACGTACTTATACGCAAATGAAATCAATATATAAATTATTTATCTCCTCCTCCTTAAGTTGGTTTCCTCATTACTGAGGGTCGTGGTCATAACTTAGAGAACAGTTTTCTACGGATTATGAGTCGCCATCCACTCCTATCTGCAACCGAGTGAAGAGCATCGTTAACCGTGGTATTAAGAGCAGTGCGAATCTGATCCGTCCAGCGTATTGGGCTCCTTCCTCGTGGTCGCTTGCCTTCAATTTAAAGTATTTATCCGTGCCTTTATAAAAAAAGCATGACATATATTACTGTCTAAATATAAAATCTACGAAAAAATGCTTACATCGAAAATATTCCGGAAAATAGAAAACATCTTGCACAGTTTCTTTTTCACAAATAAATGCGTCAAACATTACCGTATCCATATTTACGCGTAAACAACGCGTCGGAATAACACAAAATATCCGCTTTATCATGTCAGGTGCCTCGGAAGCCAACGCCGGCTAGTATTGTCAAGATGTCTGCATTTCCGGATACCGACTGGATGCACCTGACCAACTCTCGGATGCTGATTTAACCTTTATATAGTTTGTATTCTGCAAAATTGCGTGGTAAGCAAGAGCAATAAAGTAGCGACTCGTGCTGTCATTCCCTTCTTGGGCGGCTGTAGATCTTCTTGACACTTCCCTTTTGGCATTGTTTAGCGGGAGGCAATGAATTGATAGTGACTACGCGGGCAAGAATTCACATTGCACTCGCTGGCTCGATCAGTGCTGCTAATAGACATTTCACATACATAATTTAGTAGGGGAGCGAGGGGCTTGTTGTAACAGGGTTTTTTCACCAAGAATCTAAACTTTATTAAACTGTTTCTTTAACTCAATCTTATCTTTATATCGCACTTTCTCATGTCGTCATAACCAATGTCCAGCCAGACGACGCAGTAAGTAGAGTGTGCGCGCGCTTCATTTTGGCACTTTAATTATTAACGTAATTAAAACTTTGTGTGTTTTATTAATATTCGAATATTTTGTAAGTTGGTTAAATAGTTATTTTGATAGATGTTAAAAATAATAATATGGGGTTAATTGTAATAAAATCTTGGGGCTTGTTGTAACATGTTACAACTTGCCCCTGCGATTTATGAATGAGGTTTATTAAGATGTCAATTAATATGTTCTCTTTTAGAATGAAAAAATGTACAGTAAGAAAAAATCTGAACGGGCACCACAAAGCCAGGAGGTGTATGAATTGACTGAAGTTAAGTTTTAGAAAACAACTGTTCTGTGCGAAAAGCAAGTCAAACCTTCGGTCTGTGTCATTATTACACACTACATATTATTTTTGTTACTAAAAGGCAAAAACGAACTGGTCTGATAAGTTTGGTCTCACTGTCAACCCTCTTAAATGCCAAGCTATTATTGTAGGCAGTCCACGTATGGTGAGCCGAGTGGTTATTGATACTTTACCACCAATTATTTTTAATAATTCGCCCATTCCATTCAGGCAAAACGTGAAAAATCTTGGCCTTCTTATTGACAACTCACTTAGCTGGCGGAATCAGATTGGTAGCGTAAGCCAGAAGGTCACGGATATCCTGCGGATGCTGTATCGACTGAAACACTTTCTTCCATCCAAAACTAAGGCACTGCTCGTGCAAGCTTTAATCTTTCCAATAATCGACTATGGTGATGTGTGCTACTTTGACTACGCAGATCTACTCAATAATTTGGACCGACTTCTGAATAACTGCATTCGATTTGTAATCAATCTTCGCAAGTATAACCATGTTTCCATGTATCGCGCGGAACTAAAGTGGCTTCCGATTCGACAGCGTAGGAACTTGAGAACACTTACAATCTTGTATTCTCTTATTGAGTCTCCTTCTTCCCCGTCTTACCTATCATCTCAGTTTCAATATTTAAGTTCCAACCACTGTAAAAATCTACGCTCTTCTCATAATCGGCTTCTTCAATGCCCACTCCACCGCACTAACTTTATTCACTCTTCTTTCCTCGTGCAATCCATTCTTCTTTGGAACTCTCTTCCTCCTAATGTGAGGATGGCAGAGAGCCGGTACTCCTTTAAGAAAAGAACTCGCGAACACATAACCATCAAGATGTTAGCAGAATCATCTCATTAGTATGTTTAATTATATTTATTGTATTTATTTATCTAATGTAACATTTATTTAATTTTATGTATTCTATGTATATATACATATTAAAAATTGATATATATTCGTTTATTATATATGCGTATTATATTTAAAATATTTGTCCTCCCGATAGTTCTTTATAATGTAGTCCAAGTGCACCTACCTTGTTTTCTCTGCATCACCCTAAGGTTGACTGGGAAATAATGCCTTTGGCATTAAGTCCGCCTCCGTACAACTTTGCGCAAAAGTATAAATAAATAAATAAAAACATAAATTATTATAGTTTACATATTTTCGTATTTTATTATTGTTACTACTTACCCCAATGTCTGTTAAAACTAACCCCAAGCGCGGGTTAAGTTGTAACGACGGACTTTTTTTATAAAAATGTTAATTGCTAATTAATAAATAAAATATAAAAATGTTGACTGCCTCGTTGGTTTGGTGGCAAAGCCCATCGCTTTGTGATAACGAGGTCCTGGGTTCAAATCCTAGGTCGGACAAATGTAGTTTTTCTAACGAAAAATTATATATGAAAAATTAAAATGGTATATGGCAATAGGCTCGCCCCCTATTACATGGGACCTAATATCGTCGGCGAAACGTGGGTATACTCAGTACTCCTCTGCCACCCCCTCTGGGGAATACAGGCGTGACGGTGCGAAATAATAACAACTCTTTCGTCATTTTTCTACTCCATTTAATAGCGGAAGAGTTAAAGTATCAACCAATGTCTAACCACTGGTTATTTACATGATAGTTCTCAAGATATATTATTTTTTCTGAAAATTGTTACAACAAGGCCCTTGCTCCCCAATACATTGCAGCGACTTTCTATAATTCGCTGCATTACAAAGCGTCTAACTGCTTTCCAAGCCCACGTTTTTTTTACAAAGATAATAATAATAATAATAATAATTTATTTATTAAGCATTCAATATAAACTTAATTCTAGCACAATTGATGACACATAATTTATGAGTATAGAGGTACATAATTTCATAATTATTAAATATATTAGTAGTCCAAATTTATACATTTTCATTTTTGAGATACATTAGTCAGGTCCATTTATTGTGGCTTACAATGTACTGCTGGTGCTTAAAATAGGAAAACCCTGAGCTATAAGCACCAGCAACCTTCCAGTGACTCTTAATTTGATCATTATGGCACCTATTAATGTATACAATTAATTAATATTTGATACTTGGAATTTATATAATTAAAAATATATAAACCGAGTCTTATCTGATGGAAAAGTCAAGAGTCTCCGTAACCGGCGAGCGTGTATGAGACGAACTATGAGAGTCGAGGAAGCCAGAGAGGTATGCAAGGAAAGAACCTGTTGAAACTCTGTACTCTCTGCCTACCCCGCAAGGGATCTGGCGTGAGGTTATAGATAGATAGATAGATAGAAAAAAATATAATTGATAATTGAGATGCTTTCCCTAATTGGTAAGTATGTGTGAGTTTTTCTGTATATATATAATATTATTAATTAAATTAATTAGAGTATTGTGTTATATATTTAAATCTATTTAAATTTAAAATTACATTTATTGTATAGGATGAAGAAGTTTTTCTGTTTCGTCATAATTAAGTTGCAATAACCATTTTATTAATGTTTTTTTGCATTGATATTTAGATGTCGACTTGATATCCAGATTCTTATTAATATTATTGTAAAGGAAACTTCCCAAAAAATAGTAAAATTTCCTGCTAAATGAAGTTTTACAATCGTATGGTCTAGATATACTAAATCTGCGCGTAGTACGGGAAAAGGAGGCTGGTGGTGACCAATGGACTACACTGTGTTGCTTATTAATTATATGCAGGATAAATAGTTGGCGTACTGTCAGGACATTGCAATATTGGTAGAGTTCCTCAGTAGGAAATCGTAGAGGCTTAAATGTGCTTACTTTTAATACAGCTCTCTGAGCTCTTTCAAGCTTTATTAGTCGATTTTTAGGAGCACCTCCCCAGGTGGAGATGCAATAGATCAATATAGATTGACATAGTGAGAAGTATACTGTTTTTAGCAATTCTGGTTCAGCTATATGTCTAAGAGTTTTAAAAATAAATATAAGTTTACGCACTCGGGCTGTCAATAAATCAATGTGCGGAGCAAAGCTTAGCTTCTCATCTAGGGTTATTCCAAGATATTTGATGGTAGTGACTTTTGACAACTTCGGACAGTTACATATTTGATGTATATTTTTAGCGTGGTTATGAGCAGTTAATGAAAATTGTCTAGTATCCAGTGCTCTATTTATTTTAATGGTGAACGTCAGATATTTTGTTTTGTCGACATTAAGAGCTAAAGAGTGGCTTGACAGCCATTTGATTACCTTATCAAAGCCAGATTGCGCTGCATCAAATGCGTTTTCCCAGGAATCCGCAGTAAAAAGCAAGGCAGTGTCATCCGCAAAAGCAATCAACTTTCCTTTTCCTAATTCTAAATTACACATATCATTCACGTATGCCAAATACAAGGTAGATATCTTAACTTTTTTATCTTTAATAAAAACGAAATCCTACACTAGGCTTTATTCGTATGTCGTGGGTGCGTTTGCAAACATGAAAATTCACAAACACAAATACTCAAACCAAAACAAATAATTGTGGGTCACACAAAGATTTGCCCCGTGCTGGAATCGAACCTGCGACTATTGGACCCAGTGAGCGGAGCGGTTTAAGCTGTAAACCACTGCGCCTAATTTATCATTACTTGCTGCTTTACACAATTACTTAAGCGCTCAGTGCTTAGACGTATTTTGTTGATTACCAAATAACTCAGAAAACTGTTTGATTATGATTATTTTATAGGCCAACGTGAGGTAGTAAATCCATCCAACACAAAAACACCAAAATGGAATCTAACAAAAAAAGCCATCACCGTTACCGCACAGGGGTAGCTTAATGTACAACACATTTATGTAGGTAATATTGCTCGCGTCACAATCATGAATATTAGAGGCTTGTATACATACCTACTAGACTCTGCCAATGCCCATGGCTTCGCCTCCATAAATTAGTTAAAAACCACAAACTATTTGACGTTATCGTAACGTTGCCGGGAAAGCGTCCTGTTCATCTTTATCTAGTAAATTTGTAGTGTGAAAGATATGACATATGAACTCTATATCGTTATCCTAACGTCATTCTGTCCGTGCTAAGCCCTGATCAATTGAGTACAGAGGACCCATCCTGAGCGTACTCAAGTGATGTAGTGAGGGTGATGGCTGCTCAAATAGACATACTCGTGCTGTTTGTGGAGACTGGTCTACCCAACATCCTTTAGCTCATTATTTATTACATATATTTTAAAATATTATAATTAGTCTAATATCGCAATCGTAAGGCATCACACTCGAGCTGGATTGCATAAATGATTTTGTATATTATAAAAACTTATGTTACATACATACATTATCATATTATATAAATTCAGAAAAGGATAAAAAAAGGAATGGAGAATTAGACAAAAAAGACAAGCCCGGTGAGTTTAACGCAGGATTTTCTCAGTGGAGGCTACGTTTCGGTCCGGTGTTAGATTAGTAAGTTAAAAAAATGTAAATATGACCATTTGTAAGTTCCCCCGCACAACCCACAAAATAAACAATTTCAGTTTGAGTTTGATCTGAGGGCTTAGGTTGGGAGCTTCGGAGGAGGGCTTACTACAATTGACCTCACCGTAATAACAGTTGGGTAATTTGCCCCTCGGTGATCGTTGGACACTAGTTAGTCACCTTTGATCACCCATGTGATATTACCCAAGTAATTAAAGTGGAATAAACCTTGCAATAGATTACTACTATTAGTAACGGTAGAAGGAAAAAGATGACAGGGCACCTTATGCGACATGATAGGCGTATTCAAAACATCTTGGAAGGGAAATTATAAGGAAAGAGGGGAAGAGGAAGGCCGAGGACAAGTTACAAGTAAATTAAATTAAAAAAAGTTTCTGTCAGGTCGAGTAAGAGAACTGTAAGAATAAGTGCACGGAGAAAGATGCATACATCGGCTGCACCGACAAGAGTCTAACTCTTAAATTAAAAAGAAAAATACTTTTCAAATTAGTCTAGGTTTAGCAGTACTTGTGCAATGTCCGAACAAATTGTCAACCAGACATAACATTTCTAAACGTGTTTTTTCATGTTCTACACCTCGAAATAGTCGAACCAACCTTTTAATATATTCCATGTAGAGCGCTCGTAGCGCCGTGCAATCGCGGTGTTCTTAGTGTTCACCAAGGTTCAGCAGCATTCGGTTCGGTCAGGCTGAGATGGGTGACCGTTTGTGGCATTTTCATATTCGAGCGTCTCCATGCTTCAAAAGGCATGTAAGCCGTTAGTCCGGTTACCACAGATATAGAAAGAAGAGTGAGTGCAGACAACAGAGTAAATAGTGCGATGGGATAGCTACATGGGAGCCAGCATTTAAGCCAAAAGGCGCAGCTGGCCATACATTACCGAGTTCTTGTCCCAACGCTGTTATATGGTAGCGAGAGCTGGGTATGTAAGAAGGAGAATGAAATTAGGATAAATTTGGTGGAATTGCAAGCTCTGCGGAAAATGTGCGGAGTGAAGCTGACCGACGGTATTCGCAACAGCGTAGTAAGAAAGCGAGTAGGTATGAAAGATAGTATCGGTGTAAAGATGAGAAAAGGTATGCTCCATAGGTTCGACTATATAGAAAAGAGGTCACAAGAAAGAATGACGAAACAGATATACAATGCGAAAATGGAAGGATGTAGGTACCGGGGAAGACCTAGACTATCTTCGCAAGACCAAATAGACCGAGTCTTCGAATTCAAGGAAAGAACCTATTAGAACTTTGTACTCTCTGCCTACCCCACAAAGGATCTGGCGTGATGATATAGATGGACCACTTAATGAGTTACCTAGTCATTAAGCTAAGTTGAAAGCCTTATTGGTTATTTGATAAGTTTCAACAGAAAGTGGTCATAAACCAGCCTTCACCAAACGGCACTGGTTCCGCGTGGTGGAGTGTAGCCTAATCTCTCTCACCACGATTCGTGAGAGAAAGCCTTTGCCCAGTACAGGCTGATTTATTTATTATTATTCAATGCACAGACACAACCCCTTCTGAATGTTTATAATAGTGACAGATAGACACGTCTTATACATAGCTAGTAATACCCAGTGTGTATACGGCTGCGTATCTTGCGCGGCACTAACTCCCGCTAAGGATCTTTACTGCCGTCATCATTACGCTACAAATTGTCCTATCCAATTTAGACCAGGAGGCAGCGATCATTTTTACACATTTTTGAAATTGTAATAAAATGTCTTAGCTTATTACTTACTGAAATGTCGCTATATCAAAACATTTAGAAAAAAGTTAACTCCTATCTATCTATATCATCGCCCCAGATCACTTACGGGATATAGGGAGGGGATACGGGATATACAATCTAAGTACAGAGTCCCAACAGGTTCTTTCCTTATATACCTCCTTCGATTCTCTAAGCAATGGTGTACCGTATAGGTACACTTATAGCGGACAATTTTAGGTCTCAGAAAGAGTGATTTCTCCAGCGAAAAATTGACAGTAGTTGAACGGAGTCGGACATTTTGCTCGGTGTTTAGGCAATCCACTCGCCCACCCCCTATTAAATTGACCCGAAGCAGCGATTGCCAAAAATGTTAGTGTACAGTACAAAACCTCAACCACCCTTGTTTGGAGAATATTAAATATAGACCTAACGGTGTTCCTACAACCTGCCATGTTAAGTTCCAAATGCGTTTAATAAGGACACCAGCTCCTTGTCAACAAGCAGTATGTCTCAGAGACGGTAGATCTTAATACGGCACTTCGGCCCGGGATTATAGTAGGGGCTCGTTTGCTTAACTACCACTTTACCTATAATATACCCCGAGTATCATAAAATGCACAACTATTTATCATACTTGATGTATGATATTACTTGATGTATACATAGATGTGTTTAATATTCCCTCTCTTCCTTCTAATAATTTAGTAAAATGTATCTTTTGTTTCTCATTTCTTTCTCTGTAAATGAGGGAACCATGTATCCATTCACATGAATAGTATAATTTGTGTAATTTAAGTTAGACCCACCTGATAGACCAGCCTACATCGTTCTCCCATATCCCACAACAAAATGTAGATGGAAAAAGAAAATGTAAAAATACTATTTTAAAAGAGTAACCGTGGAGTTTCTTACCCTTCTCCTCCATAGGAATGATATTCCGAATTGGTGGTAGAGTCTTTGTTACTTTTCTGACGATTCATAAATACTGTAATGGTTTACATAAATAAAAAATATTCCGATTCTGATTTGATACATTTATACACCCGTCGCGAAAAATCTGTAATCTCTTTTATTTTAAACGTAGCCCCACACTAGCATTTATTCCTGTGTCGTGGGTGCGTTCCTAAAACATGAAAATTCGCATACACAAATACCTAGATTGAAACAAACATTTGTGGGCCACGCAAAGCTTTGTCCCGTGCGGGAAGGGAAAGGGAATGGTTTAAGCTCTTAAACACGATGTTATATGTTAGATGGCTATAAGATCGCGCTGTAGTACCTACTAGATACTATTCCAAACTCTGTATTGTAACTAAAAAAATTTTCACAGAAAAAACCTTTAAAACAACTTGCCTTATCTAGATCTTAAATCTAAGACATCGTTCAACATCACAGATATCATTCGAACCAAATATTTTTTTTATTCACGTGGACCAAAAAGTACTGATGAATATGAAATAAAACAATTTTTCGGATTTCATCGCAATTTCCCGACGTTTCAAGTACTCATGGCCACGAGACGGACTATGGGAGTCCCTCCCGTGACCATAGGTGCTGCCTTCTTGCTGTATTTCTGGTGTAAATTTCGCGTAAATCTAAGAACTCAATCCTAATGAGGAGTCAAGAAAGAAAATGCTAGTAATTACTTAAGAATACCATCCAATCGGAATGACGAATGATTGAAGAAGGGCAAGAAACTCCACGGTTCTTTTATCGCCAACTGTACCATACGGTACGAGAGCGTGTGTAGTCAACTTCCAAGTCTGCTGTACACACGAGCAATAAACAGACAATAAAGGCGTCAAATGCATTACACATTCTGAAAGCCACGTGTAGAATCTCGTAAACGAGTAATTTAGACGCAGTTTAATTAAATCGTTGGGCAGCAATGCGCCGGCCGCCGGACAACGCCGGTCGTGACGAGCGGTCGTTGCGCATTAACTCCTCTATATTAAACACGTCCGACCGTGCCGCTATCCGCCCACGCCCCCACTGTCGAACATACAGACCGGAATGATCGTTAGCTTAAGACAACCATCCATGTTGACTGTCCTCTGTTGTTAAAGCTAATAGAAATGAGATTTCACAACGAAAAATCACATGGTCAGGAGGCCTGTTATAAGTACTTTAGCAGCCTGTATCTACCAACTTAAGGCCTCTATCACGCCCTTCTTTCTTCGGTCATACGCTCTATATTAAACACGTCCGACTGTGCTACTATCTGCCCACACCGCCACTTATGGACACACGGACAGTCATGATCGCTAGCTTATGTCATAGCATCCACGTTAAGTGTGAAGCACGAGTGAAGCTGACCGACCGTATTCTCAACAGCGAAGTAAGAAAGTGAGTAGATGTGAAAGATAGTATCTGTGTAAAGATGAGAAAGGTATGCTCCGTTGGTTCGGGTATATAGAAAGAATGTCAGAAGAAAGAATGATAAAACAGATATACAATGCGAAAGTGGAAAGATGTAGGTACCGGGGAAGACCTAGACTATCATACCACGACCAAATAGACCGAGTCTTATCTGGAAGACAAGTCAAGAGTATCCGTATCCGGCGAGCTTGTATGAGCCGAAGTATGAGAGTTGAGGAAACCTGAGAGGTATGTAAGGAAACCTGTTGGAACTCTGTCCTCTCTGCCTACCCCGCAAGGCATCTGGCGTGATGATATAGATAGATAAATCTACGTTATTTCTAGCATTGGCGACTGGCGATTTAGTGGCGACTGTGTTGAAGCTGTATTGATTGTATTTTGGCGACTTGCTGCGTTCGATAGCGGAATAAAAACAGCAAGTCTTAGCGACTGCATCGATAATGCATCGCGTAACTGCTATCGATCGCGATATTAAAAATCAGTGTAGCGTAGCATTCAGTCGCGGCAGAAACCGACATGATCATCGCGATTGGAGTTTTTAAATTTCCTAAAAGCAACTGGGTTAACGGTCGTCGATAGTGAAGGTAGCAAGTCTTCGTGGGCTTTATCGAAAATATTCTATAGCCATGTGGACACAATCGCGAAAGCTGATAGAAAAAAACCAATGGGAAGGAGGTAGCTTGTGTACTGCGTGCATTCTTCGCCGATTGAGTGCTAGGTTTTTATATCAATGGCTAGGTCCCCAAGGTTATCAGGGTGTTGTGTTGTATAACATAGATTTTAATAACTGAGCATTTACTTCACAATTTTCATTTAATTTAGGTAATATAGTGTGATGTGACTAATGGTAATAAATGTTAACATCAAATCATTCATAGTATCACAAAAACATAATTTATAAATTTAATACGCAGAGACGGTGGTAGACATAAAATATTAGAAATTTCCAAAACACAAACAAATTTTGTTTTGTCTTGCTCGTTATCTTAAATAGCAGTGCGTTAAACTTTATTTGCGTCTTAAGAATTCAAATAAAATTTAACATCGTAGATTCTCTTAGACAAAGGTCGACCTAACATCGTCGGCGAAACGTGGGTGTACTCAGTACACCTCTACCACCCCCTCCCCCCTGGGGAATATAGGTATGACGGTGTTTTTTTTTCACATAAATACAAAAGACTTACCAATTTGCTGAAATGAGTCTGTAGCACTTTTACACACACTAAAAAAGGAAAAGAAGGCTAGTTTTATTACACTTCGTACCCAAAAAGAGGGGTTTTACGTGTGTATCCGTGTGTCTGTCTGTGGCATCGTAGCTCCTAACCAGATGAACCGATTGTGATTTAGTTTTTTTTTTTGTTTGAAAAGTGACTTAATAGTGTTCTTAGCTATGTTTTATTTGATTCGGGGGTCTTTTAAATTTTAATTTCCGTTTTACTCGTTAATGTAGCTATGGGCTGGTAAGAAATGCTAGTATAATAAAATATAATACTTCTCACTGTCATTTTCCCCCATGGGTGAGCAGAGAGATGTACATACAACACCCACATTTCGACGTACAAATCACGGAGGTAATTTTGAACCTTATGCGATATAGCACACACACTACACATCCTATCGCCATTCTTCCAGTAGACCAAGTTTTAAGATTCTTTTTTTAAGGTATCTCGAACATTGAACTTTTTTCACGTCCTTTACTCCTTCGCCGTTAGAAAGTGGCAGTCGCATTATATAGCGTACCCAGTAATTATTATTTTAATAATAAAAATTAGAGCTTAACGCGCAATCGAATGCGACGGAAGAGACTAAAGGAGTCCAGAGGCAAACTAGATTTTCCATTACCGCGTTGAAACAATAATTGTTTGGAGTAAATAAAACAAGGGTTGAATTAAAATAAACAAAATACGAGATTACTTACTTGACTATTTAAAATGGTGAAAGTACACAAAAATTACAAGTAATTTAAATGGAGTATTATAAAACATGTCTCTTGAGGAAATCATCATACGTTCTCATCAGAACGTTAAACGTTCACATTTCAATCAAAACATTGCCAAACAACTTACGAAATAGGCATATTATACCCAAAATTACGCATGGGAATACGGGACGATAAGGTTCCTGTCCGTTTCGAGAAATAGAGAATCTATAGAAGTAAGGTTATAGAACGAACACATTCGCGCAATCTACCTACAAATAAATCAATATGGTATACACCAATGACTACTGAGTGAAGTGTCATTGGGTGGCCATTGGTATACACCATGTAGCGACTACCAAAAACGTATTGACATTTTTATAAATGTTGTCTTAATTTACACAATATCGTTAAATATCCAAATAAAACTTGCAGATTTAAAAGCGCATTTATTTTACCCATAAAATATGAATCGTTATTAATCAGCCACTCATTACGAGTGATATTACAAGCGTATAAGGTTATCCTATCGAAAAACTCTCACAAGTAATTCGGAATCTGAAATTGGAGAGCCTGCTTCGAATTGGGACCTAACATCGTTAGAAAAATCTGTGTACACAGTACACCTATGCTACCTCCTTTTGGCGAATAAAAGCCTGACAGTGTTTATTTATTTTATGATATTAATACCCCTGCATACGAAGCTATTGATATTTTAGTCATCCTAACATTAAATACAACACCTACACAATAACTCATTTCGACCCGCTACAAGTATTATCCATCATATTGAATTACGGAACTATGCAACATTTTAATCAGTGTAACGTAGTACAAAAGGGATTATATTTATTAATCATCGTGCAACGAAATTTTAACAATTGGGCAACTAGTTGTAAACATGTCAAACAATACGCTCAGATACAATTTGCACCGAGTTATTGCCATGTTCGCTATCGACCTTCCGGTTGAGCAGCTTTCATACCCTCGTCAACTCACCATGGAATTGGAATACATAGAGATGAATAAAACTGCAAAATACTGGCCATACCATAATGGCCATTGATGACAATATAAATCTCATAGAGTTCTATGCAGAGCTCTAAAACTCACAACAAATTTAGTTAGATAAAAGAATACAGGAGTAAGAAAAAATATATATTTACTTCCCCCCTTCGCAAAGCAGAAGACAGTATACGAAAAATTGACTGATCAGCCATAGAGACGGAGGATACGAGTAGGATAAGCTAACTTTGCGGAGTACCATGTTACAACAACAACTAACATGTTGACACAATCTTATTCTTATCCAGAACCTATTTTATCTTTGCCTCTAACCAATTCCAGTGTAACATTATGTCGTAAGCACATTATAACGAAAGCATAACAGTATATCGCCTCGCACAGTCCGCCATAAACAATGGGGTCTCATTATAGTTGGTGATGAAAGCTCACGGGTAATGAAATACCGTCCATCGTGTCTTTTATCAATATATTGTAAGATTATACAGGCTTCAGATTATTTGACGATAAAAGGAGCGGAAACGATTGAAAGAGTGGTGACGGGGGTGTTAACAAAAAAAAATACCGCGCTTATTTTCCTCATATAATAGTGACAGCAGCGCAACATGGAACGGCCGCCTACCAGATGGACCGATGATCTCGTGAGGATGGCAGGATGCAGGTGGCATCAGATCGGTTGCGCTGGAGAGTGATAAGGAAGTTCAACGGTGGACGAGTATAGGCTGAGATGATGATGATGATAGTGACAGAGGATACTGTGTACACCCACTTTTTGCCGACGATATGAATTTTCATTGGCACATGGCACAGAATAGTACGAAGACGCTCGAAAATGGAATAGCATAAACGCTAAACCATCCCAGGTCGGCGGAGACGAATGCAGCTTAACTTAGTTAATCGTTAAGAAGTAAAGCGTGAACAGTGAAATTATAATAATTACTCTAGAGGCGCATGGTGCAGCCAACAATCACGATATCCAGGTTTTGAAGCCTGGGTCGGACAAATATTGGTTTTCTATCTAAAAATTCTCAGTATTATTACGGATTCCGGAATTGTCCGCGGTATCTTTGGAAAACTTCGTCGAGTCGTCTCTTCACCAATACCTTAATGCCTAAAATCGAAAGTTTGTAATCAGTGCATCAGGAGTACGGAGCCGAAACGTGGCCACTCACCGTGCGGCTTGTCCACCAGTTCAAGGTCGCTCAGCGAGCTATGAAGAGAGCTCTGCTCGGGGTTTCTCTTAGGGATCGAATCCGAATAATTATCCCTCCCGGGCATATGGACGCGTATGTAGTGTAATAAAACCTCAGATATATCAACCGAGCGCACCAAACAAACCAGTAAATCACATTTGCTCCCAATCCGGTTTTAACTTATTCAGCGGATCAATTGCATCGAAATTGAGTTTAAAATTGATTGTCGTCCGTGATTATACAAACGGGAGGCCGGTATACAGCAGTTAGGAAATTATACGAAATTATTTACCTCTATCTATATCATCACGCCAGATCCCTTACGGGGTAGGCAGAGAGTACAGAGTTCCAACAGGCTCTTTCCTTACATACCTCTCTGGTTTCCTCTACTCTCATAGTTCGTCTCATACACGCTCGCCGATTACGGAGACTTCTGACTTGTCCTTCAGATAAAGCCCAGTCTATTTGGTCATGATAAGCTAGTCTATGTCTTCCCCGGCACCTACATCCTTCCACTTTCGCATTGTATATATGTTTTGTCATTTTTATCTTTTCATATATATTTTCAAATCGTTTTTAACTATTATTGGTGCAAGTTGAGGTACTTGCGCGGGTTAATTGTATCGTGTAAACCACCGTATAAATGAGTGCACGTATCCATTCTCACGAAATTAGCGTAATGTTGCCAGCAAGGGTTACCCGCGCCACTCCGCGCATGTAATTCACACACTTTCTATTGAAACTTATCAAGCCGCCTAAAAGGCTTCCAACTTAGTGTAACGACTACCATATTAGGTGGTAACCGGGACCATCGGATTAACATGCCGATTCTCTAATATGAAAATACCACAAACGGTCACTCATTTCAGACCGACTAAACCAAACGCTACTTAACTTAGGTGATCGACAAGGTGTAACATAATCAACGCAAGACCTGAAAGTAGTTTGTTCTAAATCGGTAACTGAATTGATTCCAATAATTTTTAATGAACCTTACATTTTTTTGTGAATTTTCAAAAAAATGCTTTTACTCCTTCAGTGCGCTATAAATAAACTAAAATTATTCTTGATTCATAGCAATAATTATATTTCAAATGCATTCCTAAAACGTATTTCTCCAAACGCACGCATACACGTACAAGTTTCATTGTTAATTGGGGTGTAAAAGTGCTTCAAGAAGGGTTGAAACCTTTAAATTAGGAAATTAGATTTTCGTTTAGAATTTAGGAAGCAATTCGCTAATTGGGGTGTGTGAGTTCTTGCGTTAATTTTGTTACACGTTGTATAAGCATACCGCGGTCACACATCGCTACGAACGCCTCCGCTCCTAAAAAACTTGCCTGAAAAAAACCGGTCTCCTAAGAGCAAGTACGCAATGTATACTAAAACGTCTCTAAGTGTAGCACAATTATACATTGAACGATCGGCAATCGGCCCGATCTAATTGACTAAATGCTCATATACTTTAGAGATACGATTAAACACTATAGTTCGATAGCTATCTCCGTGTGCGGGCGCCCTAAAATTAGTCAAGCAATTTAATTGCT
The DNA here is from genome assembly GCA_905147815.2 of Phalera bucephala. NCBI lineage: Eukaryota > Metazoa > Arthropoda > Insecta > Lepidoptera > Notodontidae > Phalera > Phalera bucephala. The sequence goes on along the minus strand of LR990619.1, from coordinate 5,701,245 downwards.
TAGCAAAATTGTAGGTCGACGTTTAACTTGAGTTGCCGTGCAAGGATGATTTATTCGAGCAATCAAACTGTTAACGGTGTTGTGATGATTTTTAACATTCCGCCAATAGATGATATTAATTAAAAACTGTTTATCAATTAAGTTTTAACACATTGATTGCTTAATTGCGTTTAAGGTCCGGTTCTTACATATAGGTTTTATGAAACTTAATTTATAAAATAATATCATAATAAAATTAGCCCTGTTAAGAAACTGTCCCACCGTTGGGCACGGGCCTCCTCTCAAACTGAGAGGGTTTAGGCCATAGTCCACCACGCTGGCCCAGTGCGGGTTGGCGACCTTTACACACCTTCGAGAAACTCTTAGGCATGAGGGCTTTCTCACGATATTTTCCTTCACATTCCATATGCTTTCGAAAAGACAGAACGTTTGAACCCGAGACCTCTGACTTTGCAGTTCAACGGTCTACCCACTAGGCTATCACTGCTTGAAAAATAATATTAAAGAAAAAACAGGGGCTATATTAACGAGACTAGTTTCTTTAGATTTCAATATAACCCTCCTAGTTTTTCAATACATATTAAAAATGATTATTTATCTGAAATTGTCTCCAGTAATGTTATTAAAATGTAATATATTTTAATGTTTTGGACCAGAAAACAAAATATGTACCTACCTACTAACTAGATAAAAGAGAATAAATTACTATCATAATATTAATATTTACTGTTCCTCTGTATATGAGTATATTTTTAATGTCCTTGTCCTCGTAATAGGGGTAATTACATAGAGGGGAGCCATAAAAGCCCCATCCACTATCCGTGATCATAGCTCATCGAGAATGGTCGCAAATAGCCAAATAGCGACGAAGATTGCACAAAATTGCTTCTATTCACAACGAGTTAAAGGAAAACTAATTTTCCTGGTCGATTGTGGTATTTTCGTACAAATATTTATTAGAACATATTGACAATCATGTGCCCACAGAAAAGTGCATGGGGTTTTACTTTATATAGGACACGTACCCTAATATTAGAGGAGACGAAAGCGTACAGACTCCGATGGCTTTACACAATGGCAGAAGATCGTTGTGCAAAGAAGTCCTACCTAGATCGAACAATCAGTAGGTGACCGGTTAGTAATCCCAGTTATCGTTGGAAGGACGTGGTTTTGGTGGTGATCTACGTGAGCTCCAACCGGAAGACTAACAGGGAATCGCGCAAAACCGTGAGAAATGGCGGAATCTCGTTTCGGAGGCCAATATTCATTTTGGATCGCTGAGCCAGCTAGCGTATACGTTCAGAATTAGCTCAAGGAAATATTGCACAGATATTCATTACCTATCGCATGCAGATTTTGTGATCCAAATAATAACAAGAACATCTTTAGAACCTTTACACTAAATATTCTTTTCTATTATTTTATGGTTGAATCTATATACATATAATAAAACAGCAAGGAAGTCATGTCTGTATATGGAGTATTTTTAGGAAATAACAACCCAGGGGTATCATTCTATCGATGAAGAAGCCAATTCTACAATTTTTGGCTTTTGTGTCTGTTTGTATGTCTGTCTGTCGAAGGGTATGAACCGGCATCACGCAAAATCTACCACGGGGATTTTGATGAATCTTTGCATGCGGCTACCTTAAAACATTGGCAAACGTATTGTATAGTATTTATCCCGGAAAATCAGAAGATTTTTCCAGATAAGACGAATATAAGCACAACATTGAGTTCCTGAAAAGACACTTTATTCATAACCTGTTTGATGGATTTTAATGAAATTTTGTGTAATTGTAACCTGTACAAAAGGTCACAACTCTGTATACTTATATTTTTCGAAAAACTTAACGGTTTTTGAGGAAAGAGAAAAAAGTACTCTTTAGAGGTCAGTGAAACTTAGCATGGAGATATTTCATATGACAGACACAAGTTAATATTTATTTAGGTTTTCAGGATATTAAACAGGTTGTAGGGAAAAGTAAAACATAGATAGATATAGATCTACATAATACATATAATAAAACTGTAAGAAAGTCATATCTGTGTATATTTTTTGGAAATAACAACCCACAGATGTTATTCTATTGATGTAGAAGCTAATTCTACAAGTTTTGACTTTTGTGTCTGTTTGTGTCTGTCTATCTGTCCAAGGGAACCATCATAACGCAAAAACTAACACGCAGATTTTGATAAAACTTTGCACGCGGATATCTTGAAATGTTGGATAACATACTGAATAGTATTTATCCCAGAAAATCAGAAGGTTTTTTCAGAAAATACAAAATAAGCGAAACATTAAATTTCTAAAAAGACACTTTACTCCAAACCTGTTTGATGGATTTCAATGTAATTTTGGATAGTTGTAGCCTGTACTAAGGAACATAACTCTGTATACTCATATTTTCGAAAAATCTAACAATTTCTGAGCAAAGAAAAAAGAGTCGATTTTTTTTTGTTAAATCATTCAAAGTTCCAAAACAACTTAAGCTACTAGACTGTCGCGGGATGAACCACAAAACTTAATAACTGTTTGTCCCGAACTGCAATGTTACGAAGTGAACTATGTGATTTTGCCTACACACGAATTCCTCCATGAATTGATATTGGACTCAGGTTCGTCTCCTCACGAAAAAAAATTCAGTGGTTAAAAGCACTCACTGGTAATTGTTCATACACGTTTGATTTACACGTATGACACCTACGAGAAGACTAACACAAAATGAACTGACAAAACTTTACTACATACTTAACTGGCAATGATTTAAGCTATTATTACGCTAGATTACCCTTTTTGCCAGGGTAGGTAAAGAAGGTTTAAATTAAAATATAAATGTTAATAAAAAAAATGATAGATTGTATAGTGTGTTTTTTTTTTTGAGACGGCGTTATTGGTGTCTTGAATAAGATCGCGCTTTAGTTTAGTTTAAAATTTACAAAAAACACCGGTGCAGGCTAAGTGGGGCTAAGCCTGAACCCGGTGATAGAGATAGTTGATAGAGAAATAAGTCTGGTGGAAGTAGACAAAATATATACAAAAACTAAACTGGCTAAACGAATTTAATTGCATAATTTTTTATATGAAAGTGTCATACATCGTAAACTAAAATAATACGGCGTCGGCGAATGGCCAGGAGCAACCGAATCTCTCCGCTCAGTCATGGGTATTCGTGGGGTTATGGGGTCTCTAAAAACACAAGGATTGAATTTAAACCAAGTTATATTTCCTCCTCTCAACTTAATATCACGACAGCCGTTCTCGCTCAAACCAAGGTATATTTCTCCCTGCAAAAATAGGCAAAAACGATCCGCCCGAGAATCTTTTTCCACCATCTGTCCACGGCGTTCCTTTTTCGCCGCTTTCTTCTATTTTGCTCTTTTTATTTTTAATTCAGCCAGTCTCCAACTTTCCATTAGCATACGGCCTTCTTGCCACATACCAAACCAATATAATGTTCTATAATCATCACTCCGACACGGCCTTCCTGACAAGCGCACGTCCTCGGGCGCTAAAAGACGCACGCATCACATCAGCAGACTATCCTTCATTAATCAAACCAATATAATGTTCTATAATCATCACTCCGATATATACAATAGCATGACTTACACGACTGCGGAATATCTATTATCGCTTCATACTAAAACGGCTGAATGGATTATAAAGAAATTTAATATGAAAGAAACAACACACATATAAAATGAGTAAGTGGAAGAACGTTGTTATTGGGGAAGACCTAGACTATCTTACCATAACCAAATAGAACGTGTCTTATCCAAAGGGCAAGTCAAGAATCTCCGTAACCGGCGAGTGTGTATAAGACGGACTATAAGAGTGGAGAAAGTCAGAAAGGTCTGCAAGAAAAGAACCTGTTGAAAATCTATACTCTCTGCCTACCCTGCAAGGGATCTGATGTGATGATATAGATTGATGGATAGTATTAAAGTATCTTAAGTCGTGAGATAGTCATATGAAATAGGTAACTTTGTTCACACACCTTATCATGCCGATATTATCCTTGTAAGTGGTATATAAAATCACTCCAATATTCATTTGGTGGATTTTTACCGGCCTGCATGAAGGCTCAAAGATATTAATCATATTTAGGCTAAAAAAAGCCTAGCAATCCTTCAATTTCCCTTTTCCTATTCACAGGTGACTGGAAGCCTGGGAACCTGTTGAAATTGTTCTATAACAAAAAATTACTCATTATTAAGTTGACTTTATAAATACTTTTGCAAAACAAAGAAGACTTGGTTTAACCTATATAACGTAGACTGCTTAACTTACTTTGTCAAATAGTCGAAGGTACGATCTCCGCACAGCGCACAAGAATATTAATTTAGGATTTGTGATTTTAAAATGAAGAAGATATTTTAAGTGCATACGGGCACAATAAAAAAAAATGTTCGTTTGTCCGTGTTAAAATTCGGAACGGTGAAACCGATTTTAAAAAGACGATCCGTCGATCCAGTGATAACTGGAAAATGTAGGAATTTTCAGAGATTGTTCAAGACTACTTCTTAGGTCGGGAAATGCAACATTTCTGGGGGATAGTTGATTTTATTTCTCCATATTAACACGGCTGAACGGAGAACGGAAAAGAAACTGAATATGTCTCTTCAGTCTTGGAATAATGCTATCCAAAAAAGTCCTAGGTACCTATTATATGTCTTATTATATGTCAAATTACAAAAGAAACGCTTGCGAAGCCGCGGGTTACAGCTAGTATTTAATAAATGACTACTTTTCTTTGCCCAGTTAAACAAAATATGAAACAATAACGATCTAACATAAAACAATACTGCAGCTACAAAAGTCTTTTAAATCCGTGATTTAAATTAATGGCGGACGATAAAATCCCGCAGAGAGTTAATTAGATGAAAACTTTCATAAGCTTTAACGAGCTAGCTAGCCATACCATAAAACTGAGCCAGACAAACGGCGACTACCTATTATGAATGTTACAGCTATGGTGGATGCACCACACTGTATCTATTTCTTCTACTACATATGGCTATCATGAAGCTTGTGCTGACAAGGTCTTGGTAGGTCGGAAAAAGTGTTATTACGGTTCTTGTGTCGAGAAATTCTTAGCAACAGTCCGGGTCTGGAATTCGTACCAGTATTATGGCAAGAGACTCACCCCCTATTAAAATTTTCCGTGAAATGTAGGTGTACACGGTAAAACTCCGCCACCCCCGCTTAGGGAACGCGTGGCCTGCGTAAACAAACGAAATTAACGCCTCAGTGAAGACGCCAGCAATTCACCCGCCACGATGATTTATCTCTTTGAAAAATAAATATTTAACATCGTCGTCAAATGTGATTTTAAATTACCTCCACCACCTCCTTTTAGCGAATGAAGACCGAAATTAATACCTCGTGATGGCGTAAGCAAGGTCTCCTGCCACAATTATTTTCGTTTCAAATCACAAAAGATTTTCTCGACTCTGCGTTTCAATACCTCGACTTAGGTAAGAGTGTAACCACCCCAGTTACTAGTGAACAAACAGTAAATTCTATTGTTTAGCCAGCACAAAACTGGGCTTTCCATGGTAACAAACAATAGAACTACACCGTACTGGGGGGTGCAAAATAATGCCGCTTAAATTACGTTCTTGCTTAATGCTGTTATATGAATAAAGACGTGTATCTGTATACATGGATATATGCCCTGCATTTACTTAGTAGATAGTCCTAAATTCGATGGTTCAAGATGAGTTTGCTGCGGTGTAAGTGAGACTAGAATGACCACAAGTCTCCGTTATGTAGTACCTATCCAATAACAATTATGCAAGTCGCTCAGCTAAGGACTATAAAATTTGTCGGCATTATGCATCCCCTTATGCATGAATGAGGAGATCGCAGGAAAACCAAAGTCACCGATATAGCTCTTAGAATTGCCAAACTTAAGTGGCAGTGGGCGGGGCACATCGCTCGTAGAACTGACGGTCGTTGGAGCAGAAAGGTTCTCGAGTGGCGACCTCGTACCGGAAGACGTGGAGTGGGCAGGCCCTCCACAAGGTGGAGCGATGACCTGGTGAAGATCATAGGCAAAAGCTGGATGGGTACGGCACAAAGCCGGTCGTTGTGGCGATCTTTGGAGGTGGCTTTTGTCCTGCAGTAGACGTCTTTCGGCTGATGATGATGATGATGATGCATCCCCTAAAGTTCGCCTCAAGTCCGGTTTGTACCATGGATACTGTACGCAGTATCCAGCACGCATCCAGCTCCAGCTTTTATCTATCTGCGATCGTAACCAGGGCATTGGTCCCCTTTGTAGGGAGCCTGCCCACTCTACGTCTTCCAACACAATTTTTGAGGCAACTCTTTATCCTACTGTAGACGTCTTTCGGCTGATAATCAAACCAATTATGATGAATTATGCACATTACTTTAGATACACACTGAACATTTATTAACAACCCTTCATAATACCAGTTATTTTATGTACACTATATAACTAAACTAAATTTTGTATAAACGATTCTATTTTGATGCTTTTTGTTTTTATTTGACTACGGAACCCTCAAAATTCAATGCAAAACACGTGAAAATACAACACAATTCAGAAAGAGGAAGCAATTCTTAAGAGTGTCAACGCGTTGATATATGGTTTTATCTTCGCAGTTGCGCCTGAATAAAAGCGCACTGATACATTACTGATACTGATAGAAGAATCGTACACCCAATATACCAATGCTTTGCAAACAAACACAAAACAAATGCAAAGCTTTGTATAATATTCTAAATATCAAAACAAAAGAGGTATACATTCCCGGAAAATATAGAAAGATATCATGAATAGGCGGATCTTCTTGGCAATTTGAATTGCAAATTGTGAAACGAGGCGCATACCGGAAACACCGCCGAAGGTATGAAAACTTTCGTTTTTCTTAGCATGAACGTAAACAATGGTTATATTACAAACAAAAACCTCATACGAATAAGTACAATCGATGAAAAAATACAACGATAACGGTCGTAAAAACAATGCCAAACCGCAAGTTTGTCTTACAATGGATAAGACATACTGCATGATCCCAGATAAGGGCCGGTAGATAAGGAAAATTAATATGACTTAAACTATAACCTATCAATACTTAGATAAGTAACTAAATAAGCTACCTATTTAATAAATAAACCATAATTTTTAAATCATAACATGACTATTCAAGAATAGTGGTTGGTAACGATGGGCTGGAGCAAGTTAATGAATTTGTATATCTCGGATGCGTCTTCAGTAAGGATGGGAAATACACCGCTGACATAGAGAGAAGAATGAGTGCAGGAAACAATCTATGGTGCGATGGCAATCTATGGGCATACATAACGGAGTGCTTTTCCCAACGCTGTTATACGGTAGCGAGAGCTGGAATGTAAGAAGGAGAATTAAAGAAATGCGGTCGAAATCCGAACTCTGCGGAAGATGTGCGGGGTGAAGCTGACAGACCGTATTTGCAACAGCGTAGTAAGAAAGCGAATAGGTATGAAAGATAGTATCGGTATAAAGATGAGAAAATGTATGCTCCGTTTGTTCGGGCATATAGAAACAATGTCAGAAGAAAGAATGACAAAACAGATATAAAAATGCGATCTTACCATGACCAAACAGATCGCGTCTTATCTGAAGGGCAAGTCAAGTCTCCGTAACTGGCCAGCATGTAGGAGAAGAACTATAAGAGCGGAGGAAGCCAGAGATGTATGTAAAAAAAGAACCTGTTGGAACTACTCTCTGCCTACCCCGCGGGGATCTGGCGTGATCATATAGATAGAGACAGATAGATAGACTATTTAAAGACTTCTGTCGCACGTAATTATTCTATCGTTTTCTCCACGGAAGAATAAGAGAAAATGATTCTGATTAATACGTAACATCTGGAGCTAAGACCCAGCGCTATTAGTACCCAGTAATCACTTAATGAAAAAATTAAGTCACATCTTCGAGTAGCACCAACGAGAATAAATGACGCTGTTTTTTAAGCACATTATTTATCTCTATAACTTTTAATAGATATTTTTCTTGGCACATTCTCTTTTTATTCTACAGCTCCTTTCGTAATATTGTAAGAATTGGGTCGCATTCTCTTTTTATTCTACAGCTCCTTTCGTAATATTGTAAGAATTAGGTCGCATTCTCTTTTTATTCTACGGCTTCTTTCGTAATATTGTAAGAATTAGGTACCTTTATTAATTAAATGTAGGTAACTACCTATTTGTGGCACTACTTAAATGATAACTGCTTTTATTATTAATTAAGTAACATTCCAACAGACAAATCCGTTTTGGGTTGTCGTAATCGTAACCGTGGTTGCACAAATGTCAGGATACCACCGAAGGGGATAACTTGTAGGGCGAAGTGTAACTGAGACGCCACTTCTGATATTTATTCAGCCTGTGCGCCCAGTTTTGTGAAGGGAGTGGTCACGAAACCCACCAGGGCCCTTATTCAGTACAATGTATAATAAGTCATATACTGTCTCAGTGCTGGACAAAGGCCTTCTCTTACAAATCAAGATGAGAAAGATTAGATAATATTCCACCACGTGGACCCAATGCGGATTGGTGGAGGCAGGTTTGTGGCCACCTGTTGGTGGAACATGTAAAGTAGCCTACGGGGCTTCCAACGTGGCTTAACCGGAACCAACGGCTCAGCGTGCCTTCCGAAGCACGAAGACGCCCGAGTATGAAAATGCCACAACGGTCACCTATCTCAGTGTGACCAATCCGAACGGTGCTTATTGGTATTTTAGTAGTTAGTGGTACGCCTCATATGGTCATAGCGAATAAGGGACCAGTGCGGGCATAAGAATTTTCATAATCACTCGTGTAACGCCAAGTCACTTGCCATGTCAAAGCCAAGCCACGCCATGATAGTCGATTCTCCTGTCAATCGCTATCAGCCGAGCCGAGCCGCCATGTTAACACACCCCTTGACCCCCCGCCAAATAGCCACTGCCAAAGTAGTGGGGATGTGACTATATAACCCCTAGCAAAATCATACTAGAAAAATATCACAATATTTTTCTAGTAGAACGAAACTGCTTGATTTTATTTCTATCCGTTTCACTAGACTCGTTTTCCTATCCCTGCTCATTGCTGCAACTCACGATTATCGGGCAGCCAGTCCCATGTTATTTCCCTATTCACTGGGTTACCTACTTCTTTCACTTACTATTTAAGAAGGGTTTCTTTTTAAGTTAGCCTAACCCAAGAATTCATTCCTGTGTGGGTGTTTCCAAACATGAAAATTCACATACACAAATGCCCAGACCGAAACATATATTTGTGGGTCACACAAAGATTTGTCCCGTGCGGGAATCGATCCCGCAACTACTCAATCCAGAGGACGAAGCGACACAAGCTCTTAACTACTGGACCAAGCCGTTCATCCAAACTCTGTTTGCTTGGTTACATACTTCTTTTACTTACTGTTTACTTACTACTCTCATTCTTTGTCTCACTCTCCGGCCTTTGTACCTCGATTACTTGATGCATTGGCTATACACGTTAAAGTTGGTATCACCCAGGTACTATACTATATCTATGTTATCACACATAGCGACAATATATACATCACGCTGCCAACGACGCAACCAAAGTCGCCAAATTGTTTAGAACATCGTTCTTGCGCAAATATATCTATCGGAACACAAACAATATGAAATATATGAATCATTCGAATCGTCATTTACATAGTAACAAACACAACGCCAGTGCACATACCTATGTCCCAATGGAGCAGCATAAGTTTACCATAAGTGTGTGGTAGTAATGACAAAGGATAGTAAATTAAAAATATAATTTATACATGCATGTTGTTTTATTACACTGTACAATAAATATTGGGCTGTATACAAAATATAGAGAAATTCCAAAAGATATTGTCAACACTCTAGCATACTTCAACATGAGTGTAAAACATCTCCTAATATATGCTTAAAATTCGTAACGTACATCTAACACTCTACATATCCGTGTAGGCCTAATATGGTGCTATATTATACTTTTTGATATACGCGATACAAGAATTGGCACGCTTAGCTTACACTACTGAGCCGGTGCGTGGAGCATTCGTTGTCGTTTGAGCCGATACATTATCACAATACGTAGGCTCGTTAAATATATATATATTTTGTAATATTATGCGAATTTTGATTTGACGTTCAGTTGAACGGGGGTTTGGATATACAGTTCTATAAATCAAAAGTATGTTTCCACGTGAAACATACTGAAGCGATCTCCATTCTTGTGCGCTTTCATTTTGTATTACTTATTGACTGACAGCGCAAGTTGGTCGTGTGTGCTGGGCCCCAATAATTGCACCAATGGTTCAAACTGAATCTAAACCGTTTTGCGTATTCTAGTATCATACAAATATATCTAAATACCGTTGATCGCCGGCTGTTAAGGTTTCAGCGGAGTTTTGTTTTGTGGGACGCAGTAATTACCCAAAATCCATACTCGCAAGACGAATAAGTTGAAGATAACATTAGTGTAATAGCTTATCAAAACCATAAGTTTTGGGAACTCACCGCGAACTCACTCACATAACGTAATAATTTTGAGTTCAAAAAAAAAAGCGCCCACGATATAGTTACATTATCTGTGTGTCTTTCTTAAAGATGGTTATACATAGTGTCAGTAAACGTGCGAACTACATGCGCGGACTACAAGCTTTGATAGCCTGGATGGGAAATATTTCCTAAGATGCACTAGATTCGATCACTTTATGCGATCGACAATGACGCAATGACGTCATGTACAAGCGCCATAAAATAGACAGTCATTTATTTTTTCAACTGACCATACAGATGCGCTAAGCAAGCAATAATGAATTTTAACTCTAGTAACATTTTTATTTTAATTCCTCACCCTTTATCTTACACAGAAAAGGTTTTCTTACAACGAATGTTCCACGCGATTATCAGACCTTATAAATTGCAAACAAATATAGCAACACATACATTGACGATTTTACTCGTCCCACATTAAACTAACGACCATTAAATCCGTCAATAGTATCCGTTGCGTGCAATTTTGCCACTTTCCGGGCCATACTAAAACTTGTAAAAATCACATCACCTCGACTTAGTCGCTATCGATTTGAGACCCATGTTCCAAACCTTACTGTGCTTAGCTCGAACCAAATGGCGCCATTTTCTAAAACCACAATTGATAAGAATAAGAAATTTTAAAATTATGTTCCTGAGTAATAGAGACTATTTTTAAAAATCCACGTACTGAGTTACTTGCAGGTTATTACCGCCGGTTTTTTTGTGGCGATGCAATGAAAGCGCATAATGCCACACTACACGCCACGATACAGTTAACAGCCGCATGTAATGCTAAAAGGGTACAGATTTTTTTAAATTCCTTATGTCGTTGTCAATTAAATATTTGCTGTGTGCACTTTTTGGAAGTTTCGACGTTATGACTTTTTGTGTGTATGTGAATGATCTAAGCTGTTGGCCGCGGGGCCTTTACAGCTTCACTGGACAAGAGGGGAGCGTGCAACCACTACGCTCGAGCCAGAAGGGCAAGGGGGCAACTAGCTCAAGAGCGCCTCAAGGTCGAACGACCTCGGCTTGGGCAGTCGCTATGGGGGAGGGCGTATACTAGGTGTCTCGCCGTGGTGCTCTGCACCGGCCGGCGGGCAAAGGATTCTTCGACCTCAAATTTTCGTATATAAAGACTGCTATATGGCTCTAAGCACTACGCGGTGAAAAAAATATGCTTCAAAAATCTGCTTCATATAAAAAAATACTGGGGAATGTTTTTATTCAGTGTCTCAAAGTTATAAATTTTGCATAAAGAAGATATTTATTTGACAACGACGTTATATAATTAATATAATAACTACCATTAAAAAATATTTATATGTATTTTTTTACCTGATAATTACTATCAAAATATCTACATATTTAGATGGTTCGTATTCTTCTTTATAACTGCGTCCCTTTCGGCATTGTATGCGGAAATAACATGGGGGTAGTTGTTACAAGTGCAGGACGGCGAGAGATAAAACGCTTTCAGTACCTCAGATTGCGGCTTTTGGATATTACAACATTAAAAATATTTAAGTAAACCTGGCTTCTACTGTACTATTCAATAATAATCTATGAATAAGATCAGTTTTAATTTGAAGACAATAAATTAATCTGAACTTACAATTTAAAAATATCCAACCTTATTACCTCCACTAGACCACAGATTTATTTTTTTAATTCCGCGAGGCATAGACAAAGTTTCACTGAATTAAAAAAAAAACTATAAATACAACCACCAAATAGTAAACTTTTAAAATTGTCATTTTCTAATCGGTTTAGATAAACGATGTGATAAAATGTGTAAATGGTAGAAGCCAGGGACTGTAAACGTTCCTATTCAATGAAAATAACTAACAGTTGTTTGTCAAATTATTACCAGATGTTAGTCAAACTTTGGCATCGATAGATTTAATTTGTTAAAAATTTCATAATAATAGTCAAACATATCTAAATCAATTTATATTTTTCAATTGTCTTAAAATAGCAAATCTAATTTAGAATTCTTTTTAATCGATCAATCATTTCATAATGAAAAATTACCAAACCAGGGTGTAAAGATTTTTTTAAGAACGAATTTTAAGCGACAGTGTTGACATTTCACAATAAGCATTTTTTTTTCAGTGGCAACACTGTTTGCACCCGACAATGGCACTACTAAATGCAAATTTATCACTGATAAATGGGAAATGAATCCATAATACATCCCTATCCAATCAGACCATAAAATCAACCAGAATTATTAAAACTAAAATACCCAGAAACGATATACATAATACAATTAAGAGGTATTTACACATTTAGCCTCAATATACCATCCATAAAATGTACACATAATAAATAGATAGGTTTTATCTAAACTCTCATGTAAATAAAAAATCAACTTCAATCATCAATGACCTCCAAATAAATACACTAAAGCTTATGACACTTAAAAACTAAATGAGTATAATTATTATGATCGAAAATTATGCATTGTACTTAAAATAATCATTAAAATCAGATCATTCGCTCTCATAAAAAGTGCAGATAACATTTCTTGTATAATAATTTAAAAATTATCAAAACAGGGTAATAATATCTTTGTGCCCGCATCTAAAAATTATGTTTATATATTGTACAAATATTGTATAAGAAATATACAAGTAGAAGCTAGTGAGATTACACGTCTTGCATTGTGCCAAGGGACGGAATACTTCAAAAGAGAACACGAGAGCAAAATAATGCAAACATGAGCGTAAAAACATGTAAGTAGAGACACATCGACTAATAGCCGAGCAGACTAAATCGACCGGTCGTTGAGAATTTTTCGCTAGTCGACGATTTAGGCGACTAATAATAATTTTATTGAATAAAGTAGAGGACTAATCAACTATCTCAATCGATTAGTCGGCTACTATCTTCAATGATTTGACGAAAGTTTTTTTTAGAATTTCAAAATCAATATTTTTACTTTTATAATAGAATTACATAAATTGCAATGATTCATAATTTATTACGAATATTCATATCATTACAAAAGCATTTTATTGAGCAGACATATTCGAAAACAAATTAGTCAATTTATCGACTAAAGCCAAAATCGGTACATCTCTACAGGTAAGTATTGAGCGTAGTTCCCACAACTGTCAACCGCCTCGCGTCTCGCAGAAAGAGCAGATATTTCCCCAAGAGACACTTATTTTCGTTGCTGTTTACAGCCTAATACTTTTTACACTTTAATCACAGTTTATAAACGATTTCCTCTAAATGGTTATGTACATTTTTACTCCCGGAGGGGATGTATATAAAGTCTTCCCGACGCACAGGGCTCGTCATTTTCTACAGTGGCACCCTAATAGAGTATATTCAGCGTGACTACATTTAAATAATGTAGCGATATATAATTATAAATTTAAAGACCATTAGAAAACATTACAATTGAATCGCAACTTTAATTCCGCTACGATATGGTTTAATTTTTAATAACAAACTTTCAGTGGATCCGATAGTGGTAGACTTTATGTTCAATTTCATCTGTCATTGATTTCTACTGCTAGTTTTGTCTGCAAACCGATATCGTACGAGAAGGTTGGGTCGAAAATTGGCAGAAGATATATCCCATGGCAAACCATACTTCATCTAACTATATTAATAATATTGCGCGTACAGATTACGTCTACGCGTTACAATACTGCACTGTATCTTAGTCACTGGCCACGAAGTCGCCAGATAGCGAACGCTACCGGCTATGCGCATTGCGAATACTGGACTATCGAAGAACGTCACTTATGGACACTGGCGATACATTAAAAGGCTTAGTCGTAATCGCATAAACTAAAACGTACATAAACTAAACTAAAACGAACGAAACACGATCATTTGCATTGATATTTATAATATCGATCTTTCGTGTCAAGAGAAAAATAATAAATATTATTGAAAGACAATCATTGTTATACTAGGTTACCTTAACCTGTCATAATTAGAAATATCAAAGGGTTTTCATTACCGTAGAACGTTTAATAAAATATGTGTAGTAATCGCCGCCAGCCAAACAGTTCAACATTCGCATCGCCGGAATTCGTGGCCACACCTTTACCGACCCTCATCCTAGTACATAGCAGAATAAAAACACGTATAAAACATTTTCAAGTGATCATAATAACGTACATCACGTGCAAAATCTATTTTTTTTGGTCATAAATATACTGATATACAAATTTCATAATTACAATATGTTAAGACTAAGGTACACGGTTTTACCAAATTCCATTTGACATTTGGTAAATAAATACATGCCATATTACATCTATACAACTGTCGCACGCCGCGTGCCGTAGGCCCAGCGGCTCATAATCACAATCTTTGTCTTTTCAGATGTGCTTTACACTATTATGCAATGAAACAAACGAGAGGAAAACACATAATGTCGCCTTAAACTGAAAACCCCGGAAAATTTCATTTAACTTTACACCGTAAACGAAAGGACATTCTGCGTCCACACACGATTCGCCCCAGAAGGGGCGAATCAACAGTAATGAATGCTTATGATTTCATCATCTGTAAATTAGCTTCATGTATTTATTATGAAACGGACAAGCGGGGCTATCCCATTATTAAAAAAAGATTTTGAGGTTATAATTTTGTAGCCAACACAATACAGCAGTAAAATCTTTATGTAAAAATATATTAGCAATGAGCAAGCGCGTCCTAGAGTGGAGACCGCGACTTGGTAAGCGTAAAGTAGGACGGCCCCCAGCTAGATGGACCGACGACCTCAAAAAGGTCGCTGGGACAGACTGGATGCGGAAGGCGGAGGCGGAGGATCGTGTGCAATGACGCGTGTTAGGAGAGGCCTATGTCCAGCAGTGGACTGCGATAGGCTGATTGATTGATTGAATAATCAAATCGATTATGGTTCAATGAAATCGATTAAATATAACCGATTGATAGGATTGATATCTTCAAGCGTAATTTGATAACAACGTTGACATTCAGTAAAGATGTCGGCGACTTCGATATTAGTACTTACAATACTTTGAATTCGATTTGGATTGCAACTTGTCCGTTAGATACGGATATTTTCCACTACAAGAATAATATAGATGAATAATTATGGTATAGGTCACATGTTTGTTGGTTTTGGGACATTTAAAAATGCACCTTAATTGTACAACAAAAGATATCTAATCGAATAAGCTATAGCAATCAACATATTAAAGGGAGGGAACAGTATTTTTCTTCTATCACACGTCCAAGGTTTTCACTCTAAAGCGAAGGCATTGGAAATAAATATGGTACGTTGCCATATCACAAAATACAAAAAAGTTCCATGGTGTGGTCACTGTAGCATTAAGGACTCTAGATTGCGATTGAGGATGGTATCCTTGACGGAGTTGAATACGACCTCAATGTTCTGCGTGTCTATGGCGGTGGTGAAGTGGTGGTAAAGCGTTGTTTTTGGTTCCCTGCGGACATTCGCGAACATGTTGAGTAAAAACATTTGTACGTCACGGAGGCTGTGGGGGTCGCCGGTGAACTGAGGGTAGAACCAACGAATGTCCGTCTCATTGCTGGCCACCTTCCGCGCCAGCAGGTCAGATTTGTTAAGGAAGAGGATCACTGAAATCCCCTTGAAGTTGACGTTGTTCACGATTGTGTCGAAGATATTTAACGCCTCTTCTAGGCGGTTCGTTTTCCTGGAAACAAATTCAAGATGTTTAATTACAATTTGTATTTTAATGTGGTCACGTTTTACGGTAGAAAAACCGTTTAGAATGCGTCAGACATGTACGTATCATACATGCGTCAAGAAGATGTATTTAACGGGGTACAATTAAAAGTTTTATTGTACCGATGTTTGGTATTATTTTTATTTTTACCCGACGATCTGCAAGCGGAGTAAAATGTCCCTTAGGAATAAGGTGACACTTTACAAAACTTGTATAAGGTCCATCATGACGTACGCTTGTGAGGTGTTCGGACACGCCGCCCTCTCTCACATCGATAGACTCCAAACGGTTCAATCCCGTTTACTCCGCAAAGCCGTTGGAGCCCCGTGGTTCATACGGAATTTCGATCTCCATTCCGATCTCGGTCTCGAACCTATTCGGGCCTTTATTAAAAAGGCGACAACCCGATATTTCGCGAACGCGTCCAATCATAGTAATCCGCTAATCGTAGCCGCCGCCGACTACGAACCCAACTCCCCTCCTATCAGCCGCTTCCGCCGTCCGCGGCATGTTCTCACCGACCCTCCCGATGCCCTTACATCCCATCTCTCGTATACAGATACCGCACACATGCAGGACACCGACCTCGCCGGCAAGATCGAAGATCCCTTGCCCGCCGGCCGGTGCAGAGCACCACGGCGAGACACCAAGTATACGCCCTCCCCCATAGCGACCTCCAAAGCCGAGGCCGTTCCTCCTTGAGGCGTCCTTGAACTAGTTGCCCCCTTGCCCTTCTGGCTCAAGCGTAGTGGTTGCATGCTCGCCCTCTTGTCCGGTGAAGCTATAAAGGCCCCGCGGTCAACAGCGTAGATCACTCACACACACACACACACAAACATTATTTTTATTTAATGCACGATGTCTTTTTTGTATAATAATAATAAAGAATAGTTATTCTAAATAGAAAAAAAAAAACATAATTTATATCTATCTATGTCGTCATGCCAGATCTATTGCGGGGAAGGCAGAGAGTACAGAGTTCCAACAGGTTCTTTCCTTACAGTCCTATCTGACGAACTATGAGTGGAGGAATCCACTCTCATAGTTCGTCTCATACACGCTCGCCGGTTACGGAGACTCTTGACTTTGCCTTCAGATAAGACACGGGCTATTTTTTCACGCGAAAGTTGATAGATGTAGATACCGGGGAAAACGTAGACTTTCTAACCATGACCAAATAAATTAACCTCACGCAAGGGATCTGGCGTGAGGTTATAGATAGATAGATAGATAGACCAAATAAATTAATAGTAACAAAAAAAAACTTTTAAATTAAATTTAAAGCTTTTACGCGGCCAGGTAATTCTGCAATTTAAAACGGCCAACCAATATTAACAGTGTATACAAAATTTCGTGTTTATGCTGTAGGCCGTTGGGGAGTTCCTTCGTAAGGAGCCAATCCTGGTTCATAGCTGGCAGGCCATCCTTACTATACAAATTCATTGTCTTCGGAACTGGATCAACATGTCAAATTTCAACTCCGTAAGATAAGAGAATGTGTTTCCAATTCATCTGGCAAAATTTGCCCTAAACAAACGAACAAAGTTAAATAAAAGTTTGAAACAAGTGATACGTTTTTCTATCTTATTCTATAGTATTCCATCATCTATACTTCTAAAAGCCTCTACAAGGTGTAACAATATAAACGCAAAACCTCAGACACCCCGATTAGAGAATTGCTTCATAAATTCAAAACGAAAACCAAATTTCCAAATTTAAAGGTTTTTACTATCTATCTATCTATAACCTCACGCCAGATCCCTTGCGGGGTAGGCAGAGAGTACAGAGTTCCAACAGGTTCTTTCCTTACATACCTCTCCTGCTTCCTCGACTCTCATAGTTCGTCTCATACACGCTCGCCGGTTACGGAGACTCGTGACTTTTCCATCAGATAAGACTCGGTTTATTTGATCGTGGTAAGATAGTCTAGGTCTTCCCCGGTACCTGCATCCTTCCACTTTCACATTGTATAGCTGTTTTATCATTCTTTCCTCTGGCATTCTTTCCTAGGGGAATTTCCCTTAAAAAAAAGGGGTAAAGGTTTTTACCCCTTTTTTAAGCATTTTTATACCCCAATTAACAATGAAACTTGTATGTGTGCATTTTGAGAAAAACGGGTTAGGAATGCATTTGTAATCTCTTTATGGCTAAGAATCAAGAATAAATTTAGTTTTTATAGCGCACTGAAGGACTAAAAGCATTTTTTGCAAATTTAAAAAAAATATAAGATACATTAAAAATAGTTGGGATCAATTCAGTTATCGATTTAGGACAAACTACTTTCAGGTCTTGCGTTTAGTATGTTACACCTGTAGTAAGGGTTATGCCGCAGTGACTTTTGAAATGGAGATGGTGTAATACGATTTTCCTATACAATTAAAGCGTGCCACTGCGCGGGATGACACATGGCGAGAGGGACGTTACCCCCATCCCATATTTGTATTTGCCATCTGGCGGAGAATGGTAAAAACGAAACGTTTCTTCAATGTCAATGTTACTTCTAAGTACAAGAATATTACGGTAGATGGCATTTGTAATAGGAGTAATCTAATAAATTACGAAAAATACTTACAAGTGAAATGTGATATCACGTGTGACCTGAATGACGTTCCAAGTATTTTTTGAATGTTAAGATACATAATTACATGTTAATAGTTTTATTTAAATAAAGTAATATTACTGTCCCCCTGTTAAGAAACTGTCCTACCGTAGGGCATGGGCCTCCTATCAAACTGAGAGGGCTTAGGGCATAAGTCTACCACGCTGGCCCAGTGCGGGTTGGCGAACTTCACACACCTTCAAGAAACTTTTAGGCATGTAGGTTTCCTCACGATGTTTTCCTTCACCGTTAAAGCAAGTGATAAACAATTTTTTAATTTTATTTATATATTTTTTACTAAAAATAGAGAATATTTAATATCTGTGCGAGCGTGTGAATGAAACAAGTGGCGATGACAAACTGAGGTAAGTCATGCCCACGACGATGACGTCAAGGCTTTTAGAAATCCCACAGGCTCGCTCTTTTCGTAATTGCTTAGTGTTTTTTTATTTCGATTCCAATTGGTGATCCTGTTGCTATTATTTTTTGTCTTCAGAAGACTTGAAAGTCAATTATAAGTTCTATTCACGTGCTAAGGTCACCTTATGTTATACATAGAACGATTCCTTGCGAATAATCATACAATTTTTATAATAAAATAGCTTCACTTTTTTCCTAGTTGTTTATTCAGTCTTTTAACAAAACAAAAATCTTAGATGCAGGCATGCACGTATATGTGCTTATAAAATAATATATAAAACATGCTAAATCTAATAGCACCTACAAATATAATCACGGCCTTGATCTTGGCAGGCGGATGCTGACTAACTCCAATGTTCTACGTAATCAATCGGGTGCTAATTCATTAGGTTTTATTTGTTTTTATTAGGACCTGCAACAGCTTACTAACTACGAGTACAAAGTGTAATAATATAATATTAACCAATACTGCCTTCTGCTGGGCAAAGGCCTTCTCTTGCAAATAGAGGTGAGAGAGATTAGGTCATACTCCACCACGGATTGGTGGAGTATGACCTAACCACCCAGTGCGGATTGGTGGAGGCAGGCTTGTGGCCACCTACTGTTGGAACTTGTCAAGTCGCCTTTAAGGCTTCCAACTCGGCTTAACCACCACCACATTGATTGGTAGCCTTAACCAACGGCTTAACGTACCTTCCGAAGCACGGAGACGCTTGAATATGAAAATGTCACAATCGGCCACTCATTTCAGGCCAACTGAGTCGAACGCTGCTTAACCTTAGTAATTGGTAACAACAAAGTCTATCAATATACATCTGCCACCCCGCTACAGTAATATTGACGTGACAATGTTGATTTTTACACGCTTTTGTCTACTCTGCTCTGTTTGAATGTCTGTTCTTTCCGATGCAAATTTTGTAATGCATTTTTGAAACACAAGTGTGTGATGGTGAGTTTCTGTGACGGCTTTCCGGCTTCATGAACAGAACTTAGACACCTAAATGTATAGTACTTATCAATACCAATCTAACAAGCTTAAACACGAGGGGGTACGTTGTATAGTTCACATGTCGTCGTCCCCCCGTAGCAACTGTCCAAACCCAGGCCGTTCCTCCTTTAGGCGCCCTCGAGTATGTCGCCCCTTGCCCTTCTGGCTCGAGCGTAGTGGTTGCACGCTCGCCCTTAAGTCCGGTGAAGCTGTAATGGCCTCACGGCCAACAGCGTATATCACTCAAACACACACACACACACACACACACAGTTCACATGTTCTTATGGTCACCTTCCGAGTCTATCATCAGACCAGCTCCACGGTGCCATATTATTGCATTGTCACCGACTTTACATACGTATGCCAAATTCAACACAATCGGATATCCGCAAGTGCTTGGAAAATTGATCACAAGATTTGAACTGCAAAGACAGACAGACAGATATACGAACATTGCAAGTTAAATATAAGTTTGTAAAAATAGCAGCATGGCTGTCGTCCGTTAAAACAAAGTTACTACTAGCCTAATTCATATAAGTCTCAAGTTTATAGCTAATAAACCGTCGGTAAACATGCGGTAAACTGAAAAGGGAACATCAAAAAAAAATACTCTAACGAAGCAAACGTAGTAGTAAAAATATTTTTATTGCATTATTATTGGTTAATATTATAGCACCGTGAGTATTTTGATGTCGATAAAAATTTTGTAATTAGATTTTTTTCAAGCTCGGAGTTGTGCGAGTACGCAATGAGCGGAGCGCGTGCGCAAGCACCGTCTGTGACCGCACACTGGGGTGTTGCGTAGAAATTATGTGAATACTTATATTACTCTTGTTTTATGTGGCATTGCTCTACACGAAAATGATGTCCCGTATCGTTTCAAATATCTCAAACTTCTCACAAGCGTTTTTCCCAAAGGCAAAACTGTATATAACACACTAAATAAGGGAATCAAATCTACGACCCGTAGTGACTATACATGGCACATAGCTTGTAAAATTAAAGTAAATCACGCGTGCCTGACAATTATGTTGATCTTTTCATATTTTCTATGGTAAATATGTAATAAAAGTTTAATTACGACGACTTAGCGCAGTGGTTAAGGGCTTAGCCCGCCCCGCCCACTGTGTCTAATAGTCACGGGTTCGATTCCCGCACAGGACAAATCTTTGTGTGATCCACAATTATTTGTTCCGGTCTGGGTATTTGTGTATGTGAATTTTCATGTTTGTAAACGCACCCACGACACAGGAATTAATCCTAGTGTGGGGCAACGTTTAATAAAAAAGAGAAATAAACAAAAAAAAAGATATCCACACCAAGATCTACATTAAATCCAATAGATACGGTATAGGTGTATTTTGTTACAATAAACACAACAAAAAATGTATAGTTGATTCTCTCGCAATATTCTCGTAAAAAGCAACATTTGCTTATATACGAAGATTATATTTTTCTCGAAAGCTCCTTAAGCACCCTCTATTGTTCCTCTACAAATAAAATCACCCCAGCTTGAAGGAAAAGTAAACAAACCGTTATACCTACTCCCCGCAGTGCAAACAATAAATCGAACTTTACGACTCATGCCCCGACGAAGTGCGACGAGAGCACTTTGAGCGATTAAGGCACAATAAAATAGGCTAAGAATTGATTAGGTACCGAAGTCTGAAATTCTGAAGGAAATAATCTGATAAGGGAACCAAATTTATCGATACATTCCATCGGATTAGGGCTACGTTTCACTGGAAAGGTAATGTCGGAGTGGAAGACGGCAGAGACGGTCTGGGAGGACGATCCCCTAGCTGACCCGAACGACCGTCGAAGATTGGGACACAGGATACGGCGACAGGCCGATCTCGTGTCTCCGTAGAGAGGGTGCGCGCTTGTGGTGGCGCCGAGTCCGTTGCCCGCATTGCACCTGCGCCCGCGAGGTAGAGGGGAAGTGCATGTGTTCACGCCCCTAGCCCCTCCTTATGGCAGCGAAGTTTACAACCAAACTGCCGCAAAAGAGATGAGTCCAGAGCGGACAACCACCCGAAAAGGCCGCGGAAGAGATCATTGTGCCCACAGCCTTCTACTAAGGCGAAGAGAGGGAACACCGTGGAGATTTTGATCGGTATGCTGCTGCTGTCCCCGCGCCGCACAAAGCGAGGCGAGGACTGCGGCAGGGAGTCCGACACTCCCCATCTGTCCACGCGAAAGTAAAACGGAGTGGCAGATTTTAAAAGATTTCTCTATCTACCTATCTATATCATCACGCCAGATCGCTTGCGGGGTGGGCAGAGAGTACAGAGTTTCAACAGGTTGTTTCCTTACATGCCTCTCTGGCTTCCTCTATTCTCATAGTTCCGTCTCATAGACGCTCGCCGGTTATCCTTCAGATCAGACTCGGTCTATTTGGTCGTGGTAAGATAGTCTACGTCTTCCCCGATACCTAAATCCTTCCACTGTCGCATTGTATATCTGTTCTGTCATTATTTCTTCTGACATTCTTTCTATATGGCCGAACCAGTGGAGCATACCCTTTTTCATCTTTACACCGATACTATCTTTCATACCTACTCGCTTTCTTACTAAGCTGTTGCGAATACGGTCGGTCAGCTTCACTCCGCATATCTTCCGCAGACCTCGCATTTCCACCGCATTTATCCTACTTTTATTCTCCTTCTTACACAACGTTGGGACAAGAACTCAGTTATGTATGGCCAGCTGCGCCTTTTGGCTTAAGTGCTGGCTTCCAAGTAGTTTTCCCATTGCACCGTTTACTCTGTTCCCTGCACTCACTCTTCTCTTTATGTCAGCGGTGTATTTCCTATCCTTACTGAAGGCGCATCCAAGATATACAAACTCCTTCACTTGTTCCACCACATAGTTAGAATATTTCTTAGACGTAAAAAAAAATTGCTATGTTAGCCAAAGAAAAGACAACCGCTGTGATTGTATGGGACCCACGTATAGATAAACAGGCACAGATCGCCCTCAGGTTAGATAGGGCGACAATCTTCACAAGGTGGTGGGTAGGACTTCGATGACAATAGCAGAGATAATAATATTTAGTGTATGGGACCCACGTATAGATAAACAGGCACAGATCGCCCTCAGGTCAGATAGGGCGACAATCTTCACAAGGTGGTGGGTAGGACTTCGATGACAATAGCAGAGATAATAATATTTAGTGTCTTGCAATTCGTCAGGCCTACATACACCTGGGTGCCAAGCCTTTCCAATTCACTGACTGATGATAATATTAATAGCAATATAGATTTCGTTAATATAAGCAGTGTTACACATGGCCCCAGAATAAATATGACACGATAGTTAAAATTTTGCGATCTGTCTACCCTGCGAAGGCCTTATTGATATGCATAGAGTAAGTATTGACTAGAACACAGAAAAATAATTTTTGGTTTGCATTTTAGTCCACTTGTCCACTTTGTCAAAGCCTGTACCGCAATCGCTATCTAATGTTTCACCATACAATACATAACTGACAACAAATAAGCAAAACATATCAACCAAAACCAGTCACATTGTAATTTTAACTTTGACAACGAGCAGATAAAGTTCAATATTCATACGGAATATTTCATTATGATCATACGTTACCGCATAATTACCTCGAACTGTGAATCATTTGCCGCAATAATAAAGTTGCGCAAGCTAACATTTATTTACTCTGATAGATAATCAACGTTTTTCCAACTCTACGGTAAGGTAAATTACGAAAGTACTCGGTGAAATTACTGGCGTTAGATCATAGATAAGATTAAATCCTCCTGAATTCGGTTCCGGGCACGTTGTTTACCTTCTAATACCACCTAACCAGGTGCTATGATTCAGAGATCTAGTGAGAAACACGACAAAATATATAAAATATCCATTCTACATCGTGGAACGGTTCGAAGAAATTCATTATTCTGTTATAAAAAGTAACTATAGCGTTTTTACAGTTTCCAACGAGAGTGGTGAATGGAAATTTGTATTTAAGAATGTTAAGTGTCGAATCGGTGTCGTAAATACAACTTTATTGTGTTAGTGATAAGATAATATATTGAAGTAATTAAACATTCCACATTTCCCGTCGAAGTGTTGAGTATTCCGAGATAGGTATTTCGAATTTAGTTACTTATTTACGTTCTTCTAACACCGAAAGGCTTTAGGAATCAAAACGCTACGCAATACCCGTTTGTTACCTAATCGTTAAACCAAAACATGGCAATAACCATTTCCATGAAACAGAGCCAAAACTGAACTCGCACATGCCAACTTTCAGACAAAAATACTGCATTAAAATCGATTATCCTTGGACGCTAACCGTTGTCACAGACAGGCTCAGAGGTTCTAAGCATAAAACCACTGTTTGAAAACTTTAAAATGTAGGAATATCATCGAAAACATAAAATGGATAAAGCTATTAGCACTAATCACGCATAATTATTAACGTATGACTTTATCTACATTACCTTAAGACCACACTTTAAAATTTTGTTCGCATGACTTGCCCAAAAAATACATAGGATAGAAAAACGCTGAATGCATTCAAGAAAGAGGTGCCAGGGTTAGTCGAGTTTAAAATATATAATTACTAGATAACAAAAAAAAAATAAACACCGTCGCGCCTATATTCCCCAAGCAGGGGTGGCAGAGGTGAACTGAGTACACCTAATTTTCGCCAACGATGTTAGTTCCCATGTAATAGAGGGCGAGCCTATTGCCATATACCGGGCAAAATTCCAGCCTTCGGACTTAAACCGGAAATTTTTCATTCGGTAAACTACATTTGTTCGTTGTATTTGAACCCAGGACCTCGTGATCACAAAGCGATGCGCATTGCCAGTAGACCAACGAGGCAGTAATTACTAGATAGAAGAGTGATGTATACCTGTCTTCAGATAGGACCTGGTCAAACTCCGACGATGACACGAGGAAGAGTATCGACGTCACCGAGTCGAAGCATTGCGTCCATTTCTGCCGCTGTGTCCTTTGTCCGCCGACGTCGACGAACACAAAAGGCACGTTGTTAATGTTCATTGTACACTCCGTGATGCCCTTGGTGGCCTTCCGGCAGTGCAGGATGTCTTGGTGGGAGGGAACGTAGTCAGGTCTCGCGATGCGTTCGAGCTCATCGAAGAAATAGCTTACTGAGTCACTCTGGAATTGAAAAGATAGATATGGTCAGGTTTTGAAGCATGTGAAATGATTCTTGTAGCGGTGGTAAGGGCGAAAACTTTAATGTTTATAAATTATTATTACTCACAATTATAAAAAAGGATTTAAACTTTATAAAATAAGCCACCTAATAATTGGGTAAGAGTTTACTCATAAACTGCTTAATGCCTGATCAATCAATCAGCCTATCGCAATCCACTGCTGGACATAGGCCTCTCCTAACACGCGCCATTGCACACGGTCCTCCGCCTTCCGCATCCAGTCTGTCCCAGCGACCTTTTTGAGGTCGTCGCTCCATCTAGCTGGGGGCCGTCCTACCTTACGCTTACCAAGTCGCGGTCTCCACTCTAGGACACGCTTGCTCCATCGGCCGTCGGTCCTTCTGCAGATGTGACCAGCCCATTGCCACTTTAGCTTACTGAGTCTGCGAGCTATGTCGGTAACTTTGGTTCTTTGTCGGATTACCTCGTTACGAATTTTATCCTTTAATGCCTGATGTTAAATATTATTTACTACTTGCATTCGACTTATTACGTTTACTGCTAGAAATAGCGCGTTTCTTTTATTAGACTAGTTATTGTACTAGACAATACTTACAGACACCAAATCAAGGCGAAAATGTATATATATTAAATATTTGTTAAATTGTTGGATCACGAAGGTATTTCAATAAAAATTCATTAGTTGCCTTATGCGCCAAAGCAGTCCGCTATCTTGTTTCGTATAAATAAAATAAGTCAATAATAAAAAACTCCATAACAAACACTTTTCTAACATTATTAATATTCTAGTAAAAAAATTATGCACGAAGGACATTCATTTAAACATCGATTTAAAAAAGAAAACGGTTAAATATCACCTCCGGAATAGGGATAAAATTGAAACCTGTGCTCCTAGGAAGGAATATGGCAAAAGAAACATCTTTTTTGAGGGAGTACAACTGTTCAATAATTTACCTGGAAATATTAGGAATGCTGCATCAATGAATATTTACAAAAAAACTTCTAAAAACACACGTTTCTGAACAATATAATGTGGATTAAAATAAAGTCAGCCTCGATCATTAATGTTCTAGTATGAAGTTAATTAAGTTTTCCTTAAGTGAAATGTAAATTTCTTTGGAAATAAATGTCTTTGAACCGAATATGGACCGTCTCATCGGTTTATGTGCTGAGACCGAACCTTACGAAACTTGATGGTAAGCATAAAGAAAGTAAGCAGCGTCAGTCTTCTTTAAGCAATAGATTACTGGTTCAGCCGAGTATCACAGACAAAACCGTTCATATCTATGTCAATACCTACATTTGTTATTTCACTTTCCTTCATCTTATACATATTTTATCGACTATATTTTACCTACATCATTTAACACCGGTTAAACACGCACTCGTTAGCATAGAAATCTGTTTCTATAACTGGGTTACCGAACAAGTCGCGTGCTACCATTCCACGGCCTTACCCTACAATGATTCTGGCATCGTTGATACCCCTGTGTCCTTTTAAACAAGAACAACAGCCTTAAAATCCAAAGGTTTATTTAAATGCGAAGGTCGTAAATTCGTCGGTCACGGCTGCGCATTGGCAATTATGCTCTCATATATTCATATTGTTTACGTTATGTTCTGATGCAGATTTAAGCATTACTAATGATTTAAGAAACATAAATGAGACGACGAAAAGTAGATACATGGGTGCTTGAGGTAATTACGGTCCTTGCAGCTAAAAATTTCGATTTAAGAAATAATCATACTTTAAAAATGTTTTATTTTTCAAATAATATATAAATACATAAACTTACACATATCCCTAGCACGAGTTATATAAAAAACATTTTGACTTACATGGAATTTTTTTAAATACATTGTGTGTGTGTGTGTGTGTGTGAATGATCTACGCTGTTGGCCGTGGGGCCTTTACAGCTTCACCGGACAAAAGGGCGAGCGTGCAACCACTACGCTCGAGCCAAAAGGGCAAGGGGGCAACTAGCTCAAGGGCGCCTCAAGGAGGAACGGCCTCGGTTTGGGAAGTCGCTATGGAGGAGGGCATATACTAGGTGTCTCGCCGTGGTGCTCTGGACCGGCCGGCAGGCAAGGGATTCTTCGACCTCGCCGGCGAGGTCGGTGTCTGATCCTGTGTGCGGTATCTGTATCAAATATATATTTTGCCTTATAGCAACTATATGTCATAATGTTAATTACCTATGTGTTTGACATGTATGTCTATAAGGCAAAAATCATTGAATTTCTTAACTGAATTATTCTGTTGATATCTAACCGAGTCCTAAGCAGCAGAAACTCAAACGATAAAGGAGGTATCTAATACAAGTATACACAAGAACATTATACAACATAAATATCAAAATATAATAAAAATAATAATATAAATTCTTTATTCGAGTGACCAGGAATCATCATGTTAATAAAACTTAACCTATGTTAGTGTTCGGTCTTACAAAATATTCGATTCAATACTACGCCATTCCGTGCGAGATGGCGCAGCAGTGATTCACATAAAGACAGTCCAGCTTGCTGGTAATCATATTCAGCAGGCTGTTTGAGCTGCTCCACGCCCTGCGAACCAGAGGCATAAGGTATGCATCTTCCGCATTGTGGTTTAGAAGCAATCTACATTGGCGTCTG
The DNA here is from genome assembly GCA_905147815.2 of Phalera bucephala. Lineage (NCBI taxonomy): Eukaryota > Metazoa > Arthropoda > Insecta > Lepidoptera > Notodontidae > Phalera > Phalera bucephala. The sequence continues at coordinate 5,673,159 of LR990619.1, read as the reverse complement.
CGAACATTCCTAATGCGCTACAGAATCGGGCAGTCCCACTAGTACTCTGAACGCATTATTGTACTGAACTCTGAGTCAAATATAGTCATTGCAAATATATTTCTCAATATAGGAAAATGTTACAAAAACAAGTCAATAAACGGCAAACCCACATTAAATTATAACTTATCCTTTTATATATAGGTAACGGTAAGGTTGATTAACAGGTGGGTCGACACGAACTGGGGCCAGACACGCCAGCAATCGGTGCGTTAAATATAAATGTACACAACCGAGTGGCACGCTCATTGTGGTATTTACCTAAACAATGCTGGCACACAAAAGGATACAGAATAATGGACTCCATTAAAACTAGAGAATGATCGCAATTTTGACTACGTCAGAGGTTAAATGTCTTTTTTTATAAACTTAAAACAAAAAATAACCTCACGTTGCGTGTTTGTTTCAATTCTTGGTTCACGTATGAATTGTATTGCGCTTAAACGGATAAACAGATTTCAATTTACTTATTTTGTTTAAAAGATGAATGTTTCAGATGGTCAGTTGTATCTTGTTTGTATCGTATAATAGAAATGGTTGCAAACAGTTTCAAAAGATGGTAATAATATCGTCAAGATACAGGGAGGTTAATTTAAATCAACATCGCTGTAATTATAATTTTAATAAATATAAAAGTACTTGCATTCTGCTACTGTTAGCCTTAACGGGTCAGGTGGGCGGGCGAAAAGACGTACTGGGCCTCGATAAGCATCTTAGGAAAAGTAACCTATACATGGAAATAGTTCATATGCAGATCGAGACAAGTAAAGGACACAGAATCATTTAATTAATACATTTATTTAAGAGAGGTTGCTCTGCAAGAACCGCTCAGTATCGTGTTTATCATGCCTACTCTCCAAGATTATAAAATTTTGGCTGCCATTCAGTTATGGGCGGGTACATACATCCATAGTAAAGTTGATGCAGACCAAAAAACAGAAGTCTAAAAGCAGAACCAAGTATGAAATTAAAGGAGGTACTCGACGAAATGTAGTTTGCGGTAAACACAGAAAAGTAGAGTAGGCCAGAATTCATACACACTCAATTGATCTTAACAGTATAGCATCGAAAGTTTAGGCTTCATATTTCTACTTTATACTGTGCGCCATTCCACAGTATTAAGTAGATGACTGTCATTTTAAGTACTTAAACGATTTATAGCTACCTGTTGTTTTGACGTGCATATTAGAAGCAAATTATTTTCAGTACGGCTGCCAAGAAAACAAGCGAACGCGCAAAAATTCGGCTAATGCACCACAATCTATAGACGAAAGAAGATCTCCGAGCATTTGGTCCAAAACTCCGAGCATATAGACCAAAACTGCAGTCTAACATAGAGCAAATAAATTTTTGCAACCTATTTAGTCAGCCGGCATTAAATTAATTTGGTTCCAAATTACAAAATAACGTACTCTGTCACGGGAGAATGAATTAGATTAGAACATATTGCGGAATAACAAAACTTCAGCGTATAAATCTAGTGTGCAATAAAATCAAAAGTTCACGAGCACTCCATGGCTAGAACGAATAGTGAACGATTTCATTTTCCGCTTATACCTAGTTTAATTACTTTTATTATCCATTTATTGATTGTATAGTCACCTTCGCGACCTAGTTAACGTCGTGAGAGAAAGGAGGCCGGACACACTTAATACGACTATTACGTAATTCCGTGAATTATAAAGATGTTAACGTCAAGACATCTCTTTCCCGGAACTAAGTATTTAACGGAGTAACGAAACTAGACTTGAACAGAACATCGAACGAAGTGACGTAAGGGACGCCGACAGTCGACCGAATAGAACGCGGTGTGCTAGTAATTGGACCAAATTATGTAAATATATCGTAGTAGTGAGTATATAAGTAATGTGGCGCTCGCAGCGCTGTGCGACCGCGGTGTTCTAACTAATCACCAAGGTTAAGCAGCGTTCAACATGGTCGGACTGAGATAGGTGACCGTTTGTGGCATTTTTATATTCGAGCGTCTCCGTGCTTCGGAAGGCACGTTAAGCCGTTGGACCCGGTTACCACTTATTGTGGTAGTCGTTAAGCCGAGTTGGAAGCCTCATAGGCGGCTTGACAATTTCCAACAGCAGGTGGCTACAAACCTGCCTCCACCAATCCGCACTGGGTCTGCGGGGTGGAGTATGACCTAATCTCTCTCACCTCGATTTGTGAGAGAAGGCCTTTGCCCTGCAGTGGGCAATATAGGCTGATATTATTATGTAAATATATATATATATTATTAAATATAAAATACGAGTACAGGACGCAAAAACTATATTGAATCATTCTTATAACATTCATCTGTAAAGGTCACCTGACAATCGTTTAAACAAAACGTCGAGGAAGCCGATACTCAAATCTACTTCAACCATTCAATGAACAGCTCATTGGCTGCAAAACTGCAGTACCAATATTCGCCATAAGGTGAATGAATACAAAATCGACCTTGTTCTAAAAGTAGTGCGATTCACCTGGAAATCCTCAGTACATCACTCTAAACGAAACACCGGGCACTAAATCTACGATGCAAAATTGCAAATTCCAGTTAGGCGCGAAGTTATTTCACGATAACCAGACGCGAGCCAGGTCAGTTCTCCATGAATGAAACAGTGTTGTGTTTATGGTCAACGACATGGAACAAAGAACCGATATTATTTATTTTCTACACGCTGCTTACACGGTTTACATTCCGAATGCAGGTTGATAGCGAAAATGAGAAAAAATTGCATTCCTTTATCTTGTTCCTAGAACTCTTCCGATCGGACCGGTGCCTGCCGTGTATTTATTATTATAACTGGCTAGCGCCGAGTTAATCGATTGCAGGAAATACAAAAGTTGAACGCCTAGGTATAAGCGAAGCAAAAATAAAACTTTAGTTCTACGTTAATCCGTTAACACGCACGGCAAAAAAAAATCCAAATAAAACTGATCCATTAATTAAGGTATTTAAAACCCAAGAATAAAAATGGAATCTCGACAGTAAATTGTGGATTTTAATCTGCATCAATACGTTATGGACATATATGAACAGGGTTACTATCTTATACAAAGTTAATTGCGCATTGGTGCATTTATATTGCCACGTTTATAGGAAAAAAATTCTTTCTTTTCTATTAACTTGAAGCCTAGAGAGCAAGCTACTTTATCCTGGCGACTACAGATACAAACAACAGGAAACATAATATATGAAGACATTGGCTTGTTTGATCAAGATAACCGCAATCACACTAATGAAATCAATTTATCGCGCCACGGTTATGAAAACATCCATATTGGCAAACAGGTTTACTACGATTTACATACTGATTCATTGCGAGAAATACTCACAAGTCTTGAAAACAGCAAGAATGACGTCTATTCAATTTTCTCGTGTCAGAATTGGCATCAATTGAGTTTTATACAATCACACATGCGCCGTGAATTACATTTTAAGGCTACTTAAATTCCGCTTAACAAGAAATAGGAGAAGAGGTTTGTTTTTTATTTAATATCTCAGTTTATTTGACAATAGCTGCAAAACAAGTTATCTTCCGAAAATCATATCTATAATAAAAGTAGTAGCCTGAGCTGAATACTTGGTTATTTGATAAATATACCTAACAGCTATCAAAAAGACTGAGGACGATAGTAGTAACTACACTAGACCAAAGAAAACTAAAACGGGTACAATTTCAATAAGTAAGGATTTGATAGGTCAAATCCTTTCTTATTGAAATTGTACCTGTTTTAGTTTTCTTCTTCAAGATAGGTCTTGAACCATTCAGTTCAAGGGCTGCCAAACTCATACAGATAAAATAATCATACTGTTCAAATCATCACTCGTCAAACAACCCTATAACAATATTATTCACGTCGCTTAACTTTTTCCTTAACGTGCGATAAATGTAATATTACAAGATAATATCTCTCCACTAACGTCTGGATACATTTTTTACATCTACTTTAAGAACTATCTTATATCAAAAAACCTCTATTTGACCGACTCTATTCGATATTTCAAAGAGAATAAAAAACATTTTCTTACCGATATAAAGAAGTAGTTTTTTTTATGTATGGTTTTGTTTAAATATTAATATTTTTTAGTTTCTCGACTTACGAAATTAAAAATATTTTTATAAATTACAATCTCCACCCATGTGCGAATTCAGACGACGTGAACGGAGGACAATGGCCCGGTCATTGTTCAGCATAGTGGTACTACGTCTATTACTAGCATTGCACTGTAGCATTTCAAATGAAAGAGAGATGATAACATATCATCCATTTCAGAGTATGCCAGGATGGAGTATCTTTAAGACTAACTCTATTTAGATGGTATACCCAAAGACAACAAAACATCAATCAAGTATACATTTTTACCAAAAGTATGTACACACGGTCACTTGCCATCAATCAGAGAGCTAAATACATGGACAGGTACATTAATGCTTCTGTTTCAATGATCATTAAACGACACACTAGTAATCGCCAAGTGGCTACGTACAGACAAGGAAGTCTTACTAAGAAAAACTTTACTTTCCGTGTTGATGTTGGAATAGCTGTAATAGGGGCTAGAACGTTCGACAAATACCAGAATCGTGATTTCGTGACTGTTTTTAGCCAAAATAAAAAAATATATATTAATCACCTAACAAGCACACCATTTATGACTCTAAAATCAAAGCAATATATATTGCCCCATTAAATATCTACTTCTTGATATAATAGATTTTTTATCATATACAGTAAACCTTTGAGTGTTGAGAGATGAAGAAATAAGAGGATGAGGAATAGAGAATGATCCAAAATAACACTCAGAACAAAGTATTTGAATGAAAATATCTGAAGAGAAAATATGGCCAAATATCCGCATATAATTCTTTCTTTAACTATTAGTTACAATGCCTCAGCGCATTGACAAAACTAGGCATTCTACAATTTCTTACAGCAATTATTGGTGTCATTACATTCTTGGTTTAAAAGTAGTATATCCTACAAACCTCATAATCAATGAAGAAGTTTCTGAACAAAGAAACTACTATTTTCTACAATACAAGTACAGGCTTATCAGTAAATTGTTTATCCAATGCAAATTCAAGTAACTGAGGAAAATAGATTACAATGACGACAAACAGTTCGCAAGCGATGACATAATGTACAGTTCCTGTATTATGCCGTCACGCCAGATGCCTAGCGCGCTAAGCGAAGACAAAAAATGTGTTGATCAACAGTTAACTTTAAATTACTCGCTAAATTTTAAGAGTCTACAGCCCAGTTTTGATTAAGAAACCAAAGTTAACTAAAGTATCCTTGAGAAAAGGGCCTACAAATTAAACTCTCGGCTTTGGTTTTAAAATTGAAGAACATAATTTGGTAGTCACTCACGTACAGATTTTCGAGAGATGATATTGGTCAAACGAAAACTAAGTCCTTTATTCATTTGGGTTATAACGATCCAATAGACCAATTAAAAGGATACGAATAATATTTTATTGAATTAGAATTGAAGGAAATCGTGATAGACAGAAAACTTACATAGTTGTATTCAAAGTTCAAGCCATAGGCGACAGGCAGAAAACAGCAATTTATGGCAGGTGTAGTGTACCGGTATGTAGGCCGTCAACCGTTGCGTCGGTGACGGCGTGAATGCGAAAATGAATGATAGGGAAAGCCCGGTCCAGGATGTTATGGATTAAGATTGCTCAACTTTTCGTCACCATACGAATAGAGCCAAGTCAAATGCCACTTAAATAATGGTTTTGCATAATGTATTATCTCCAGCAATAATATTTGAAACGACAGCAGGAGCTCGATAGTCAGTAAGAATCAGTCTGATTCTTATATACAGAAAACAGATACTGTACCCTTGAGAGGTATAAGTTATACGATAAAGTAATAAATTATTTAAAAGACTACACTCATCCTTTTTATCCCTACGATGTTTATAATCGTACAGAAAGAGATCGTCATATAATTATCAAAGACATAATTACTATTTTCTGGCGTAACGGTGTAGAATTATCGTCAGCTTTATGTTAATGGTCGTAATTTTAACTGCATACGTATGCGAACTTAATAAGATAATTTCTGGCGTAATGCATTTTATTATTTCAAGTTTTATAATTTATTATTATTGGACGACTCTCTCTCTCTCTCTTATTAAAATTAAACTAAACCATGTCTAGCTCTAACTAAAGTTCAGGCGGATGCTAACTATTTCCTAGGTCGAAAATAACCTTTTGTAGGTTAATTAGAACAGTTATTAGGACCTATTATGTTAGCACCACGCAAAATATTTTTGTACGACTTATTGAGTCAAGAATTTGCGTGATAACGAGTAGTGAGTTAGGAAAATGGGTCATGCCACTCGTGAACTTATACTGGAACAAAATAAGTTATACATCGATTACGTCCTGTGTCTATGAACTTTTTATGGCTCATAGGACACACCTTAATTAGCAGTGTTCGGAATTGTTGGAAATATAAACATGGACAACGTGTATGTAATCGATACCACGTTTTGAAGGTCTTGTTTAATAAAATAATTGATTTAGGGACTATAGGACCCTCTGAGAGTCGAGCCATTTACACCAAGGTTGCTCGATTCCCAAAGGTATGTATGTACTTTGCGTAATTGGCTTTAGCCTCTGATCAAGATATTTATTACTGGAACCGCTAAGGGTACAATGCATAAAACAAATGTGTTTAATATTTCATTGTGTTTTAGTTAAAGCTAGCCCTATAATAATAAGTTATTTAAAAAGACGGTGTCCTGTGATGAGATTCAAATCAACTTGAATACATGTTACGTGAGTTAAGAAGTTTAAACACGGTTCTGTGACTTAGCGATTTCTATTTCTTATACGTGTTTAGTTTTCCATAGCTAGCCATATTCAGAGATTAAAATAGTGTCCTCTAATTGACGTGTTTTAGATCAAGTGGAATACAATTTTGTTTATACCAAGCCAATGTTGAAGAATATAAACCTTATATTAATATTGCATCAATCTCGTTTAAGAATATCCTAGATTTCCCCAATATCAAAACCCGTACACAGAGGAACAAGATTTTGTAGCATTTGATAAATATTGCGTTCAAACAATGCGTTTGATTGAACATGTGAAGAGCACCTTACGCAGTGCTGAGCCTTGGGGTATGACGCATAACGCTACCTAGCTGTGACTAATCAAATGAGATAAGGAATGCAATTACAATAATTTTATTTATGTCGGAACATGACGGTCTTCAAGAAATAAATTCTCATGCATGGAAACATCTAGAGCGTAATCTAATTTAAATAATCGACAGTATCCATAGAATCGGATAAAATACGTGTTGCAAAAATAATAAAAACAGGTATGAACCTCTCAAATAAATATTAAAAGAAACTTGTTGTGATAGATACAAGAATCTTTATAAAACTAACACTGACTGACTGACAGACAATCCACAGTCTAAACCTGTGGGTCTAGAAGCATGAAATTTTGCACAGGAGTTAAAAAACTTCTTTATTAACGTAAGTAAGCACTCTGAAAGTATTTTTGAAAAGTCATCCCACAAGTGGTACATTCACCGATTAAGGTTACCAGATTTAAAATTACCGAGAGGAAATCTCATCGGACATACGGGTAGGCATTATGAAATATGTAAGAATATTAAGAGATTATCTATCTATCTATCTATATCATCACGCCAGCTCCCTCGCGGGGTAGGCAGAGAGTACAGAGTTCCATCAGGTTCTTTCCTTACATACCTCTCTGGCTTCCTCTACTCTCATAGTTCGTCTCATACACACTCGCCGGTTACGGAGACTCTTGACTTGCCCTTCAGCTAAGACACGGTCTATTTGGTCATGGTAAGATAGTCTAGGTCTTCCCCGGCACCTACATCCCTCCACTTTCGCATTGTATATCTGTTTTGTCATTCTTTTTTCTGGCATTCTTTCTATATGCCCGAACCAACGTAGCATACCCTTTCTCATCTTTACATCGATACTATCTTTCATACCTACTCGCTTTCTTACTACGCTATTGCGAATACGGTCGGTCAGCGTGACTCCGCACATCTTCCGCAGAGATCGCATTTCGACCGCATTTATCCTGTTTCGTTCTCCTTCTTACATACCCAACTCTCACTGCCATACAACAGCGTTAGGTTTATCACTAGATCACCCATTTTTATCCCTTCAGTCATCGCATTCAGTCTTTGAAGACTTTTATCCAGATACACTATAAACAGTCTAGCGGACAACACGCAACCCTGCTTGACGCCGATTTTAACGTCAAACCAAGGTGGCATGTTACCACCCACCCGTACGCATGCCTTGCTGTCCACGTAGGTGGACTGGACGGCTCGCAACAGGGTGCCGCTTATACCATACTCTGGCAAAATGTCCCAAAGTCTCTTTCGCACGACTCTATCAAACGCCTTCTCCAGGTCCACAAATCCGCAGAAAACCTTCCGGCCTACTGCCAGATGCTTTTCTACGATGTTGCGGAGGGAGAAAATTTGATCCGAACATCCTCTTCCAGACCTGAAACCTCCCTGTGCCTCACACAACATTCCATCGGACTTCTCACGCATTCTCCGTTCAATAATTTTACCATACACCTTAGCTGCCAAGCTGATCAAACTGATGGTCCTGTAATTGGCGCAGTCATATTGTGAGCCCTTGCCTTTATACAAGGGTACTATGACTGCGCGGCGCCAATCTGTAGGGACTCTGCCGGTCGTCCAGCAAAATTTGCAAGGACCCAAAAAGCGTCCCGGACGCAAGTTCCACCATATTTAATCATCTCGGCAGATATCATGTCTATTCCCGCAGCTTTACCATTTTTCATACTTCGTATCGGCCATTCAACTTCTTCCATAATGATGTCCTCTGTGGATTCTGGTGCCGCAAACTTGCCTTTGGGCTCGTCTGTGGCACCAGCATCCGGGGCATTCTCATACATTTCTCCAAAGTATTCACTCCACCGGTTTAGCACAGCTGCAAGAATGTCACCATCCTTAGATTTTATCTTTTCCATTCTGGAACCTGACGAATCACCTCGAGCCTATCTCACCTTGCTCCAAAAGAGTTTGGTGTTATTCTCGAAGTTCTTCGTTAGCCTCTCCTCCTCAATCACACTAGCTCTTTCACGCTTTTCTTTCACTAAAGTTTTGGTGGCATTCTTGCATTGCCGGTATATTTCTTTCTTCATCTCCGTCATACTGTCATTTAGATTCAAAGAAGAAACATAGTCCTGCCACGCTTTCTTCTTACTTTCTACAGAGCTTTTTAACTCTGTGTCCCACCATGAATCCCCTTTTGCTGTGCTATGCTTCTTTGAGCAGCCACATACTTCTTTCGCTGATTCTACCAAATATTAAGAGATTAAAATTTTATATTCACTATCTAGTCCACTACGTGCAAATGCTAGAGGTTAAATAAGAAATACCAATGAAACAAAGTGCACACGTAAAATCAGTAATAAGTGAGATTAAAAACTAATTTAAATGAATGACATTGTTAATTTAGATAAAACCGATGTTGTTATTCAACAAGCTTACTCTAATACTTAACCACTAAGCGTTGTTCTAACCGAGATAAATGTAAGCATTATAAACAATGATTCATTGTAAAAAATATCAAAGGAAATAAACAGTAAAAAGGCTTTAAACAAAGTGCTCAGTGAACCGACAATTTACGTACCAACAGTGAAATGTGTCATTCAAAGAAACCAGTTTTTAAGACTCGTGATAAAATTCATTCAATTTTCCACCGACGCTATAAAAACGCAATTAAAAGAGGGAATTATTGTAAGCTTATCAAGTATTACAAGTACTGGGTCTAGTATTTTGTTTGTTCGAAAAATAATCCTAAAAGAAAATATAAAACGATATAGATATGGTTTTAAATTTACTTTTCAGATGATAGGATACCCTTTGTTAATTGCGCCAGTCAATTTGCAGCAGAGGCCACCCGCCCGGCTCACTAAATCGAGTAATCTCAGGTTTGAATCCCGCACGGGAAAAATCTCTGCATGACCCACAAAGGTCTTAAATTATCTACTATTGTCTAAGAGTTTGTGTTTGTGAAATTCATGTCTGTAAAGTATGGGGCAGCATTCGTAACTATAGTATCGTAGAATAAGGTTGTAGACCAAAGAAATATTACTATTTTAAAGTACAAACAAAAAAAAAACATTATGTATTATCTTTAACCGCATGCAATAAGACATCTTCCTTATGAATTACAGTCCTACTTCATAGCATAACTCTCCCCTATCACTCACAAAACAATGGAATGCATAAAAGTAATTAAAACTGAATAAATCAACGCAATAATAATTGATAATAATAATAATTTAATTAACAACAATGGTAATACTTACTTACAAATCACAAGTAATAAAAAACAATTTCCTACAATTATTACTGGTTGTTTACGTAACCTTTATTATTCAGATGTAAACTTTTGAATTATAAACTAAACATTTGTATGTGTGTCTGTGAGTGCATGTGTAAAACCATGAATAAACATGACACAGTACAGGAGACAATGATAGGGAATTAATTGTTATTCAAAACATTTTGCCGCTTTATCAGTCGCCGAAAACAGGATTGTTATCAACACACAATGGTCCATTTCACTTTTTATTGAATAGGACCTATTATTCTATAAGAAACTTATCAAACACTTTTCTTTCTGCTTTGTGGTGGTAAAGAACCAATGTAATGACTGACGGACTGGTTGATAGTCTGACGTTTTCATAACAAAAAGTCTTTTTACATCATAAAATATTAATTTAACAAATAGTCTCTGTTAATATTTTTTCGTATCCGTGGTGCTTTATCCCAGTTGTAGTCTCCTTCTTGATAGCTGCTGTGCCAACTTTTTGTGTCTCCCGCTTTGCAATGGAGGGAAGTTGAATTTTATTTACCTACTCCTCCCGTTTTTCTTTCTAATTAAATTTGTTGCAAATTAAAGCGCGCCAATATAATTAATATACAATATAAATATAATCCCCAAATTACACCCCAAGGTTCAAACCTTGGTGTCATATAAGGAGACCATTGTGGATCCTGGCTTACAGGAGTTACAATAGTAGGAATGGATTAGTCCCAAAAAAAGAAAAAAATAGTTTCTGTATTAAGAAACCAAAAATATTTTAATATCCCACAAAAAGTGAAATGATGAAAAAATATATGCTCCCATGGTTCAGATATATAAACAGAAAATCAATTCTTTTGATGAATGTCAAAACATGTACACAATGTGAAAGTGGAAAGATACAGGTACTGCATAAAACCAGGACTTACCATGGTTTAATAGATAATGTCTTATCTGGTGAGAAGTCAAGAGTCTTATTAACAGAATGAGTCAATTTTGAGAATAGAATATGTGAAATATGTATGTAGAGAAAGAAATTGTTGGAACTACTATATTATGAGTGATTTGGTTGGATGATAATAGATCTATAACAAAACTTGTGGAACCCATAATAAAAATGAGACAGATTTAAGTTTCAAAAGCATTTTAGAACATTGGTATGTATTAAAAAAAAACTACAGATGATACCATTTCTAAGTACAGTAGACTTTATGAATATCAATGCACCATATTTAAATACAACATAACATAAAGGAATTTAAAAATAGCTCGCAGAGTAAGCTCGCTAAAGTAGCAGTGTGCTGGCCATGTCTGTCGAAGAACCGATGGCCGATGGAACAGACGAGTTCTAGAGTGAAGACCTCGACTCGGCAAACGTAAAGTAGGGTGCCCCCCGGCTAAGTGGACTGACGACATTAAGAAGGTCGCAGGGTGGGACTAGATGCGGAAGGCGGAGGATCGTGTATTGTGGCGCGAATTGGGAAAGGCCTATGTCCAGCAGTGGACTGCAATAAGCTGATTTGATTGATTGATAGATAGAATTATTTATAACAAAATGCTTAGTTGTGCGAAAGAGACTTTGGGACATTTTGCCAGAGTATGGTATAGATGGCACTCTGTTGCGAGCCGTCCAGTTCACTTATGTGGACTGCAAGGCATGCGTACGGGTGGGTGGTAACAGGTCACCCTGGTTTGACGTTAAAATCGGCGTCAAGCAGGGTTGCGTGTTGTCCGCTAGACTGTTTATAATATATCTGGACAAAAGTCTTCAAAGACTGAAAGCGATGAATGAAGGTGTACAAATGGGTGACTTAGTGGTAAACCATCTACTTTATGCAGATGACGCGGTTTTAATAGCGCCACTGATCTGCAAACACTAGTCACAGTTATGAAAGACGACTGCATGATCAATGGCTTACACGTGAATGTGAAGAAAACCCAAGATTATGGTTTTTGAAAGGGAAGAAACCAGAACGAATGTAAGGATTGTGGTTGGTAACGATGTGCTGGAGCAAGTGAATGAGTTTGTATATCTTGGATGCGCCTTCGGTAAGGATGGGAAATACACCGCTGACATAGTGAGAAGAGTGAGTGCAGGGAACAGAGTGAATGGTGCGATGGGAAAGCTACTCGGGAGCCGGCACTTAAGCCATAAGGCGCAGCTGGCCATACATAACGGAGTTCTTGTCCCAACGCTGTTATATGGTAGCGAGAGCTGGGTATGTAAGAAGGAGAATGAAAGCAGGATAAATGCGGTAGAAATGCGAGCTCTGCGGAAGATGTGCGGAGTGAAGCTGACCGACCGCATTAGCAACAGCATAGTAAGACAGCGAGTAGGTATGAAAGATAGTATCGGTGTAAAGATGAGAAAGGGCATGCTCCGTTGGTTCGGGCATATAGAAAGAATGCCAGAGGAAAGAATGACAAAACAGATATACAATGTGAAAGTGGAAGGATGCAGGTACCGGGGAAGACCTAGACTATCTTACCACGATCAAATAAACCGAGTCTTATCTGATGGAAAAGTCAAGAGTCTCCGTAACCGGCGAGCGTGTATGAGACGAACTATGAGAGTCGAGGAAGCCAGAGAGGTATGTAAGGAAAGAACCTGTTGGAACTCTGTACTCTCTGCCTACCCCGCAAGGGATCTGGCGTGAGGTTATAGATAGATAGAAAATGCTTAGTTTACTAAAACCAAATTGTGAAATATACAAGCATGCAACCAGAACAAATTTGTTATTGTTAACACAAACTAACAAAAATCTTCCTGGAGGAGGATTTCCTTAGGAGAAATAATTTAATTGCAATTGAAACATAAATTGACAAATAAAATTTTTTTTATTGAATAATGCCCAACACTGCCTACACTCAGCAGTAGGTAGATACAGGCTGATTGATATTGATAATGATGATTATGAAAACTATGTAAAGGTAGTTTCATGTTAAAACCTATAGACCAATCAAATGAACCATACAAGTTGATGAGGAATGCTTCATCAAAGTTGAGAAGAAGAAGAAGCCTCCCGACGAAACCAGTGTAGGACTGCACCGGTAGAAGATGGCATGCTCCTTCGCTCAGCAGTGCCAACAACACTGCTGTACGTGTTTCGGCTACACTACACCACTAAAGCCGAGGACATTGCGGAGTACGCCCGTAATAAGACCTTCTACACTCTCGAGAAGCTGAACTCGCAAAACAATACGGCATTCAATTCCTTTGTTGTGCGTGTTCTCACCGCCAAGCTGGAGCCCTTCATGAGCGAGGAGTTCTGGCCGAAGGGGTCTTCAGGAGATTTCAAGGAAGATTACAACATGTCGCCGTCAACACATGTGTCTTAGTTTATAAGTTTTTATATATTATATGTATGTTAGTCTGTAAGGTATATATGCTATGAGCCTGTAAGTTGCACATAATTATTTTTGTGAACCTTCAGTTGTCTGAAATAAATGACTTATTATTATTATTAATACTATAAATCCAGGGATAAATTACCGGAAAAGTTACTTATTTAACTTTCACTACAAAACTAACTGATGTAACATAATAATAAATGGGTGTTGATACAAGTATTGATACAAGTATGAGAAACTACCTATTTGCAATAAAAGATTAATTGCAGTAAATATAAACAGATCTTAAAGCATGTAACAGGGAAGCCTGTAAAATGGAAAGTATCTTTATGAATATGACCTCCAGGTTTACATGAAATATTATGTTTTCAATTAAAGAGAGCTTTCCATTATCATGTTGATAGAGAGAGTAGAGATTAAATTAATAGATGAAAAGTAATGTTGTATCATTATTTCTTATGTAATACTTGACCATCATTAAATAAGCCATAATAATGATTTCTCTACATGATTGAACCAGGAATGAGGAGATTCGTAGAAGAATCAAGGTCATCAATGAGCCTATAGGATCAGAAGGCTGAAATGCAAAGGGCGCGCCACATAGCGCAAAGGACTACATATTAGTACAGTGGAGACTACATATTAGCAAGGGCAGCGAGGGACGCCTACCAGATGGATGAACGGTCTTGTGAGGATTGCAGGAAGTCGTTGGACACAGGTGGCATGGGACCGACAGGCCTGGAGAGCAATTGGGGATGCCTATGTTCAGCAGTGCACAGGTATAGGCTGAGATGATAAATAATGGTCATAAATATATGAGATTGAGAAACAGACAAATTGGAGTCTCAAGAGCAGTCTGGAGTATGGGATTATCCCCAGTATTATGGTCATAGGCTTGGCCTTTATTTGAGCCTAGCATCTTCTGCAATATACATAGTGGTGTGAATGAGGATGTTATCAAATATTAGAGAAGACTATAATGAGCATCAAACAAAAAGTGTAGGGTAGTGTATGTTGTTTTAGATTCACATATTGTAATTCTGTCTCTCTCACTCAGTGTTGATGCTAATTCATTTTTATGTTTTGATAGTTTTTTCTCATAGGCAATGTAGTATTGTGTAACCTATTGTTTCATTATCATCATCAAGGGAAAGACGTCCACTGCAGGACAAAGGCGTCCCCCAAAGATCGCCACAACGACCAGCTTTGTGCTGTACCCGCGACCTTCACCAAGTCATCGCTCTACCTTGTGGGGGGCCTGCCCACTCCAAGTCTTCCGGTACAAGATCGCCACTCGAGAACCTTTCTGCCCCAACGGCTATCAGTTGTACGAGCGATGTGCCCCGCCCACTGTCACTTAAGTTTGGCAATTCTGAAACCTAACCAAACCTATTGTTTACCTGTTTTAATTTTAATGTATTTTTATATATACTTGTTACTCATATATTCGAATAAAAAATTGCTCTGTTTTGGTTTGAATCCTCTCAAGGATCTCTGTTACTGCTGCTGGCTATACCCCACAGCTGAATACCATAGATCCATATAGGTTTTATGATGGCCTACATACATACATATTTTAAAAATTAACTAGTGTTTTTTATAGCTAGCCATAGGTAATAACAGAAAGCCATATATAACACACCATCTAGATTCCCCAAGCGGGGGTGGCAGAGGTGTACTGAGTACACCCAGGTTTCGCCGACGATGTTAGGTCCCATGTAATAGGGGGCGAGCCTATTGCCATATACCAGGCCCAATTCCAGACTCCGGACTCGTACTGGGAAGTTTTCATTATAAAAACTACACTTGTCCGACCTAGAACTTGAACCCAGGACCTCATGATCACAAAGCGATTCTCTTTGCCACTAGACCAACGAGGTAGTCAGAAAATGTTACAGTTTTATAAATTCAATCTTTAGGGATTTTAATTAACTAATACAACCAGTAATAGTTATGAACCAACCTATCATAAATCACTAAAAAAGCATGTAGCTATATATCTAGGATAACCCTATTCCTTCTGCCTACCCTGCAAGGGATCTGGCATATTGATATAGATAGATAAATAGATGTAATATAATCAAAACTTGATAAACTTATAACTTTAACTCTTCACAAACTGAGTTCTTGCAAAATCATGTTTGAGGAAAAAGAACTGGAATATCTGAAATGATGTTTACCTCATGTTGGTCCAGTGACTAAATCAAAATTAATTGAAATGATTTACATAAGTCTGCCAACTATCATTATTTTAAACTAAGGATAACTAACATATCCATACTTAGATACCATATGAATACTGGTAATTCCAACAGTCTGGTGAAGGAATACTAGAAAAATAAAGAAACAGATGTATTTGCGATAGTGGAATGATGCTAGTACTGCAGTAGACTTTCACTATCATACCATAGTCAAATAGATTTTCTACATATCTGACACATACATGTACATACAAATACATACAGATTTCTTGCTGGGCGGACAGAGATTACAGAGTCCCCAAAAGGCTTTTTCAAACTGATTTTGTCCTATCTAATGACTGAGCAGAGACTATGTAATCTATTAATGTGTAAGACAATATCAATATAGTATAAATTATGAGAGTGTATGTGTCAGGAGTGCATGTATACTGCCTACCCCTATGTGAGATCTGCCGTAATGATATAGGCAAATATAAAATTACATCATACCTACTACAGAGATTAGCTTAGCAGATACTACAAAAATAAAATAATTATCTTTGTTCAAAAACAATGCAAGCTGATGAATTAAAAAATCCGAACTTGTGCTTGTCACAACATAACATGTCTAATTAAAAAAACTGCACAACAGGAATCCCCACAAACACAAAGAACACACTTGCGCCCATTGTTTACATGTTAAACATTGAGTAACTTACCAATTGAAATTCTCTTCGTCTGTCATACGCCCTTTTTATGGCTCTATCTAACCACAAGGAATGAATGTGCGGCGCGTAGTGCACGAACAGCCGGCTATCGAGCGACGAGGTACTGTTGAAGTGCAACGCCTGCTGCCCCACATCTAAATTCCTCGGGTTCTCCCACGGAATGGCGAGCTTGTCCCTCGCGTCCACCAACACCTGTATACCCTTCACGATATTCTGATATATCACGTGCTGATACTCCCGCACCAGTTCCGGTTCGAACTTCACTTTGTGGATTATCCTCATCTGTTTCAGGAATGTTGACTTTCCGCTTTCACCCGCGCCGAGCAACAACAGTTTGACCTGCCGCCGCAACGTTTGCTTTTCTTTCTCCAGTATTCTATCTATCTCCTTGCTCCTGTACCGCTGCTCTATCTCCTCCGGCGATAATTTCAGACGCAACCAACATGTAAGAGCCTCCGTACAACAGGTACATGACCACAAATCGTTGGCCATTTTGCATGATTATCAACGCCCATAGAAGAAAAAGGAACAGAGCAAAGTTTGTCACACGTTATTTAAACTGTTCATTCTATACACAATTTTTCAAAAGCACAACGTACACACTATTTAACGACAATACATGATAAAATACAGCAATAAATCCGGAATTCTGAAATACACACGCATTCCACCCCTCCTAAACTCATTGAGAAATGAATCGCCACAGATAATAAAACCTATAATTCAGATACACAGATATTATAAAACCATTGTTACACTAGCTTCTTCTTCATGAAGAATAAAAAATCGCCTAACAGTTTAATTATTAAAGTAGAGCTGCCAATAATAAGAAAACCGTAACCCAACCGCAAGTTATATTTGTGTGCTTGTTGCGTGCGATTTTCTAATCTGTGCGTCAAATAAAAAATAGCTGTCATCCGTGACTGTCAATGTCACAAATTATTGAGGGGATGTTCGCGCAATTGTGCACGTGTTCTTCTTGATATTTTGAGGCCTCTATCAGAGAATTTAGATATCCAATTATTAAAAAATTGCCACAACACGATCAGTAGAGTAATAAATATTAAATTGCGGCTGATATCCCATTTAATAAAATGTAATAATCACGCAAAGCGATGTCAAAAGAAGGTTATAGTCCTGATAAAAAAGAAGGTGACAACAAAGTGGTATTGGAGAGATTGCAAACGTATTTGAAAGATAAGAGAAGTAGCGAGGCAGCTGATCCAAGTCTTGGGTACAGCAAGCCGAGCACCAGTTACGAACAACCACCGCAATCTTTACCTACGCTCGAAGACAGCAGTAACATATTGAGAGAAGTTTTGAACCACAAGAAGGCCGAACTGCTCCGGCAGCCGGAAATAGTGGAATATTTGAAATCTATATCGTCTGATCTTAAAAAGTAGAGAGAATGGCGGTTACTACGCACAAAAGCGTCGCATCTTTGATGCAAAAGACGTTGGAACGACAAGCTGCGCTAGCGCGTTTGAGATTGCGTTTCACGAAGGGCCAAGTTGAAAAGATTTTAGTGAATTACGTCAGAGATCAGAGTGTAGGGCCGTACCTTGAGCTAGTTAAGGTTTTAAGGGAGTACCCATTGAATGATGATAACTTTCGAATTGTATTTGACGATGCGCTGACTTGTGTAGTGTTGTTAGGTAGAGATTTGACTCAGTTTGTGGATGTAATGTGCAACATTGAGTGGGTGGGCCGGAGTGAGGAGCTGGTGGAGCTGTACAGCAGGTTCATTCTGAGCTTGGTGACCGCTCACACTTACCATTGCCCACTGGCTATGATGCATTTGGTGACATTGCTAAAAGGTAAGTTTTAATACTTAATTGGGTATCCATACTAATATTATAAAATCGAAAGTAACTTTGTCTGTCTGTTAACTTTTCACACCTAAACTGCTGATCAGATTTTGATCAAATTTGGCGTGGAGATACATTTTAAATGGGAAAAGGACTTTTTAGCATAACAAAAAAGCATGGGTGTGGAATAGGGGATTAAAGTTTGTATGTATTCCCCGCTTGGGGAATATAGGGGTGATGGTGTAAAATAAATTATTTTGCAACATTCTCTTAATGATGGTCAAAGAACAAACATTATAATATAAATGATAGAAATCGAACTCTTCTCTCTGCCTACCCCGCAAGGGATCTGGCGTGATGATATAGATAGATAGATAAAAATGTTTATTGTAATTTTGTTTAATTATGTATATTTTAATGTTTGTTTCTCTGTCACTCAAAGGTTTGCTGTCAGAGATATGAATTCTGAATTAAGCTGGTCTTTGTACATTTTCTTTTATTATTGTATTTATTTTGTAACAGTTTCTATTAGTACAATTAAGAATTAGAAAATAAATAAACAATCTTTCAAAATTAAAAAATAATTAAAATCATTAAAAGAAAGTAGTGTTTAATTGAGCATTTTAAAATATAATTAATAGTGATATAATTAATGGTTACATTTTGTTTTGCAGCTGAGGTTGAAAACTGGGATGACAATCCACCTGATGAAGCATTGCACAATTGGTCCAACATTCACACAATCATAGCACAAATTGTAGCTATAATGCCAATGTAAGTTACTGAGGCCCACTTGCATGAACCAGGGTTAAAACCTATTGACTAACCCAATAATATAACATTAAATTGCCTTCCACTCAATATTGTACCCTCGAGTTAGTCAATAAGTAACACTAACCCTTGGTTATACAAGTGGGCCTAAGATTCTATCTATCTATATCATCACGCCAGATCCCTTGCGGGGTAGGTACAGAGAGTACAGAGTTTCAACAGGTTCTTTCCTTACATACCTCTCTGGCTTCCTCCACTCTCATAGTTCGTCTCATACACGCTCCCTGGTTAAGGAGACTCTTGACTTCAGATAAGATGCGGTCTATTTGGTCATGGTAAGATAGTCTAGGTGTTGCCCGGTACCTACATCCTTCCACTTTCACATTGTATATCTGTTTTGTCATTCTTTCTTCTGGCATTCTTTGTATATGCCCGAACCAACAGAGCATACCCTTTCTCATCTTTACACCGATACTATCTTTCATGCCTACTCGCTTTCTTACTACGCTGTTGCGAATGAGGTCAGTCAGCTTCACTGCGCACATCTTCTGCAGACCTCGCATTTCCACTGCATTTATCCTACTTTCATTCTCTTGCTGCCATATAGCAGCGTTGGGACAAGCACTCCGTTATGTATGGCCAGCTGCGCCTTTTGGCTTAAGTGCCGGCTCCCAAGTAGCTTTCCCATCGCACCCATCCCACCCACCATTCACTCTGTTCTCTGCACTCACTCTTCTCTCTATATCAGCGGTGTATTTTCCATCCTTACTGAATGCGAATCCAAGATAAACAAACTCATTCACTTGGTCCAGCACATCGTTACCAACCACAATCCTAAGGCCTAAGATTAATTTTCAAACATTGAGTAATTCTGTACTACATACTCGAGAAGCTATGTCTAACAAAAAATGTCACACACCTTGAAGACCAGTGGGGTTGAAGAGGATGTTGGTGTTTTCATAGATAATCTTATATTTCTGGAGCTATTTAAATCAAGTATCTCAGTGCACCTAGACGCATTATTTTTTAAATGAATTTTAACACCCCAGTGTATCGCATTGTGGCAAGCACCTGGCACAAAGCCCTCTAACTTTTGCTACAAAAAAATTGTTGATTTATCTTTTGTAATAGGTAGGTTTGTAGAGGTGTACTGAGTACATCCACGTTTCGCCGACGATGTTAGGTCCCATGTAATAGGGGGCGAGCCTATTGCCATATACCGGGCACAATTCCAGACTCATACTGGGAATTTTTCGTTAGAAAAACTACATTTGTCCGACCTGGGTTTGAACCCAGGACCTTGTGATCACAAAGCGATGCGCTTTGCCACCAGACCAACGAGGCAGTCGACTGCCTCGTTGGTCTTGTAATAGGTAGTATTTTTAAAAATCCTTTTTTATCTTGACATTCTAATGTTAGGTATGGGTTCGCCTGAAACAAGGGGAACTCAGGCCATAGACATATTTTCACTATTTGTGTATGGTGAGTCATTGTCAATGATGTTAGAGTTGCAATATTGTGTAATTATGGCTTGTGTCCTTATGGGTTACAACATGTATCATTGTACCAACAAAGTTACGTCGTACCCTCTCTCCTAAATGCTTATAGAGCAAGTGGCCTACTTATAAACTGTGCATGTAGCCAAGTTAACTTACTGCAGTCGTTAATGCTAATAGAAAATGAAAAAGGGACTAAAATGATACTTTACAATAAAAAGTCACATACAACGAATACTATATACCAAATACTATAATAGGAGAAATGATGGAGTGTATTATCATAAGTTGAATAAACTTTCTTGCTGGTCTAGAGACGAATAATGCACGTAGCGATATCAAAGTTCAAACCCTAGGTCATACATGAGACCTAACATGGTAAGCGAAAAGTAGGGGTACACAGTACACCTCTGAAATAAATTGGGAAATATAGGTGTGATGGTAGTTTTTTTTACTATTTAAGAAAAAGGGACATGATAAGTGTCCTTTGGTTCGTAGACCAGCATGTCAACACTATGTGTGATACATGCAATAATAAATTTAGGTACCAATGAGTTAACTATCTGTGATTTATACTATAATGAGAGTTTAGCTGATAAAATATTGCATGCTTCATTTGAATATACTTATTAAGGAAATAGCTACAGAACTTGAGTACCTTGACCTGTGTGACAAATTTTCAAGGTTGACCATTTATGGTAACTGTTCAGAAATATTCTGGTTTTCATGAATATTTATAAGGCTAAGAATCCATGTATTAAGTCCTGAACTTTAGTAAAACACCAACTCAATGAAAATCATGTATTTTACTAGGTAGCCATTGTACGAGAGTGCGTATGTCATTATCTTATTTATCTACCCACTTAATCCACATTATTAATAAACAAAGTAGAAAAGTACCCTATTCTCGTTCTCATAAATCCATGTCAACAAATCAACAATATAACATACCTCCCCCCTAAGTATAATAAATATATGTACCAATCGAACAATGATTGTGACAAAAATCTTATTTTAACTTTTAATGCCAATGCATAATTAAGCTGTCACAAAAGGCATCTATGAGATATAGTGGTTATCTCTATGTCTGTCATATGGAGTTTTAGAATGCAGATCTATTTCATTTTTTACTTTTCCTGGTGCCGATGAAACTAAGGGAATATCTGATGGAGGTATACCTAATATCTCTGTCCATTTATCCGCATCAGGAATCTCAATTATTTTATCCAAATCCTGAGTGTCTTGATTCTCTGTTTGTCTTGATTCTCGGTTCATCACTCGCTAAATTATCAGCTTTTCTCTCTCTCCCTCCTCTGGCCCGGATTTTGTAGATGTTTTTTTATTAACTGATCAATGTGACAGGTGATTAGCGCTCCATTCTCAGTTTTAATCTTGTAGTTAAATGGACCGTTCTTATCATATATCTGACCTGGTAACCATCTTGGGCCCATAGCACATTATAGTTGCGGTACATAATGTTCTGACCTACATTTGTTTCTCTAGTTTTATTCTCCCTGTTGACATCAATCTGTTTCTCAGTCCGTTTATGTTGTAGATTATCTGGGTGTATAGTATCTAATAAAGTACGTAGCCGTCTATTCATGAGCAGTTCTGCAGGTGTCTTCTTTGTTGTAGTGCATGGTGTGAACCGAAGTCCTAGCAGTAGATTTGGAATTCTACTGTCCCATGCCAAGTCATCCATTTTCCTTAATTTATCCTTAATTGTCTGTATCATTCGTTCGGCTAACTCATTTGTAGCTGGGTGATATGGGGCTGTAGTCACATGACGAATGTTATTAGCAGTGAAAAATTTCTCTATTTCATTAGATACGAAACATGTACCGTTATCCGACACTATTGTATCACATAGCCCATGTGTAGCAAATACCGTCCTCAATAGTTTAATGACCGTAGCCGAAGTGGTGTTATTGACCATAAATAGTTCAGGCCATCGAGAGTAAGCATCTACGATAATCAAGAAATACTTATTGTAGAATGGTCCAGCGAAATCCATATGTATTCTAGACCAAGGCCTTGACGGTGTAATCCACTTATGATAGGTCTTTGGCGGCATGTGTCGATGTTCCAGACATTTAGTACACGTGCTGACTAGGTCTTCGATGTCTTCATTGAGGCGTGGCCACCAAACATAGCTTCTAGCTAGAGCTTTCGTTTGTACGATTCCTGAATGTGTTCTGTACAACGCTTTCAACACTGCTTGGCGAATGGACTTTGGTACGACCACTCGACAACCCAACAATATGCAGTCGTCCTGAAGCGACAATTCTAAACGATTTAGCCAGAATGGACGTAAATTGTTGTCATCGACTCTAGTGGGCCAACCGCGTTGTATATAGTAGATGACTCGTGACAATGTGTTATCACGTCTCGTTTCCGACGCTATCTGCTCAACATCATAGGAAAAATCTTCTGGTGACTCGGCCATCAAAAATATTTCACTGAGCTGTTGTTCTGGCTCCTCTGGAACTGGTTGTCCACGGTAGGTACCGAGTCCATCCTGAAATACTTCGTGTTTATTCATCAATCTATCAATTTCAACACCATCTTCAATCAAGTTAATATTTATTGATATGTTTAGCGGGCTAAACCAATCACGACCTAAAAGATTTGGTCCAGTTCCTCTAGAGACGATGACGCAAAGATCTCGGATCACCTCATTGTATTGTACTGGCAACCAAACTTGTCCCAAAAGACGTACGGGAGTATCTGTCCATGTTCGGAGCGACAGTTCGATCGGCTGCAGAGCGTCACGTGGTAGACGAAAGCGAATCGAGTGCCATGTGCGTTCATTAATGATCAAAAAACTGGCACCAGTGTCCACCTGCATTTGGACCGATACCCCCGCAAGAGCTACCGCGACTTCGTAGGGCGGTATGCGGCTGGTATGATGGGTGATTACACCCGGTACCCAATACATTCCATTAAAACGATCTTCCGCATCTGCAGCATAGTTGACGTTTCTGTTTACGTTCTTCTTCTTGCTTAAACATATTTTTTCCAAGTGTCCCTTCTATCTACAATACCGACATACAGTATTTACAAAACGACACTCTCCGGCGTGTCGATTCCCGCAACGGTAGCATAAACGACTATAAAGGCTCTTCGTTTAAAACGCATTAACCTCCATCGGCTGGACAACTGCGGGCGGCCCCGTATTAGCACACCCCGACGAGAACGGCTGTGATAGCCCCGACGACAACCCAACGGCCGCTTGCTGGATCATACGGACGTCCCGCCCCGCACTTTCAGATGACAACATAGCGTCCACTACGTCCTGATAAGTTATACGGTCCCGCTTCAACAGTTCGTACTGTAGTCTTTCGTCCCTCATACCACAAACTAATCGGTCCCGTAACATTCGCTCTAAGTCTATAAAATTGCAACCGGAAGTTAGTTTTCGAAGTTGTGCTATATAGTCCGTTGCAGACTCGTCACTTTTTTGATCTCGTTTATAAAACTGAAACGACACTGATATTTCATTTGGCTTTGGGCTAAAATGTTTTGTAAGAATCTTATGTATTTCATTAAATGTCACTTCACTAGCTTTCTTTGGTGTAATTAATGCAAGGAATGTTTCGAATACTCGCGATCCACACACTGTAAAGAAATTTGCTCGCTTGTCAGCATCCAAAACGACGCCCTTTGCCTCAAAACAAAATTGTAAACGATCAAAATAAATGTCCCAATTGTCCGTTTGCGGATTAAACTCATCAAATTTCACTGCTTTACTGTTCATTTTGATCACTTTTTACCAAACGTCGCCACTATTAAGTCCTGAACTTTAGTAAAACACCAACTCAATGTCATGTTTTTTGCTAGGTAGCCATTGTACGAGAGTGCGTATGTCATGATCTTATTTATCTACCCACTTAATCCACATTATTAATAAACAAAGTAGAAATGTACCCTATTCTCGTTCTCATAAATCCATGTCAACAAATCAACAATATAACACCATGGATCTGTATTATCATGTTAAATGTGTTGCTCTACAAGTATCATATTATCTATCTACATACATACATAAATTAAAATAGCCAGCCACTTCTTTTGTATGTATGCATTTGATAATCTCAATAATATTAATATAAATAAGAAAGATTTGTTTGTTTGTATTCAATACACATCGAAACTCCTCCTCCTCGAGTCGTATTCCTCATGTCTGAGGGGCGTGACCTCCACCTTCAAGAGTCATGTGATGTCTTGGCATTGTCCCCTGCCCTCGGTCCTGTAGTGTCCAGAATAGTGCGAATCTGATCAGACCAACGTGTTGGGCTGCGGCCTCGAGGTCTTTTTCTATCGACCTTTCCAGTGACTATTACCTTCTCCAAGTTGTCACCTAGCAATATGGCAGAAGAAGTCTGAGGTAAACTAAAGATAGCTTGTATACACTCTGAAACTACTGAACCAAATTTCTTAATTCTTTCACCATTTTAAAGCTACATTATTCAGAAGAAACATAGACGCGGCCCTCTTGTCAACCAGGTGCAAAGCCAGGGGAAACTCCTAATATTAAATTATATAAATTTATTTGAGACATTTCTCTATATTATGTATGTAAATATTAATTCTTTTTTTCACAGGACCAGTGATCTCCTAATCGATATAGCAATAGAACAATTCCCTTACCACAAAGCAGGGTGCTTCGTCAACAGGGCTTATGTACACAACTTAATATGGATGAGCAAATACTTGCCCTCGCTCAGAGAACAAATCATGATGGCCATTATAAACAGGTAAGTTAATTTTAATAATATTTAAATTCTGTTTTTAATCTATGGATACGATAAACGAGAAGAGATTTGCACATTTGTTGGAGTAGGGCATGAGCGATACATTCGGAGTAATATCGTATCGTTTCGAATATGTCTTTGTCGATTTTGCGAGTAGACCTCCTGGGTTCAAATCCTAGGTCGGTCAAATGTAGTTTTTCTATCGAAGAATACCCATTATCAGTCCTAAGTCTGGCATATATGGCCTATATGGTAATAGACTCGCCGCATGACAAGTGGAAGTACACATCTGCCACCCCCGCTTAGGGAATATATTTGTGACGGTGTTTATAAAATTAAAATCTGTCTAATTTCTATATGACTATTATTCCCTATATTGATTCCCTAGTTTGAAGAAAGCTGGGATTGAAAAGTTATACAATTTCAAAGAGCTGAAATGTAAAATTCATTGGTCTTTAGGTGGTTTACACCGCTTCGTTTCACAAAACCATTTTTTGTGAAGGGAAGGTTTATAGGTATGGAACCTCTTGTCCAGCGAAGCTGTGCAGGCCCCGCGGCCAATAGCGTAGATCATTCACACATACACACACATCCAAGTTCTGTAAGAATCTGTTAATATTCTAATCTGCCTACTTCGCAAAAGATCTGACGCGATGATATTTGTACACAGAACAATCCATAACTGCCCCACGATAATGCGATGCCCCATATAACGAATTTCTTCATGTAGACGTGCTAACTTAAATATTACGCGTCGATATATCAAGGCCATATTCATTAAAATTATTTCACGAACTTGTGCCTATTTAGCAACGTCACAAATTATATGAAGTTATATCTTGACTGACGATAATTATATTCAAGTTTGAGAGGTCAGAAAATGAGACTACAGACGTTCTTCAGGTAAACACTTTATTTGCACCTTTTGAATTACTTTTAACGTTCTTCACTTCTCAAGTCCCGAGACACGAATGCCCCTGTTGGCGTGTCGCATCGAATGATGTGAACTAAATGAATGACCGAACAAGATTGTGAGATTGAACGAACTATTAGTCGAAAAAGCAAATGTGACACGCCAACATAAACATTTAAGTACTGCTTTATTATTAAGAGTTTATAAATTGTTTTTATAAATGTTTTGTTACGATAATAAATCAGATATAAATAAATAAAAGCTAACACAAGGATATGATCTAAATAAATTTTCTCGTAAGAATTTCGAGTAGCCCACTTGATTAGACTTTTTTCTATACTTTCACATTTACCTAACCTACCTGTATGCCTAAGAGTTTCTCGAAGGTGTGTGAAGTTCGCCAACCCGCACTGGGCGAGCGTGGTGGACTATGGCCTAAACCCTCTTAGTTTGAGAGGAGGCCCGTGCCCAATGGTGGGACAGTTTCTTAACAGGGCTAATATTATTATTATACCCATGTTCACTGTACACTCGAGTTATTAATGGTTTTCACCAAGTCTTATTAGTAAGGGTTTTCACCTGTAGTTTTCACTACCTATATTCGAAAGGCTGCTGCTAGTAAGTCTACGAAACAGCGCATACCGACGAGTTGTATGAAAAAATACTGATCCAATAAGAATTCAAAATCAACTTTATTGGATATCTACCTAACTAGTGGACGCTATAGCCTGACGATGATGACCTGTTTGAGGACCACACCACTCTCGTTCGTACGAGCGCTTTTTCAACGCGCGTTAATAAAGCGCTGGAATGAAATAAATGGCTAACAGTACAGTTTTTATAGCCATTACAACGCGTCCGCGCTACGCGCTGAAACCCGTGCGACCGGTTACACCCTGCATAATTTGAGTTATTAATTTCCAGAATGATAACAATGGATACAGACATTGTAGATAGTGAGAAGAACAAACAACCGGACACAATGTTCGAGATGGAGGTGGATCCGCGTGATGACGTCTCCGTGACCCTGGACTACTGCATGCTGGAGATGCTGAAGTGGCTGGAAGACGAGAGGGACCCTATACTGAACATACTGTGCAATGTATTCGAGAGGCTGGTGTTGCCGACTTATGGGATTAAGTAAGTGATGATTTTTACCACTTTTTTTGTTTTCTTGTTTGTTTGTTACTTGCAATCTATTCTGAACTATCTTTCTGTTGAGCTAGAAACTAGAAACTTAAACCATAGCAAAATACTAAAAAAACAGAAAATCATTTTTAGGGTTCAGTGTACCTTAATCTGAAATAATTTTAATTTAAATAATCCTTTGTAAATACACAGCCAGGATATCTTATTTAGTTCAGGAGTTCCTATGACTTCTTTGACTCCATTATCAGACCCTGACACCATTCGGGTCTAAAGCACTCGTTAAGGGAAATCCAACGAGCCCAAACACGGCGGGGTTATATTAAGTGGCTGGGTCGTTCTATTGCCCCCCTTTTGGCTTTATCATCCCTGAACACTTCTGGTTGTATAGTACTTGTCAATACCAATCTAGCAAGCCTTAACACGAGGGAGTGACGTTGTATAGTTTACATGTTCCTATAGCCACCTTCGAACTC
The DNA here is from genome assembly GCA_905147815.2 of Phalera bucephala. Lineage (NCBI taxonomy): Eukaryota > Metazoa > Arthropoda > Insecta > Lepidoptera > Notodontidae > Phalera > Phalera bucephala. Next base: position 5,645,137 of record LR990619.1, on the reverse strand, counting down.
TATCATCAGACATGTAATAATTATTTTAATTTTGATAACCTTATCATTCCAGGCACGTACAATTTCTGCTTCTGTACACAATATCGATAAACCAGCAATGCGCTGATCGCGTACTATCGAACCTCTGGATGGTGGCCGCTGGTCTGCACGGGCTCGGTCCTGGGGCATTAACCACGAGGCGAACCGCCGCCAGCCACCTGGCAGGCCTCCTAGCTCGATGCGTGAGGGTCCCTAACACCCGACTGATACACTACTTGAGAAGTATGGCGGAGTGGTGCCATTCGTATATAACGGCGACGCAGGAGTCGACGACTGCGAGTGATAACCTGAAGGCGCATGGAGCGTTCCACGCGATATGTCACGCGCTATTCTATTTGGTCGCCTTCAAACATCACTTCCTGTTTATGAATAAGGAAAGTGAGTATTCGAAAATTTATATTATCATGCCAGATCCATTGCGGAGTAGGCAGAGTACAGAGTTCCAACAGGTTCTAATCTTACACGCCTCTGGCTTCCTCCACTCTCATAGTTCTCAAATTAATGTTTATTGTGTTTGGGATTACATAGTTTTGTTTTAATGCCTGTCGCATTTGCCTATATTATAAAATAGTGAGTCTAAAAGCTGGTTTTTCAATCATCAGATTAAGGGGCCAGCGCGAAAGAACGTGTTTTCGTACTGCATACACTTCAGAAAGTATATGGATTAGATATCTAATATTTCGAAATATGATTTTCGACTATATTTACGACACACACACACACCGTCACGCCTATATTCCCCAAGCGGGGGTGGCAAAGGTGTACTGAGTACACCCACGTTTCGCCGACGATGTGAGGTCCCATGTAATAGGGGGCGAGCCTATTGCCATATACCGGGCACAATTCCAGACTCCTGACTTATACTGGGAATTTTTCCTTAGAAAAACTACATTTGTCCGATCTAGGATTTGAACCCAGGACCTCGTGATCACAAAGCGATGCGCTTTGCCACCAGATCAATGAGGCAGTCCATTTAAGCATCAATTGAATTGCTTAGTCAGAAAAGTGAACTTTTCAACTGTTTTATTTGATCCTTTAAATAACTTTATCCCATACTAAAATAGTACTGTTTTCGTTATTTATAAATTATTAGCTATTTACCCGCAAGAAATCTGGCGTGATTGTGATAGATAGAAAAAATATGCCCCATATACAAATTATTATGTGCGTTTAGAAAAAGATACCCATGTATAAAAACCTGAAATAACTGCTGGTCACATAAAGATTTATCCATTGCGTACCTAACCTTCCAGATATGAACTTCGTGGAGTCTCTGAACCTGCCGCGTTTAGTGACATGCGCACTCAACCCCTTGCGCAGTTGCCCGCCGCAGGTCACGCGCGCGTTCTCGTCGGTGACTCGTGCGCACCAGGTGGTGTACTGCCAGTCCATTATACAGAAGAACGCGAGACACACGCTCCAATGTACCACAGTCCAGCAGTACGACGAGTGGTTCCCTTATGACCCTTATAATTTACCCAAGTGAGTATCATGCTTGACCAATTGGCTACCCACTTAGATTTGTATAATGACCTAATATATATAGGCTGAATTTTGATGGGTTTTTGAGACAGGGCAGTAAGGCTGCTACGTCAACCGTTGAAATACAGGAAATCGGTCTTACTATCCGTAACTTTTTGCGACATTTTGAGCTTCATTTACAGATTTTGAATGTACAGACTATCTTGCCATGCTTAAATAGACCGTGTCTTATCTGAAGGGCAAGTCAACAGTCCCCGTAAGCGGTGAGCGTGTATGAGACGAACTATGAGAGTGGAGAAAGCCAGAGAGTTCTGTAAGGAAAGAACCTATTTGAACTTTGTACTCTTTGCCTACCCCGCAAGGGATCTGGCGTGATGATGAGATAGATGTACAGTTAGCAAAAATATCGGCAATTTATACAAAACTTTTTCTTTAAAGAATCTATAACTTCTATAAGAATCTGAAACAACTGAGGTGTAAGTACTAGAAAAGTAAGGCAACGTTAAAAACTTTCCCTATAATATTTGAATTTCTCACGTTGTTCACGGTATCGAAGCCTCGAAGATTTCCTCCTCAGCTGGTGCAATAGCAGTTTTTGATTCTTATAAAAAACAGGATTGATTGGCATCAAAAAAGAAAATTGTGTAAATTGCTCATTTTTCTTGCTGACAACTTTTTTTTTAATCTGTAAAAGTAGCGGGTCTTATCTTATGAAGGACAAGTCAGGAGTCTCCGTAACCGGCGAGCGTGTATGAGACGAACTATGAGAGTGGAGGAAGCCAGAGAGGTATGTAAGGAAAGAACCTGTTGGAACTGTACTCTCTGCCTACCCCGAAAGGGATCCGGCGTGATGATATAGATGGATAGATTTTAAAAGCAGCTCAAAATGACGCAAAAAGATAAGAATAGTCTCCTAACACCTTTTTTCTGTAGCTACAACGGTTGAGGTAGGTGCCCTTAGTGCACCGTCTTTGTAATCATCGTGTATACTATTTAGATAAAAAAAATGCAAAACAAGTGTGCAAACGATTACAAAAAACTAAGAATGTTAACTTATTCCGCTGACCGCATCATACGGAATCAGAAAAGCTTTGATAAAAAAACCGTTACGTCTATATTTCCCAAGCGGGCCTGACAGAGCTGTGTACACCCACTTTTCGCCGACGATTTTAGGTCCCATGTAATAGGGGGCGACCCTATTTCCATATACCGGGCACAATTCCAGACTCTACTAGAAAAACTTCATTTGTCCGACGCAGGAGTTCGTGATCGCAAAGTCCATTATTTGCCACTATACCAACGAAGGAAGAAGTGAGCAACTTTTATATCAACTTTATTTTCTGTGCGCTAGGTCCGGTAAAATAATATGGCCACTATGCATTGAATACAAAGACTGGCTGAAGGAAGGAGAAGATGAAACTCAGTACACGAACATGAAAAGGAAACTGGAAGCCGAGGACGACGACTTCTTAGTGATGGCTAGTCCAACTCAGAGACTCGCCTCGTCCATGTCCAACGGTATCTCTCCGGGATTTAGAACTAGCGAAAACGTGTTAATGTCCTAGAAAAACGGTATATAGGCCCTATTTAATAAAGCTGACAACGCTACAAATACGTGTCTTATCTGAAGGACAAGCCCCGACTCTCCGTAACCGACGAGCGTGTAGAGATGAACTATGAGGTCTGCAAGGAAACGGCGTTGGGACTCTGTGCTCTCTGCCTACCCCGCAAGGGATCTGCGTAATGATACAGGTATATAGATAGATAAAGCGACATATGTGTCAAAAATGACAAAATTGTCGCATATCGCGTCATATTTGTCAAAAATTACAAAATTATCGCATATCGCGTCATATTTGTCAACAATGACAAAATTGTCGCATATCGCGACTGGTGTAGTATGATTTTTAACAAACTTGTCAATAATAAGCCTTATTCTATGTTCGCACGAGCGCTCTTGCAACGCGCGTTAATAAAGCGCTTGAATGAAACAAACTGTATACTGAACTGTACATTTTTATGAAAAGTACAGTACTGTTACGTTTCTTCAGCATAAAGCGTTGAAAAACGCCTGTGTGAAAGAGGGCTTACAAAACATCTTTATTAACAACACCTGTCGTGATAAAACGATAATTTTCTCGCATTACGTTGTTGAAAAGGGCCCAACTGTTGTGTACAGCTATATAAGGAAGTAAATGTTTTATGACGCGCAAGCCACAAAAATAAGGCTACGTGAAGATGTCATTGAACGCGCGTTATCAAACTCGAGCTCAAATAATTTATTTTGTTTAATATAATGATGAATAGTGTTACTTTATGAAATAAAACTATATTTCGAACTTTATCGCGGTTTATTTTTGATTTTTAATTTCCCGTCATTTCAAAAATAAACCGGGATAAAATCCGACAAATATTTTTATTTCATGTGTAATATTCGCGTAAATCTTTGAACTCGGTAAGTTTTAGTTTATGGCAAATAATTTATACATCGCTTCTCGTTATTTTTAATTCGTAGTTGTAAACATCGAAACCGGTCATAATTAATATTGTGATTAACCTATTGGACCAGTCGGAATTGTTCGACAAATAGTTTTGTCTCTTCACTGCCTGTCGTTTTATCCATTCATACTTCATCATGCGCTAAACATAGGATATCAATAATGATTTGTTGCAGACTCTTTTATTAAAGTTATTATAAAAACATACTAAAAAATAACAACACCGTCACGTCTATATTCCCCAAGCGGGGGTGGCAGAGGCGTACTGAGTACACCCACGTTTCGCCGACGATGTTGTCGTCGTCATACCAATATTTCTATTTTTTTAGCGTATGTATAACGCGCGTTGCCTAACACGCAATACCGAAAATAAGTACATTTATTTACCTTCTTTTTAATTTTACCGCACATTATAAATGATTCAATTAAAGCCTAATACCTACAGGTAGCAAATTATTTTATTCATAAAAATGTTTATTGTAAATATAGATTGTATAACTTAAAAATGGTCTTTGTATTAGATATAACATAATCTCATCGATTTATAAACAACTATTTGTTATGGTTAGGTTGTTTATTAGGGTCCCATATTTCACTATATATACGTTTATCTCGAAATGAAGACGTCTAAAACTTTAAATCTAAACTTTTATATATAGCAAACTCATAAAAATATTCACCTAATAGCATTCTTTATTTGAAACTAGTAATTTCCCGCGACTTCGTACCCGGTCGACAACAGCGCCGTCTACCGGGTCTATGTTATATGCCTATGTTACTTCTGGATAAGGTAGCTTTCCAATGGTGAAATAATCATTAAAATCGGATCAGCAGTACCGGAGATTACCCCGAACATCCAAACTTACAAACTTTACCTCTTTATAATATTAGTATAGATAAATATATTCTTTGAGTTTAATTACTCAAATTATGAGGCCAGGTAGCAAACTTATATTTCTATTTGTGATTATAATTAGTCCCAAAATGATCCTTATGCTGTATGTAGGTGCTTTTATTTTAGGGCGGTTACTTTTAGCCTCGGCCTTCGGCAAATTATTTGCTTTTCGAAAGCGCGTCCAAAAGCTTTCATCCGCATATCGTCGACGATGCGTGAAAACCTCGTAAAGCAATTTTTTTACCAAAATACCATTATTTTTTATATAGTGAGATTGAGAATTCAGTATGATAGTTCACAACGCCATCTATGACTGTCGTGAATCTTGAATCTATCTATGAAGTCTGCCATTTTGAAATGAATAGAATGACATTTTGAATAGAAACTCTGCAAGACAGTCGGGGTATGCGTTCCGTTTGAGACACATACGAGGTTTTCACTCGTCGCCGACGATATACAAATTCCAGTCGCGTTGATCATGTCGCTTTTTGAACGCTTTATGTAGCGACTGAACGCTAGATTCCGCACACTACGTAACGCCTAGAGTTATTCTTTATTTGTGGTGTCGCCATTAGTCTCTCTCCCTTGTTGCACCTCTGCGCGCCAATGCAACATTGATACGGTCGCTGAAACCCGCCATTTTGATACCGCGATCGAACGCAATTGACTAATACGTTTTAGCGTGCGTGTTTAACTTTTGACAATTAATTAATATATCTAAAGGTACGGTCAAATTAACGCGTCCGCGGTGTCGACCTATCTCCATCGTATGATCGCGCGTGCAGACGTTGGTGCGAACACGTCCATAGAAATACTACTGCAGGAACCGATCGCCATCGCGGACGCGGCTAAATGCGTTGGTTTGGGCGTACCCTAATAGATTTTACTGTAAGTGGTATTTTGACAGAGTTTTCATATGAAATATGTCAAAATTCTAATGCTAGTAAGCGAATTATTCTTGTGGTAAATTGAAACCGGCCATTAATCGTACGCTTTTAGTATAGCGATCAAACGCAGCAAATAGTCAAAACATGATGCAGCTTCAATGCAGTCGCATAATCGCCGATCCTAAAAGTATTGTGTTTGTTTGCCCTTATTGGTATTTAATTTAAGAGTTTAATTTAATCCCCCATCATTATTAAACAGGGTCATAGTAGCCCATGGATTTTATTTTTTTGAAATATAATATAGTTAGTTATTTTTGTATGCAAGATAAATATTTTATACCTCTTATTGATCTTTGAAAAGTACTCAACTGTAGTAATATAAATATTTATTATAGTGCTATTGTAGCATCGTTAATGAATGCTTAACAATATATATATAATAACAATTATAAAAGTAAGCGAAGAAATAAAGGAATAATTTTAATATAAAATGGTTATTTATCAACACTGTTGTATTTCTTTTATATTTAAAATAATTGCGGTAAACCAATACACATAATGTGTTATCAAATCTCTTCAAAGTTTTTGTAAACTTTCTTTGCAGTGAGAAAGAGATATATAAACAATCTCTTTCACGGCAAAGTAAGATTACTACTATAAGACGCGAGACGCGGCGGTGTGTTCGTGCCCTCCCACTGAATAGTTCACCTATACACCGCCAAAGAATAAACGCCAGTCGTTGTCCTCGGACGACAAGCTTTTAGTTTTTTTTATTATTATTTTTCCCCGATATAAATTCATCCTAACATCGCGGCAGTGTACAGAGAGGTGGACATCAAAATGAGCAGTGTGAGCATGTAACGTTCATATTATCAACTAAGCTTATATTCTTCTCCATTTCACTGCTTACTGCCGCAGATTACATTCTCGCACTGGCCCCTCACGTTCATTTATATACTCATTGCCGCGCGAGTAATTTTATCTTCGGGCAATATTCGTTGTACTGCAGACTTTTTAGTGGTAGGCTATATGAGTAAATATCCAAAACGATAAAACTTGTTACAAAGCGCTCACCGACTAGTTCGCGCACGCGCGCGCGCCGCCCGAGAACAGAAGCGGTTTACGCCGGTCATTATCTTCGAGCAATGTATTTTTAGCAGCGTACTATTGTGGCGCGAATGAATGAGGTTTTGCCTCTGTTGGGATATTGACTCTTGTGATAATGTAATAGTACCCTTCAAGAATTTCCTTGGTTTTATTCGCCAATGTTATATGCTTTACATAAACTAAAGTGACTGATGTAAATTTTTTAATGCAATAACTTTAAGATTGACTAAATAAAGTTATTTATTGAAACTGTTTTTTTTTTTAAACATCACACAGCCATATAAAACTGTATTACCGTTTTTACAAACAAACAAAAGTATTTATAATATCCAAGATAACTTAGCAAGGTGTATGAAATACTTGAGGGACTAAAGTCCTAACACTGCATAACAATGATTTATTGCGCACTGAATCTATTGTTCTCTAAAATTGATTTTCTGTACATTCAGTCCATGGATTTTTATTTATTTTAAATAATAAGATATAGTTGGAAGGACAAGAGAGTGACAGACTACTTTCAAATAAAACATGTATTGTCTTGAAGCTAATTTTTATTCGCACTAACTTGCACAAAACCACATCAACTGTATATTTTTAATGTATAGATTATTTTGTAACATTTATTTGCATATTTCGCTATCAAGTTGCTATTATAATGTGCCTTCGATGATTGTTTATGTCAGAGTTTTACTAACACGCGCTGAACACATTATGGTAAATCTTAGATCTATTTCCTATGATAATATGAAACTATGTCAATAGGGCAATTAATTTTGCCAGAGTTATTAAGTCGTAACCATTGCGAAAATAATAAGAGGCATGTTTATATTAATATTTTACAAATTCATAAATAAATTTCCGTGTAAAATTAAAACGAAACTATATTCTTACAATAAGCGCTACACAAATGCGGCATAGAAGTTAGCTACAAATACAATTTAGTACAGTGACGATAAACAGCCAAACATGTCGAAAAGAAAATCAAGTGTACATATGAAACGTGCGACATCCTTCCGTACAAAGTTCGAATACCTCGGACACTCATAATCACGTTTTGCGCAACATAATCATCAGCATATCTAAACTAACTTCAGAGCCGCAATGTTATCCACTCCGATCTAGATCTTAACCTATCCGTGTACGTATTAAGATATCTATATATACATCACTCCAACCCGCTTTTAATAACTGTCAAATACATACTGGATCCCTACTTTCTACATTTCAGCAGTAGCCATCGGTCACGTTATAAAAAGCTTTCTTTCTCGAGAAGTTTTTGCTACCAGAGCAGTCTCTACCAGACATTTCTTTATGTACTCATCTCATCAGAATGAGTATCCATAATAACTCAGTTCTGCTTTAAATTATTTAATTGTTATATATTGTATTGTATTGAGACTCCAAATTCACGGGATCACTTTGAGTTCCTGCTTAAGTAATTTTGGTCATCAACTTCTCTCAATAACAGTCAACTTAATATCTAACTTAATACTGTAAAAACTTATATTAAAATCACATAAATTACTGAGAAAGATTTAAGTTGGCATTATGCAGATTAATAACTAAAGATTTTCTTGATGTTAGTATTAAAAAAATAACATACAACTATAATTCCTTAGTACATACTTTAACAATATCCATAAGATTTTGGACACAAAATAAGTTTAACACAATAAAGAAAACATATTCAAGCTTATTTCACATCAGAGTAAATTAATTCTAACATGCGAAAAGCATCTTAAAGTAAACCAAAGATATGATAATCTATCTCTTTTTATGGTATGGATGTCGCCTTCTAAATGTGCTTATAGATTTGTGAGGAAGTTGGTGCTGTTTCGTTTGGTACTGAGTGATTACTGGAGTCTCATTCGCTGCCAACTTGTTGACGACAAAGTCATCACCTGCTTTCATATTCTCCATCATCTTTAACTTGGCTTCTATTGATTGTATGGCAGTCTTCTTGCTGAGTTTTAATTCTGGTTTTGCACCGGCCAGTGCTGCTATACCTAACTCTGGTTTAGGCTTTTCTAGGTCTTCCTGTAGATGAAAAATATTGTAAAGTTAAAAAAAGGTCAGAAACAAATGTTGAGTGATTTTTGCATAATAATTAGTGTCCGAACGAACCTTTGAAGCCAAAATGGGGCGAAGTTTTTGTTTAAGCCGAAGGTTTCTAACAAGCACCGAAATTGAACCATTTTTTACGTTTTAGGTCTTACGAATGCTCAAGAGCGTGGCGAAAAAGTCAATGCGCGGGGGGCAAGGTTCACATTGCGTTGCACCGGCCGGCCGCTAAATCAAAACTAGTTTGTTAATACCTATCTATCGATGTCATCACGCCAGATCCCTTGCGGGGTAGGCAGAGAGTACAGAGTTCCAACGGGTTCTTTCTTTACACACCTCTCTGGCTTCCTCCAGTCTCATAGTTCGTCACATACACGCTGGCCGGTTACGGACGCCGCTTTTAAAAATTTACCCAATCTTGAACCAAATTTCTTAGGGTTACTACACCTTCAGCTACGGCAAAAAATCAACCTGCAGTCAGACAGTCAATAAAAATGAAGTTTCTCTGTGCTTCGAAAGCCACTATAAGTTATTGGTCCTAGTGACCATTATAAGTAAGCCCCATCGAAAGTTGTAGAGCAGACTGATAAGTTCCAACAGCAGGCAGCTACAAACTGCCTTCCCCAATCTGTACAGGTTTGCATGCTGGTTCATGATCTAACCTCTCACCTTGATTTGTGGGAGATAACCTTTGCTCAGGAACGACGCAGTCTTTAAGATAACTGGTTAAAAACCTAACTGGTCTGTATGTATTTACACATTTTGACTGAGAATTTAAACTTACCGCTGTGTTCTTGGCAAATTTAACACAAATCCTCTTTGATCCCAAAAGCTGTCCATTCAAGGAGTTCATAGCTTTAAGGGCATCCTGCCTCAGCTTGTAGGTGACGAAGGCGAAACCCCGCGGCTGTCCAGCGTTGGGCCCACTCCGATGGAACAGCATGTCGAACTTCTCAATATTCCCGTACACGCGGACCATTTTCAGTAATTGATACCGGTAATAAAAAAAGGAATTTTAATTAAAAATGTGTAGTGCTTTAAAACCTTTTTTCAGCAAAATTTTTTACATAGCCTACATCAGGGCTTCATTTTATCAACTCTGTTGACTAGGGTTGTGCAAATGAGTGCTGCAGTAGAGCGTTTAGCGCTTATGAGTGTGAAGCACATAGAAGACGCGAGCATTTAAGCGCCGGCTTAAGTGTTTGTACAACAATAATGTTGACAATTGAAAGTAAAGGTAACTGAATCTAATATGAATAATTTTTTATTTGTTCCTTCCAGTAAAACTATAATAAACCATGTTTTGCAAATTCTTACTATCACTATATCATACATAAAAGTGCAGACTACATTAAAAAACGCTGTATTTAAATTGTACAATAAAAGGCCATAGGTGTTGATAGGCCTACTACACCCTGACGTAGTAGGAGTAGGGGTTGTCGGTGGTTGCTTGTGCCTATGGTTCGATGTATAGTTCAGTTGTGAACAATTGTACATTTAAATAATGTTCATCAAGCTTTGTTAATCACTACATGTTATAAAACAAATTAAAACCCCCCCCCCCCCCCCATATGTCTGTCTGTCTGTGATACACCCAATAATTACCAAACGGATTTATTTATTTATATGGTACACAAAACAGGTTACAACCAAAAAGTTATCATAGGGTACATATAATGGGCTTAGTACCAGGTTGAGACCTAACACGTAGTAACAGTAACATCACTAACAACAGCACTTTAACATTACATTTTGTTTCATAGGTATTAAAAATTAATAAAAAACAAATAAATGAAAAAGCTAGAGAAGTGTTTAAAAAGACATCAAAGAAGGAGATGAATATGAAATCAACGCATCTAATACAATTTATTTTTGTTTTAAGGATGGATGGAGTGATTCAAAGTGGAAAGTTTATGTGTATAATTCACCCGTGCGAAGCTTGGGGCGGGTCACGAGAAGTACTTAAAATCAAAAAATAAAATTATCCATACTCATTAACTCTGGTGTCCAGGTTTCCAATCCAGAGCCTCTTCTCGCAGACCTCACTATGCTGGATAGGTTCCAGGTGAAGTGGCACCTAGATACAAACATATTAATTAAGCATTATTGTTTTACCACTTATATAATGTCCTGTCACATAGGCACAGACTACAACTTGCCACAATTCTGAGATACCTCTTTCGAATTATCATATTCGTATGTCATATTCATTCTGTTATGGGACTCGGTGACCATATGCCAAAATGTCCAAGGGGTTTAAAACTTCATTGTCATAATGTACAACCATATGTCTGCTCATGCATTTTCATCAATTCACACTGCTATGCACTTGAATCTTTGGCAATAATGTTTGTTTTTAAAAAAATCAAGGCAATACTTAAACTTATACACAACAAAGTTTTTATGCTCGATTTATAATTAAATAAAGAACCTGGTGCGAAGATAAGGACATCACTTCACCGTTTAGGTAAGACAGAGTAGTTTTTTCTAACTAGGATTTAGAATCGTGTGACAGGATTTTCTCCCTATTATAACCTAGCAAATGCCAAATTTGATTTGTGTATACAGCTAATTTGAAGCAAATAAATATGAACGCACATGCAAAACAGGAAAGTTACATTAGGAGCTGATATTAAAGAATAATGTACATCAACAACTTACAGTGACATCCTCCATGGTGTATAAATAGCTGCTATTTCAACTTACAGATAAGACACAGGTATTGCTATAAATTTGTGCATAATCTCAAAATCATATTAACATTATCATTGTACCACATGTGAAGCAAAGATTAGTTAATAAAAGTAAAACAAACATGGTAATCACTTTGTAATTCAGTAATTCACAAAAATTATCAATGAATAAATCTATGGATGCAATAAATAAATCATGAATTCATTCACTAATGAATAAATAATCGAACCATAGAGTAGGATATATAGCAATAGTGAAACTATCGATAGTATTGTGACCTCTAAAATAGTAAGGTATCAAAAGTATTGATACTATTGATAGTGCAGATTGGCAAATAATATCGACTGCAGTAAATACTATCAATAGTTTATTACGAAATAGTATCCATACTATCTATAGTAATGCTTCAATACAAGCAATAGAATGGATACTATCGATATTGTTCTATTTTTAAAGTCTGTTGTCTTTTGATAATCTCTAAATTTAACGCGCTCAGAAGTGTTACAAACAGAGAGATTAAAAAAATATATTTTCATTCAAGCGGCATATTCATTACAATAACCTTGAATCGGTATATCGAGAATTGACATTTTAATGTTTATAGTAACGATAGGCGATTATTACTAAAAACAGTCGAATCATTCAATTGTTCGGTTTATTCAAATACCCTCGTATAACAGTCATAATTCTTCGATTGTTAGATTGTTGCTCAGCGTTTCGACCGCGCGCGCGTAACGTTAGTAACGAGTATGCAGTTGACAGACGAATCGAACGCACCGTCGATTGTTTTGCCATCGTTCAATAGATTTGAATACTTATAGATAATTAATTCCAAAATATGTTTATGAATTATACTTATTTACTAGTATACTACTACTCGTATATAAGTATAATTCATAAAAATACTTTGAAATTTGTGGTAATCTATCTTCACGCCAGATCTCCTGCAGGGTAGATTTAGTGATTAGAACTACGTTAGATTTACTTATATTTATATATAATTCAGTCGATATTTCCAACTTTACCTAAGCCCTTTATCGACAGAAATTACTGATCAACTAAAAATTATTGCTTACAATCAGAACGTTCCCCCGTATCGATTGTACCCTGCGCGTTGGCAATGCACCGTCGATTTTCATTCGTTCGTCGATTGTTATTCGATTGTATTTGTGTGAAGACGAATGAATCGACAGTCGAAGGTGTGTAACTACAATTATCGAATCAATTCGATAGTTTTTTTTTTGTAACAATCACCCATCACTAGATTATAGTGCGTTCAATTCAAATCAGTCCAAAGAGGGTTTTTTAGAATGAATGACATAACTATCATAGAGAGTTTCTTTTGTTTTCTGCCTTGAAATGCATAGATTAGTGTTGTTATGATAGTAATAGTCTGTCGATAATATCGTGACCTCAAAAATCAGTTATACTATCAGACAAATAATATTTTTAAGAAAGAAATTCTAGAATCGGGCTGGAGTCTGGCCTATACCTGATCTTATGGCAACAGACTTGCCCCCTATCTCACGGGATATTTGTCCGGTGAAGCTGTAAAGGCCCCGCGGCCAACAGCGTCGGTATACACACAAAATATAATACCTCTGCCACCCCTTGGGGGTCTGCTATATATAGGCGTGAAAGTGTTAATTTTTATCATTTTGAATAATTGCTCAAAGTCGAGTGTCGGTTGCAAAAGTATCTATAGTATTGATATTATCTATTGTATTAGTATTGATATTATTACTGCAAGGATATCGATATTATTGATACGAAATAGTATCGAAACCATTCCTTTCCGTTAACGTTTCTAGTATTTGCAGTTTATCGATATTATTGACACTTATAGTTGTAGTTTATGGAAGGATAGAAAGATAAGTTTTTGTACCTGGCAGGTACTTTGAGAAGAAGAAAGAAAAACACAAAGTTCACTGACACATAAAAGTATATTTAAAAGCATTTTAAAAGCACAGGCATAGATACAGTCCAGAAAGAATAGAAGGCGCCCGCGCGGCCCGGGATGGAACCGGTTAGCGGTGCCCAGCTCCACTGTATCATATTCGCACGACACTAATATTGTGCAATATTAAATATATACTGACATTGTGACTGTGTAAAATAAATATAATAAATGGTAAATAGTAGCAAGAAATATTTGTGTAATCATATAAAATATAATTTATGTATCTAAATATGTATGTGTATATGTAATTAGTATATAACGTGCCTACACACTAACGATAGTATTAATTTTTAATATGCAATTAATACTATCTATAGGATTGTTTGCAATCGACGACGTATTTGACGATCTTTTATATTTTATCGATAGAATTTCATTACTATGGACAGTGTTATCGATATCCTCACTATTTTACGAGGACATTATATTATTATCAATAGTTTGCAATTGCTATACAACTCTAGCGTTCTGTGATTTGAGAGAAAACAGGAAAATAATAACATAACCTAATTTTCGTTGTATAATTTGGTATAATTAAAAGTGTGAAAAAGGAAATAAATAGTTAAAAAAAATAATTTTCACTTTTAGTTAATAATGCTGTTACAATCTTAATATAAGCTTATCCATCAAGAACAATGCATAAAATAAACAAAAAGATTCCAGGGCTTTTGCCGCCTCCACCAAGAAATGAAATAGACGGTAAAATCACGGACTTAGCATCGAAATCTATCCCGGAACTTTGTGAACTGAAAGATAGGCAAGTTAAATTATTGAACAACAAACCTTTCATATCGAAACTAGCCGATAAAGGGGCCAAGATCCAAGCTTTTTACGACAAGATACTCCAAGAAATTAAAGCCAAAGAAGATGAGGAGCAGACTTGTCGTATGTTCGACAATATGAAATTGAGCGGTATTGATAAAGACTCTGTTCAACAAGTTGAGTGGATAGGCAGAATAGAGAATAAAAAGGATTCATGCTTAGATTCAGATGATGACAGTGAACCAGAAGATGTATTACACATTTTGAGCCAAAGCACTGCACAAGGGAAACAGGTAAAAGTATTAAAACCAGAGCAACCACTAATATCACCCGAAGACTTAGTAAAAATAGGTGAAATATCTCATGTCAAATATATAGTTGAAAAGACTGAGACCAAGCCGAAACCAAAACCAACTGGTCAATTTAAACCTTATAAAACTACGAAATCAGATGTTCATAATCCAGAAAAGGAGTTGTTGAGAAAAAAACACAAACACTGGGAGGTGACAGCAGCGACGCCCCCTCCAATTATCCACAGTCCAGCAAAAGTCCTCTCATTGGAAGAATCACTAACCTTACAGAAAGAATATCATGCACATGTGAGAGAAATAGAAGCACAGCATGCAGCTGAAAAGTTACTAGCTCGAGCAGGAATCAAGATGGCCGAATTGCCAATACATATAACTCAATTTGGAAAGTACAGAGAAGCAGATAGTGATGACTCTGATGCTTCAGGCCTTGAAGGGAGTGATAAGGAGGTACATGATGAGGAGCCGGAGAGAGGGGGGAGCGGTGTTTACAGTTATGAAATAAATTAACAGTGGCCTGAGCAATCAAATGTAAGCAATACAATATGTAAATTTTTTAGTACTCTGTCATAGTAACATCTGTACACACTGTCACACCTAAATTCCCCAAGCAGGGTGGCATAGGTGTACTGAATACACCCACATTTAGACAACAATGTTAGGGCCCATGTAATAGGAGACAAACCTATTGCCATATACCAGGCACAATTCTAGACTCCGGACTCATACTGGAAATTTTTCTATCTATCTATATAATCATGCCAGATCCCTTTCGGGGTAGGCAGAGAGGAAATTTTTTAGGATAGGATAGGATTTGAACCCAGGACCTCGTGATCACAAAGTTATGTGCTTTGCCTCTAGACCAACGAGACCGCTTTGCAATAATATCTGTATTATAGGTAAAATTTAAGAAATCCCGCACTGAAATGAATCCTAGTTGAGAATACTTGATCAAGTCATCTTTCCAATAAAAAAACTACATCGTAATTGGTTCATCCTTTTAGGAGCTACAATGCTACAGACAGACACACCGATACCAACAAAACATGGAATTACTGTGCCAAGGTATTAAAATGCTTACAAGTTATTGCTTTTCGCTGTGCATCCTGTCATGTAGTAGTTAAATGCTCACCCTCTTGTTCTGTAAAGCTGTGAAGGTCTTCAGACCTCTCAGCCAAAAGCATAGTCATTCAGGACACTGTCTTTAAAAAATTGGGTTGTTTTTAACAAAGTTTTTGCCCCATAATCTTTCATTGAAGGGCTTATTTTGATTGTGATCTTGATAAATTTTAAAAAGAATATTGAGTTTGTAAGTTTATGTACATATATAAGCTGGTATAATGGAATTGATGAGATGTAAAGTGTTATGTACATTTATTCTCTACACGTGGATTTCAGTTTTCTTCCCTACAAAAAATTGTTTCTCTATTATATATGTATTTCTATGTTTAAGGGTTTTAAACTCAAATACTTAACATTATTTACCTTACACCTTGTATATATCTATACTAATATTATAAAGAGGATTGATTTGTATTTATATAGGAGGATAGATTTGTATAAAGCTCAGAGTTGTACAGCGAGCTATGGAAAGAGCTATGCTCGGCGTTTCACTACGTGATCGAATCAGGAATGAGGAGATATGTAGAAGAACAAAGTGAGCGACATAGCCCTCAGGATTAGCAAGCTGAAGTGGCAATGGGCGGGCCACATAGCGCGAAGATCGGACGGGCGTCGGGGCAGAAAGATTCTAGAGTGGAGACCACGTATTGGCAAGCTCAGCATAGGACGAACTCCTGCCAGATGGACCGACGATCTTGTGAAAATCGCAGGAAGTCGTTGGATGCAGGTGGCATCGGACCCGTTCCGCTGGATAGCGATTGGGGAGGCCTATGTTCAGTAGTGGACAAGTATAGGCTGAGATGATGATAATGATATTTATATTTTTGTTAATTCTTTATTGTTAATTCTACTAGTTTAACTATATATATGGACCAACCTAATTAAGCTTTAAAAGCTTTAGTTATATAGATATTGTTTGTGAATTAAAAATTTTAATGTAAAATTAGTTCGTTTTTAAGTCAGTTGCATAAATACAACATTAAAAATGAATAATGTACATAAAAAATACAACAGAACTCATTAAATTTAATTTTAAATATGTTGTCTACTAACATAAATAATTAAATATTATATGTTAGGACTAACATAGGCATTGTAACTAGAATGTCAATTTGAGACATACATAGTCTTAAGAAAATAAATTGTTTTTATAATATGTAATCTTTTTCAATTATATTATTCATGAAACTTGAATGCAATTATTACATTGTGTGTAATTGTATAATCATAGGTTTCGATATAAAACAACATAAGATTTGCGCAAGCGCATCATAAAGGTGCGCGCTTGGTGCGCGCGCGCAATCGCTGTTTATCAGAATCGACGAATCCAATCCTTTCAACTCTTAAGTGAGTTGAAAGCCAGTCATTCATTTCTTCACTCGCGCGCGCTCGCTCGCAGCAGACGGCCGTGTAGGCAGTACGTTATTGCGTTAATAAAATTAGCATAATACATCGATCGTTAAAATAGTGACAATGGCACCAGTGTCTGAATCAGCTGTTGTGGGCATCGACGATGACCAGCGTTTTGCGTTGATGAAGGTATGTTTTCTTTGTGTATTTACAGTTCCGAAGCGAGGTATTGA
This sequence comes from Phalera bucephala, assembly GCA_905147815.2. Lineage (NCBI taxonomy): Eukaryota > Metazoa > Arthropoda > Insecta > Lepidoptera > Notodontidae > Phalera > Phalera bucephala. Next base: position 5,627,739 of record LR990619.1, on the reverse strand, counting down.
TTATATGCTCTTTGGGAGCCACAGCAAGAATGCACTGCTATTGTTTATTTACATACGTTACTACGTAAAATGAATGATAATGCTCTTATAAAAATACCGGATTTTGATCGCATGTTGACGCTAAATTGATTCTTATAGGCATGAACGTAGAGGATACTTTAAGTTTATTATTTTTATCTTATGAACTATTTTTTATATGTCGGCAAAATAAATAATAATGTTTGGTTCTAAATATATTTTTTTGCATGCGTTAGAATGATCGCTTGTGGCTATTAAATGAGTGCAGACCAAAACCTAATAAGATAACACCTCCATGACTATATTCTTCAACTGAGGTTGGCAGAGTTATACACCTACATATCTAGGCAAAATGACAGACTCCGGTCTGGTACTGAGAAACTGGGTAGGAAAGCCACACTCTATTCGACCTAATATTCGAACAGAGGACCTTATGGGTTGTCTCATAACGGGGCAGTAATTTGCTACGTCAATGCCCCTTCTATCAGTCGCTACCGCCGTCCACGGCATGTTCTCACCGACCCTCCCGATGCCCTTACATTTCTTCTTTCGGATACAGATACCGCACACAGGATCAGACACCGACCTCGCCGGCGAGGTCGAAGAATACCTTGCCCGCCGGACGGTGCAGTGCACCACAGCGAGACCTAGTATACGCCCTCCCTCATAGCGACTGCTCAAGCCGAGGCCTTTCCTCCTTGAGGAGGCCTTGAGCTACATGCCCACTTGCCCTTCTGGCTCGAGCGTAGTGGTTGTACGGTCACCCTCTTGTCCGTTAAAGCTGCAAAGGCCCTGCGGCCAACAGCCTAGATCATTCACACACACACAAAAAGGTACGTCAATGGGCAGTAACCAAAACCTCAGTTCATTTAATTTGCCATTGACGTCAATGTGATTTTGTATGAACCATCGCGTCGGATAGTTTTTTATACTGACCGGAGACCGCAAGGCTTCGAGACTCGTTTACTATGCAATTTATTTTTACACCGAAAGCAACGCGTGATAATTATCGTACGGGTGTTATGTGTAATTAATTCAATTTAAAACGCAATTTTGTATTTAAATGTACACATGTAGTAGATTTACTAAATGACAAGCGTCTATTTTTATTTCCACTCTAAGCAAATTTAAAAATCTAATTTAACTGTAGGTACAGTCTTTTGATATCCTCAGCACCTTTGGATTTTATTAAAAATTAAACTTTTATTTCGTAACAGTCAATTACTTAATATACTTTAGATTTCTTAAGCTTATCGTCTTTAAAAAATATTAAAAGTCTTATATATCAGTCGTCAGACATCGCACTAGAGCTGAATCGCATACTTAATTTAAAATAAAAATATTACCACCGTCACGCCTATATTCCCCAAGCGGGGGTAGCAGAGAGTACACCCACTTTTTGTCGACGATGTTAGGTCTCATGTCTATTACATGGCGATGGGCGAGCCTATTGCCGGGTATTACTGGGAAGTTTTCGTCAGAGAAACTACATTTGTCCGACCTAGGATTTAAACCCAGGACCTCATTATCACAAAGCGATGCGTTTTTCCACTAGACCAACGATACAGTCACTTAATTATGTATCATGTATAATTGTAACTATAAAAAATTGTGAAAAAAAAACAAAATGGATAGCGAATTAGATCAATAAGATAAAAAGTCAAGCCAGCTGAGTTTCTCGCCGGATCTTCTCAGTGAGGCCGCGTTCCGATTCGGTGGAAAAGTCACGTCGTATAAGATGCCTTATCATAATTCTCCTTCTATTTTCTACCGTTTCTAATAGTAATCTTTCACATTGGGATAAATACCATACGATTGACCACTTTTGATTAACAGTTGTGTCAGTATTTTAATTAATTCTTAATTCTTTATTGTACAAATAGTAACAAATCATAAAATTAAAATTAAAGAATAGGTAAATGTACAAAGGCGAGCTTAACTCAAAGTCGAGTTCTCTACCAGCAAACCTTTGAGTGAAAGAGAAACAAATCATCAAAAGGAGGATAGTAATAAGTGTACAACACAGAAGATATTAGAGGTATAAACTACAGATATATATCCATAAATATACTACATACTATACAATACCATAAAATAATATACTACATAGACATATACAGACATACATACAAACATCTTACGTAGATAGGAAATGTTGTCTAATTCTTCTCCTGAAAATCTGTAGAGTAGGGCTATCACGTAAAGAGTGACGGAGAGAGTTCCATAAACGTACAGCACGCACAGTAAATGAGCTATCATATCGACTTGAGGTATGTCGGGGTGTACTAAGTAAAAGAGAAGAGGTGGAGCGACAGGGTTTTCCCCTGGGGACAAGATACTCAAAGCGTTCACGAACGTATACTGGGGAATTTGGATTATTAAGAACAGAGAAAAGCAAAGAGAGAATATGAGTATCCCGACGCTGCCGAATAGGCAACCACTTCAACCGCCTACGAAATTCAGACACATGGTCGAATTTCCGAAGGCCAAAAATGAAGCGGATGCACAAATTCTGCAGCCGTTCGAGTTTATTCAGAAGTTCCTCACTTGCATCGAGAAAGCTGACATCGGCATAGTCAAGAAGTGGCAATAGAAGAGATAGAGCAAGAGTTACCTTTGTTTGAAATGGCAGGAACTTTTGGAGCCGTTTGAGAGATTGAAATGAGCAATAAACTTTCCTGCTTACTTCCGAAACGTGTACATTCCACGATAGATTGCTGTCTATGTAGATGCCCAAGTTTCTTGCGCTACTTAAAAAAGGGATCGGTATAGCATCATATACAACTTGCGGAAGAGACTGGCGATCTAAAAGGTTGTTAAAATATCTGCCACCAGTAATTAGCGCTTGTGATTTTACCGGGTTTATCAAAAGGCCAAAGCTTTTTGCCCAGTTATTAATATTTTGGAGATCATTATTGATGGCAGCGGTAAAATCATCGACTTTGAAATGCTGATAAATTTGCAAGTCGTCTGCATAGAGATGATAGTGTGAAGATATAACTTTAGTGATTGCGTTAATGAAAATTGAAAAAAGCAAAGGAGAGAGTACGCCACCTTGCGGAACCCCCGCAGCCAGATTACACCACTCAGAGGACACTTCATCAGAACGAACCGACTGCGAGCGACCGCGAAGATACGAGTTGAACCAAGCAGTTACAGAAGGAGAGACATTTAGGGAGGAGAGAATTCCTAAGAGGATGTCAAAATCAACAGAATTAAAGGCGCTGCTGAAGTCCAGTAGAACCAGTACGTATATCATCAGTTATCTTAACCAGTGCTGTTACAGTGCTATGGCCAGGGCGAAATCCTGATTGGAAGGGACTAAGCAGATTATTAATGGAGAGATAGTGAGACAGTTGATTTTGAACAACTCTCTCAAGGACCTTGGACAAAATTGGGAGTATGGATATAGGACGGAATTGGGAAACAGAAGAAGGATTAGGTACTTTGGGTAGCGGTATAAGTGCAAGATTGCAGAGAATAGTTAACGATGTGGTGTATGACAGGAATAAGATCATCTAAGATGGGACGAAGCATTTGGATTTGAAGACCATCATGACCCACCGATTTTATTTGCTAGATTTTATAACTATTGCCGTGCCTGCCCCTGGGGTGCTCGCTTAATACGTTTGTTGGTCGCTGTTAAGGCCCCGTGGCCAACAGCGTAGACCATTCACGGACACGTTTATCGGATATTGTAGTTCTGTGACAAGGTATCTGGATTCGGGCGTAATAATATAGAATGTGAGAAATTAGCTGTGTTTTATTAATTTTTTTATATATAACGTACTGAATTAACGGGGAAAACATGAAATACGAACAAATAAAACTTGCATTTCTGTCGGCAGTAAGTGCGGGAACTAAAATATTTGTCGGATGAATCCGACTGGGGCAATCGTTAAAAAAATATAGATAGAATACTCTTTGTTGTACACCAGCAAAAATACAGGAGAGCAATACAATATATTATCTAAAGCCACTCCGATCTCGGTCTCGAATCGATTCGCGCCTATATTAAAAAGGAGACAACTCGACACTTCGCGAACGCATCTTCCCATGCGAATACGCTAATCGTAGCCACTGCCGACTACGAACCCGACCCCTGCCGCTACCGCCGGCCGCGACATGTTCTCACCGATCCCCCGGATGCTTTGACATTGCTTCTTTCCGCTCCGGACACGGACGACGACGACGAAGTGGTAGATCTCCTAGCCCGCCGACCGGTGCACTAATTACACCCCCTCCCCCCGTAGCGACTGTCCAAACCGAGGCCGTTCCTCCTTGAGGCACCCTCGAGTATGTCGCCCCTTGCCCTTCTGACTCGAGCGTAGTGGTTGCACGCTCGCCCTTAAGTCCGGTGAAGCTGTAAAGGCCTCACGGCCAACACACACACACATTATCTAAAGATACCTTTGGCGAAAATACTGCTAAGTGCAATCTCTTCCAGACAACCAGTACCTACGTTGGAAGAAGTAACAGATAAAAATAGAGGGCAGTTGGTGGCGTACTCAAATATATTAGAACTGTTCAGTTTCGTTGTTCAGATTGTCCTTTGACGTAGCCACCTAATCTCTTAGTTGGAGTTGTTTTTTACAGCTTAAGCCTTATTTTGTATTAAATTATCGAATCTTATCGCGAACATTCGTAGGTAAACATACTACTTATATAAATTAGCAGTTGCGGTCTTACATAATAGCGATTAATTAATTAAAATCTTTATCAATCCCTTTCAAGATTAATATTTTCACGTTTCGCTTAACATTAAACTTAGAATACAACTGAATATAATAATCATGTTTTGGTCTCTCTTATGTATTTTATATTATAATAAATAAATAAACACCGTCACAGCTATATCCCCAAGCGGGAGTGGCAGAGGTGTATTGTGTATACCCAATTTTCTGATCTATGTAGCCAATAGGTACATAATAAGAAGTACTAGTAATAAGAATAACGGAAGAAGTATGGCGGACGCGATATTTTTATTTAACAATTTGATGGACGATTTAGCGGACGGACGCAGTGGTTAAGAGCATAAGCCGGAGCGGCTTAAACTCATTGTTTCGAATAGGCGCGGGTTCGATTCCCGGTACGGGACAAATTTTTGTGTGATCTACATTTTTTGTTCCTGTTTGGATATTTGTGTATGTGAATTTTCATGTGTAGAGGTGTATTGTGTATACCCACTTAACTTAAAATTTTAACGATCTTGCATAGCTAGTAATCTAGGTCATCGTGTCATTATGTTACAAATTAGCTACAAAGTACCCGATGAATGCCTACACTTGTTTATTTAAGTCAAAGTCTAATATTATTTATTTGTATAGGCCAATACAACAGCTCTTACAAACGTCAATTTACATATACCACTGGATCGGAACGCGGCCTCCACTGAGAAGATCCAGCGAGAAACTCAGCGGATTAACTTAATTTGTTTGGCCTTTCTGATGACCAGTTATTTTTGAAATTTGTGTTATACAACATTGTTAATTGTTGCTGATTGAAGAGCTGCTCAACCCATATCTGTTATATCGTCAAGAGAGAAAGTTTATATACCTACATACTTATGTACACCTATTGACTGCATCGTTGGTCTAGTGGCAAAGCACATCGCTTTGTGATCACGAGGACCTGGTTTCAAACCCTAGGTCGGAGAATGTAGTTTTTCTGACGAAAAAATTCCAGTATGAGTCCGGAGTCTGGAATTGTGCCCGGTATATGGCAATAGGCTCACCCCCTATTACATGGGACCTAACATCGTCGGCGAAACATGGGTGTACTCAGTACATCTCTGCCACCCCCGCTTGGAGAATATAGGCGTGACGGTGTGACGGTGTAACTTTGACCTTTTTGAAACGCGACCTACACCTAAGTACTTATGCGGTAAGTACTTATAGGTTACGTACCTATAAGTACTTACCGTATTGTGTGTGTGTGTGTGAATGATGTACGCTGTTGGCCGCGAGGCCTTTACAGCTTCACCGGACTTAAAGGTGAGCGTGCAACCACTACGCTCTAGCCAGCCAGAAGGGCAAGAGGCAACATACTCGAGGGCGCCTCGAAGAGGCGCCCTCGGTTGGGACAGTCGCTGTAGGGGGACGGCTGCACTACTAAGTGCACCGGTCAACCGCCGGCTATGGGAGGGGATCTACTACTACGTCGTCGTCGTCGCCCGTATTCTGAGCGGAAAGAAGGGATGACAAAGCATCGGGGGGGTCGGTGAGAACATGTCGCGGCCGGCGGTGGCGGCAGGGGTCGGGGGGGAAACCGTATTGTTTCGTACCTTGTTACCTTTGTTATTTTTATATATCAGGCGTCTACATTATTTAATAAAATATGATCCTCTATCTCGGTCTAACGTTGCAATAATGTATCTTTTATCTTTTTTATAAAAACGTGGCCCCGCACTGGAAATTATTGCTGTGTTGTGGGTGCGTTTATAAAAATGAAATTCACATACACAAACTCCCAGACCGAAACAAATGCTTGTGGGTCACACTACAGGACCAAGTCTGATCCTGAAAATACTTTCACATCGATTTGGCTTTTCTTATGAACTTCATCGAACTTTTGGGTGTACCATTAAAGATAATCCATAGCTTTAAATTTACATAACGGAGTTCTTGTCCCAACGCTGTTATATGGTAGCGAGAGCTGGGTATGTAAGAAGGAGAATGAAAGTAGGATAAATGCGGTAGAAATGCGAGCTCTGCGGAAGATGTGCGGAGTGAAGCTGACCGACCGCATTAGCAACAGCATAGTAAGACAGCGAGTAGGTATGAAAGATAGTATCGGTGTAAAGATGAGAATGGGCATGCTCCGTTGGTTCGGGCATATAGAAAGAATGACAAAACGGATATACAATGTGAAAGTGGAAGGATGTAGGTACCGGGGAAGACCTAGACTATCTTACCACGACCAAATAAACCGAGTCTTATCTGATGGAAAAGTCAAGAGTCTCCGTAACCGGCGAGCGTGTATGAGACGAACTATGAGAGTCGAGGAAGCCAGAGAGGTATGTAAGGAAAGAACCTGTTGGAACTCTGTACTCTCTGCCTACCCCGCAAGGGATCTGGCGTGAGGTTATAGATAGATAGATAGATTTAAATTTATCTTCGGCTTTCAACTATGACTGCCCTTTATATTATTGTTACGACTTTAATGCACCCCGATATATCGTAAACCCTTTATCGGGGAACGTTAATTTTAAAATGCATTACACACGCTTAGGTCCCCAAGCGATCTGTCTAGAAAGATCTAGAATCGGCGCTTAAGTGATGAAACGTCTAGAAGGTTCCACCCCTATTTAATTATAACCGGCGCGCGGTCACGGTTTACAGGTACCTATTCGTTGTAATAATAATACCGCATTGTGGGCCGCGCCGGCTATTGTTCGATGTACTTCTATCGATGTACTTAGAGTGTTCGCGTCCGTTCTAGAACTTTCATACGCGTATAAAAGGAAGGCAGAGCGCGGGGGCGGACACAGTCTCTTCTCGGAAGCGATAGTCATCAAATCGGAGAACAAGCGAACTAAGTGGAATACACCCGGCGACTTTAGCATCGATATCGGATACTACGAGTGATTCAGCGACTTGGAAGCAGTATTTGAGTACTAATGAGAGTAGTACTAGTGTGTGATTAGTTCGCGTGTGTATTTGCATACGACGTACTGTTTTGTGTGTACAGCGCGTAATAAAGTACTTCGCACGTTATTCGGTATTTGATTACCCCACAAACGTAACGTTATAAATACTAAGGTGACAAATATGAAAGGCACCTTTACGAAGTACGTAAAATAGTTATTTTTATTCGATTACGATTGGTGTGTGTAGTAATTATCTAAGTACACACGCGCGTAGCGTAGCGTTGATAGAATTAAAACTATTGATAATAACATCTCTATGCCAAAGACCGACAATGGAAAATATAAAATTGAAACAGGCAAACAATACCAGGAACAATATAATTCTTTGCATTAAATTAATGGGCATGGTTGATTCCAAATATAAATTATGTACAGGACGACGTCTGTATAATTTGTATATAATAGATTAAGTTACTGTAGTAGTAATTTAAGTTAGAAATAAGATGTCATAGAATCCTAGCGCATAAGCATTAGTATAAAGATAGAAGAGTGTAACCCTGAAAGGGATAGGAATAATAGAAGAGTGTAACCCTGAAAGGGATAGGAATAATAGAAGAGTGTAACCCTGAAAGGGATAGGAATAGTAAGAAGAGTGTAACCCCGGAAAGGGACAGGAATAATTTATTATGATTGGTTTATTGGATTAATAAACTCGGTACAAAGCCCACTAGTTGTGACACAACAAATAGTACTTAAGAGCGCGAAAAATCGCGCCAGACACTTTCGAGCGACTGGACATTGGAAGATTTAGGAAGAAACTCTGCGCGAAGAGGGTCACAACTGGTGGGTGGAGCACTGTTTCAAGACTATTCGGCTTTCATTGAATTCTCCTTCACGACGCATACCAGCCACAGCAGCAACAGGACGCACGACGTACTAATCGTCCTGTTCATTTGGTCCTTCGGAAGCCGGATTATCGTCGTCAAGAGAATATAGAAGACGCAAGAGAAAACAGAAGAATCAAGCTGAAAAAGGAAGAAAATAGAAGAAAGAAACATGCCAGTCACACGCTCCACCACCAGTAGACCAGCAGCATCGGCCCCAGTCGCCGAATCGTCGGGGTCGACTACAGCGACAGAGTCGACCGCCACGTCAGAGTCGACCGCCACGACAGAATCTACTGTCGTGACGGAAACAACCGCCACGGCAGACACTTCCGCGACGGAGAAAACGAAGAAGCCAGTGTCCAAGAGGACTGGCACAAAGAAGACGCTCTCAACGAAGACGCGAAGATTGAAGCTCGCCCGCGCCAAGGAGGAGCTACTAGAATTGCAAGTCCAATTAGCAGCCGCGAAGATATCACGAATCGAAGCCGAAGATGAAGAAAGCGAGAGTGACGCAGACACGTGCATATCAGACGAACAAGAAACAGAGAAAAGAGTCGGGAGCTGGCTGAACGACTCGCGACCTCACGTCCTGGCCATCGCCGACAGGCCACACGACATAGACGTGGGGCGCACCATCGATGCAGCGCCGCGGGCGACAACGCCGTTGCCCCCTGCACCGATCCAGCCACCACCCATCGCCGTGTCGAAGAATGAAGAAACGACAGTCGCGACGCCGCCACAGCAAATCGACTTGCGTGAGCTGGCGTCCGCAATCACCCTCGCCGCCCGGTCCGGGAGCGCCCCGCACCACCGCTTCGCTACTGAATTTCCGTACTTCAGTGGGTCACACCAAGAGTGGCTCACCTTCAAAGCTGCTTATGAAGAATCTGCGCCGAGCTTCACGGACACAGAGAACGTCGCGAGACTACGAAGAGCGCTAAAAGGTAAAGCTAAAGAAGCCGTCGAGAACTTACTCATATACAACGCCAAGACAGCTGACATACTCCGGGCGCTCGAAGCACGCTTCGGCCGACCAGATTGCATCGCGCTGGGCGAACTAGAACGCCTGCGCGCGCTGCCCCGACTCAGCGACAACCCGAGAGACATCTGCGTGTTCGCCACGCGGGTGATGAACATCGTCGCGACGCTACGCGCACTCAACCGCGTGGCGTACCTGTACAACCCGGAGGCTGTCAAGACGACCATCGACAAGTTCACACCGGCGCTCAAGTATAGATGGTTCGACTACGCAGCGGAAGAACAGACAGAGGAACCCGACCTACTGAGGCTCTCTGATTTCCTCAGTAGGGAGGCCGACAGGTGCGGGCGCTACGCACCTCCCGAACACGTGACACCCGAACGGGAACATACAGCAAACAGAAGACAGACGAACAAGACTTATAGCACCGCTGTATCGAGCCCGAGGAAAGAAAAATGCGCGGCGTGTCACGACACAGAGCACGAGGTAACCAAGTGCAAGAAATTCATTGAGTCGACGGTCAACGACAGATGGGATATCGCGAAGGCACGAAGACTATGCTTCGCGTGTCTACGCTTCAGAACCAAGAGTCATCACTGCAAGAAGCACACTTGCGACACCGACGGGTGCAAATACTCGCACCACAGACTGCTTCACCACGTCAAAAGCGAAAGGGTCGCCGAAGACGACAACGCGGAGAAGCAGACAGTCGCGTCAACGTGGACAAGAGGCTTCGCATCGTATCTCAAGATAGTGCCGGTACACATTTCCGGACCGGCGGGAGGAGTAGACACGTACGCCCTCCTCGACGACGGGTCAACGGTGACGCTCATAGACGCCGAGCTCGCCAACCAGACAGGCGCGCGCGGCCCCCGCGAGTCACTGCACATCGAGGCGATCGGCGATTGTAACGTCCGGTCATCGAACTCCCGTCGGGTCCAGCTGACGTTGAGAGGTACGTCCCAGCGCGCACATCGGATTCAAGCGCGCACCATTGAAAATATGAAGTTGTCACCACAAGCCGTCACCGTGCAAGACATCGCCGATTGCAAGCATCTGCGGGACATAGAAACCGATATCACCTACAGAAGAGCGAAACCCCAGATACTCATCGGCCAAGACAATTGGCACCTGCTAGTGACGTCGGAGGTACGCCGGGGACAACGACACCAACCCGTTGCCTCCCGGACTCCTCTCGGCTGGGTATTACACGGCGCGCGCTCACGGCTCACTGTACAAGATGCGCACAAAGTCAACTTCATCGCGGACAAGAGCGAAAGCGAAGACATGGACGATCAGCTGAGACACTACTTCGCACTCGAGTCACTCTTCGTCGAGCCCAGAAACCCGAAGAACAGCCCAGATCAACGCGCGCTTGACAAGCTCGACAAAGAAGTCCGTATCGACAGTGGCGGGAGATATGAAGCCCCTCTACTGTGGAAAACCGACACTATTAAGATGCCCGAGAATTATGAAAATACACTGAAGCGTTTATACAACATAGAAAAGAAGATTGACCGCGATTCGACTCTGAAAACGAAGTACACAGAACAGATGGACGCACTTATCCAGAAGGGATACGCCGAACCCGCACCGAAAAATAGAACTGAGAATCGAACGTGGTACCTCCCGCACTTTGCAGTACTGAACGCATTGAAACCGAACAAAGTGCGAATAGTCCACGACGCCGCCGCTAAGACGAAAGGAGTGTCACTCAATGACCATTTATTGACGGGTCCCGACTTGCTGCAGTCACTCCCCGGCGTCCTCATGAGGTTCCGACAGCACAGAATAGCCGTGTCTGCCGACATCAAGGAGATGTTCATGCAGATAAAAATCAAGACAGAAGACAGAGACGCGCTGCGGTACTTGTGGCGCGGCGATCGGCGCGATGAACACCCGCCCGAAGAGTACAGGATGACGTCACTCATCTTCGGGGCCACATGTTCACCGTCCATCGCAATCTACGTGAAGAATCACAACGCAGAGAAGTATAAGGACACCCATCCAGAAGCGAGCCGCGCCATCGTTCGCAATCACTATGTCGACGACTTGTTACACAGCTTCGACGATGAAGACAGCGCCATCAACATCTCAAAACAGATCGACGAGATACATCGGGCGGCGCACTATGAGCTGAGACAGTGGTCGTCCAACTCCACGGCGGTACTACAGACTCTCGAACCGGGCGCGACACAGCGGGCGATCGGAATTAATGAAGAAAGGAAGACAGAACGAGTGCTTGGGTTAGAGTGGAGGCCGGACACCGACGACATCGGGTTCAACCTTGACCTGGCGCGCCTCCCCCCGGGCATACTCGACAAACCGACGCCGACGAAGCGGGAGACACTCCGCATACTGATGTCTCTGTTTGACCCGCTCGGAATCGCTTCGCCCATCACCATACGGGCCAAGCAGATACTGCAGGAGATATGGCGGCGCGGCACAGGATGGGACGACAACATCGACGATGACCTAGCACAACAGTGGGTCGAGTGGACCCAACACCTGCGGAGTCTGCGGGACCTGAAGATACCACGATGCTACCACGGGTACACGCACGCCGAGACGCTCGAGTTGCACGTGTTCGTGGACGCGAGCGAGTCAGCCTACGCGACAGCGGCGTACTGGAGAGCCACCACGAGCGACGGCGAGGTACATATAACCCTCGTGGCGGCGAAGGCGAAGGTGGCACCGCTCAAGCTCACATCGATCCCGAGACTCGAACTGCAAGCCGCCGTACTGGGTAGTCGCCTGGGCGCGACTATCATCGCCGAACATGATAAGAAGCCAAGCGCAGTGACCTACTGGACGGACAGCCGTACCGTCATGACGTGGCTGAAGACAGGCGCGCGATCCTACCGCCCGTTCGTCGCACATCGCATCGCCGCGATAGAAGAAAACAGCGCCATAAGTGATTGGAGGTGGGTGCCCACGAAGCTAAACGTGGCCGACGACGCGACGCGCGAAGTACCCAGGGACATCGGCTCTCATCACCGATGGTTCCTTGGGCCCGAGTTCCTGCGCGAGCACCCATCAACGTGGCCGGCGGAGCGACCAACACTCGACGCAGCGACGGGCGAGGAGCGGACACACAACATCACCGAGCAACGGCCCGTCTCACCGCGATCAGCTGTTCCGGATCCGGCGCGTTTCTCTACGTGGGAGCGCCTGCTACGAGCGACGGCGCGCGTGCTGCAGTTCATCGACCTGTGCAGTGTGAATAGACAATCAGTGAACTATAAGAGACAGGCTAGGAATCGCGAAAAGGACCCACAGTGGAATAGTGTTAAGAATAGGAATAAGTGTAGCGATAAGTGTAGAATTAAGTTTAGTGATAAGGACAGTGTTAAGTGTTTACCGCTCAGTGCAGAACTATTGATAAGAGCGGAGGCGTTGTTAGTGCGTGTAGTACAACACGACTCGTATTATAGCGAACTGAGTAATAGTGATAGGCTATCGAAGGGTCGCCTCCGCCCCTTATCAGCGCAGATTATCAGTGGAGTGATAAGGATCAAGTCGCGAATAAGTGCGACGCCGGACATCAGCGACGAGCTACGGTGCCCCGCAGTGCTGGACGGAGATCATCGCGTCACCCGCCTGTACATCGAGCACGTACACCGACAGCTGCACCACGCCGGAGTAGAGGCGACCATCAACGAGTGTCGAGCAAGGTACTGGATAACTCGATTACGTACAGTAGCCCGGATGGTCATACACAAGTGCTACAGCTGTCGCCGAAGAAGAGACGCGCCTCCAGAGCCGAGCACCGGGAACTTGCCGCCCTGCAGACTGGCTCACCATCAGAGGGCCTTCACGTACACCGGCATCGACTATTTCGGACCTCTGACTGTGACAGTGGGTCGGGGCACACAGAAGCGCTACGTAGCCCTCTTCACCTGCCTGACTTCACGCGCCGTACACCTGGAAGTCGCCGCATCACTCAGCACCGAGTCAGCTGTGATGGCCCTACGACGGTTCATCGCCCGCCGCGGCTGCCCGACTGAAATATGGTCGGACAACGGGACCAATCTCCGCGGCGCCGACAGAGAGCTACGGGAGGCGCTGGACAACGCCACCCGAGAAGAGGCCACGAGAAGAACCATCAGCTGGCGCTTTATTCCCCCCGGCGCCCCGTTCATGGGTGGCGCATGGGAAAGACTGGTGCGCAGTGTGAAGACGGCCCTATACGCGATCCTGACGGAGAGGCACCCGACAGAAGAGGTTCTCACCACACTGCTGGCGGAGGTCGAGTTTACACTAAACAACCGACCGCTCACTCATGTACCCGTCGACCCTGAGGACCCAGAGGCGCTGACACCGAACCACTTTCTGCTCTACGGCCCAGCGCGCAACCCGACACCGGGGACCTTCACTGACACTGACCTCATCGGCCGCACCCATTGGAGAGCGGCACAGAGACTCGCGGACATGTTCTGGGAACGATGGATAAGGGAGTACTTACCTGGACTTCAGTACCGGCGGGAGCCCCATGGACGCGGCGCCGCCCTGAAGGAGGAGGACATCGTCCTCATTGTTGACAACGTACTCCCCAGGAACATGTGGCCTCTTGGGAGGATAATAAGGACCTTCCCTGGAGAAGATGGAATTGTGCGTGCGGTGGACGTCCGCACCAAGGGAGGAGTTCTTCGGAGGCCAGCGAAGAAATTGATAGTGTTGCCGACGTCGTCCCTCCACGAAGACTTATGAACCGTCAGTGAAGCCGACAGTTCACGGCGGGAGAAATGTACAGGACGACGTCTGTATAATTTGTATATAATAGATTAAGTTACTGTAGTAGTAATTTAAGTTAGAAATAAGATGTCATAGAATCCTAGCGCATAAGCATTAGTATAAAGATAGAAGAGTGTAACCCTGAAAGGGATAGGAATAATAGAAGAGTGTAACCCTGAAAGGGATAGGAATAATAGAAGAGTGTAACCCTGAAAGGGATAGGAATAGTAAGAAGAGTGTAACCCCGGAAAGGGACAGGAATAATTTATTATGATTGGTTTATTGGATTAATAAACTCGGTACAAAGCCCACTAGTTGTGACACAACAAATAGTACTTAAGAGCGCGAAAAATCGCGCCAGACACGTTCGAGCGACTGGACATTGGAAGATTTAGGAAGAAACTCTGCGCGAAGAGGGTCACAACTGGTGGGTGGAGCACTGTTTCAAGACTATTCGGCTTTCATTGAATTCTCCTTCACGACGCATACCAGCCACAGCAGCAACAGGACGCACGACGTACTAATCGTCCTGTTCAAATTACGTTATTAGTTTTTTTTTTTATTTATTTTTTATTAGAATTTATTTATTATGAAGAATACTATATACAGTATGTGCAATCATATAAAAAAAAAAACAAACAACAGCAAAGAATTATTAACAAAAAACGTTAACATTGATTTAATTCAACATTTTACGTGGTATGTGAATGCAATGATTTAAAAAATATTTATCTTTAATAGCATGCTAAATCTTTTCCGATAAGTATAAAATTAATCGAATACCTAGATAATTCGAATACCGCAATATTTTTCCGGATCTGGTTTTTAGAACTTTGCGCTATGATGATTGCATTGTTTAATGATTCTACAGTATATTTCAAGCTTTGACTTTGAAGAGGTCAGAGAAGTCCGGTTCTACCGTTACATATAATAATAACGGTGCATATATGTCGTTTAGATACCTCAAGCTCAAATAATTTATTTTGTATAAACCCTGCTATTTGTAAGTGCCGTCGCACTTACAAATGGTCATTTTTTTTAAAATCTGATTTAACTACTAATCTATCACCGGATCGGAACGCGTCCTCCACTGAGAAGATCCGTCGAGAAACTCAGCGGGATTGTCTTTTTTATTTATTTCTCTTTCTTTTCTATATTTTTTTTCATAGTATGTGGATACAATGTTTGGGTTAAAATGAAATAGGTTAGGATCTAGCTCTAGTGTGATGCCTTACGACTGAGGTATGAAATTAATGATGTTATTTATGAAGAGTATCTAAAGGATTCCAGATAGATCATGCCCAAGTAGCACCCGTTCACGAGTATGACTACTGGAACAGCCATTACTCCCATCGACCCTATTTTAGGGAAGGACTTAGCATCGCGCCAGACAGCCACCGCAAGCAAAGACATTATAGTGAGCATGCCCAAACCAGAACGATAGTCAGATGGTGTCTACAAGGCAACTACTATTCCCTCTTCCTTGCATGTACATCTCGTAAGGGTTCTGACTAGAAAATACACTGACTGATCATCATCAACTATTGCTATAAAAGTAAAGCCGGCAAAAACCATTTGCTTCCAAAAATAAACCTGAATTGTGTCCCCCAAAAGACTAAGAAATAAAATTACTTGAATTTATTACAGTGGCTTCGTCTCCCCAACTTATTTACGATGAATGACACTCGCACTGATAAGTAAAAATTCCAGTAGAACGCAAGCAATCTCTATATAGCCTTAGATTCCAGTAAAGCAACAACTGCTCATAGTAGAACTTTACAGCTAACCTTTGCCACAATTACCATTTATTAATTAATATCAAAGGACTGACGCTAAAGAATTTGACTTTTATACTTCTGTGCGTTTCTGTTAATTTACTATTGTGCGACATTCTATAAATGTTTCCAAATTTTTTTTTTAAGCCGATGGTTAATTCGGGATTATGAACCATGTTTATTTTAAAAACATTAAAATATGAACACCTTAATAATAAATTGTTCACCGCTGAACATAGGCCTCCCCAGTCACTCCAGTGCAACTGATCCGATGCCACCTGCATCCAACGACTACCTTCGATCTTCAAAAGATCGATTCATCTGAGAGGCAGACGTCCCAGCGGTCTCCACTGTAAAATCTTTTAGCCCCAACGCCCGTCCGATGTTCAGTAATATACAAGTATAGGCTAAGATGATGACGATAAATACTAAATTAGCATATTTACCTACAACCTAAAAATATATGTGTTTACAAAAAATAAATTTGCAAGAACTGCGATGTGCGTCAAGACCCCACGGACCCGATGTGCCCTAAGTCACTTCTGTTGAAATTGCTATGGCCATGTACCTATAAATTAATTGATGACACACTACGTAACATATAAGTAACTGATTCTTATTTAAGCTTATCCGGGTCAAACGTCTATTATCAATTTTAATTTCGAACATTCCAAATCGGATACAGTCGCTGGCATTATGACATTTCGTTACGTAAAAGATTCCAATAATAATTTCAATAAAAATATACTGTAATATGAAGTTGTTACGTTTAAGTACCTACCCAGATTAGAACATCGTTACAGCGTAAGTACACTTGCTACACAGCTGAGAGACACAATGACACAACTAACCGTTACAAAATGTTCGAACTATTCCGCGCCCGGTCCACGGGCGGCCGTGTCGATTGACAGCTGTTAAGAAATAATGAGTCAACACCTCACAATTTCAATTTTGTGCTCTTAATATTAAGGTGTGACGTCCTAGTAACCATTCAAATTTATGTAAAACTAGCGACCCGCCCCGGCTTCGTACGGGTGAATTATAAACATAAACCTTCCTCTTGAATCACCCCGTCTATTGGTGAAAACCGTATGAAAATTCGATCGGTAGGTATTGAGTTTATCGCGTTCAGACAGACAGACAGACGCGGCGGGAGGACTGGTTTATAATATGTAGTGATCTGATCGTTACTGTTATAATGTATCAGAACTAAAAGTAAGATGCACAATTAAACTTTTACCTTAATTGGCTCATATGATTCAATAGTTATGGAATGGTAAAAAATATAAAAGAATTATTCCCTGAAATGTAACTATCGGAATGTGTGTGCGTAACCCAAATCCGCCAAACTCTTAATTTTCTTTATCTTACTGATACAGTAGGTTGCTTATCCCAAGGTTGCTTTTAATTTCTTTGTTGCCAGGTGTAGGAACATTACAAAATGTACCTATGTCCAAAGACCATTGATCTATGCTCCAAGAAGTAGACACTTATAGTTTTGGTCACAAAGTAGGCACCTACCTTTTATATTAGCTCTGTTAGATTCTAAAACTGACATCTAAGAATGGTTTAAATAAAGAAAACGATGTCCTTTATGTAAATACATAATTATTACCGGAGTTTTGCCGTCACCTGCAGTTATGTGTATTATTGAGTAACAAATTAAGTCGGTAGCTACGGTAATATAATAAAATCAAACCTGTATGTTTATTAGTTTGGTTCTTCACGCTCGACTAAGCTATTGAATTATGGAAGTATCGCGTAACTCGACGTTGATCAACTTTACGTAACTTTAACAACGGAACCCGTGGAACGAAAATGTGCGCGCCGTGAGCCATTTGTGACAATTTACAGATGTCGTTTGTTAGGGCTGGCGAGTCACGTGAACAGTTCATTTATTTTCCTGTCTAGTTTCAGCATCTATCGCACCATACACGTATGAGAAGGATGGGGAAAATAAGATATGTACCGATTAAGAACATATAGCTAGTTCGCTATCATATTTTTTTTATACATCAACCAAGAACTTGGCTAATAACAAACTTGATTGTATTGAGCATTTTAATATTTTTTTTTCTCTGTTTTTGTTTATTTTTTTTTTATTTTCACGCAACCTGTCCTACATTTTGTGATTTTCAAATGTGCGCTGTGTTATATAAATATTTTTCATTTTCATTTTTTATAATATTGACATATGTAATTTGAATTCAGACATTTATAAAATTAAAAAAAATATTACATCTCTAATACATATTTGCACTCTCAGACAAAAGATACATCCTCTTGCAACATTAATGAAATACTTAGCAAACAACAAAATTTAATTATCCTATAACTAAATATCCTATTTTTTTGTAATAAAAAAAACCTGGTCCGTCAACATTTCCTGTGTATCACGGGCAAAGATTTTGAAATTGAACTATTCATAAATGGTAGCATGATAGATATTCTCTGTATTACCGAATATTAGCTTAAAAGTAACCAGATCATGTTCAATTTTTCAAATCACCAGGTTGATAGCCACGGGTCGCTAGTAAATAATAATATATTACATTTAAAAAACTTAAAGATATAGTAAGTATATTTTTAGAGAGAGTTATAGAAGTTGCATGTATTGAGTCTGAGCAGTTCATTGTTGTGTGCGTATATAGACCTCTCATACAGATCTTCACTTTACAATGATTTTGTGCGATTAATGGAGGATATTTTATTTAAAACCTCCACATCAAATAAAACAGTTGCTACATGTAGAGACTTTAATATCAATTTATTCGAAAACTATATTCTTACTAGGAAGATTATAACCCTTAAGAAATCGTATAACATGTACAATGTTTTCTTAGAACCTACTAGAGTAACTGCTACTAGTGCAACATGTATTGATAATATTTTTACTAATGTTAGACCTAGGTATTATTTTGTAATAAACAAACTAGAAACCGATCATAGCGGCCGGTTGGTTAGGACTAGTAAAGTTCAAAGGAAAAAGTTTAGCTTTGTCCCAATGAACGTAAGCCGCTTAGAACGTTTTAAATGCAATTTGATTAAGAAGGATAGAAATACTTTTAATAATCTAAATATTAAAAACACAGCGGAAATATGGGGGCTGTCTGGTCCCTATTCCCCCAGTTGGCATCTGTGTTTAACGATTGTGTTGCTCGTGGTGTATTTCCTGATTTTATGAAACTTAGTAGAGTGATTTCTTTGTTCTTATCGGGTAGCATATCAGATCCAATTAACTTTTGGCCTATTTCTGTGTTGCCCATGTTAAGTAAAATATTTGAAAAAATTATCTTACATCTTAGTCATAAACTATTTCACAAAAACGATCGCACCCGTTCGTCCGTAGGTTTCGCTCCTGATTACCTAAACGTACCCGTTCGCCCCTCAACATTTAAAAGAGTCTCTTTCGCCCCTTATTAAAAGTTTATATTAAAGTACAGTTTTTTGCAAAAACCTCTTTAAGCCATTAACTACAGTAAATTGAAGGCGAAATGAAATAAATAAATTCAGATTATAAATAAAAAAAAATAAAAATAAATGAAAAATGTTTATTGCAGTAACTTAAAATTAGTTTACATAGAACCTTTAGGAATATCCTTTTAAGCAATAGGTTGCTTCTGTTAGGAAATTACGTCCTTCCATAATTTGTTTAGAAATTTTAAGTACTCAAGGTTTTAAGGAATAATTTTACTAAATAGTGTTATACAAAGCAAAAATTAAAAAAATAATAAAGTCAATAACAAAAAAGAGTGGTGTCATAGAACAAAATTATTAAAAATATATTTAAAAAAGTGTTATAACAACAAAAATAAAATAGTAATATAGTAGAAACGCGCAAATGTGTGTGAGTATTTATGTGTGTGTGTGCGTGTGCGTGTCATGAGCTGAGAGTGAGTAGAATGATGCAGAGACTATTGAGAGTATGAAATAGTGAATTGCGTGATTTACTCATTCACTGAAAATTTATAAATGACTACAACGTTAAAGCTTGTACTAATCTTTCGATCTCATCGTATGTTTTAGACTTAAGCCAGTTATTCAATCTTTTTTTGCATTCTTGATATGTGAGGGAATAAATACATATCTCTTTGTTAGTGAGATTATACAGGTGTGACGATTGCCAAGCGTATTTTCTCTTAGCAAATGTTGATTTAATTATGACTGAAGGAGCTACCATATCCTCTCTTCTATTTTTCATCTTAGCGGGAACAAATGTGAGAGATTTATGTTTTTTTAGAATGATGTGATGGACTTAGAGCTTTCTAACTGTTAAAAGGTTTGATATTGAGTAAAGGCTATCAGTTGAGAATTTAAAGGGCTTAAATAACATGACCTTTAATAGAGATCTTTGGGCCCTTTCCAATTCAAGGAATTTAATTTTTGTTGCCCCTCCCCATACAGGTAAGCAATAAGTTAATACCGACTGGGCTAGCGAGATATAGATCTGTTGAAGTAAGCTTTTCGATGTTATGTGACGAAGCGTTTTAAATGTCCAGATCAGTGTTCTTACCCTTTTCATAATTAATTCTATATGTCGACGTTGATCAATAATAATACCTAAATATTTAGTATATTGAACTTTAGCAATGTTATTACATGTGCCGTTTGAATCAAGTGGATTTTGACAATTGTGAATTTTAATTTTTAATTCATTAGATGACTGGGAGCTTTCATATTTGGTAAAGCAAATAAAGTTTGTTTTAGTAGTGTTGTGAGATAGAAGGTTATCGCATAGCCAGGCTGAAATCTTAGCCAGTCCACATTTCGCAGATTTTTAAATGCTTTTGCAAGTTTTGCCACTGAAAACTATTGCGGTGTCGTCCGCGTATGAGTAGATACTACCATTATCAATTTTCATGGCTGTTGATGTAAAAGGCTGTTGATGTAAACCAGGAAAAGTGTCGGTCCAAGGACAGTTTCCTGACCAACCCCCTATGTCACTATTTCTTCAAGGCTGATGACATCGCCAATTTTAACTTTTTGTTTGCGTCCTGTTAGATAATCTCTAAGTAGAGTAAGTGGTAGCCCTCTAATACCGTAACCCTCCAATCTGTTTAGAAGAATGGAGACACGACCGTGTCAAACGCTTTTTAAAGGTCAAGGAACACTGCAAGACATTTATCACCTCTGTCTACTTTATGAGTAATAGTGGAGGCAAGTGCCAGCGCTGCATCTTCAGTAGACATGCCTTGTCTAAAGCCAAACTGGTTGGGTGACAATAGGTTATTTTTTTTAAGATGAATAAGACGTATATTAATTATTCTTTCAAGAATTTTAGATATAGATGGTAGGACTGATATGGGCCTATAGTTTGACAGAACAGCTCTGTCTCCATTCTTGTGAATCGGCGTAATTAATGCTAGTTTTAGAGCAGATGGGAAAGTTGCATGTTCAAAGCATAAGTTAACTAAATGACATAAAAGTGGGACAACTAGTTTGTGGGCAACTTTTAGGAAGCTGACCGGAATTCATTAGAATTAAGTTTATTAGAATATTGTATACCTCTTTATAATCGGTATTAAATAGTACAAATGATGATAATAGGGCATTATTATTTGTCGTATTAGGTCTAAGTTTACGCGGTCGGGCGGTGTTTACCGTAATTTCATTTGCAAGGATTTGGCCTACGTTAGAGAAGTATTTATTATCACAATTTACAGACTCTAGAGGACTATTATTAAGCTCTAGTAACTGCTGGTTAGGTGTTTTGGTTGGCTTGCGTTGGGTTATGTTGTTTATTGTATTCCATAACTTTTTGGTATTTTTCTGCACTTTGGCTAGTTGATCTCTATCATGTTTACGCTTTTGTTTAAAATATAACTTTTTAATTTTAATATAATGCAATCTCAGAATAAAATAATAATACACATAAACTTAATACTTAAAGTAAACTACTTTGTAGAAAAATCACAGGGCAGTAGATCAATCATTTCAATTTTATAAAAATAAAATCCATCGCAAAAGTAAACATTCAAAGCGAAATATTAGTAGATTAGAAAAATCAGTTAGAAATAGTATTAATTTGTCTTATACCTAGAAATTGCCTAGCTTTCTTTATAATATTAATGCTCTTATTTAAGGCGCTAGAAGTAATTCTTTAAGTTTAATACTTAAAGACGTAAATGTTTTTCTATTGTTATCCCAGTTCTTGTGTGTGTGTGAATGATCTACGCTGTTGGCCGCGGGGCCTTTAAAGCTTCACTGGACAAGAGGGCGAGAGTGCTAGAGCCAGAAGGGCAAGGAGGCATCTAGCTCAAGGGCGCCTCAGGTAGCAAAGGGTTACAGGGGGTTACACACAAATCATATTAAATTGTGATCATTATTTAGGCTTAAACAAAATGTGATGTTAACTAGATTTCATGTATGACTGTACTGACATTCTTACGAAGGGCGAACGGGTACCTCATATTTTAAATAAATATTAGAAATAATAATTTTGCCCCGTGTCGAGGGGCGAATGGGCACCTCGAAAAGGGGCGAACAGGGCTTGTAAATAACGAGGGAAGTAAATAGGGGGTGAACGGGTGGGAGACCACAAAAACCAGTTTGGCTTTACTTAGAATCGCTCAACTACTGATGCAGGCGTTGAATTAATGAGGAATATTTTTGAGGCCTGGGAGAACTCACAGAGCGTTTTAGGTATATTCTGCAATTTGTCTTAGGCTTTTGACTGTGTGCATTATTTAACTCTTCTTAGGCAATTACATCATTACGGAATGCCTCATTAGTCTAGTGGCAAAGCGCATCGTTTGTGATCACGAGACAATCGGACAAATGTCGTTTTTCTACGGAAAAATTCACAGTATGGGTCCGGAGACCGGAATTGTGCCCGGTATATGGCAATAGGCTCGCCCCCTATTACATGGGACCTAACATCGTCGGCGAAATGTGGGTGTACTCAGTTCACCTCTGCCACCTCCGTTTGGGGAATATAGGCGTGTCGGTGTATTTTTTTTATAAACATTAATAATAAATACTTAAATAAACTTAAAAAAAAGGAAACTGACTTCAAAAAGCAAAAATAAATATATTTGAAATCGGTGCCAAGTAACCGACTGCACTAACGGACACATCGGTTTTCTATCCAGAAACAACCGCACCAATTCGTCCCGGTTGCCGTAACCAATAGTCTAAATCTAAAAGAATTACATTATTAGGTATTTGTGTTACTTAAGGTACTCCGCACTAGGAAACCCTGTCGAACAGTTTACTGTGTGACAGCGTTTTCTAGTGAGGATACCAGTCGCTCACGAAGGATTAAAGGATATTGTCGAAAATTGCTCCAGAACCAACAAACCTCTGATCCCATGCCATCATTATTTATTTATTTTCTTAAAATGATGGCAAATATCTGTATCTAACGGACAATTTGCAATCTAAAACGAATTTTTCAAAGTATTGTAAGTACGTATATCCAAGTAGCCGACATTGTTTCTGAATGTTAACACTCACAATATAACCTCATATGTATTAATGTCTACTGAATTATAACCTGGAAATCTAACACTTTCTGTGCAATATTGCGATTCCTCCGCTTGTCCGTTTAATAATAAATACCTTAAGAGAAAAAGGGTGATTTGAAATCATACAAGTATTTTGTCATTGCGGTTGGTTCTGGGGCAAATCATGTATGGGCGCAGAACAATGTCTTTTAAGTTATATCGTAAGCATCACTGTAAGTCACCTTTGTGGAAGTGAAATAAATGATTACTTAATTGTAAATTATTTTGTTGTAAGTTGATCAAACCATCTAAATGTTAATCTTTAGATGGTGATGATAATGTTAATTTTAATTGTGTTTCCGACACTTAAACCAGAGAACATAAATACTCATTAGATTAAAATTAATTTGAATACAATAGTGTTTTGGAGTTAGAGATCTTTATGTAATTGTAACTCTAAATTGTTTGACAGCATTTTGACAAATAAAAAAAATATAGTTATGTCTAATAAAATTGCTTACCTACGGTTGGAAGTCAGTCATTAGAAAGATATTTGGTATAAAACAAAATCTAAACTAATATTATAAAGAAGAAAGATTCGTATTTTTGTATGTTTGTAACGAATAAACTCAGACTACTGGACCGATTTCAAAAATTCTTTCACCATTAGAAAGCTACCTTATCCAGAATTAACATAGGCTATATAACATAGACCCGGTAGGTGGCGCTGTTGTCGACCAGGTACAAAGTCGCGGGATACTGCTAGTCTCTTATAAAATGAGACTTTTATAGACTTGTAGAGTGGGTCATTTACACTCATCTGACTCAAATCATCCGTTTAAATTACGCCGCTGCCTTCATATTGTAATATTTTGCCCAAAATATAACAAAAAGTTATAGTTCTTTGCAGCTGTTGTAAAATTTTTATTAAAATTATAGTTTTTTTTAATACCCATTTAAAAAATCTTTCATTTTAATAACAATGTACTTGAATTTGATATTAAAGATAATTGTATGTTGCTATATATTTTTTATATACATGACTGACTAATTACGTCGATCACATACGGCAGCTTTACTGTAAAATTAGGTTACCTATATTACATCCCTCACATGTTACTCTACAAAATGAAGTTTACCAAAAATTTATAATAAGAGACGCAATCCTTCCAAAAGTCCGCGTAAAATCCGTGAATCTCAGCAAGATATAATAATGATAACACAAATAGGTGTTTCATCTGCCGGGAAGTGCTCGGTGGCAATGGTTCTATATTTTCAGCAGTTAATCTCAGCAGTCGAACACAATAACATTAAATTCTCAAAGGGCCTCTACATGTTGGACTCTACGCGCAAGCCTACTTAAGAACCGGGGAAACTCGTGACTCTTTAAACATACTTATAATATAATTTCAAAATAATACACTTCGTTGCAAAGTGATAACTTATTTCGCCATCTGTAAAATGCAATCTCCTTGAGCTGGTTGCGCTTAAGATGGATGGTTGCAGCATAGCTGGATTTGTTGCACACAAAGCAATACGTTATCTTATAATACATGAACGTTTGAAATGTCATTCACCCAGGAAGTCTGGGGCTTACGAAAGTTAAGCTTGACGTCGGACCGAAATTAATGAGTCTTTCTAAATTAGTAATTTAAAAGAGAATGTAACTTAATATTTATTTATGGCGTTGAACTATCTATCTATAACATTACGCCAAATCCCTTGCGGGGTAGGCAGAGAGTACAGAGTTCCAACAGGTTCTTTCCTTACATACCTCTCTGGCTTCCTCGACTCTCATAGTTCGTATCATACACGCTCGCCGGTTACGGAGACTCTTGGCTTTTCCTTCAGATAAGACTCGGTTAATTTGGTCGTGGTAAGATAGTCTAGGTCTTCCCCGGTACCTGCATCCTTCCACTTTCACATTGTACATCTGTTTTGTCATTCTTTCCTCTGGCATTCTTTCTATATGCCCGAACCAACGGAGCATGCCCTTTCTAATCTTTACACCGATACTATCTTTCATACCTACTCGATTTCTTACTACGCTGTTGCTAATGCGGTCGGTCAGCTTCACTCCGCACATCTTCCGCAGAGCTCGCATTTCTACCGCATTTACCCTACTTTCATTCTCCTTCTTACATACTCAGCTCTCGCTACCATATAACAGCGTTGGGACAAGAACTCCGTTATGTATGGCCAGCTGCGCCTTATGGCTTAAGTGCCGGCTCCCAAGTAGCTTTCCCATCGCACCATTCACTCTGTTCCCTGCACTCACTCTTCTCTCTATGTCAACGGTGTATTTCCCATCCTTACTGAAGGCGCATCCAAGATATACAAACTCATTCACTTGAACTAATGAAATTTAAATGACGCCCGGTTAGTTTGCTTGAATGTTATTTTAAATCATGTGTAGATGCGAAGATATGAGAAGATAATAATAAATCAGTTTATTCTGTCAGACAAAGTACAAGAAAGTAGACTCTCAGACATATCAGGGCTCAGACTCAGAGGGCGGCAAAAAAACAAGATGGTCAGATGTGGTCAAGAAGGACCTGTGTATCTGCAATGCCTCCGAACACGACATTTCCGACAGAGCGAAGCGGAAGAGGAAAATTAGGAATGCAGACCCCACCGTCAGATGGAAATAATTATTGCCAAGGAGAGAGAGAGAGAGAGAGAGAGAGAGAGATTCTGTCAGACATAGGCTTATAAATCGAGGTGAAAAAGAATGGGTCATACTTATAGAAATCATAATTATAGTGTCTTATTATTACAATTTCTATGATCATACTCCACCATGAGGAGATTCGTAGAAGAAACAAGGTCACCGACATAGCCCATATGATTAGTAAGCTGAAGCGGCAATGGGCGGGCCACATAGCGCGAAGATGGGGCGGGCGTTGGGACAGAAAGATTCTAGAGTGAAGACTACGTATTGGTAAACGCACTGTGATGGCTGCCTATCAGATAGACCGACGATCTTGTGAGGATCGTAGGAAGCCGTTGGATGTAGGTGGCATCGGACCGGTTGCGTATATGTTGATGATGACTCCACCACTTTGACCCAATGCTGGCAACTTTGTGTTCACCTTGCTGTTGGAACTTATCAAGCCACTCATAAGGCTCTCAACCAGGAATGTGATGGATATGAAGCTTCGGATATATTATACGGGTTTCGGATACGGTTACGGATATGATATTATTTCGAATATGGTTTCAGATAGTTTCAGATACGGACGGATATTAGATTTTTAAGCAATTGTAAAGGTAAAATACAAATAGGTAATGATTTGACTTTATTTCTAGGTTATCATATGGTACTTCAATCAGTCATGTAAGTAATTATTATAGGTACTCATGTTTAAGTGACATTTACATAAAAATGCAAAAACAAAATATTAATAAGCAAAAAGGTTTGGAAAATGCACAATTGCACGCCCATGCACGTCTCGCAACGCTCATTAAATAATAATAAATATTTATTTTCAACAAAAGAATTTGTTTTCTTATTTAGACTCCGCCCTATTCGAAATTATTCGAAACTTAATCTTTTTAAACTTGGTTACGGTTACGGAGTTCCATAACATCCCTGCTCTCAACTTGGCTTGACTACTATCGCATATAATAGCAGCCGTTAAGTGCTTTCCGAAGCGAGGAATCGCTCCAAACTGAAAATGCCACAGACGATCATGTTACAACCACAAGGATCAGCGGGACGGAATGCATAATGGCTTTAATTTATTCTCATTTCGATTACATTCATTGATTTATTCTTCAGCATTATGTAATATTTCGATTTTAGTTTATGTTTAATATATAATATAAATTTTGGCAACAGTGATTTTAAAATTGTATAAATTACGAGTAACTGATATTTTAAGCCCTTCTTGGCTGGAACAGCGAATAAAGAATCTCTCTATCGCTCTAAGGTTTGCTGGAAGAAAACTCAATATTGAGTGCTCGCCTTTGTACATAAACTTTCAGTTTAATTTGTCATTTGTCAATATATGTGTGTACAACAAAGAATTAAATAAATAAAATAAAGAACATTTGGAATCAGCGTGCCTTCTTACTCCATCACTGCACCAAACGCTTCGCAGCTGCTCAGCTAAAACCACGAGGAAATAACCCCATCACGCATAATCTTCGTAATAATCAGCCATATTAGGCTGATCGAGTTGGCCTAGCTGAAATACATATGTATCTCTAAACAGTTATTAACCCTTACCCTACGTTCGCATGAGCGATTTATCAACGCGCGTCAGTAAAGCGCTGGAATGAAAAAAAATGGCTGTCAGTGCATTTTATCGAAAGCGCTGTACAGCGCTTCAACACCGTGCGCTTAAAATGCGTTCGAGCGAACGAGGGCCTACTCCTTTAATAAAAAATACTTTCTTTATTTTTTTATTAAAAACTTTAATGAATTATTTTTCTAAAACCTAAAGTCATTTAGAAGACATGAAAATTTCAGTAGGTAAACCTTAATGTAATGTGTTGTCTCTTAAACGCCTGGGCTAAAACAAAGCAAAATAAAATAATTTAAACAAGAAATAATTGTTTATGTGCATACACTAGCAGGTTTTCTTATACCCACATCAATAATCCGACATATCACAATATATCTTTTCAGAATTAACATAAAATAACTAATAGAGTTAGGTAATTCAATTTTAGATATGGAAATCAAATTTGGTGATAATTACAATCATTATTTAAGAAAGTCAGTTTTGTGTATGAAACTGTTTGTCAAGATCAATTTAAATATTTATATGTGCGTATGACAGAATAATATGAAATAATATTTTTTGACTATTCGCAACGTCTTAATTTCGGACCTATCAAAAACTTATTTAGATTTAGCGCAGTGCTTAAGAGCTTAAACCGCTCCGCCTACTGTGTTTAATAGTCGCGGGTTCGATTCCCGCACGGGACAAATATTTGTGTGATCCACAATTATTTGTTCCGGTCTGGATATTTGTGTCTGTGAATTTTCATGTTTGTAAACGCACCCACGACACAGGAAGTAATCCTAGTTTGGGGATACGTTTTTATAAAAAAAAAAAACAAAACATACAAAACAAAGCAAAACTTGTAGCGTAGAAATTTAGGTATCCATTTAAATAATACATAGAACTATTTAATAAAAGAGCAATTTACGTTACTAATAGCTACTTTCGCCTACTCCAACCGGGGACGGCAGAGATGTATTTTGTATCACATTTCGGTGACGATGTTGGGCCTCAATATTATAGGGGGTTAGCCTATTCCCATAATACCGAACACAATTCCAGACTAACCGTAGTGTAAACTTAAGAAAAGTAGATATTTTATGAATTAAAAAAGCAACAAGATTGTAAGCAACATAAACAACAAGTCACGACAATCAGCTACAAACATTATATAAAATAAAAGTGAATAAAATTCAACAAGCTGAACCTGTTAAGATATTAAATAAATTACAACATCTAGACGTACAAGTCAACGAACTAAAAAAGCGGTACCTTAAAGATTTAGCCTTTTCATATCATTTGTAAGTATTATATTTTAATTTTAGTATCTGTTAACCCGAACCAGAAACCTAATCGTTCAAACTATTCAAGGTGTAACATAATAAACGCAAGACCTCAGACACCCCGATTAGAGAATTGCTTCATAAAGTCAAAACGAAAACCAAATTTTCAAATTTAAAGGTTCTTACCCTTTTTTAAAGCACTTTTATACCCCAATTAACAATGAAACGTGTACGTGTATGTGTGCGTTTTGAGAAACACGTTTTAGGAATGCATTTGGAATCTCCTTCTTGCTATGATCAAGAATAAATTTAATTTATTATTGCGCACTGAAGGAGTAAAAGCATTTTTGGAAATTTATAAAAAAAGTAAAATACATTAAAAATTGTTGGAATCGATTCAGTTACCGATTTAGAACCAACTACTTTCAGGTCTTGCGTTTATTATGTTACAGCTTTTATAGTTATATTGTTACTACACAAAAGTAGAAAAGACATTACGCCTACATTCCGCAAGTTCACCTGCGTTTGCGCAAGAGCTCATTGAGATTGCGTTCAAGTAGCGAGTCCTGACCTTGGTCAACGTGTTGCAACACTATGACACGAGTCCATCATCGTAAACATGTACAATGTCATTAAAATAGAATTAGGACTACTGTGTTTTGTTCTAGATTCAATTTCGATCTCGGGCTTGAACCTATTTACACCTATATTAAAAAGGCGACAACCCACTCGCGAACTCGTCCAGCCATCGGAACTCCCTAATCGTAGCCGCCACCGACTACGCATCTGTATTCGAAAGAGGTTTCGAATACAGATACTGCACACAGGATTAGACACCGACCTCGCCGGCGAGGTCAAAGAATCCCTTGCCCGCCGGCCGTTGCAGAGCACTATGGCGAGACACCTAGTATATGCCCTCACCCCCTAGCCACTGCTCAAGCCGAAGCCGTTCCTCCTTGAGGCGCCCTTGAACTAATTGTCGCCTTGCCCTTCTGGCTCGAGCGTAGGTCGTACGCTCTTGTCCGGTCAAACTGTAAAGCAAGCTGCAAAACAGCGTATATCACTAAAACACACACACACAAAGTGTTCTAGATTGTTTTACTTATCTGAGATAAAATAATAGTAAAAAATATTTTAAAAAACAAGCTTTTATGAGGCCAGATAACAGTGCAATTTAAAACGGCCAATCAAAATGAAATGTGCGTACAAAATGTTGTATTTATGCGATGGCTGTTAGGGAGTTTCTTTGTCTGGAGCCAATCCTGGGTATAGAATCAGGGAATACTTAGAAGATTTGACGTAACTAACAAACATTGCGAGTTAAGTAAAAGTTTGTAAAAAGGCCCTTACTTCTTTGATCTCTATCCTTGACCAAATTGGCCATCAGTTGTGTGTTTGAAAATGATTTGAAAACTTCAAAATATTACATATAAGTAGTCATATACTACGATATTAAGTACCTACCCTGTGACAAGGTAAATCAGCTCAGGCTATGAAGGATGAGCCCAGTTTATCTAGGTATTGCTTTTACAAATAACGCATAGGACTGCTAAAAAGTATGCCTTTGGTCGCGCGGGTTTTTCCAGCCTGACAAAAGTTTATGAATGTCATGCTTGATAGTGAGCGTAAGTTCTCTTCAAAGAGTATGCAATCACTAGGGCTATTCAGACGCGCCGTATGGTGATCACTTTTTTGCATAAATAAAAGATTTTGATTGATAAAAGAAATATAATTTCAATACTCTGTACTCTCTGGCTACTCCGCGAGGGAGCTGGCGTGATGATATAGATAGATAGATAATTTCAATGAATTTTACTATATACTTACAATGTTTGCACCAACTTAATTTTTTAAACTATTGCCCTATTGCGCGCTAAGTAAAGCGTTATTTGAGTTAGTTTGAATCGATCTTGTCATATCTACTATATTCGTATGTCTATATAAATTTTTGACAGATCATCACTCAGTTGCTCAGACAAACAAAAAACATGCCAAAAACCGACGTAATTATGCACATAAAAATAAATGCAC
The DNA here is from genome assembly GCA_905147815.2 of Phalera bucephala. Lineage (NCBI taxonomy): Eukaryota > Metazoa > Arthropoda > Insecta > Lepidoptera > Notodontidae > Phalera > Phalera bucephala. The sequence goes on along the minus strand of LR990619.1, from coordinate 5,596,767 downwards.
AAGCAATATGAAGTTATATTTGTACCTGGAACCTAGTACTTTTTTGTACGTCGTTGAACCATCACCTTTAACGTATGTCCTGTTTTTTGCTTTGTCATTAACGAATCACGTCGGTTAATACATGCTGTTAAATGACGAAGTGATTTCCCGTGTTAATTCTAATAGAAATGGGACTGTAAATACCTACATGCAATATGCATATACCACAGTGTAACTATATTAATCTATCTATATCATCACGCCAGATCCCTTGCGGGGTAGGCAGAGAGTACAGAGTTCCGAGAGGTTCTGTCCTAACATACCTTTCTGGCTTCCTCCACTCTCATAGTTCGTCTCCTACACGCTCGCCGGTTACGGAGACTCTTGACTTGTCCTTCCCTTAAGACACGGTCTATTTGGTCATGGTAAGATAGTTTAGGTCTTCCCCGGTACCTACATCCTCATACATAACATCCTATATTTATACTGTGCATATACTTATATAAGAGATAATCTCCCTCTAGCTCCTGGAAAGTTGGCCGTATAATAATATTTAATAACATCTCATCATTTTTGAACGTACTTACGCTAGATGCACACTTCGGTGAATGATTCCAAAACATTGAAGATAGTACCGACATGCATTCCCTCAATTCAGCTTATAATATTCATTGGTGGGGTTTCATCATTAGCTTAAAATCGTCCACTAAAGGTCAAAGGCCAACCCATAAATTGCCACGACGACTGTTTTGTTGCGTTCACACCCAGCTTTTACCTGTGAGCGTTACCAGGGCCCCAAGTCTGCTATTTTTACGTGATTTTTAATTATGACATGCTACAACATTCGTTTGGTTACAATTAGCCCTAAAGTCGGTAATCTACTAAATTCTTTATGGTCTTATTAACAGATACCGAGTAATGTTTCAAGTGGTAAGCCTATGGAAAACCATAAGAATAACATTGAATTAATAGATAATCTTTATATATATATATATATATATAACTATACTTTTTTGGAATGCCGATGGCATCCGCACTAAACTTACTGAATTACTCCTTCTTGCGAGTGAGTTTAACATTGATATCATAGCTATATCCGAAACTAGATTATCCCCAAAATGTAAACTCCACACCCCTGGATTCATATGCTATAGGCAAGATAGACGTACTGACGGGCGAGGCCAAGGAGTTGCACTTCTTATTAGATCTGATATCTCCCATACCCCTCTTACCCTGCCTACAACCGGTAACCTAGAGTGCATTGGTCTTCAAATTACCCTCTCTAATAAACCAACCACCTTTATCTCAGCCTATCAATCTCCTAATTTACCATTTTTATCTAGTGATGTTGACAAAATAATGAATGCCTATTCCACTTCATTAGTCATGGGCGATCTAAATGCAAAACATCCTTACTGGAACGGCAAGTGTCAAAATAGCCACGGCGGCACTCTATTTAATCATATGTTTAATAACAGTTACGAAATTCTTGCACCATCATCACCCACATAACCCATTACCATAGCACCCATACTCCTACAACCCCAGACATTATTTTAGCAAAGAATATCATCGGTATAAATGAGCCCCAGACTTTGTGTCATCTGTCGTCGAACCACTTGCCAGTATTTTTTACAGTAGGCGGTTTCTTTAATAGAGCACCCCGTCATACCTTCAATTATTCCAAGGCTGATTGGAGAAAATACAGATCCCATCTGGACCGCCATATCACATTATCTTCTACAACTTATAAAACTGAGACATCTATTAACTCTGCTATGGCACACCTCACAAATGTTATTATTGACGCCCGTTTAGCAAGCATCCCTAAAGTATTCGATACAAATACCGTCAAGCTTCCTAGACGCCTTAAATCTAATATTCGTATTAAAAACAAACTCCGTAAAATAGCACAACGAGAACAGAACCCACATATCAAATGCTTACTTTACTCTCGTATTAACTATATGCAACTCAAAATTAAAACTGACATAAAAGCACATAATGTTAATGTATGGAACAAAAAACTATCGAAAGTAGACAATCCCAGCTCGGATCTCTGGCGTTTAGTTAAGTCCATTAACCACAAATCATCTGTCATCCCTCCACTCCAAACATCAGAAGGATGCTACACGTCCAACACTAAGGAGTAGTGTGAGGTACTCATCATCATCATCATCTCAGCCTATACTTGTCCACTGCTGAACATAGGCCTCCCCAATCGCTTTCCAGCGTAACCGGTCCGATGCCACCTGCATCCAACGACTTCTGCGATTTTCACAAGATCGGCGGTCCATCTGGCAGGTGGTCGTCCCACGCTGCGCTTGCCAATACGTGGTCTCCACGCTACAATCTTTCTGCCCCAACGCCCGCCCGATCTTCGCGCTATGTGGCTCGCCCATTGCCACTTCAGCTTGCTAATCTTAAGGGCTATGACCTTGGTTCTTCTACGAATCTCCTCATTCCTGATTCGATCACGTAGAGAAACGCCGAGCATAGCTCTCTCCATAGCTCGCTGAGCAACTCTGAGCTTTTTATGAGACCTATAGTAAGAGACCACGTCTCTGATCCATATATCATCACTGGTAACACACATTGACTAAAAACTTTAGTCTTTAGGCACTGAGGTATTTTGGATGAGAAGATGTTGCGCAGTTTCCCGAACGCTGCCCAGCCGAGTTGGATTCGTGAGGTACTAGCCGGCACTTTTCTGCAGAATCTCCTTCTTACTAAGAACTGGCTGAGCGATCTTGAAACAGAAGCTGCCGTAAAGAGCTCTATTAACAGTATTAATTTGTGTAAAATGCCTAAATTAACTAGCTTCGTAAGACCGTATGAAGTGCGTAACATCCTCTATAAACTCAAAATCCGAAAGACCCCTGGAATCGACGGAATCAATAATGGTTTACTAAAAAACTATCCCAAAAAAGCATAGTTTATTTAACTAAAATAACGGCTGTTTAACCATTGGCATATTTCCTCTATGTTGGAAAGCAGGTAAAATAATACCTATCAAGAAGCCTGGCAAGGAGGACAAATTGGCAACAAGTTATCGCCCTATTAGCCTACTACCCAGCCTAGGCAAATTATTTGAAACAATCATTTTATCTCGTCTCTCCAAAGTGGCTGACCCCATACTGATCCCCGAACAATTTGGGTTTCGTAAAACATACTCGACCACACAACAACTAGCCAGAGTAGTGGAGCACATTACTAGTGGCCTAAATAAGGGTGAAACTACGGGCATGGTTCTTCTCGACGTAGAGAAGGCTTTCGATACTGTTTGGCATGAAGGCCTTTTGCATAACCTATTTGTTAACAAAATACCAATATACTTAATTAAAATCTTCCAAAATTATCTTACTGACCGCACTTTTACTGTTTTTATTGGTTCCGAATCATCTACGCCTAAATTTATACCTGCCGGAGTACCACAAGGCTCTATACTCGGTCCTTATATTTTTCTTCTTTATCTTAACGATATTCCCAAACAACTGCACACCCACTTGGCTATTTACGCCGACGACACAGCTACTTACACAACTTCTAAAGATATTGATATAGTTATTTGGCGTCTCTAATTCTCGCTCAGCCTCCTTCATGACTTCTTTTTGAAATGGAAACTAAAACTAAATAACTCTAAAACCGAAGGTATTCTTTTTAATTGTAAACGTTCCATTCCTCGTAGACGGATCAATTTTGATGGGTTTTTAATTCCTTGGAGTCAATCCATTAAATACCTTGGCGTCACACTTGATAGGAAAGTCACCTGGAATATTAATATCAACAATTTTCGAGATAAGGGCCTTAAAGCTTTGAACTCCCTTTCCCCGATTCTAAATCCTAAATCCAACCTTAGTCCTGCAACGAAACTCCGTATTTACTCCTGCCTTGTAAGACCTTGCATGACTTATGCAGCCTCAGCGTGGTGCAGCGTTGCGGAATCCCAATATAATAAACTTCAAATTGTCCAAAATAAGAATATATACTAAAACTATCGCGTAAATTTTACTTACATAAAAACCCATTGCATAAAAATTTACTGGTGTCTAAAATTGGACAAAGTAGATACCACACGTCTCGTAACTTAAAAAACATGATCGATATCGCTTGCCCCATCACTACTTTCTGGGCGCATAACAATAGCTACCAGACCGGCGACCGGCCCTCGCGGCTAATATAAATCTACCCCCTCATTGTTTTTGTAATTGTAATTTATTGGTACGTCCGTAATCTTTTTATACGCAAATTACTACATTAAATAATCTTAACCTGTCTCACATCATGGTCATGGTTTGATACCTGTATACTTGTTATTCGTAACCATATGGTGATTTGTTGTAAGCTCATACAAAAGCCAGCATAATTGTATTTTTGATTTTTTGGGTATTTAGTATCATATTGTAGTAACTTTTTAATTAAATATGTATTATGTTCAAAAGGGCGACCGAGCCTCAGTAACTATGTTATTTTTCTTAAGCTCAGTGTACAATTAGAATAAGATCTTTTCTGTACTGTTTATAAGTTTATTGACTTAAATAAAAAATAATAAAAAAAAAATAGATAATCGAAACTGTCAAAACCAACGATAATAAAGTCAATGAATGACAATTTTACTAAAATTGCAATAGGAGACTTGATGCCCAGGTCATCAGTCTATCATGTGCTGGGCCTGCCTAGACCATTATAATGAGGTTTATTTCTAATCTATAAGAGGCGCTCGTAGCGCTGTGCGACCGCGGTGTTCTTAACGATTACCAAGGTTAAGCAGCGTTCGACTTGGTCGGCCCGAGATGGATGACCGTTTGTGGCATTTTCATATTCGAGCGTTTCTGTGCTTCGGAAGGCACGTTAAGCCGTTGGTCCCGGCTACCACTTAATATGGTAGTCGTTAAGCCGAGTTGGAAGCCTTAAACGCGGCTTGATAAGTTCCAACATCAGGTGGCCACAAACCTGCCTCCATCAATCCGCACTGGGTCCGCGTGGTGGAGTATGACCTAATCTCTCTCAGCTCGATTTGTGAGAGAAGGCCTCTGTCCAGCAGTGAGCAGCATAGGCTGATAGTATTATGTATATTATTTCTAATATATTTATCTGTACATCATTGTCAGTAAGTCTAAAATGGCGCCTGATGTTGTGAAAATGGTAATCGCTTTCTCTTTGACGTTGATAAATTATACTTAATGATTGACACCTGTTTGATGTTGGTTTCTAATTATTCTAAATAGTATAAATATTTGCAAGGGTTTATTTTCTGAAAAAATAAAATGACTATAACTGGTTGTTCAATAATGAACAGCCGATATTTTTGTTTTTGTTGGAAAAGAGCCAATGAACTGCAACGGAAGGTTGAGTTGAAGGATTAATTTTTGCGGATTTTATTTTTAATCTCTTCCGGTCGTTTAGTTTTTAATCTCTGGTTATACTTTAAATATATATTATTAGAAATTAGGTAGTATTAGAAACAGATATACAACGCAAAAGTAGATACCGGGGAAGGCGTAGACTTTCTTACCATGGCCAAATAAAGCGTGTCTTATCTAAAAGGCAAGCCAAGAAGGCTGTAAGGAAAAAACGTGTTGGAACTCTGTACTCTCTGCCTACCCTGAAAGGGATTTGGCGTGATGATAATAGTTGGATAGAGAAATTGGGTAGTATTAATATCCTCTCTCCTTTTTCAAAAATCAATCTATGAACTGATCCTAAATCACTATGTTAATGCTTAGTAAGTAATTAAAAACAAAGAATTTTGACTTATTGCATTAACTTCTATTAAGCTGATTTTAAATATAACAGAATGATACAAAACAAATGTGAACGAGCTAGTCTTCGCATTTCACACATAATCACCTGATCTATCTATTTTTATCTATATCATAACGCCAGATCCCTTGCGGGGTAGGCAGAGAGAATCACCTGATTTACTTTGCAAATTAAAAAGACCTTCGTTATATGCTAATTAAAACAAACAGTTTACTCTACGTCTACTAATGCATGACGTTATAACATGTTTGATTCTTAAATTCATGTTCTTATGCCTTAATTTACAACAAATTAACTTCAGAAGGTTTACTATTAGTGCATCCAGTGATATTATAGGACCGCAGATAATTCCAGTTAATAGTACTATCACAGTGAAAATATAATCTTCTTCTTCAAGTTATGGCTTCACACTAATTATAAGTGTATTTTGCCAGTGTCCAGTGAGATATTTAATCATGTTTGTTTAATTTAATTCGACTCTCCGATGAATTTGATGACAACGATGATAATGAAATTAATGAAGTATCCCACCCTGGATAGTAAAGCGGTGGAAACTTTACATACCAATTGCAACGGCCGTTTTGAGGAAAGTCGAAAAGGCACGTTTTATCACTTTGTTACAATTACCTTCACTCATGCACATATACGAACACCATTATGTGTTAATATTCCACCAACATTTACACATTATTAGTCGAAATAGCACAAGTTTTGGAAATTAAAACAAATTGAAAACATCACTCTTCGACTTCCCGCCAAAACTCCTGTGAAAATATCCATTTTTTATGTAGCACATACGTTTGTGAAGCTTCCTAAAAATAAATATTTTCACAGAAGGAAAAACCAAAAAAACAATTTGGCCGTTGAGAATGATACAACCCTCAACTTTTGAATCATCTTGCATCTAGCAACTGTAGTTGCCTGTCAGTCTGTCATTTACCAGATTTCAATAGAGTTTGACATTAGGCTTGACTTTCTACGTAGGTATAGGCAATTTTAAATTTCTGTTGAACTACAAACTAATATAGCTTTAAGTACAAGAATCTAAGATGACAGCTTCAGAACCTAACTAGTAGTTAAAAAATATTAGGAACATGGCAGTTGTTACCGTCTACACAAACCACTGTTAGCTGGTGCTCCTACAGTAATAATTATGCTGTGGGAATGCATCATGCCATTCGAAACACGTTCAACATATAACAAGTGGGAGTGACTGTGGCAGTAACTTTCTCTGTGAAAGGTAGACCTGCTATATACCTATAGGCTTGTACAGGCAAATCGAAAATTTCCGGGAGCGAGCAAGGTGCATTTCGGAAAAAGTCTTACGTAAATTACTGAGTAATTGGTATCTGCTTCAAACTAGTAGCTTTAGCGTTAGTATGACAGTGAGTATTGTCATACTAACGCTAAAGCTACTAGTTTGAAGCAGATGACAATACTCACTCTACCGCAATGCATTATAACTTGAAACAAAAAACCTTTTGGTTGGTCTGATTGGCTGATGATTATTATAGAGCAAAATGCAAAATACTATCACGTCAAACAACACAAATACCAAGTGAGGGTGCATTCGACTTCGTTGCATTGTACACACGACTTCTCACCAAGTTAATAGAGGGATTTTATTGCCCTCAGTTTTTAATGTACCTATAAATACTACCTATAAATATAATAATAAATAAAACATACTCCACCCAATCCCGGGTGGGCAATATGCTCCACCCGGAGAGGATGCCTGACCTTGTAACGCGGCTATAATACCTATAAATATAATAATAAATAAAACCACGATAACAGGTTATAGGACCTAGAATTCGAACCCATGTTCGTTGATCACGTGAGAGTATTTATACGCGATACAAAATGCTATATTCGTAGCAAACCAACCCGACCAGTGTGCGTTGTAACAAAAAAATGTTGCTTAGATAAATATCAACAACTTTAAAGTTAGAGGATACGAATCGATTTCTTTGAGATAATATGCTATGCGCGTGCGTTATTTCCTTTGCGATTTATCAGCTACGTATTATATGTGTAAACTTGCGTGTGCGTGTGTGTGTGTATAAGCGTTTCCCATATGATGGGCCGCGAGACGGCACCGAGCCACGAAAATAAAATACCGGGTTGCAGCATTGTCCCATTGTTCACAATTAGTCATACTCGTTCATGATCAAGAGACATGTCGTTTTATGTCAGCGCGAACGCTCGCTCCGCTCCGCCATGAGCAACGCGACGGTGCGGGGGGGAAACAAGCTACAAATTTCCCCTTCCAAAGCGGGCTCTTCCAAGCGAGGCACAAGGGGTGCACCGGTACGTTCGACTTGGAGCTCCCGGAGCCCCTCTGAAACATGCCAGTGCAGGCTAGCGGGGGGTTTTAGTCGGTAAGAGTCCGACATGCCCTGCCAGCTTCCCCCGAGGCTGGCCTAAGTCCATAAGGATTTTCGCACTTAAATAAAGTTAGCACTATATGCACTAGGAGGGTTAAAAAACTTGTGGTGGGTCACGATGGGAAAACATTAAAATAACTGGGCCAGGGCATAATAAAGTTTGGGAAACGCTGGTATGTATGACTACATAGTTGACCGAGGAGCCTTTACATCTTCACCGGGCAATATGCTCCACCCGGAGAGGATGCCTGACCTTGTAACGCGGCTATATTTGGCTTAGACCTTCTGTAAGTATCTGTTTCGTGTTAAAATCAAACAAAAGCGTTGAGCAAACAGTACTTACATCCATTCACGTTGCGAAACGGCATGCTCTGTTGACGATCGTTGCAGAAAAATCATTCTAGCGATTAGCATAGAGATGTTAGCATGACGTTAATGTTGAAACTACATAGATGCTAAAATCATTATTTTACATTCATTAAAAAGTAATGACACTGTCATTAGTGGTATTTATTTTTCTTTATCTTCATGGTAATGGACTTTGATAGGAAAACTTTAATAACTTTGTCCGATCTTTCGAACCCAGGACCCCCGTCCGACCAACGATGGAGTCAAGCTATTACTATTAATTAATAGATTATATTATTAATTAAACTATCTAATCATTGAATCGTCACATCGGATATACGTCTAACGAAATTTATCCGACGATATAAAATAATAATAAATTATTTTTATCGTTAGTATAAATCAATGTACCATGATTACAATTCTGCTAATCCTACTAATTCTATAAATGTGAAATTTTGTATGTTTGGTTGTTAGTTACACAATCACGCGAATACTGCTGATCGAACTTGAAATTTGGCACACAGATAGTTTATTATTTGAATAACACACAGGATACTTTTTTCTTTCCTTTTTATCCCGGAAATATGGCAGCGAGAGCTGGGTATGTAAAAAGGAGAATGAAAGTAGGATAAATGCAGTGGAAATGCGAGCTCTGCGGAAGATGTGCGGAGTGAAGCTGACCGACCGTATTCGCAACAGCGTAGTAAGAAAGCAAATAGGTATGAAAAAGAGTATCGGTGTAAAGATGAGAAAGGGTATGCTCCGTTGGTTCGGGCATATAGAAAGAATGTCCGAAGAAAGAATGAAAAAACAGATATACAATGCGAAAGTGGAAGGATGTAGGTACCGGGGAAGACCTAGACTATCTTACCATGACCAAATAGATCGGGTCTTATCTGATGGACAAGTCAGGAGTCTCCGTAACCGGCGAGCGTGTATGAGACGGACTATGAGAGTAGAGGAAGCCAGAGAGGTATGTAAGGAAAGAGCCTGTTGGAACTCTGTACTCTCTGCCTACCCCGTAAGGGATCTGGCGTGATGATATAGATATAGAAATATGTTAGTTGCCTATCTAAAGTCAACGCGGACGAAGACGCGGGCAGAAACTAGTATTATAAATGCGAAAGTTTGTGAGGATGGATGTATGTTTGTTACTCATTCATATAAAACTACTGCTCGGATTTAGATAAAACTTTACAGTATTTATCTTATACATTAGAATAACGCATAGACTATCATTTTAAAGATATTACACAACAAACGCGTGCGCAACCGCAAGTAACAGCTAATAGGTAATAACATGATGTTTGTGTTTACAAAACACAATATGCTTTCTATGTACAAACTCATGTCAAATTTTGTGTCAAAAAGGGAATTTGAATGAGTATAATATAGTAATCGTAAGTGTACATACATACATACATAAATACGCTGTGGTTTCATTCCGACCAAGAAGGTTTAAGCTTGGATAAAAAAAAAATAACTTGGTGTTCTTATGAAAATAATAATTAAAAAAAAAAAAAGGTATTATTAAGTTCTAAAATAGTTCCAATATAATAGATTTCAAAAAACCATAATGTGTTTTCATTATTACATTTGAAAATCTTAAAACTGAATATTTTATGGCCGCCCTATCTATCAATATTATCACCCAAGATTCTTTTGGTGTCAGAGAGTACAAAGTTCCAACAGGTTCTTTAATTACAGACCTCTCGCTTTCTCAACTGTCATAGTTCGTCTCATACACGTTCACCGGTTACGGATACTTATTTATGGCTGTTATTAATTTATATCAAGCGGTTTTGGCAAGCGCAGCGTGGGACGGCCGCCTACCAGATGGACCGACGATGTTGTGAGGATCGCAGGAAGTTGTTGGATGCAGATGGCATCGGACCGGTTGCGTCGGAAAGCGATTGGGGCGGCCTATGTTCAGCAGTGAACAAGTATAAGCTGAGATGATGATGATGATTAATTTATATCAATTTCCACGAACAATACTTATCGATACCAATACGTGTTGAACGTAATCTGGTAGATAACATTACCAATGTTCCTTGATTTATCGCATCCACCAAATCGATTTTAATCGACAAAACAAGTGATTGGGAGCTAATGAAGCAATTTGTATTTAAATATTATCACGTTATCTATGTTTGTACTTACGTAACAAATTACAATGTCAGTTCTTAATTAATATTTATATTATATATATTTATATTACTGCAGGAAACATTTATTAACTTAAGTATTATACGAAATGTATAAAAAAAAATATCGTCACGCCTATATTCTCAAAGGAGGAGTGGCAGAGATGTACTATGTACACCCACATATCCTACTGCCCTTACACTCTCATTTTAGACTTCTGATTATTACTAAAAAAATTAGTTTGCCGTCGTGCTTTGGAAGGCATGTGAAGCCTTTGGTTCTGTTTACCACTTCATGGTAATCTTTAGCAATATTGAAAGCTTTATGGGTGAATTGATAAATTTTATGTAATATTATTAAAGAAATAATATATCGCTGGTTATTATACACGGTGTAATTTAAGTCGCCCTGGAGCGAAAGCCCAGGTGATGTATTCAATTCCTACTGTTCACTAGTAATAAAAAATATAAAAAACGAACTTCAATAAGTAAAGAAAGAAAAATAATTTATTTTGTGCTCACACAACTAAACACAAAAGAATGAAATGAATAACAAATGTAATTAACATGACAAAAGAGTAACAATAAAAAGGTAGAAATGCAAAGCAGTGATTGTGTGAGACCCAAAATTGGTCTATGCCTCAGCTAATGCCGCAGCTGTATTATGCTGCAGCGCTGATCTTCCGGCAGCGCCATATTTCGGTAACATCACGGGCGGTCTCTTTTAGATATATGTATTAAAGTCTAAAACTACTAAGGCATATATATAAAAAGCGCTCGAGCAACCAAGGGGTTACTAAACTAGAATTAAAATTAAAAAATTGCCCTGTGGAAACCTAATCTAAGTGACTTCTCCACATGAATACTAATTTAGTGCGTCAAGAAACACCTATACCAATTGCAAAATGAAATTGAGGGGCGGCGAGTCGCGCCGTTGGCCGGTAGATACCTTCGGTGTTCAGGATTTTTACCCTAGCTATGATATTTGGATAGGTCAGTCGGTAGATCTTACTTATTGAAATGTTATTATTATTCTTTTTTTATTACCAGTAAACAGTACGCATTGGATACATCACCTAGCCTTTCGCTCCAAGACGACTAAAATTACACCGTGATAAAATTACACCATGATCAATAATAAAATATCGCTGGTTGCAACAGGCAGCAGGGTGGCCAGAACCTGCCTCTGCCAATCCGCACCGTGTCCGTATTGGACTATGACCTAATCTGACTCACCTTGATTTGTGTGAGGTCTGTGACCAATAGTATGACAGTATAGGCTGTTTTATTAGTAGGTGGTTAGGTATATAGATAAAAAAAACTACTTGTTATTTTTCATTTCTTTTTATTCGAGAACTAAGATATCTATTGTTTCAATTTCACTTTTTCGGTGGCCAGCGCTAATTTTCTGATGTTGCACAGACACCCAGCAGACGCTTCTTGCAAAATAGGATCCTTGGAACCAATAGTCTCTAGCAAGAACTGCACCACGCCAGCCTAACAAAAACATTGCATACATTTAACAAAATTAACACATTTAATTGCCAACTAAACGTCTTTTGTAAGTTTTACGATGGTCTCTCAGCCAATTTGAATGAATATGCAACTTGTTTCGCCATTGTAGTCGTTGAAAGTATTCAACCTGGGGGTTTACCACAAACACATAATCAGTCTATTATTGCTGTGATAGAGAAAAGCATATACACAGTTTATACGTTCTAAACTCCGTTTCTTCGCACGGTAAAGTAAACTAAACTGAACCTAAATTATAAGCTTAATATCTTGTCAGATTATACAATTAGGTAGGTCAGTAGAAAGAATCATTTACAGACTAAAGATTTATCTATCTACCTGTCAATATTTTCACGCCAGAAAATCGATTCCTCTTAGAAAATTCCGCGGAAATCGAAATTTGACCGCCGCCAACCATTGGCATTGAGCTGTCCCATATTCTTGTTTATCCGTATTAGACTTATTTATCCACAGTAAATAGAATTCGAGAACGATCCTTGATCTGTGGCTAAGCATTGGTTATTGCAGAATTTTGTTACTAGAGTACTTATAGAGTTCTAACGGTTTCTTTCTCTACATATATAATTCACTTTGCGTTTACCGATAAACCTTTATTTTAATGATGGGGCACACAATAATTACATTGCAGTAAACACATTTTTCCTAAGACACTTAACATATGTTGGTACTAAAACGTTAAGACATTCTTCTTAAGACAGTTATGTAGGTACTACACGGCGTCCTAAGCCGTGAAGACTCCGCGGCGAACAGCAACAACATATTATGTACACCTATATACTAATACCGGCAGTAAATAATGCAAATCGAGCTAAAAAGATAAAAATGGAAATAATCCGCTACTTTGGGCGTCGTAGTGTCGGCTCTGTCACTCAGTGAATTAATGTTACGTTTTATTGTTTTCAGTCGTTGGAAAAGTTCATTAAAAGGTGGCGGTCGTGGCCACTTTAAAATATATATACAAAGTTGTTAAAACCCCCAACATTAAATTGTGCAATGGCATCTAAAATAAAAATAGGGGCAGCTATACACAGTCAGTCACGTGAAATTGTTTACAATTTTTATAAATTTGTAGAAGAAGCCGTCAGATTCATACACTTTGATGATTATTGTGTAAATAGTTATTTAAGGAAGGTTCAAAAAGTAGTTGCAAATGCCACTGGAATATCTAGAAGAACTCAAAACCACAAAATCATTCAAGCCGGTACTTAAACACCATTCACTTCATTTCAGTTTGACACTCAAAAAGAGGGGAGATCAAAAATGCAATTCCCTTTAGATATAGACGATTTTGATTATGATGTTGTTCGCAGAACCATTAAAAGATAAATTATCTAAATCAGTTTGTTTCCAATTCGGTAGTGGTAAACGTACCGTAATCAATAATAAATAAATACCGTACGTACGGTAATCCTTTGTCTGAGAGTACCAAATAAGTCAATAACTCCGTTGACGAACAGTTTTTGGCTTATGGAGTACACAAGTTTGAGTTATTTTTTGAAGGGGGGGGGGGGAGGCACAAGAACAAAACCAATTGCGAACAGTGGTTCCCAAGATCGTATAGGTAGAGCAGTGGATCTATGTAATTAATAGCAATTATAATGCGTCTAAAAAAACGTCGGTTAAAATACTTCATAAGGTGGGATACCGGTTCACTAAAATGGAAGTTAACAGAATAGGAAAAACATAATATACAATTCAAACAAATCCATTACCAGAAGGAAAAAATATAATCTATATGGATGAGTCTTACATCCCACACTTAAGGAAAAAGTAAGAGAGATGATAAAAAGAAAAGGAGTAAAACCCCCAAATTCAAAAGGTCTACGTTTAATAATTTTTCATGAAGGGAACGAAAATGTTTTGTAGCCGGAACCTTTTCGACGTATAAGACCCCCCTAACTCAAACACCACTAAACTAAAAAATGATAACCTCGTTAAGCTGATATGACGTTCCAGCTGATCCAAAATTGACGACGCTCAAAGAAAGGTTTACACAATTTTGTGTGGGCAAAATACTTGCAGAACATGGCCTCACTATTTAGTGACTGCCCCAACTGAAAGGCTATGTAGCCGCTAGAAACGTGCATATGAATTTAACTACAGTGAAAGAATTGTTGACTGAAAAAGTAATCATGATTGTGTCTGAAAAGTGTAAAAAATGCGAACATGCAATCAAATATAAGAATGAATATTGAAGATTTCAATGGGACTTCGACCATTACACTGATAAACTAGTGATAAATATGGATGATAGTGACAGTGATATCGACCTTATTGAAAGCACAAATAATGAAATGAAAGTAATTGAGAATTTAGTCAATCAAAATTGGAATGTGTCATTTGAGTGGAAAAATCAATTATAAATTAATTTTATCAATATAAATAAAGACACGTAAAAATGGTTCATATATCGGTTTTTTTTAAATTAAATATTAATAAAATCCTAAATGTTTCAACAGCTTCTAGTAGATACCGGACTGTTAGTGCTCCATGCGACGACAGAGACAACGCTCTACGAAGTCTAAAGCTCGATATGTATTTAAATAATACACCATATACCACCGGTAACTGTATCGATATTCCAATGCACATATTCAAAATCTTCTGATATAATAACCTGTTGATGTTCTTCGATCAATATTTAATAACTAACGATCCGCCCCGGCTTTCCAATGGTCAAATATACACATAAACCTTCCTCTTGAATCACTCCGCCCATTGGTGATATTCTAGAGAGATAGTGATAGTTTCCATTTTACCTCGACAATTTATATTGTTTTACTACATCATTTCAGCCTATACTTGTCCACTGCTGAACATAGGCCTCCCCAATCGCTTTCCAGCGTAACCGGTCCGATGCCACCTGCATCCAACGATTTCCTGCGATTTTCACAAGATCGTCGGTCCATCTGGCAGGCGGTCGTCCTACGGTGCGCTTGCCAATACGTGGTCTCCACTCTAGAATCTTTCTGCCCCAACGCCCGTCCAATCTTCGCGCTATGTGGCCAGCCCATTGCCACTTCAGCATGCTAATCCTGAGGGCTATGTCGGTGACCCCGGTTCTTCTACGAATCTCCTCATTCCTGATTCGATCACGTAGAGAAACGCCGAGCATAGCTCTTTCCATAGCTCGCTGAGCAACTTTGAGCTTTTTTATGAGACCTATTGTAAGAGACCACGTCTTTGATCCATATGTCATCACTGGTAACACACATTGACTAAAAACTTTAGTCTTTAGGCACTGAGGTATTTTGGATGAGAAGATGTTGCGCAGTTTCCCGAACGCTGCCCAGCCGAGTTGGATTCGTCGATTGACCTCTCTCTCAAAGTTGGACCTACCTAACCGGACTGCCTGTCCCAGGTAAATGTATTCGTCGACAACTTCAAGAGTAGAGTTCCCAACGGTGAGTGCGGTGGGTACGACATGGACATTAAACATTATTTTTGTTTTGTCCATATTCATTTTAAGACCCACTTGTTGGGATACTCTATTGAGGTCACCGAGCATTCGTCCTAGATCTTCCAGCGACTCCGCCATGACCACAATGTCGTCGGCAAATCGAAGGTGAGTGATGTATTCGCCATTGATGTTGATGCCAAGTCCTTGCCATTCCAAGAGCTTGAAGGCGTCCTCTAAGGTGGCCGTAAACAGTTTCGGAGAAATGACGTCTCCCTGTCTTACTCCTCTTTTTATGGGGATCACCTTCGTGCACTGCTCCTGTACTCGGACTGACATGGTGGCGTTATTATACAAGCACTTCAACACTTCGATGTACCTATAGTCAATGCGGCATCGCTGGAGAGATCTAAGAACCGCCCAAGTCTCGATCGAATCAAAGGCTTTCTCATAGTCCACAAACGCCAAGCATAGTGGCCGATTATACTCCTCAGTCTTCTGTATAACCTGCCGCAGCGTATGTATGTGGTCTATGGTACTAAAACCTTTCCGGAAACCGGCTTGTTCGGGAGGCTGGAAGTCATCAAGCCTTCGTTCGAGACGATTCGTAATGACTCTCGTAAACAACTTATAAACATGGCTCAGCAGTGTGATGGGCCTATAGTTCTTCAATAAGGTGTTATCACCTTTCTTGAAAAACAGCACCACCACACCCCTGTTCCATGCTTCCGGCGTTTTCCCTTCTAGCAAGACGGAATTAAATAGCCTCTGAAGGACTTTAAGTACCGGCGATCCGCCCGCCTTCAGAAGTTCTGCAGTAATTCCGTCTTCACCCGGCGCTTTGTTGTTTTTAAGTTGTTTGAGAGCCATCCTAATTTCGCACAGGCTGATGTCCGGGATATCTTCAGTGCAGTGTCGGGTTAGCTTGGCTCTTGGGTCTTTTACCAAGTCAACAACAGGTTTAGCTACTGAGGTATATAACTTTCCATAGAACCTCTCTATCTCCCTGAGCACCTCTGACCTATTTGACGTTACGTTTCCGTCCTCCGTCTTCAGCTTCGTCAACTGGCTCTGCCCAATAGACGCGTCTCTTGCGAACACTTTAGAGCCCTTGTTCTGCTCTATGGTCTCCTCAATACGCCTTGCATTGAAGGACCGTAAGTCGTGTCGCAAGGACTTCAATATCTGTCCATTAAGCTGCCTATAGGACTTAGCATCATCGGAGGTTTGGAGCGTCATGGAACGTCGCTCAGCCATGAGGTTTCGGGTGTAGTCAGATAGTTTTTGAGGCCTATTTTTACGGTGGGTCTTAAAATACTTGGACCCGACCGTATGAACAGTCTCTACCAGCCTGTTGTTGATTTCGTCCACTGATGCGCTGCTGTCTAGCAATTCGAAGCGGTTTGACAATTCGAGTTGAAAGTTCTCGGGGTTTTGGATATATGCATGAGCAGGTCGGAGCGTAGACTTCATCAGACGCGATCTTTCCATTTTGACATTAATATTTAATGTGCCTCTGACCATTCGGTGATCACTGCCGGTTTTTACCCTATGAATCACGGAGACATCATTAAATATTTGTCGCTTGGTGCTCATGATGAAGTCTATCTCATTTTTTGTGGAACCATCAGGGCTCATCCAGGTCCATTTCCTATGAGGCGGCTTCTGGAAGAAAGAGTTCATCATAAAGAGTCCCTCTTTCTCCAGAAATTCGGCCAGCCTCTGACCCCTGGGGTTGCGCTGCCCATATCCAAATTGCCCCACTCTCAACTCATCATCGCCCCGTTTGCCCAGCCGCGCATTGAAGTCACCCATAACCACTGTAAAGTGTGTTTTGGAAGTATGTATGGCTCTACTAATGTCCTCATACATAACTTCGACGTCATCATCTGAGTATGCCGAGGTCGGTGCGTAGACCTGTATGACCTTCAGCGAATATCTTTTGGATATTCTGAGTATCAGGTACGCTACCCTGCTCGACACACTAGTAATGGACACAACGTTGTTTATGAGTGACTTGTGGACGATAAATCCGACACCACCTTGGGACTGCTGTTCGCCCTCCCGGTAGTAAAACAAGTTGCCGGATTTTAAGGTTATCGTGTCCTCGCCCTCTCTTCGGACCTCCGATAAACCAACAATACTCCACCGCAACTTGTTTAACTCTTCTTCCAGCTCAACTAGCTTCTCATCTGTCCTCAATGTGCGTGCGTTGTATGTCACCAGGGCCAATTTTCGGTTTTGGTGGTAGCCGAATCTCTGCCGGAGATTCTTAGCACCCCTTGTCCTGTCGTTACCATGGCTGCTACCGTGGCCAGGACGAACAGAACCGCCGGGGACTAGGGGCCTGGTTTTCCTACTTTCTTCCATAATTGGGGGTGTTTGCCATACTCGCCACGCTTGGCAGGCGGGTTGGCGAGCGCAGTTATTGGTCGTCGAAGTGTTAAGGGAACGCTGCTGCCCATTCCCTAGTTTTCCCTTAGTCGCCTTGTACGACACCCGATGGGATGAGATGGGTTGGTGTTTTACTACATACAATAATTATTTCACGAATCCAGTTACGTTCCATGGACGCATGTGTATAAAATTACAGAAGTTCTTTTTTAAATTTATCTATCTATTGCATCACGCCAGATTCCTTGCGGGGTAGGCAGAGAGTACAGAGTTCCAACCGGTTCTTTTCTTACATACCTCTCTGGCTTCTTCCAATTTTATAGTTCGTCTCATACACGCTCGCCGGTTACGGAGACTCTTGATATGTCCTTTAAATTCAGGTTTTTTAATAACTTTGTGTAATTGTCAATTAATTTCTTAAAAAAGAGTCTGTCTAATGGAAGATGTAAGTGGAATTTGAGGCAAAATTGAATAAATTAGGGCTATATAAATAAATGAATTAGATACTTGAATATTTTATTTATTTTTATTCTTTATTGTTACATTAACAGATAACAATTTAAAAGGAAAGTTTATGTACAAAAGCGAGCTTAACTCAATACTGAGTTTTCTTCCAGCAAACATTACAGCGATAAAGAGATGAAAATAGAGATAAGGATAGCAACAAGTGTACCTACAGTAGAAAGAAATATATAGAATGTCCTAAACTAACCATACATATTCAAAATATTATATAAACATAAAAATCTAACAAAATAATACTAAATATACATATATGGTAAACAATTACCGATAAATATTATTCATGATGGCAGGAAATGTTCTTTAGTTCTCTTCTTGAGAGACGTCAAGTAAGATGCTAATGCGGATGGAATGCGGGAGTGAGTTCCACAAGTGAATACTTTTATGAGAAAAAATAGTAGAGTAAAATCAAAAAACCGTGTAAATTAGTTTATGATTTTTAGGAAAATATACCCACAGCAAAGTGGAGGAATAAAGGAGTAAGGAGAGGGTTTTATATAAATTATAGCATTCTAACATATTACATTCTTTCGTATTAATGGTGAATAAGTCCTTGGTATTCTGCTATGGGAACCTCATACTTATTGACTTTCAGATATTAAATCAATTATTGTAAACCTTTCTATTTTTTACTTAAAATACGGATTGTCTGAAGACTCAAAGTATTATGTTTACAGTCCATCAGTGCAATGCCACGGAATTTAATAAGATTCAACATTCAGAGGTGTTAAAATAAAACTATGTAATATTTTATGAAATGATGACATTAAATCAATCTAGCGTGTATCCAAACCAGTTTGTCTACGTTTATGGTTCACTAGAACAATAGGTGACATTAGTATTAGTATTGCCAGCTTATAAAAACGTTAAATAATCACTCTCAGCTTTCATTAGACAGACTCTATGAAAATCTCTACGGATTATGACTTTACGGAGTATAGTTAATACGAGTGTTAAGTGCGTATATACATTCTAAATTAATATACGTAATCTACATACGGTCACGAGCAATAATATGCGAGCATTTTAGTAAGTACCTCCTTTATCTATCTATATCTTCACGTCTAATTCCTTGCAGAGTTGGCAGAGAGTACAAAAATCAAACGGTACCTTTAATAATTTATCATAATATCTGTGTTAAAACGTAGTTCTTTGTAAACTTAATGTTTTGTTAGTTTACGACGAACCCGAATACTTAACAGATGAATTAGTAGTAAAGGACATCATCGAAAATGGCCCCAGAACCAACAAACATGTGACCTATACTATAATTATTTATCTGTTTTATTGAAGTAATTGCAAACATCCATATCTAATGGACAATTTGCAATCCAAAACTAATATTTCAAAGTACTTAAATCAAAGTCGCCAACATCTTATCCGAATGTCACCGTTGCTATCGAATTACGGTTGGAGATGTCAATCCTTTCAATCGGTTATATTCAATCGATTACATTCAATAATGATCGATTTGATTAATGCTGGTGTATTTTAACATAACGACTTTACAAATGTATTGTTGGCTACTAAATTATAACCGCAACATCCAATACTTTTTTGCAATAACACAATTCCCCCTTTCTGTCCGTTTAAAAATAAATAGATGAAGATAATTTGCAGGTAACTTGAAATCATGCACGCATTTTTTTATTGTTGTTGGTTCTGGGGCAAATCATGTATGGACGCAGAACAATGCCCTTTTACGCGCTTTTTTGTCGGGTATTGCTTTGTTTGACATATTGTGTGTGTGTGTGAATGATGTACGCTGTTGGCCGCGAGGCCTTTACAGCTTCACCGGACTTAAAGGCGAGCGTGCAACCACTACGCTCTAGCCAGCCAGAAGGGCAAGAGGCGACATACTCGCCCTCGGTTGGGACAGTCGCTGTAGGGGGACGGGTGCACTACTAAGTGCACCGGTCAACCGCCGGCTATGGGAGGGGATCTACTACTACGTCGTCGTCGTCGCCCGTATTCTGAGCGGAAAGAAGGGATGACAAAGCATCGGGGGGGTCGGTGAGAACATGTCGCGGCCGGCGGTGGCGGCAGGGGTCGGGGGGGAGATCGTAGTCGGCTGTGGCTACGATTAACGGATTCGCATGGGTTGATGCGTTCGCGAAGTGACGTGTTGACGCCTTTTTAATAAAGGCGCGAATAGGTTCGAGCCCTAGATCGGAGTGGAGGTCGACGTTCCGTACGAACCAGGGGGCTCCTACGGCTTTACGGAGGAAGCAGTTTTGAACCACTTTGAGTTTATCGATGTGAGAGGGGGCCGAATGCCCGAACACAACACACGCATAAGTCATGATGGGTCGAACGCAAGTTTTGTAAAGTGTCACCTTATTTCTAAGGGACATTTTACTCCGCTTGCAGATTAACGAATGGAGACGACCGAGCACAAATGATGCTCGGTGACGGACCCGCTTGATGTGCGGGCCGAAGGACATGGTACTGTTTAGGGTGACCCCTAGATATTTGACCTCTTTGACCCAGGGAATGGGTCGGTCGAACATGGTCACTTGGCCGAGATTACTTCTAGGGCGGCGCAGGGAGTGGCGCGGGGTGGCACCTCTGGAGAAGAACACCGCAGCGCTCTTGTCCGGGTTCACCTCAATACGCCACTTCCTGAACCAATTCCCTATGGAATTGGCGGATGCCTGAAGGTGTCTGGTAATGAAACCCTTATTCCTATGCGAGACGTAGAGAGCGGTATCATCCGCGAATAGGGCTAGATGCGCCTTACTCGAACGAGGAATGTCGTTCGTGTAAAGGCTAAACAGGAGCGGAGAGAGAACTGAGCCCTGTGGGACTCCAGCACTGATGGAGTGGGAAGTGGAGCGCGTCATTTCGACGCGATAACGGAAGGCGCGATTCGACAAGAAGTCTCGTAAGATGAGCACGAGTCTGTCCGGCACACCCAATTGGTAGAGCTTGTAGATCAAGCCGTTGTGCCAGACTTTGTCGAATGCCTTCGCGACATCTAGGAAGAGGGCGCCCGTGTAGATGGGTTTGGGTCTATTGAGACCGGAGAGGATGTGCTCCGTGATGCGGTGCACTTGGTGGACGCAAGAGGGTTTGGCTCGAAAGTCAAACTGCTCGTCGATAAGGATACCCCTGGACGTTACGAAGTCTTTGAGCCTCGCCAGAAGTAGGCGCTCGTATATCTTGGCCAGGGAGTTGAGGAGACTGATAGGGCGGTAGCTCGCGGGGAGATTGCGAGGTTTGCCGGGCTTGTGACATATTGTGATGACACTACTTTACGAAGTACGTATATAGTGGGTTTATTGTCTATTGTTGTTTCCAAGTAGAAAGCGTGACGTCGATTTGACGAAGTGGTTAAGAGCTTAAGCCGCTCCGCCCACTGGGTCGAATAGTCGCGGGTTGGATTCCCGCACGGGACAAATCTGTGACCCACAATTATTTGTTTCGGTCTGGGTATTTGTCTATGTATGTTTTCATGTTTGTAAACGCACCCACGACACAGGAATAAATCCTAGTGTAGGGCTACTTCTATCTATATCATCACGCCAGATCCCTTGCGGCGTAGGCAGATAGTACAGAGTTTCAACAGGTTCTTTCCTTATATACCTCTCTGGCTTCCTGTACTCTCATAGTTCGTCTCATACACGCTCGCCGGTTACGGAGACTATTGACTAGGGCTAATATTTTTTAATAGAAAAAAAAACAATGCCGCAATTTTATTCTTGGTGTCTATAAGGTAGAAAAAATGGCTATATCAAATACACATTATTCACGAAACGAAATATTCCCAACCTAGTTGTTCGATTGCTAAAAATATGAAATATACGCATTACTTTGTTGTCTGTTTATAAATGAAGACAATTGCATTACAAATATTAGCTTACACGAACTGATTTTATTTCCTCAATTTCATGAAATTACAGACAATCTGGATTGCATGTCGTCATCCAAGAACAATAACGCAGTCTTGACTATGTAGTTTCTACCTATTAATTTAATGATATGATGTCTTGTAAATCTACATTAATGGTGCTTTTGCATCGTATTATGTGACGGTTTCTAGAAGATATTGCCTATTTCATTTTATTTAGCTTAAGTCCTTGAAATAATTTAGAAGTTGTAAATTACCTCTAATTAGGACATTTTTGAGAAATTAGTATTATTAGCTTACAAACTTTGTAATAAGAAGTTAGTTGAGTTTGTTCTAAAACGCAATTTTTAGAGGCAAATTTAGATAAACGAACACCTAATAGGTAGGTGCCTATTAGACGCTTAAGAAGGAGCTGCAGTGGACAACTGTGGCGCTACTGAGGTGTCTCTATTGCCACGCCAGATCCCTTGCGGGGTAGGCAGAGAATATAGAGTTCCAACAGGTCAAGATTATGATAATGTGTTTAAAAACAGGCTATGTACATTTTCTACCGTAAAATGTTAAAAATAGGTTATGTAACTTTTCTTCCGTCAATTTTTAACAATAGGTTATATAAATTCTCTTCGGAAAAGAGTTGTTTTTACACATTATCGTAATCGTTTTTGAATAATTTTATCAAATAATTCGTATTAGTTAATTAACAACACCGTGTGTTATCATGATAAGGACTCGATAACGATAATCAGTACGTTTCAAATCACCTTTTAAATCAGATGTTATGTAATAATGGTCGGTGTATTTAATAATCGACTTCAAAAAAGGAGGAGGTTCGTCTGTATGTATGCTTTTTTATGTATGTTCACCGATATTTCCGCCAGTTGTGGACCGATTTTGATGATTCTTTTTGCATTGGGTTCAGTATAGCTCCAAGGTGGTCCCATTTTAATTTCATTGCTATTGGACCTTGAACTTAGAAGATACACCTAGGAACTCCTTAACGACAAACAATAGGAATGTGCAAATTGAGACAATATGGGTGTTCCGTCAATCCTATAGGTACCCTACTATAGAACTAAGCAGAATGTTAACCGACTTCAAAAATGGGGGAGGTCCATAATTCATCTGTTTTTTATAACTTATTTACTTATAAACCGATTTGGATAAATCTTTTTCGGTTGGATTCAATATAGTTTCAAGGTAGTCCCATTTTAATTTCATCAGTATTGGACCTTGGACTTTGCAGATACACCAGGGAACTCCTTAACGACAAACAATAAGAATGCATAAATTGAGATAATATGGTTATTACGTCAATCCTATAGGTACCCTACTATAGAACTAAGCAACATGTTAACCGACTTCAAAAAAGGAGGAGGTTCATAATTCGCCTGTATTTCTTTGTAATTTCTTTGCTTATAAACTGATTTTGTTGATTCTTTTTGCATTAGGTTCAGCCTACCTCCGTGATGGCCGAATTGAAATTTTATTGGTTTGGATATTGGGTTTTAGTGGTTGTTGGACATTGGGCTTTGAAGATACACTAGGGGTCTCCTTGACGGCAAACAGCATGAATGTGAAAATTCAGTTATTATGAGTTTTATATCAATCTTGTATCTCACTGTATAAGTAAAATAATATAAAGGAGGTATATTAATAATAATAATAAATTCACTCATCAAATAAAATTGTAAAATAAAAAACTGTGCTGGTTGGTGCAGTCGGTTACTTGGCACCGACTTCATATTTATTTTTTGCTTTTAGAAGTCGGTTTTCCTTTTTTTTTAAGTTTTTTTTCTATTTATGTCTACTACTATATCTGTGAAATAATTTAATTTAAAAAGCCCTTTTTATACTAAATACGACGAAGATATGTTGCTTAGGTGAGGAGTTCCTATGTCTTCTTTCCGGCTCCATCATCAGACCCTGGTCACCGTTCAGGTCTAAAGTACTCGTCAAGACAAATCTGACGAGACCAAACACGGCTGGGTTATATTGAGTAGTTGGGTGGTTCCATTGGCCAGCTCTCGGTTTGATCATCAGACCCTGAACACTATCTGGTTGTATAGTATTTGTCAATACCAATCTAGGGGGTAGCGTTGTATGTATACATGTTCCTATGGCCACCTTCCGACTCCATCATCAAACCAGCTCCATAGTATTGTATTGTCACCGAACTTACATACGTACGTCAAATTTCAGTTCAATCGGGTAACCGCAAGTGCTTGAAAAATGGATCACATGATTTGAATCGGAAAGACAGACAGACAGACATAAGAACATTGCAAAACCTACTGTTGTGTTCAGAAAATGCTTCGTCGATATTGAAGTTAAAATAATATCTGACGACCGCTGGGTCCAGTCTAGTGGAATTAGTATAAGCTACTCGGTCTTTAGTATTTTTCACATAGGAGGGGTTGTGGCAGTTCTAATTGCCAAACGAAATTAATATTTAATTCAATGGCGTTAAGGTATAAAACCATAAGTATAGAAACGGGTCATGCCTCTTATTGCCGTTGAATAAAGTATAATTTCGTTTGGCAATTAGAACTGTCACTACCCATCCTATGTGGAAAGTACTATAATGGGCCTTTATGCGCTATGACCAATTAAACACGTAACGTAACGGCGCGTTACGAGAACTTCGTGAAATGATAATTACACGACCATTTTACAGAGTTATCGTAACGCTCCACGTTTGGTCATACCGAATAAGGGCCCTGATCCAGGTAGTAACAAGTTTGATCTCCACACGGGACAAATCTTTGTATGGCCTACATTTATTTGTTTCAGTCGGGGTGTTTGTGTATGTGGAATTATGTACACACCTGCACTCCACTCATGACCCAGGAAAAATTCCTTATATGTGACCGGTTTCCGGAAACGGTTTCCGTTTTAATTTCAATGGTTTGGCTAGAGGACAATCTAATTACGACGATATTGCACGATACGTCCTTCACTTACCGCATGCATAGTAACACAATTGATGGAGTAGAAAGACAGGTGGTAGAGGGCCAGTGCGGTAGACCTGTGCACGTTGGGATCCCGTGACGTCATATAGTTGACTAGCGGTGTGATGGCGCCGCGTCGGCCGAACTCCTGGCGGTTCTGTGCCCAATCGCAGCAGTACGCGATCGCTACTCCGAGGTTCGCTCTCAGATGGTCGTCTGTCGTACTCACTGGAAATAAAAAAATAAATTTAACGGACGGCTTGGTGCAATGGTTATGAGTTAGTATTGTAAAAACGCTCGAGTCGGCGCTTAAAACGCTCGGGTCTTCTACTTGTTTCAACGCTCGTGAGCGTCGACTCAGCGCTAAACGCTCGACTTCAGCGCTCATTTTTACAACACTGGTTCGAATAATGGCGGGTTCGATCTCCGCACGAGAGTATAATCATTATGATTCACACAAAGATTTGGCACGTGTGAGAATCGAACCCGGAACTACTCCAGTGGTCGGAACGGCGTATACTCTGGAACACTGGACCAAGCCGTCCGCCAAATAGTTTAATTCGGTCCGGATCACAAGGTTCTATTAACTATTTGTACAAACAGCTAAACAATTTATTATCAAAATGACCCCATGGTTATTGCCATGGTCTAACTAACTTAACTATATCTAATATGGCTTCGGTATCTTCAAAAATCTCAAAAATACGTTTTATATCATCATTATATAGCTAATTTAATACCTTAACGGTGGGTGAGTGCCGTAGTTTCTATTGTTTTAAATTGTGATGAACTAGAACTTATGCTTAATTCTAATTGAACATGAATGAGCTATTTACATATTTTAAGATCACTTTATAATCACATACTGAAATAATAATTACTTAAGTAATAGACAGTTGAAATTCTACCATCACATGTAGAAGTAGGCATATTTAGTGCAGCGACAACATTCGATTTTTTATTTTAGTGCCTCCGATTTTTATGAACCAATTTCACCTTATTATCATGATCCCGTAAATTACTAGACAACCTTAAAATACAGAAAATTTAGGCCTTTACCTTTTACTTGAGGCCTTCTTGTAGAAGCATTATCAAAATAAAACTTAAAAATGTTGAGCCTTTATTTACGACTCACCATTAAAAGGGTCAATAGCGACCACTACAAGGGCGATTTTGTATGCCAAAATATTTTACTTACCAAGATTAGATAATTTGGCCACGACACCATGATCAGAAATGACCGCCAAATTCTCATGATCTCTAGCGATGGTGGCTATTGCCGCACAAATAGCTGACAGAACGTTACGGTCGTCCGAATCCAATAAGTCCACGGTCAGCTCCAAAGCCCCAACAAAAGATCTGACCATCTCTCCAGAATCGGCTGCGTTTTGGACGCAAGGACTTAAAGCCAGAGCCGCATTTGTTTGGACTTTCTTGGAGTCATTTTTAAGCAATGACCAAATCAGCCTAACTCCGTCTAGTTCATCAATTTCACTCATACAGTTATGTTCTTTTGCGCATTCCATTAACACTAGAGGAACGTTTTCCAGCAAGGGTTTGTGCGTGTTATTGAGATGATGAACTGTTTAAAGAAAAATGTTAGTTATATTCAGTTCTAACATAGTATGTACAGTAATGATGACCATAGAGGTCTAAATGCTTATTAAGTAATTTAACAATATATTTTGTAAAGGTCACAACTAACATAAAATTGCAGTTACAAAAACCGATGTTATAACTTATACTATAAGGAAAAATATAGTGCTGGGTTCAGTACTTACTAAGCATCGGTATCCCTCCAGCACTCCTAATTTTATCTCTGTTTGGAGGATATTTGGCGCATTCAGCAAGCGCTCCAGCCACATTGGTCAAAACTCCATCATTTTCGTCATCCAACAATTTTACTAGAATAGGAACTGCGCCTAGACTATCCAGTTTTTTAACACTAGCATCACTATTAGCGCATTTCCATAGAGCTCCAGTAACGGCTGCCAACAAAGGCTTGTTCGGCCTATTCGTGGAGTCAGAAGCTGCCTCAACTAATAACTCAAGGCCACCAGCGAAGCGAATCATATCTCTAGTTATTGAATCGCTCGCACACTTGTAAATCGCCAAGCTGCAGTACGTCTAAAAAATATAAACATTTAAAACATTACAAAACTTAGCTTGCGTGATGGCTGACAATTTCTGGCAGAGATTGGTAGATATATTACCTAATCATCCGCTCGTGAGTCGGACAATTGAGTGATTAATATGCCTATGTGACAAATAATGTTTAGCCTTGTTTGGGCCACTAAGTAATTTGAATCATACCTTTAAATCTTTATCTTCGTTTGCCAAATGCTTTATTAGATCATCCACCATCTTCTCGGTCTGTATAGCCAGTTGAAAAGATGTTTCGTTTGCACACATTTGTAGTAGGCCCACGGCTGGGACGGCGACATCTAGATGTATTGTTTTGAGCATTCTAGCAATAAGAGGTATCATGCCATACTTCCTCATAGCCTCTCGGTTCCTCTGGGATGCAGACATTGACCAAAGAGCCTTTGCACCAGCTCTTCCGATATCCAAATATTGTGTTTCATCTTGATTTAATTCCTCTCGCGGTGTCAATAAATATCTGCAATGTGTATGAGGAGAAAGTTCTACTTATAGGTAATAAAAATTTTATTGTTATTGCGTAGTAATATTAGAAACTACAAGTATTAATGACCTTCACCTTTCTTTCATATCCAGCAAGTCAATCAGTTTCGGTATCCCACCAAATTTCCGGCAAAATTTTCTGCTTTTACGTATTCTTCCTAGATTTGCAATAGTTTCTGCTGCTAAAATCTGAACGTCTCTTGCCGGGTCTGACAATAATCCCACCAACAACGGGATAGCTCCTAAATCGGTCACTTTCTTCCTAATTTCAATGTTCGGTGTAATATCTTTTAAAACAGCTAAACCTCCCAAAATGCAGCACAAATCTCTAGTTTCCAACAAATTAACTAGAAGCTCCAAACCACCTATTTCTTGGATGGCTCTTTGATTTACTTCTATAGTCAAGTCGTGATCTTTTAAACATGATAGGGCCACCATAGTTGCTGTTTGATTGCCGGCTTTCATATACTTCACTAGTTTCTGTATGTGCCAGTACTCAGGCGGTATTTCTGTAGATTTGATAAGATCGGCCCAGTTATCTTCATCTGGGGAAGTCGAAGAAGGCGAGGAGGCTGATGTATCGTCGCCCTCAGTGACCATGACTATTCGAGGGAGCCCCACCGTGTCCTGTCCGCCGTCGGCACTGAATGTCGATATATTGTCACCGTCAGCCATGATTGATATATAAATAAACGCTGTAAAGAAAATAAAAGTACAAAAACACAAAACTACAACAATTTGATTGCTTTACAACCAGTATCTATAAACACTGCGTTAAACAAGTCTGCGCTACTCGTCTTGTCAATACAGTTGCTCGGCAACGGTGTGTCATAATTTATTTTTATGGTAACTTTCTCTATATGGTATAAAGAGGTTGTAAATGGAAATAGCAACACTATTATGCAAGGTTCCAGTGATCGATGGTCTCTGAGGTCGAGGCAGGCAGGTGGCAGCCAGCAGTATTTAAAGAAATCTAGAAAAGTAGTGAATTAACAATGATACTTATAGCATGAGACCTTATAAGCTATACAAGGGAAAACAAATGTTAAGCATTGAGGACAAATGTCAAAATTAGCATTGCGATAGAACAAATTATCATTCTTTATTGACAAAAATTTGATAAGTGCCAGACCCCTGAGGTAGATTATATTACAAGTATTAGATTCTCCTGTATAAGATATATTCCTATATACATTTGTTAGTGTTTAGAGTACAGACATACGATATTATATATAGATGATGTTGATCTGCAAACGTTTATTACCTCTACATTTTATCAGGTTATGGCGAAGGATGCATTAATTTTATAGTTCACATGATTATGATATTTATCTACAGCGACTACTTTTTAACCCTACATACCAGTTCATACAATAACTTAAATGAATATGGATAACGTTGCCTATTTTTAGCAAAAGTACGCCAAAATTAGGCAAACAGCGTACAATGTTATATTTATACAGTACGGCAATTGGCGGAAGGCCTTGGCTAGTTATGGTATATGGCGTTAAAAATATGCGCATAACATTGCAGAATAATATATTTTATCGCAGTTTATTTTTGAACTGAATATCTACATTATTTTTTACTCTTGTTACAGTTTCGTCGGAGTGTAAAAGATGTCCTCAAACCAGAGCACAACGATCACTATCTGCTGCGGTGGCTCAGAGGTAAGACTAATTTTACATATTTATTGAAATTAAAAAAACATCCTAATTTCAATAGAGAAGATCGCTGGGTGCTTCCATCGACTTGAGATCCGGTAATTAATAAAATCAATGCAAGGCCTCAAGACATCGTGATCTCATTCTGCGTAGATCGGACCTACAAAAATAATTAAGAAGTTTGAGGGTACCCCGGAATGGCTGATCTGCCAAAATATTTTATTTTTTGTGTATCCCGCTTTGCATAGGAGGGAAGTGGAATTTTTATTTTTCCTACTCCTTCTGTTTTTCTTTCTAATTAAATTTATTGCGGGTTCCAAGACAATTAAAGTGCTTCCCGGGACACCCTAAGGACCATTGTGGATCCTGGCTTACAGGAGTTACAATGATGGGAATGAGTGGCGGGGATAGTCCCAAAAAAAAAATTACAGGGTGGCGTTGGTGAGAAATTAGGATTATCATTGATAAAAAAAATTATACTTCCAAGGAGATATTTCAATAGGTGGCACGGAAACCATTACAAAAAAAATAACTTCGGTAAATTTCATAACTAACAGCCACTCTGCGACTGTCATCTAGTGACGTTTTACTTGATATTACCGTTAGTTCCGATTATGGCCGCAGGCCTAAAGATCCTTTTGGGACTGTAATGTTATACAAACTAGTAAATTTTCAGTGGAGAGTTTAGAAAGAGTGACCATTTTCATATTTTTGACTGATTAGGGTGGAGCAGTCCTTACATAGGTATGTAAGGACTGCTCCGCCAGAGAGGTCTCTGGCTTTCTCTACTCTCATAGTTCGTCTCATACACGCTCGTCGGTTACGGAGACTCCTGACTTGTCCTTCAGATAAGACCCGGTCTGATAGGACCCGGTAAGATAGTCTAGGTCTTCCCCGGTACCTAGATCCTTCCACTTTCGCATTGTATATCAGTTTTGTCATTCTTTCTTCTGACATTCTTTGTATATGCCCGAACCAACGGAGCATACCCTTTCTCATCTTTACACCGATACTATCTTTCATACCTACTCGCTTTCTTACTACGCTGTTGCAAATACGGTCGGTCAGCTTCACTCCGCACATCTTCCGCAGAGATTGCATTTGCACCGCATTTATCCTACTTTCATTCTCCTTCTTACATACCCAGCTCTCGCTGCCATATAACAGCGTTGGGACAAGCACTCCGTTATGTATGGCCAGCTGCGCCTTTTGGCTTAAGTGCCGGCTTCCAAGTAGCTTTTCCATCGCACATATACATACGATGCAAAATCACGCCAGAGACCTGAAAGAGAGTACAAAATTTCAACAGTTCCTTTCTTCGTCAGATTCTTTCGCCTCCTGCTTTATTTTACACGTTTTTATAATAACACCTTCTTTAAATCCATCTGAGAGAGTTCTCTCTCTCTCTCTTGTTATGTACATAGGTATATGTAGTTACAAATACATAACTATTTCCTCACTTAGGAAGACAAGTGCACCCCTGTTGCTTGCATTTAATAGGAATGTACGCGTTTGTTTTACTCCGCAAAATAAATAACGGTGCTTAGATCTATACATTTATTACTTCCCTTCACACAGCCCTCGTGTGTATCAGAGTAAATGAAACGCAGATAAAAGGGAACAAACTCCGTCAGTTCCTCGCTCCTCGGGGTGATACTGATATGGTGGTCAGTTATCGATTATTGCGTCCTAAATATGCAAAGGAACCGTGGGAAAGTATTAATACTATTAAGTCGAATTCTAGATTAACAGCGATCAGAAATCTTCTATACGTTATTAATACAGTTCATTGTGATATATGATATAATCGAAAATAACTTCCAATTTTGTTCTCATATGCGCATTAGTGCATAGTGGCATACAATTCACGAGGCGCTCTCGAGGTCTTGGAGTGTTATTGAGATAGTTCTATCAAAAAATAATCAGTAGCAGTCCGAAGTCTTAAATTATACCCCGTACAATGGCAATAGGCGCGTCCCCTATCGTGGCTGTACCCAGAACACTTCTGCCATCCCCGCTTGAGTGACATAGGCGTGACGGTGCCTAATGCGCAATATATTTATGAAATGATATCCTTGGTTGTAATAAAATAAGATATTAATATAATATGTATTTTCACCATCAGTATGTCATCCTACTAATGTTATAAATGTGATAGTACGTATGTCTAAATGTTCGGACGTTTCGATGTTTGTTACTCAATCACGCAAAAACGGCTGAACGGATTTGGATAATATTTGGTACACAGGTAGTATATTATAGAATACTTTTTGTCCCGAAAACACTTTAGATTCCTGTTTAAACTCAACGCGGACGAAGTCCTGGGCAAAAACTAGTAGATAATAATAGGAAGTAAGCGTGCCGAATTAAAGAATTAAACGCGCGCACAATTTGTACATGGTTAAACAACAAAATAAATTAAAAGGAAAGCTAAGCGTTCACACAAAGTTTGTTAACCTATGATATTATTAATTTACGATTAGAGACTTAAAATAAACATCGTGTATGAATTGAGAGGGATACAAACATTTTCGTGTTTAATTTTTTCAAATTTGTATACTATCTACCTCGAACTAAGATAATGTAGGACAGTGGCGGGCTTAGGGGGTGGTGAGCGGGGCAATTGCGTAGCCCCCGCTTTTGCAGGGGCCTCGTCCGACGACCCGAGTAGAAAAATCTTGATATTTAAACTATTTATTTTATCCTTTGCTGTTATAACAATAATTCCACCTATATCATTACGCCAGATCCCTTGCGGAGTAGGCAGCGAGTACAGAGTTCCAACAGGTTCTTCCCTTACAGATCTCTCTAGCTTCCTTCAGTCTCATATTTCGTCTCATACACGATCGCAGGTTACGGAGACGTTTGAGTTGTCCTTCAGATAAGAAAGTGATATGAGAGTATTATTATTAATACGAGCCATTGTTGTCCCACTGCTGTGCAGAAGCCTCCCTTTTCCATTTTCACTTTCTAATACTTATCGGTAAGAAAAATAACCGGTTTTAGGACCCAATTCGCGATTATTCACGTAAACCTGCAAGTCAAAGCACTGTACGAATAGAAACTCGGCTCTACGAAAGACATAATGTTGTACGCGCTTTACCCACTAATTATGGTGCCATGCAATACTCTGCGGTTGGACTTTCTTTGTTAAACGCAGTCTCAAGACAAATGGGTATTGTATTACGTACCTATGGCTCATTGGCCTCAATTCTATATGCCAAGTCCATTGTCCACAAGGAGGTAAGCAAGAGTAACAAAATTTTACTAAGATATTATTGGCGACTGCCTGGTCGTTCTCGTAGGACAGGTATGAATTTTCTTTCGAAAAAAAATAATGTCATTCCTGAGTTATAAGATATTTTGTCGAGTATAAAGGCAATAGACTGAATAACATTGGGACCTAAAAATCATCGGTGATGTTATACATCCATATTGGCTGTTATGGTGTATATTTTTGTTTTATTTATGTATTTTGTCGGTTTGGCGGTAGACTTAACACTGTTTGGCGCAGGCGTTACACATACCTTGTTACCATCTCACGGATATGTATGATTATTCCTAAGGATTATTCACAGTAACGGGTATATCAGGCCCGCGGCCTCGTCACGAGCACTGCGAGGGAGCAGGACAAGCGATTTTGTTTTTGCTTCAAATTGGCATCGTGATTAGTCGAGGGAGGCGCAAGAAAAGGATTCTGGTGTATTTTGTCTTAAGATCCCGAAGCTCCTCTGCCGTGTAGAAAAGGACTAGCGCTGTTTTTTATATTGCTCTAAAAGTGTACATCTTCCCCACAGAGGACTGCATATGCTTAAAACATTCGTTCCCGCAAATCCTAAAAGGAGATTATATATAATCATATAATAATAATAATAAGCTCCCCAAAATCCTACCTTACGTCCGTGCTGAACATCTAGCCACGTGGGAGGCGGACACGCGTACTGTACTACTGTACTGGAAACTTACGCGGCCATCAAGGCAAGGGTAACCCGTTGATATGGAGACTAGAAGTAAAAAATTACGTATAGGGCCGCTGCCCGAGGGTGATCGTCGGGGCACGTCTGTAGCTGGCCATGGACGTGACAGCATGCTAGCCAGTGACTCCCGAACGGACGGCTGGGCGGGAGTCGGGGTCGCGGGGGGTAGGGGAATGTCCTCAAGGATTACAGCCGACATTACAGACGGACAGGACAGTAGAAGTAGCAGAAGCAGTTTAGTCACTCCAGCCGAGGATGTTTCGCAGGCGGCACTTGCCACTCAACCTGCGACCACCAAAGCCGGTAAACCAAGAGTACGCATGAAATGGAATGACGATATGAACCTGTTTATCATGCGTACATATCTTTATACCACCAAACTTGAAACAGATAGGACGATGCACGGCAAAAAACTGTACGACGAATTCAGATTAAAATATCCTGATTTACAAGTTTCTGTTCAGAGAATAGCGGATCAAAGAAGGGTCATTATTAGAAATAAATTATTATCCGATAATGTAATTAATAAAATGAAACAAGAAATAGCGGTACAAATCAGGAGAGAAGAAACAGAAATCACACACTCTCAAATGACAAATGTCCTTAAACAATATTCCCAAGAAGCCTCTCAAACTTCAAACATACTAAACACCTTCATACCCTCATCACCTAGCACTATACCATCAACACAACATACACATACATCATTCATTCTTCCACCCCAATAATAACATCACATGCATCAACACAAACCAGCAATTTACCTAACATTACATCTATCACGCAAACTGAAAATATGGAAAATTATGAATTAATGGCAATACATTTATCTGTACAGGAATTACTTAATCAAGTAGAAACTGCTCTTATTCAATACACCGGCACAGATCCTACAGCTCGCCCTAAACTACCGACACTGAAAAAAAACAAAAAACTATATGGATATATTGACATGTTCAATAAACAAATATTAAGCAAATTTTTCACAATAAACTTCGATCTAAATTCTATACATACACTTATTTATTGCAGTGCCATGGTTATAAGCATAAATTGAGGTTATAAAATGCGAATACATGACTCTAATAGGAAAGGTAGGCCAGCCCGCACATCGCAAAAACCTGCTTGGCAAATTAGGCTTGAGAAAGATATTAAAAATTTAAGAGCTGATATAGGAAGATTAACTTAGTATATAAATAATAATAGGTCCAGAAAAGTAGTCACAGCAGTGGAGACAATTTTCAAGAGAGTAAAAGTACATACAATTCATGAAAAACATAACATTAGGCCAGAGGAATTTTTAGACACCTTAAAATAAAACTTAACATTAAAATCACAACGGTTAGCTAGGTACTTAAAAGCTTTACAGAGAAAAGAAGATAACAAAATGTTTTCAATAAGCGAAAAACCCTTCTATAGATCACTTAATAATAAGGGCCAATGTAATAGAAGTAACGGAGTACCACAGGCGGATGACCTCAAAAACTACTGGGCTGAATTATGGAAAAAACAGAATGATCACAATGAAAATGCTGAGTGGATTGTAGAAGAAGAAAACAGAATGAAAAATGTCGAAGCTATGGAATTTAAAGATCTAAATCGGGAAGATATAGAATTAGTAACAAGATGAATGAAAAACTGGAAAGCGGCTGGTGGAGATAGGTTACATAGTTTTTGGTACAAAAAATTGACTGACCTACACGATATTGTAGCCAAAAACATAACAGAGATTATTAGAGGTGACCAAGATTTGCCGAAATTTGTAAGAAAAGGTATTACTTATATGTTACCTAAAAGTAGCGATACAACCAATCCTTCACAATACCGCCCAATTACATGTCTTCCAACAATTTACAAACTCATTACATCACTTATTACACGCATTATTAATCTACACCTAGAACAAAATAAAATATTATCAGAGGAGGAAAAAGGATGCAGGCAGAACCATAAGGGTTGCAAAGAACAGCTTATGATTGATACTACAGTTTTGAAGCATGCAAGTAAAAAAAAACGAATCTTCACATATCATACATAGATTATAAAAAAGCATTCGATAGTGTCCCACATTCTTGGTTGATACGAGTCCTACATTTATACAAAATTAACGTTACTGTGATAGATTTCTTGAAGAATGCTATGTCCGACTGGAAAACTTCATTATACCTATCAAATGGTACTGACACAATGACAACGGATGAAATCCGCATTGGAAATGGCATTTTTCAAGGAGATTCTCTCAGTCCTTTATGGTTTTGCCTGGCCCTGAATCCACTATCTAATCTACTTAATAACACATGTAGCGGATATAAGTTAAACACCAATACATCTATCTCACCTTATGTATATGGACGATATTAAGTTATTTGCAAAGACTGCTAAAGACCTCAATAACCTAATAGACATCACATCACAATACAGTCAAGATATAAATATGACATTTGGTTTAGATAAATGTAGAATCCTCCATATTAACAGAGGCAAAATTGTAGTTGATAGTAATAGAGATGAACCTAATAGATTTGAGCAAATGGAGCCCGCAGATGCATACAAGTATTTAGGAATATATCAGTCAAGTACAGTCAACCATATTCAAATTAAAAATCAATTATTCTTAGAGTATACCAGAAGACTTAATCTGTAAAAAGCAACTCTATTCCAAAAATCTTTTTAAAGCCATAAATACCTTTGCAGTCCCGGTGTTGACATATTCCTTTGGAATAATAAAATGGACGCTAACGGATATTAATAAGTTAGAAATTAAGACAAGAACCACATTAACCAAACACAATTATTTACACCCTAAATCCGCTATTGAAAGAATTTCGGTAAAGAGGCGAAAAGGAGGAAGAGGACTTATTAATTATTTAATTAATTAATTAAATATTTAAAGTTTTTTTGTTTTTGTTTTTTTTTTTTGTTTTTTTTTTTAAAAAACGTAGCCCCACACTAGGATTTATTCCTGTGTCGTGGGTGCGTTTACAAACATGAAAATTCACATACACAAATACCCAGACCGGAACAAATAATTGTGGATCACACAAAGATTTGTCCCGTGCGGGACTCGAACCCGCGACTATTAGACGCAGTGGGCAGAGCGGCTTAAGCTCTTAACCACTGCGCTAAATCGTCCGTCCGTTATTATGGGAAGGACAGATACAAAATCTTAGAAATGTCTTTTATGATAAATCGGTCACTAGTAATATACATGCTACAATCATTGAATTAGACACTAATTATACCCCATTAAATTTAGTAAATAAAGACGTAATCCACAAATCTCCAGAATTACACTTAAGCGAAAAAATGGATAGGTGGCGTTCTAAAGAACTCCATGACCGTCATTTACACGATCTTGAATATGCTCATGTAGATTTAACAGCGTCAAATGCTTGGCTTAAGCTAGGTTCTCTATTCCCAGAAACAGAAGGTTTTATGGTAGCAGTCCAGGATCAAGTAATAAATACTAAAAATTATAAAAAATACATTCTTAAAGACCCTAACACCCAAAACGATAAATGCCGAAAATATCATCGTGCATCTGAGACTATCTAACACATAACCAGTGCCTGCCCAACTTTAGCACCCGCTGACTACACCCACAGACATAATCAGATAACCCACATAGTTCACCAAAAAATAGCCGTTAAATATAAGCTAATTCCACCTAAACCAGTCCCATACTACCAGTACACCCCGAAACCGGTACTGGAGGGCGAAAGGCACAAACTATACTATGACAGAGCAATATTAACTGATAAAACTGTGCACAACAACAGACCCGATATAACTTTCATTGATAAAATTAATAAATATACATACCTGATAGACATAGCTGTTCCTAACACGCACAACTTGCAAAAAACAATTACCGAGAAAATAAATAAATACACCGACTTGAAAGAAGAAATACTTAGGATATGGAAAATGAACAGAGTCTATATTGTGCCTTTGGTACTGTCCAGTACCGGTGTCATTCCCATTCCCACACCTTCTTCATTATCTGCAACAAATTCCTACTAGTTTATTTATGACCATGCAAAAAGCCGCTATCTTACACACTTGCAGGATCGTGAGGAAGTTTTTGCAGGAAGACGTCTCATCGGAATCTATCGAACAAAATCCCATAACGAAATCCACTTGACTTAGGCCCGTGGGTTTTATTTTAAATACCGAAATTCCTCTCATTTCGAGAAAGAATAAACATTCGAACATAATAATAATAATATTATAATTATAATATTAGCCCTGATAAAACTGTCCCACTGTTGAACACGGGTCTCCTCTCAAACTGAGAGGGTTTCGGCCATAGTCCACCACGCTGGCCCAGTGCTTCGAAAAAATCTTAGGCATGCAGGTTTCCTCACGATGTCTTCCTTCACCGTTAAAGCAAGTGATCATTATTTTTTAATACGCACATGCTTTCGAAAAGACAGAAGTGCGTGCCGGGGTTTGAACCCGAGACCTCTGACTTTGCAGTCCAACGGTCTAACTACTAGGCTATCACTGCTGCTGCTTTTTGCAAAAAGAGATTACGTAACGAATTTTGATCTTGACTTGACTTGAGAAAATTTTAACCTTATTATAGATTCAAGTTCATACATAACTACTTGGAAAAACTGATAGCTGTAGGACAAGATTCTTAACTATCTAAGATTAGAAGGCGACGAATGACATGACACAGTTCATATTATACAATGTCTATAACAATTTATTATGGAAACAATGATTCAAAAAACTAGTCTCATAATAATAGATATTCTATCTATGTATCTATCTATATCATCACGCAAGATACCCTGCGGGATAGGCATGAGAGTACGGAGTTCCAACAGGTTCTTTCCTTACATACCTCTCTGGCTTCCTCCACTCTCATAGTTACACGCTCGCCGGTTTCGAAGACTAATAGACTAATAATACATTTTGATAATTTATAACCCGTTAAACGTTTTTGATATTACAATATTCATATCTTAAATAGAAATTACGCATAGATTGACACGAATTTCAAATGAATGTAATTTTGTCGCATTTTTACGTGAAAGATTATAAACCATGCAAAACGTCACGTAGAGAATTTTAAATTACAAAATAACCGCAAGATCAGGAAAAATAATTCAATTTAATGTTTTATTAAAAATATGACTCCCGCGCTACCACGCAACGCTGATTAAATATTATATTTTTGTCGCATTTAATACTTATGTACAATTTTGATTAATTACAACATTACGTTTGTTTTAATTGCAGCGAGACAATGGGACGCGGAAGCGGCGGAAAAAATGATGAGAGATGTGAGTATTTTTTTCATAGATATATCTACATTTACATAAGATTTCAGCAAACACTTTATACACTTGTGATCATATACGCATCATGTAAACAATAATATTAGCCCTGTCCCACCGTTGGGCACGGGCCTCCTCTCAAACTGAGAGGGTTTAGGCTATAGTCCACCACGCTGGCTCAGTGCGGGTTGGCGAACTTCACACACCTTCGAGAAACTCTCAGGCATGCAGGTTTCCTCACGACGTTTTCCTTCACCTTCAAAAACTCAAATAATTTATGCGGTATACCTCAATCCCGCAGGAGAACTTACGCTTTTTCGAGTTTACATTTTACCCATTAACTTACTATTCTGAGAAGATCAGGCGAAAAACTAGGCGGGCTGAGAAAATCGTCGATATAATCGACGAACATGATTCGATTCCACCCGCCACGCTGCCACTGTCTTCGAATATCACATACTTATTTTAAGTACCACAAAAAGCATGGAAGTCATTCTTCTTGGCACACACACAGCAACCATATAGGTATTATCTAAGGCATTGGACAGAAGCCTGATTCGCTATGAGCAAACGCGGCGTGTTTCGATAATATAGTAAAATGATCGTGCATTCTGTACACCACTGGAGTACCATTGAAGGATAATTTCATCAATTTATGTTAACGCGCCGCGTTGTGCTGAATGGTTACAGAGAATAAGGACCCAGGGTAATGGCACGGTGATTAGTGCATAAGTGGATGCGAGCGCAGTATCGGTAGCCTTATCCGATGAAGCTGTAAATGTCCTGCGTAGATAATTCACACACAAGGTATATCGGTAGCAAGGGGGTGCAACTAAGTGATCATTACAGGCACAGTACAAAGTTATTTATTCCAAGGTACACTGCACGTCGTTGTAGCAATATTTTTTTAAAACGTAACCCCACACTCGGAACAATACCTGTGACGTGGGTGCGTTTACAAACACGAAGTTGATATGTACAAACACCCAGGTGAAACAAATATTTGTCGGTCACACAGCGACCTGTCCCGTGCGGGAATCGAACCCGAGATTTCTCGATCCAGTGGGCTGAGCGGGTTAAGCTCCTTACCACTGGACCAAGCCGTCCTCAAAAGTATGTCCAAGTTGCGACTAATTTATTATTGCGCACGAAGAAAACATTTTAAACCATTTAAAAGCCTTACATAAGATCCCTTGACATTGTTTTCCGCTCAGAATACGGGCGACGACGACGACGTAGTAGTAGATCCCCTCCCATAGCCGGCGGTTGACCGGTGCACTTAGTAGTGCACCCGTCCCCCTACAGCGACTGTCCCAACCGAGGGCCCATGTCGCCTCTTGCCCTTCTGGCTGGCTAGAGCGTAGTGGTTGCACGCTCGCCTTTAAGTCCGGTGAAGCTGTAAAGGCCTCGCGGCCAACAGCGTACATCATTCACACACACACACACACCCTTGACATTCAATCATGATTCAAGATTAAAAGTGTAATCTTAAACGTTGAAGATTACAAAGTGTAGTTGTAATCGTTAATCATTAATACACCATGACGCCT
This sequence comes from Phalera bucephala, assembly GCA_905147815.2. Classification (NCBI taxonomy): domain Eukaryota; kingdom Metazoa; phylum Arthropoda; class Insecta; order Lepidoptera; family Notodontidae; genus Phalera; species Phalera bucephala. The sequence goes on along the minus strand of LR990619.1, from coordinate 5,556,374 downwards.
ACATTCCCCCCACCCAGGGGTGGTGAATTATTAATCTGATTACACTTTGCCCATATCTGATAAGTACTCGTTATTTTCTAAACATAAGTGAACTTTTTGAAAGCCAAATTATTAGCAACATATTCCAAAATATTTAGATCTCAAAAATACAGGATTGGATGCAAACCAAGTGTCCATGGAAATTGAAAAACTGCGAATGTTAAGCGAATTATGTTGCTGACCGTACGTGTCTCTAATTAACAAAACAGTCACTGACCAATGCGCCGGCTAAAATGCCAAGATTTCGGCCATTAGAAAGGTGCAATCTAAATGTTCCATTTGTATTTGTTTATTACACTTTCATTCTTTAGATCGGTATTATTATTAAAGACATTATATAGACGTCAATGACACGAAAGCGCTCACTAAAATACCATTATGCAGAATAAAATACTTCAAGTCACTCGATGTTCTTGTACAATTTATAATGATGACTAAAGTGTTATTCACTTCCTCGTGTATTTAGAGTATAAACAGTAAATAACTGGACTAGTGCGAGAAGGACTCACGCTCTGAGAGTTTCGTATAAGAGACATTAAATGGCGCTATTTAATTTTTTTTTAATAATTACACATTTGCTAGTTTATGATTTGTTTCCATTGTGTGTACTATGAAAGCTTGCTTCTGGCCACACTTTATAATTCTGGGTCAACCTGAAGTACTATATAGGTTGTCATGAGTGAGTTTAAATGACTATATCTTTTGATTGCATTGACCTACAAGTTTTTTTTACATCAGTAAAGGACTGTAGCCCTTAGTAGGTGAATGTTGCTGACAAAAAGGGTCTTGACCGTCGGACAGTCAGGTAGACAGATAGACGGACAATTAGGTGATCCTAAAAGGGTTCTGATTTTATCGATTGAGGTACGGAACCTTAAAACGGGAATAAAAATAATCTCAATGCCGAAAAGATAAGGTGTTCCGACAGTCGAGCCGTTACAGTCTAATTAGGGAGGTGGGTACAGTTAGCTACAAAAGTCAATGAACATTCTGTTTTTGAAAACGCTTACATATTTTTGTGTTATGCATCAAATCATTACTTTTGGTGATATGACTGCATATATTTGTTTTTGACAATGTTCACGGACGTTTGTACATTCATACAAGCTAATTATTAATTAATACCATTACATGCATGATCAATGGCTTACACTTGAATGTGAAGAAAACCAAGATTATGGTTTTTGAAAGGGAAGAAACCAGAACGAATGTAAGGATTGTGGTTGGTAACGATGTGCTGGAGCAAGTGAATGAGTTTGTATATCTTGGATGCGCCTTCAGTAAGGATGGGAAATACACCGCTGACATAGAGAGAAGAGTGAGTGCAGGGAACAGAGTGAATGGTGCGATGGGAAGGCTACTCGGGAGCCGGCACTTAAGCGATAAGGCGCAGCTGGCCATACATAACGGAGTTCTTGTCCCAACGCTGTTATATGGTAGCGAGCAGTGTTGG